>SWDC01000147.1:14720660-15920660 GCA_004919715.1 Linderniella brevidens | reverse complement strand
ATAAAAAAAAGGGTGAAACTTAAAACGTCTTCGTGAGATGAGCTCATTGGCAATACCTCGACTTCTCTAGGTTCAGCGTATTTTTCATGGGCCACCAAGGGAACACCGCTTTTCTCCTGCAAAATAAAACAAACATGTGAATTACATGGAATAAAAAAAAAACATTTCGACTTTATGAAACATGACTGCACAATTTTACAATTTCAAACAAAAATTAAAATTATAAATCTTACGGTGTGAGCGCGTAAATCATAAGCAGATCTGTCGGCGATACCAACACACTCGATCCAACCGTACGAGCACTCGATCTCCGCGTCCCAACAATCAGCGGCGTAGTGAGCCATCTCGTTCGCGAGATGCTGGCGAAATCTAAGGCGTTCTCTGTCGATTCCAAGCTGGGTTAGAAACAAGTAGACTCTCCCGATGAAATAACCCAACGTCTCATTGTTCACAATACCCTAAACATAGAAAATAAAATATCTTTGTTAGAAAGAATTTGTTAAGCTATATCAGTAGACAATTTGTATTTATGTAAGCGTTTCTGGTATTATTTCTTGCAAGAAGATATCTTAGATGAGTGTGACGTTATTTTCTTTGTCGTACTGCTGACTCTGCATCTCTATATAGTGACAACCCAATTAATTTCATACCTGAGTAACTGCTTCTCCAATTGGCATCAGACGTGCGGATCTCCCCGACACTTGATCCTCCCTTGGAAACATGAGAAATTTCAAGTCTGCAACTTCCGAAAACTTAGGATGAGACTTGTTATCGGGATCCACAAAGTGTTCGATTTCGGCTAGGGTGAATTCGCGGACCCTCAAAAGGCCTTGCCTAGGAGATATCTGCACAATTTATTCACATCGATGATCGAAAGCTGATGATGAATTACTCGTGGGACATGGATTCATAAAGAGGGACGAGCACAGTTTGGGTACAACAGTACCTCGTTACGAAAAGCTTGTCCAATTTGTGCAGCTGCAAAGGGAAGCTTGTTCCCATTGTAGTAATACAAGTCCTTAAAGTTGACGAATATGCCCTGTGCTGTCTCGGGACGCATATACCTGAAGCAAATGGGATTCATAATAAGCTGAAGAAAACAAGTAATCTACAAGAATGTGAAAAATAAGAGGCAATCAACAGCATAATTCTCACCCCGAGCTCAAGCCAGAGGGACCTATAGATGTCTGAAACATGAGATTGAACGGGTAAGGATCAGACAGAGGATTCTTCGTGTCTGGGGATGTAATCCAATAGCCCTTGATCTTGGCACCGAGCTCTTCTGCTGATAGATCGTCCAAAACTGCAAGAACGTGTCTTAATTCGGCTGCTTTCTCCTCACCGAGATTAGGATCGTTCTCGAGCTTATCCTTGCAGAAATCCTTAAGCAAGTGATCTGCGCGGTAACATGCACCGGTTTTTTCGTCCTTCACCATGAGATCGGTGAACTTATCGACGTGGCCCGATGCTTTCAGCACGATCTCGGGGGTAACGCAAGGGCAATCGACTTCTAACATGTTCTCTTCTAGGACAAAATGCTGAGGTATATTTTGACAAATCATCTATCAGTAATGGGCTTAACGATAATCACACTCATGGAGCGAATTACAGCTTAATAGCAATTGAAGGAAAAAAACTTGACAAGACAAGCAAATTACTAGGAATTAGAACCATGGGAAAGGGGAAGAAAAAAATCGGCTTAAAGACCATCAATGAATCGACAATAGACGAGAAAATAAAGAACCCTAATTGCAAAATATGCTAACGAATTGAGTTTTCTTGCGACCTGTCTCCAGAAGGCGAGGACGTTAGACTTGACGGCGCAGCCGGGAGGCCCGTAATCGTAGAGCCCAGCAACGCCGCGATAGATCTTGAAGGAGGGCACGTAGAACAAGCGGCGTTCGAGCGTATTGACGACGGATTGTCTGAAAGTTTCCCTGTTGCGGGCTTCTTCAGCGGCGGCCATGATTTTCGACCAAAAAATAAAAAAATCGAAAAAGTAAAACCCTAGAGCTCGGGATTTTCACGACCGTGGACCAGCAAAATTGAAAGAATCTACAGTGAAAGCAAGCTACAGCAGTGCTTGTGGATATGTATAATGGTGGAGTTGGGGACTGTAATAGTGATAAGAAAAAATATCGGCTGTGAGATTCGAGTGGAATCTGTCTTCTTTTTAGTGGTTTTTCATTTTCCTATTAATAAAATAAGTATGTTGAGACTTAGTATCGCCGGGGCCTTGATCTAGTGGTCAATAAGGAAGCCTTCAGGACTTTGTGGTGGGATCGAATCTCTCATCTCACAATTTTATTGAGTAATCTACATGAATTTTATGGCTCATGACTATCGTTGTCAAATGGATTTGGGACGTATTCGTCTCATTGAGTAGTTCTTATGGACTTTATGACTCATGACTATCTTTGTCAGATGGATTTGAGACGTATTCATCTCCTTGAGTAGTCCCCATGGACTTTAACGTCTAATGACTATCGTTGTTAGATGAGTTTGGGATTCATCTCCTTGAGTATTCCCCATGGGCTTTATGTCTCATGATTATCGTTGTCAGATGGGTTTGAGACGTATTCATCTTCCCGGGAATTAGTCTCACCTCTCGATTGTGTGGCGCAATTAAGCCTCCGTCAGGTCTGTGTGGCGCAAGCCCACCTGGTATTTAAGGGCTGGCTCATAGTCATGTCGAATGGAGATACCTCGGGAATATCAAGACTTAAAAGTATCAAGCACGCGTGATATCGGGGCTGTCGGGAAAAATGTAATATAGTTTATTACATTAAAGTTAAACTATATTAAAGTGAAGATATTTCAAATCCTCGGAATTAAATAAATGTGGTACCAACATGTGTTAGTGTTACATTCTTTCTTCACAAAAAAAAACGTGCGTTACATTCTCCATTATAACATGTACGTCTATTAGGATACGTTGACATAAGTAATTTTAGAAATTTGAAGATATGAAATCGTTTGAGTCCGCGTTTAAAAATAATAACAAGATATCGTCGTGCTTGGAAAGAAAAAAGGGCATCTTATTCTTGACTATTATTTCTAGTTTTATTTAACTTTGAGGAGCACATCGGAAAATTTTATAACAAAATCTCTCACAATATTACATCTTTTTTCCTTTAGCCCATACTTTTTTGGGCCAAGATATCGCCGCGCATAAATCTTTTCAATTTAATAGCCCATTTCAAATAATTACATGGACCATAATTTTTAACTCAATAGTCTATTCCACGAAGCCCAATATTTCTAACTTGAAAAAAGGGGAAAACGAATTCTTTCAAATTCAATCCCTAACGTAGCCGGCTGTGTATGATTTTGCGGAGAGGAGAGGAGAAGAGAAGGGTAAAATGAGTTCATCAGCGAGATGGGGTTATTTTCGGATTATTACGGGCACTATATTTGGTGGGGTTTTGGGATTCTACGTAATGCACCGTGCTGAGCTCAGATATAAGGTAAATTTATCCCAATTCTTGAATTTTTGTTTTCCTTTTTTTCCCTTTTATTATTTTTCTATGTTGATTGGGGGTTCACTGTTGCTACTTTCTGAGTAGGAGATGTGGAACGAGAGATTGAGGAAGTACGAGGAAGAAATGAATCGGAAAAAGGATCAAGAAATAATATCGCCCGACGAGTTTCAAGAATCTACCTGATTTTTGTATCTGTGTGTTTTTTTATTGTGTTAATCGACAAATTAAGTTTTTGTTGGAAGCATTCATTTCGTGGACAAATTTTTGCTCTTGGTTTATGATGCAATAGATGATTGAGGATAAAATAACACATGACAAAGGATTTAGAATAGTAGTAACAGACACAGCTTATTTCTGGCTCTGTTCTTACATCATCTCGTAATAGAAAACCCTCACTTGAAAAAACAAAATTCTCGTTAACCCACTTAAACATCATCATAAAATCATATTCTCACAGCAAGCACATAGCACCAAGAATCATAAAAGGATAAGAGAAGAACGAAAAATCAAACTCCGAACATCAAGTCCATGACCTTCGACACGATCGATTTAGCAGGTGTAGCCATCGTAGCACCGGCACAACCGGGCTGCGGGCGCGGGCCCGGGGCAGCAGCGTTCGGGAGATAAAGTGGGTAGCGGTTGACTTTAAAGCCATTGGATTCGGTGCCTCCGATCAGAGACGGTGGCGGCGGTAAGGGCATAAACCCTTGATATTTGAGCCTCTGGTTTAGCATCTGCCTCTGCATTGGATCGGTGGACTTTACACCGATGATGAGGATTCCGTTGATTTCCGTTCCGTTTTTGTTTAGGGCTTTTTGGGCATCGGATCGATTCTACAATATCAAATGAAATTGATTGTGAAGAAACAATTAGATGTATTCAATGCTTTAACACAATGGAGACTTCGTAACATACAACATCAAGGCATTTAAAAAGGGCACAGCTACAATCTTGTACTTTGTCTTGATGGATAAAAATTGGGTCAGTAGAAGTATTCCAAGAGCTACTTGAATGTTAAATTAGAATCATGGTCTATGATTATAGAAGATGATGCAGAAGAGCACAAAAGTGGACAAATGAATTTTGTGAGATAGTATAAGAATATTGGCAAGGAGGAGTAATTAAGACTTAAGAGAGGGAACCTGATATAAAATGTGCATCCAATTAGCTTCTCTTGGCCCTGGAATGTGTTTAAGAATCACCCCACATTTCTCGAATTCCCGCAAGACCAGATTTGTATCGGCTGGGGAAAATCTGGAAGGTAAAATTGGAAAAATATGTCACAACTGGAAGAATAAAGAAAGACAAATAAGTTCCAAAATCATGACTCATGAGAGAGTATATGAGGAAGAAGAAAAGAAAGAAAAATAGGCCATGCCATTTGCTTAGGACAAAGTATCATCATCCCAATAGTTTATAAACCAAGAGATCAATCTCCCTTTGAACATAATTACATTCGCAATCACTCAAGGGGAAAGCCAAAAGAAAAACAAAAAAATTAAACCATACCCATAAACAGTGACCCACTCCTCTTCGTCCAAGTTCCCCACAGGCACCAAGCTCCTCTTCACTTCAGGCCTAGCAACCTCTCTAGGTGGAGGCAGCAGCAACAAAGCACCGGGTTGAACAACCCCTTCAACAGGTGAACCCCTGCCCTTATCTTCATGCTCTGCACTGCCACCGGTCTTCGCAGGTGACCACCAGCTAGAGCCAACCACGGGGCTTTGCTGGCTCTGCTGCTGCTTACTCACTCCAGTGTATGAAGTACTTGCCTCGTACTTGGTGGCCTTAGGTGTTGAAAACTCCCTGCTTAAACTCTTATCTGAATTTGGCTCGGGAGACATTGGGGACTCGGAGATCCCCATCTCCGGAGACAAATCGAATCGTTCTTCGAGGGTGAAAACCGGTGGGGGCGGGAGATCGGAGCTGGAGAAATTTTCGCGCCATAAAGCCGAAACGGCAGCGGCCTGGCCCGGGGTCGAAAATCTTCCTCCGGATCTTCGGGAGGACACCGGTGTGGCTAAATCTTGATAGAATTTGGATTGCCTCCCCCCGGACCTTGGCGTTCTATTGGATATTGCACTCATTTTCCTTAATGGTCACCTGCGTATTAAAGAGTTTCTATAAATGCTTAGAAAAAAATAATCATGACTATGATGATAATCCTCAATTTGATTTTTCAATGGTGGGCTTCTCTTGTCCATGTATTTTGGATATTATGGTAGGAAGATAAGAACCACTCCAAACCATTAAGTAATGTTTGACATGATTCTAGCAGAAAGTAATAACAATGAACAGCAAGCATAAAGAAGATATGAAACATATAATCTGCAGTATCTCGAAGAAACCAGATAACAAAATCATTATTACAGGAATTTATAAGCCAGTAACATTACTCTCCAAGGGTTTAACGAACAAATAGAAAGAATTCCACAGTGCACACAAGCCGTTGAAAAATCAACTGAACGACAACAGATGTACCCAGATGGATAAATCGATAATATATAGCAGGATCAACAAGGGATTCTCGCACAGATCAGCAAATAAAATTATCAAACGAGGGGTGCAATCAGCTGAACTGAGTTCAGCAACACAGGATGCAAAACACCAACAAAAAAAAACAGTGAAAACACCTCCGTAAGAAGAAGATCGAACCTGAATGAATTACAAGGCTCAAGAGCAATTGAGAAATTGACTCGGGAAGGTTTCCAAATTATCTTTTCCCCCCAAAATCAGGCAGGGAGCGTGTCGATGAGTGAGCAAAGGCACAAGCCCTAATTTTATATGTTTTGTCCTCTATATGTGAAAATGGGAAATTTATTGAAAATAAAAAAATGACCAAAATAACCTTAAGCTATCCGTTGGAAACTTTAGTTGGGCTTTTCTAATGGGCTTCTTTCCTATATAACTATTATATTTATTTGGTTTAAATAATCTCATTATTAATATAATTGCGATTAGTCACAGAAATTAATGTCATGCTATGCAATAGATGTAATTGTAATTTGCTAGAAAAGATATATATCCTCATGATTATCAATACTAAATGATTTATTCTTTTATACAAAAAAAAGGAGAGTAGAAGTGGTAAATTGACTTTCCATTTTCTGGAAAAGGTGGTAATCCTCATCACTGATGATGTACTTATATTTTCCGAGTAACAATCTCAATGAATATCAATAACAAAAATAATATGAGCATTTAGATGTTATTCACACTATATAATCACGACCATCGACCACACAATTTTCTATCAAACACAAATTATAATATATAGTAAGAAATGAAATTAATTTCCCTCATATCTACCCTAATCATAATCATCGTTACATCTCAAATTAATGGATCCCAATCATCATCATCCAACGATGGCCAACGAGAATTCATCGACATATCGAATCGATTACCCGCCGATTTGATGCTAAGCTGCGGGAACGAATTTGACATCGTCGGTAATAAAACCCTAAGCCCCGGCTTGGGTTTTCGGTTTCCCGTGAAAGCAAAAGGCGGCGAAGTAACGCCTTATTCTTGTAATATTTCGTCCGGTTCGAAATCTACGGTGTTGTATTCGCATGCGGGCTTGTCTCTAGATTGCCACAACACACGCCACGGGACGGTAGACAAGAATACTTGTTACTTCCAAGTTAGGGACGACGGAGTTTATTTCAACCAGTACGATGATCCAAGGTTCCCGAGTTCTTGGACAAAGAGGCAAGGCTGGTGATTTTAATTAACTAGTACTATGGGCACACCCACTGTGTGTGCAAAAAAAAATTAATTAATCCGAATTTATTTGAATCGTTCTCAACAAAAGTGGACGGTTATGCTTTGTAATAATTTTAGTTATTAATTTAATAAAATAAAAATGATAGAAAGACCAAGTCCAACCGTTATTTTCTATTGTGGATTAATTATTTTTTATTTTCGCAATTATTAATTTAAAAAAAAAATCTGATTGATTAATCATGATACACACAGTTTTTAACTGATGCTCACGCTTAATGATTTTAATTAATAATGTAGCGATAATGTATCTACTATGAATGTGTTTGATTTAAGACAGAAGTTTCGAATAAACATTATAGGCGACTAAGTATTTAACATATGCAATTTTTCCTTCGTTTTTTTTATGTAATCAATGGGTGATGTACTCAACAGGTAAGCTAATAGATAGAGCTACTTATTTGGGATATGTCAAGTGGTTCACTCCGTGATATTCCTCCATGGAGTCCAATGGCTCCATACTTTATTTAAGTTCCTATCGTAATTTATGTGGAGTTGCGACAGTACCAGAGAATTGGTGCTGCTGAAAGTTTGGATCGTATCCTAGTCGGCAAGGAGATTCAAATTCGACTCAAACTAAATATAATCGGGGTGTGAAAAATATTGCGGCGTTACGCGGAAATTGCCAGTTGACTTCTTCATTGTAGCAGTTATATTTGAGTGAGAGAGAATTTCACAAAAAATTATAATAAATTATTTTTCTTGCGATACTATCATATAACTTAGAAAGTTTTCACCGTTGTCATGGTTCGAACATGGTTCACCTGCGTGACAGGCGGGAATACTCATCACTATACAACGACTTGTTGCAAAACCTCCTCATATAGTTTAATATAACGTCTAGTATTAAATTAGGTGCATATAAATTATCGCACATAGACAATGCACGTCCCAATCTTGCGTATATGGTGTTACCTTTAAGATCAATTATATGAATTGAGCCAAATGAGATGCAAAGAACAAATGCTCCTCTCTAGTAGGTATATCATATGATATATATATATATATATATATATATATATATATATATATAAAGGAGAGTCTATATGTGGAAAGGTAAAAGCAAAACTTTTATATGATTGGTTTATGCCTGAATGCAGATAAAAATGACATCTTCGATAATGTACTATTCTCGACCTGCAAATATATCATCACCAAGCTATAATGTACTTCATCCGATGCCCCAATAATTAGTTACAACATATCGCATCTAAATGAAATATGCCGATCCCCTAAAAAATGAAATATGTCGTTGGAGAATTAAAGAATATTATATTGGTGGTGTCATAAATACTTTTATCATATTATGTTATCTACGACCAGTCTCAAACTCAAAAGTAGTAATTGTCATATTTAACGGTAATTCTTCTATAAGAATTTAATTAAATTCATTCTCAGACTCAAACAAATATTCTGAAAAAAAAAACACCCACTAATTTTTACAACTTTACAATAATTCTTACATACTTTTCAACTTTTTCAATACTACCAACATAATAAATAATATTTTCTTAGAATTACCTCTTTTTATAAATAATTTAAGTATTTAGTTTATAATTATAAGAATTATTCATGTATTATATAAATATAAAAATAAATAAATAATAAAAGTCCATTAAAACATTTTTATAGAATAAAATCTAGTAATTTATTTAAGGTTCTACACTTTGTGAGAGTTAAAACTTATTGGTTTATAAATAATACAAACGCAAATAGTTTCATACATTATTATATTTGAGATTCTAATAGAACGGTGACGAAATACTTTGAGATTATATTATATTCTTTAACATTATTGCTTATTCTGTATATTTTAGATTAACGGTATTCACTTTTTAAAATTATGCGTGAGAGAGAGAGAGGAATAAAAAAGGCTAAATTATGGTTCAATTGAAACATGTTTCCTTAGAATTCAGACCCCAACATGTTTTATACTTTCATTAGAGATAAGGACCAATTTGCGATGAAATGTCTTATATACCCTTATTACTTCAGAAAATTACTTAAATGCAGCTGTTAATTACCCTCATGCGATTGATCTTCCATCCGGATCTTCACGTTAATGTATAAATAAGGAGAATTCGATCTCAATTTGCATATGAGTCTGAGAAATCGAGGAAAACCACGAGATTAAGTTTTGACGACATAAGATCTAAGCTTTGTAAAAAAATTTCTTTAAATCATGTAGAAAATTGAAATGGAGGAAATCTCGATTTTAATGGCCGAATATGATGGATTCGACTCAATTTGATCATGGGTCTTAGTAATCGAAGGGTATTATTGATGTTAATCATGGTATAACGAAGAATTTTGATGGGACATAAGATTGAGCCGTTTGCTAATTAAAAACATTTAGCGTGTAACACTTCATGCTTTCTGGGTAACAGTTCATGCAACAAAAATACCACGTGCGATGTAATTTATAACAAATGTTGCCGCAAAACGAACACATAAGTAGAAAAAAATAACGACTCGTCACCAGTAAATAACACATGTTGTACATAAGTAAAGGCAAAGAGGAATAGATCGAAAACCGCCATCAACACCCAAAAAACACTGAAACCGCTCGAATCTCTGACACAATTGACAGGATAAGATGAAATCGACGTCAATTTCTCATGTAATTAACGAAAAAATATGAAGCTTAAAGTGGAATATTGCGTTAAATATAATTCAAAAATCTCGTTGAAAAACGGGTGAAATCTCGAGTTTAATGGCCAAATAAGGTGGATTCGACTCAATTTGATCATGGGTCTTTGTAATCGAAGAAGATTATTAATGTTAATCATGGAATTACGAAGAATTTTGATGAGACCTAATATTGAAACGTTTATTAATTATAAAGCTGGTTGGTAACACATCATTTATTTTGCATAACAGTTCATGCATTCTGGATCACATTTCCTGTATAACAAGCAAAATGCTAAGAGAATTGACAAAAAACAACAAACGACACCCAAAAATCAATGAAACCGTTGGAATCTCCGAATTCAGTGAACGAATAAAGTTAAATCGACCTCAATTTCTCATGGGTCTTCATTATCGACGAAAATTTTTAAATTTGATAATGAAATAATACTCAAACCAGTTCAAAAATCTCGAGGTGGAACCTCAACTTTAATGGTCGAAAATTGTGAAATCAACCCAACTTGATCACAAGTCTTGATAATGTAAGGAATTATTGATGTTAATCATGGAATAATTCGAAAATTAGCTTTTCCCAAAATTGAAATATTTTTTAGCGTAATAACACTTTATGCACTGATTATAACACATACACATCAAAAGAAAATGCTTCATTAAGAACGTTCAAGAAGGTTCTAGACTGTCAGAGAATATTAACAGGATAATGACTAATATTACCACATTGCCTTCAAATAATACCACATGTTTGATAATAAATAACAATATGAACTCAATTTATAATACAATTGTAGCTATTGATACTACATAATATCTTCTCAGTACCACATTACTAATTCGATTAATTTTGTTCATAAATGCACTTTTTTTCGGATGTATAAGATTGACATTCATAGAAATAGATATGATAAAGTTAAACCACCAAATTCCTTTACAAGTCACGTTATGCGAATGTTAATGTAAAAAGTACAATGTCGAAGTTATTAGTCACGTAAACATATACTCTTTCATTCCAAAACTTAGATTATATCAATCTCAATGAACATAACTTTACGAAATGCATCACAAACTTGTTCAAAGTTCAACATTAAATCGTGAATAACATTTTAAAGACCATATTCCCTAAATCCTAAGCTCCGAACCCTAAAACCTAGGCCCCGAACCCTAAACCCTAAACCCAAAACCCTAAAGATTTTTATTGTTGCATCATATAAATCACAAGTTGTACATCATATTACCAAATTTTTGTGTCGTAAATTCTTAATCTTAACCCCGAAACTCTAAACCCAAAAACAAGCCTATAGAAACCCTATCATGTAAACTGCAATCTGTAACAGATCATTCGTTTCGAATAACACTTAAACACTTACTGGTAACACTTAATCCTTTACTAGTACCGTTTTATGTATTTTAATAGAATTTCTAAGATTCCGCCTCATATCAAGTCGAAATCAATATTCATACCACACCACATATAAATCTCAACCCCCAAATACTCAAATTTAAAAATCACGAATAACATATATTATGATGCAAAAGAGATAGTAACTTATGTTTGCCAACAAAGGACCATATGTTTATATGACTAATAACCTCAAATTTTGACTAATAATATTAACATTCGAAGATTGTGTCTTTTAAAGAAATATGATGGTTTAACATCATCAAATCTTATATTTTCATGAATGACAATCGTACACATTCGAAAAAAGCACATTTATGAGTGAAATTAATCGAATTATTGTTGTGGTACTGGGAACCTATTATGCGGTACAATTATTTACATAATCGTTAAAAACTAAGTTGGTGTTGTCATTTACAATCAGAGATGTGGTATTATTTGTATGTAATGAGGTAATATTCCATGCTAATCTAGAACCTTCTCGAATGTTCTTAATAAAATATTTTTCTTGCGTGTACATGTGTTATATTTATTGCCGAAAGTGTTACTCAGTTCGAAAATGTTCAAGAATCATCATATTAGTCAATAGTTCTCGTTGATTTTTAAGGCTCATGATAAATTTGAGTTGATTTAACATTATCCTGTCAATAATTTCGAGTTTCCCCCCGTTTTTTCAACGAGATTTTAGAATTGAGATTAATGCAATATTCTATTATACATTCTATTATTCTTCCTTGCTCATCAAGACCCAAATTGAGGTCGATTTAACCTTATTCGGTCACTAAAGTCGAGATGCCAGCAATTTCACCGTTTTTTGGTGTTATCGGCGGTTTTCGATCTATTTCTCTTACTCGCATGCGTTTTACTCAGGAAGTGTTACACAAACTATAAGAATTGTTACCCAGAATGCAAGAAGTGTTACCCAACAAGCGTGTTAATTCACCTTTTTTCGAATAATTTCGAAATTCCGCCCAAACGACGAGCGATGAAGCCAACACGATGGCACAACGTAATATTCTGACTATGGGTCACTCGAATTTATACATAGTACCTGCAATTTTAGCCGAAAATATTATTAAATTCACAATTATTTTTTCTTATTCACGTTAAGAATTTCAAAAAAATCGCATCCTAAATAATACATTCGATGACGTTAAGATCAGAAAAAACCGTCGATTACAGATCGAATTTGATTTGTTGCAGGGACGATGCTCATGGGAATGAATATGAAATATACGAAAAATGTCAATCGTCGAAAGTCAATTTTAGTATATTGATACCACTTATTAACCATATAGGAACGCAATATTGACATATAGTAACACTTCACACACACATATATATATGATAACAAAATACCGTAAGATAATTACAGAAACGTGGCTTTCGATACATCTTCTTATAAAGTATTTAGTAAGGGTATTTTGGTCAGTTCGAAGTTTGGGTTCTTTATCCTAAACTTTCAGCGAAATGGGTCTTTAGAAATCATTTTTTCACTGACATGGTCTGAAATCTATTTTGAAACTATAATGGAGTATGAAACGAAATTGCCCCAATAAAAAACTTGTTCGTGAAACTAATAATCCAATTCCGATCCCTTACTTTCCAGCTTTACACGTTCTCTTTAATTTGCAGCTTTCACAGAATCATATGTGATCACATCAGACATCATCTTGCACAAACTTAATCACAAGCATGGCTTCAAATCGGTTTTTTGACCCGAATTGAAAATTTTAGTGGCTTAAAGTTTAGTAAATTTTTTTTTACTGTCCCGAAGTATCCCCACTCGACATGGCTATGGGCTAGCCCATAAATACCAGCGTGGGCTTGCGCCACATAGACCTGGCGGAAGCTTAATTGCGCCAGATATTACAGAGGTGGGACTAATCCCCGGGGTCAGATGAATACGCCACAAACCCACCTTAACGATAGTCATGGGCCCATAAGGTCCATGATGACTACTCAAGGAATTATGGGATGGGGATTCGATCCCACGATCTCCTTTAACCACGGGCCCATAAGGCCCATGATGACTACTCAATGAATTGTGGGAGGGGGGGATTCGATCCTACGATCTCCTTTAACCACAAGACCTTGAGACATGCTCCTTGACCACTAGACCAAGGCCTCATTGGCATAAGATTTAGTGGTTTAACCGGAATAAAACCGGCGTAAAATCGGTGCTATATATAATAAAATTATATTTTATGAGTACATTAATCATATAAAATGTCTTGAGGGTTAAAAAATAATTGTAAAATTGGGTGTCGAGAATTAAAATTTATAAATTGAGGGTTAAAAATTAATTAAAATAAAATGTATTGGTAGATAAAAATTAATTCTAAAACGAGGTATAAAAAATTAATTTAAAATAAAATCTAAAAATATGCCCAAGTAAGGATTTGAACCCACAACCTTGGGAGCGTAACTCTAAAAAGCTAACCAGTAGACCACCACGACATATTTAACCTTTTACTTATTTTTGTATTATTCGTTTTTTTAATTTTTTTCTTTTTCTTTTAATTAAAGATGAACCGGATCCGAACTGGATTTCCGACCGGTTCACGATTTTTCCGGTCTGACCGACCGGTCTGGTCCAGTTTTCAAAACCATGATCACAAGTCACAACAATCTAATTTTTATTTTATTATTATTTATTTCAGAAAGGGAAATTGGAAAAGATAGATATGGAGATCCTTGAGGGTGGACCAATTGGCAAGTGAAAGTAAGGATCATATGTCAATCATTATTTAGAGAATATTCTTCCATTTATTTAATTATAGTTTGATATCTTTAGTTTTCTTTGGATAATTTCCATGTAGGAATAAAAATAAAAAATGCATTCTTGATATTTTCTATGTTACATGGAAATATATTTTCCGAGAAAGTCCTACCATGAGTGCACCATGCATTTACATTTTGTTTTTACTTTTTATCTACCACGATAAAATTATAAGAATAGATCACTAAGTATATATTTTTCGATTTTGAGTCACTAAGTATACATGTTTTAATTTTGGTCCACCATGTTAACAAAGTTAGTTACTAAATAAGTGACCCAAAATCGAAAGTTGTATACTTAGTGACCCATCGAAAAATATATACTTAGTGACTTAAAATTAAAAACATGACCCAAAATTATTTTGACATACATAGTTAATGACATACTTTTGCAATTATCAAACATAGTGACCAAAAAATGAAAACATATATACTTAGTGATAATCTTATAATTTTGCCATATTAGTTTATAGTACACACAAACTAAAGAATTGTCATTCAACGGCGTTAATTGACTTAGTTATTAAAAAATGGGTTTTATATCCGATCGAAAAAAATATACTGAAAATTCCAAATTTACTTCCTCTATTTTTTGGCGGGTGGTATCCCGCAACACCACCGTAGTTTTCACGCTTCGATTCAGTTAATCCTCGAACCTCATCATCGGCTATGGACAATAATCGTTTTTTCGGTGGGACTAATCCCCATTCTATGTTTTCTTTCTTTTAAGTCCACACTTAAAGTGATAATTGAGTGCATTAAATTCGTGACCTCATTTGAGTAAATTTTATGGTTTAGCAATTTTAACAGGAACATTTACGAAGATTCGAGTTACGGCAAACCCAGATGCAGGAAAGAAAAAGGGATTCGTTTATTAAAAATCACAATACTTTAGGAGAACAGATCCATTGTCCAATCGTAGGGTAATACTTATGATTATTAATCGGTTCTTAAGACAAAGCAAGTGGGTGTCACTTCATGAATCTGTGCCTTTTGAATCACTGTTTATTTTTTCCCTTTTCATTCCCTCATTCTATTTTAACTACTCGTATTAAATAATCAATGTTTAAACATTGTTTTATGTGCATCGTTCATAAAATGGCACGAGGTAAACCGTTTGCATAAAACCTAATTGTAATTAAGAAGGCACAACACGCGCATTAGGACAAGAACTAGGGTTTGTGGAATGATCTGGCTACAAGATGGCATAATATGCCCATAAATAGAAGATCGCATTCGGATAAGAATCTCAAGATGAGCCTAAGGTTAGAAGATTTCATAAATAGGTGAGGTAAATGGTGAATCGGAATTATTTTTAAGCTACTGACTATACTCAATTGATTTAGTGAAAAAGAACTGATAATTTATATGCAGACATATCTATTAATCTGTAAATCTTCAAATTCAAATTGTGCCAATTTTCTGTTGGTGTATTTGATAATTGCAAATGTGTGTCGCTAACTTTATATGCTAGAAAAATTTTAAATTTTCGATTATTTCTCCGACAATAAGGTCGAGGGAAATGTAATCGGAAGATGATTTTTTGGCTTGTATATATTGTCCGAAAATTTATGGCTAACTTGAATTTCATCCCGTATATAAAGTTAATTACCTATTTTATAATTATCAAATATATTGACCCAAAATCCGAAATTATCTTAACCTATTTTTTTGTGTGCTTTCGACTCTATGTTCTCATTTTTCATAGGCCTAGGTGTAACATCATGTTTTACTGAGGGAGTCAATTTATTTATTATTTTGTTAACTCCTCCTTTATATTCTTACATTTATAGGGGACATGTTCCAAGAAATGCTACGTACTTATCTCATGGTATCTAATTTACAAAGATGGGGCCGGCAACTTTATGTCGCCTAGCAAATATATAAAACCTCAACATGACATATCTTAAATTGCGTAAAATAGAAAAGTTAAAAAAATATTATTAAAAAGGAAAATAATATCTACTATTATTTTCCTGCCTTCTAACAAAACATGCAGCGACGACAGCTTGATAACATGAAGCGGTCACTTTTCGATCAGGTTAACGTCTTTCATTTTAGATTATCATACATTTATTACACTCTTGAAATCTTTGTTCAGTATTACTTAATTCGTAATTACAACTTGATGAAATTTAATATATCTTATGTTTTCTTTTTCTTTTTTATTCTTACAGGGCTATCTTGATGAACAGTTTCTGCAACTAGAAGAGCTGCAAGATGATGCAAATCCGAATTTCGTGGAAGAAGTCGTCACGCTTTATTACCGCGATTCGGCTCGACTCGTTCAAAATATAGAGCAAGCCTTGTGAGTTACTCAAATCCCCTTTTTTTAAACTAATTGTATTAAATATAAACAATTAAAAAATCATACATTGTGTCGATCTTTATTTTGGGGAAAAAATCACCAAATTAAAAATTACAAGAAAGCGCCCATGAAAAATTATCATGTCGCACCAACCAGTAACATGCTACTGGGTATAACATTGTGTTGATCGTGTGTCGATGATGTGTGTATTTTCGTGCTAGGGAGAAGAACCCTCTTGATTTTTCCAGGTTGGACGGTATAATGCACCAATTCAAAGGAAGCAGTTCAAGGTGTGTGTGTGTACAATATAAAAATATAGCAAACGATAATATATATAAAAAAAGAAAATCTTGATTTACTTATATTATTGCAGTATTGGAGGTAAAAAGGTTAAGAACGAGTGTACACAGTTCAGGGAGCACTGCAGAAATGGAAAGGGTGAAGGGTAATTTCATGATCTCCTGATATTATCTTATAATTTAAAAGAGTTGTAAAAAAATAAAAATAGAAAAGAAGTAGATAATAATATTTATTCTGCAGATGCAAAAGAACTTTCCAGCAACTAAAGAAGGAATATGCCGCTCTCAGAAAGAAACTAGAAGCTTATTTCCAGGTTCTCCCATTTATTTTCCTCACAAATATAGTGTGTGTGGAAGCACTTATGAAATGGACTTCTAACCTAAAAGTCCATTTTGAAAAGTAAAATACCTTTGGTGAAAATTTTGAGATGGACTTTTTAAATAAGTTACTTTTCTAGAAGTCCATTTGAGAGAAGCAACTTTTAATGACTTTTCAGAATTACTTCCTACAACTTTTGCAAAAGTCCATTCCCACCAAACACTTTAAAAAAATAAATTTACATTTATAAAAGCTACATTTTGAAAAAATCCATTTACCAGACGTGCTTCTGAATCAAAAGTGGAACCAAACTAGCCCATAATAAAAAAAATCTCAACTTATTACAACACATCACAATATGTCATGCCGATGTATTTAGCTCGTTATTCGCAGTTTGCTCGGCAAGTCGGGTCCGTGGAGAAGGCAAATTGCCCCAAATGAATGACAAGATCATCATCACAACGCTTTCAAGATTTGCATTTTTTTTTTATAAGAGTGTTTGAATTTGGCCGTTCGTTTATTCTCTAAGCATAGTAGTTGCTCGATATGCGTAAATATAATATCATGTTTTCTAATGAAGGATTAAAATGAAACTCAAATAATGTTGGGCTCGACATATATTGTTTTGCGTTGTTTATTTATCCCACATCGAATCTAATAGAATAAGGTCTTTTTATAGAAAGTTAAAATTTGTAAGATTATTTAGATTTTATTAATTTTCTATAAACCTACTGACATAAATTGGTAGTCTACAAATTGAGGAGGGGATACATACATATAATCCAAAATCCAACGTCGTGAAGCTTATTGCACACAGTTTTACACTAGCAAAAGCTCGAGGGAACACTCAAAACTGATACAAGGGAAATTATCTTCTTTTCTTGTTAGCTATGCACGATGATGTGGTTTCCGTTGGTGGTTTTTTGCTCGTAAATATATAAATATATAAAATAAATGCTTGTGGGTTGTTTTTTTTTTTTTTCTAAGAAATGCTTGTGGGTTGTTGGGAGACTCATAGTTGTTGATCTTATTTAAAAACGTGGGATCACTAATGATTACATTTACCTTATTTTCTATATGGAACTGCATTTGAAACCCATGTCTTCTACTCCATACTTAGGTTAAAAAAGGAAAATAAAATTGAAAAAGAAAATTAATTTTTATGTTTGATGATTAAGAAATTGACAAGAAAAATAAAATATCATAAAATTTAACTTAAATTTATACTTAAAATTAAGGAAAATTATTACTTCATCAAATAAGGAAAACAAAAGAAGAAACGTATCCATAGCTTTCGGCTCACTTTGATACAAAGATTCTAATGTGAGAATGCAAAGGAAAAGTGTAATGTTACGATACTCAAATAATATATCATTTATGTTAACATTGTTTTCCTTCGTTTTTTCCACGCAGAAACTCGGCATGTTTAATATTGAAGGTTGAAGGTGAGGTACATTGAATCGCACCATATCATTTAGTGGGGAAAAAAAAAAGGAAAAAGATAGAGAGCATCGGAGGACGATCTTATCAACATCATCAAGTTACTCACCTTTTGTTATCACTTCTATCAGTGATTGCGAGCAATAATGAAAAGGTTGAAGATGATATATCTATTGCGGCTTCTTTTTTTCGTAATATCGTCGAGGTTTTAGATGTGGTGATGAAGTAATGAGTAAAGGAAAGAAAAAAGTTTACAAAAGCATACGGAACTTTTGGATGATTTGATTTTGATGACAAGCATGAACCCAGTATATGCATATATTTTCTAAGTTTGTTATACTATGTTGCTCAGTGCATCTCCAATCGATGCTAATATTTTCATATGCAAATCAAAAAATTTGTTCCAATCGATACTAAAACGGATATGCAAAATGCTTTCACAAAAATCTCTTGCATTCATACTGTTCATATACTCATTACTGTTCAAATACTCGACTATACAAAGTGACCCCTAATTAACTTTTATTACATATATGTATTTATTTATTTGCAACAATAATACAAACTAATGAAAGGACCAATATTTTCAGTAAAAAAATTTTTTTTGAATTTTTATATGTACAAAATTATTATTAGTTTTAGTAAGTATTTTCTCAATGCAACTTAAAATAATATCTTGATCCAATTTGTAAAGTTGTAAAACATGTAGGTAGTAATGAAAAGTTGTAAAAGTGACCGGAAAAATATTTCAGGAACTTCCTTTTGAGTTTGAATATAAGTAATTGCGAGGAAATATTGCATGTTTGAGAGTTTGAGTTTGAGAATGAGTCTTTCGTTTGGAGATGATCTTACTCCATACACAACACATAGCACAGAATACATTAACTCTATTTTCAACATTAAAAATATTATACACATATTCTGCGTACTTTTTAATTAAGCATAGTTAATTTATGAAAACAAAACCACCATAAGATAAATTCAATTATTCCAAAAATAATATGTATTGTTTATATTTTGATCTATAAATATAGCTGGTTAGTTAAGTAAAAACAGATGTATATTCTCAATGAAAAAATAATTAGCATATTATAATTTAATTAAATTAGAAATGAAAAAGATATAAACAAGTATGAAAACATAGCGTTTACCATATTTACAAGGTTTAACTTAATAAAAATGCTATAAAATACAATATAATTAAAATACTTTTTAAAATTGAACAAAAAAAATATCAACGCTATTTTTTTGGCTGGTGAACAGTATCACATGAAATTAGCTTTATTGTTTATTTATCATCTTAAAATAGAGGTAAGTACAGCGTTTGGTTGGAGTTGAAATTAACAATGTTTCTATGTCTAGCACATAAATTATACATGGGAGATCCTCAAAAATCAAAATATTTTTAGGTTTTTCAATTTTTGCATTTTGACAATTGAATCATGAGCTGCCTCCCACGACCTTCGTCACCCAACCTCAACCGTTGGATCTGCGTGGACGGCAGAGATTCGCTCAGACATTATATGACGGGAAAGTCGCGTGTTGTATTGTAAGTGCCAAAGCGGAGTTGGGATTTGATGTTTATGCTTTTCGTTTCATATTCAAGTGAAGTAATACTATGAGCATTAAAATTAAAATGTAACTTATATAGATGAACTAAATAATTTAAAATAAAAATAAAGTAAATAGTATTGTATTATTGTTATTATTATCAACTGCACAGTTACCGTAAGGTAGTGGTAAATAGCGCCGACTTGGGAAAACGAGCAATCTGTGCACTTCGCTTTCATTGTCAGAATATCTCCTTTTCTCTTTCCAAAGTTATATATATCCTAACGGAAAATAAAAAAAAAAGGGTTGCTGCACCCCTTCCTCCTGGTGAAGAAAACATTAGAACTAGAAAATAATTTGAAATTTTATTTACTTTGAATGCAACAACACTAATTATAACATATCTTTTATCAAATAGTATTTAATTATTACTTTTTTATTATGCAATTCAGTCGTATTTAATTTATCCAATTTTATATGATATCGTTAATTTATTAATTTATGTTCATATTTAGTTTTCTTAAGTCTAACTTAAAAAAATGAATATTTTAACTTATTTTAATACAATAAATAATACGATATACGGAAAATTTAGTAACATTAAATTTTAATAATCTTAAAAATACATGGAAAAAGCAAACGTTGCAATAAGAAATTTTTATAAAATTAAAATATAAAACTAAATATTAAAGGCAACTAATAATTATTAAAAAATATTAATGAATTGATTTGGTCAAATATACCATTATATATAAATAATATTTCAAATATTTTTATTTTTACTTTTTTTTTTAAGTTAAATATATTAAATTATTTATAGATATTAAAACCGTTAAATATTTTTATAATGGAAATTGAAAAAAATAATTAATAAAGACTTGGTCAAACCTAAAAATTGAAGTATTTATTATGATTTACTTTTAGGGGATGCAAATAGAATAAAATGGGGTGCAAATAGAATTATCCATTTAAAAAATGTAATTAAAGAGCTTTTATCTTTAATCACACAAATCTAACACTATCTTTTAATTACACACGTGAACTTTACCATTTTATTTCAATCGAATTCAGTTTCGTTGCAACAACAGCAGACAATTCTCTCAACTTTTATCAATTAAAAATCAACATAGTGTTACTTCCGAGGAGAATGATAAAAAAGAAATACCTTTGCTCACGATGCATGCAAAGTCAAAATTGCTTGCTTGTCTATTAGGGAACGAAAACCTAATAATATTAATTAAGGGTGAATATTCAAAATATTCATGCCTATAAAAATCGGTCCTAAGAATCTAGTTTTTATAAAACTTAGAAAGAAGACCCTAAAATTACAATATATTATTATTGCATGAAATGTTAGTATACAAAATTTGAAACGAATTCTATTTTTTTACAGTATCTGAATATTAAATTAACACTACCTGAAACAAAATTAGCCCTTGAATTAATCCATATCTCCTTCAACTTTACCTTAAACCCAATTCCTTAATAAATGGCTTTTGCTAATTGCAGCAACTAATCGAATTTCAATTACGGTAATAAATGTGCCAAGTGTCATTACAGATAAAACAGATTAGGCACTATTCTGTTTTTAATCTCATCTCGATTTTATTTTATTTAAAGGCTCTCACCATTAAGTAAAGGAGAGGATGTTTCTTGGGCAGTGGGCCAAGACTTTACCTCAAGGCCTGCTTTCTATATTACGTCACCATCTACAATTACAGTTTCATTTAAATCAGTATTAATTCATTAAGGGTAAAATTCCATTTTTTTTTACGTTACTTTTAAAGTTTCAACTTACTCATAGCTATTCCTCCAAGTATTTTTACCTTTTCATTACCCATTTGCAAAAAATTTATGTGTTTAATACCACCAAACATTGAAAAGAAGAAAATAACAATTCTTTACATATTTGGTTATACCAACTGTTATCATTATTATACCAATATATTCAATTATTATACCAAATTTTATCACTATTATATCAAGTCAAATAAGAGTATTTTATCACTATTATACCAAGTATTCACATTATTATACCAATATATTCAATTATTATACCAACTATTATCACTGTAATACCAAAAATAATGTTATTATAATATCTTAATTATTTGGTATATATTCGAATATATTGGTACAATAATCCATTTTATTGATAGGCTAATCAAATTTGTTGGTATAATAATCATGTTTTGTGGTATAATTTGCGAAAATCACTTTCGTATAATAAAATTATAATAACATTATTTTTGGTATAACAGTGATAATAATTTGTATAATAATTGAATCTATTGGGATAATAATTAGAACAATTTGTATAATAATGATAACAGTTGGCATTATAAAACTGAAGAGAGTTGTAATAATATCATATGAAGCAAAGTTATTTTTGTCTTTTTTAACGCTTTTTGGTATCAAATACACAATTTTTTACGGATGAGTAACTAATAGAAAAAAATTCGAAAGATTTAACAGAAATTGAAACTTCAAATGGACATTGAAGGTAATTTAACCATCCATTAAACAGGTAACTAACCAGGATTTAGCTTCCAGTTTTAGGCGAAGAATAAAAGCAAAGATCACGATCTCGCAGGCAATTATGACACCGCTCTCTCTCTCTCTCTCCGTTCTTTTGTAATATGCAAGATTATTTAAGTAAATGATCTTTGAATGTGTCAACTTTAAAAAAATAGCCTTCATATAGTGAAATTTTGATTATACACTTACTAATTGGACCAACATAAAAACCAATATATTAAATGCAATCCGCGTTAGGGTGGGCGGTTGGGGTGTAGTCCAGTGGTTGTGTGTCAGGCGTTTGTGTAATAGGTCTTGGGTTCAAATCCTATTTGCAACATTTTATTTATAATAGAGGTCGCATGCTCCCCATATATAGCAAGAGACCCATGCTATAATAAGCAGGGGACCCTTGCTGTTATACAGCATGTGACCCAATAAGCAGGAGACCCCTGCATTACAACAGGAGACTAGTGTGCTGCAGCACGGGTACCATGCTGTAGTGCAGGGTCCCCATGGGTCCCGTGCTGTAATAAGCAGGAGACCCCTGCATTACAGCACGGGACCAGTGTGCTGCAGCATTACAGTACGAGACTAGTGTGCTGCAGCACGAGTACCATGCTGTAGTGCAGGGGTCCCCTGTTCTAATGCAGGTGTCCCCTGCTGCATTACAACATGGATCCTCTGCTATTTACATGGGTCCACGAACTAAGCTATTGACGAAAATACCTTTAAAAGTGACGGCTACTGATTTTAAACCCGCGATACTTTTTTAAAATTAAATGAGTCAATCGCTATATTTTAAAAAGAACATTTGTGTTGAGAAATTTGGAAGCAAAAGAAGACTCAGGAGTCTCTTTGCTCCTCTCTCGTGTTTTTGCTTCTGTTGAGTAAAAAGTCTTCCGTCGAAGGTGCGAGTTTTGTAGAAGCTTAAGCTCAATTTTCTGGCAAGAAAAAACGATAACCATGAACGGTTACTACACCGGAGAAGACGACGCCGAAGGAGACGGGATCTTCCGCTAAAACGCCGCAAGAAGCCTCTCCTGAAGATCGATGCCTCGAGCTCAGCCTTGCTCCGCCAGGCGGCGGCGGCTACTGCTACGATAATAACGGCGGCGACGATGATGATCATACAGCTGTGTGTTTCGCGGGTAAAAGCCAGCAGAAAAGGTTAATAAATAATCAGCTTTATTTCCACCTTTATTTTCTGAGAAAAAAATAAAATAAAAAAAAGCCTGCAGCTTTTTTATCACAGAGGATATTCACTGTTCTTTGTTAAGCTGTAATAATACTGCTTGCAAAATCATTAATTACCAGCACTAATTTATACAAATCTTGCCGACAACCCACATGCAGAGCCGCTCCTCCGCCGTCGCCGGTGGTGGGCTGGCTACCGGTTCGATCTTTCCGCAAGAATCTCTCGAACGGAAACCCTCCGAAGGCTCCCCAGAAAACTACGTCGTCATCGGAAGATGCCACGAAAGCACTGTTCGTGAAGATAAACATGGATGGGATCCCCATAGGAAGGAAAGTAAACCTCGGAGCCTACGATAGCTACGAAAAGCTTTCCGAAGCCGTCGATGAACTCTTCAGGGGGCTCCTTGCTGGTAAAAATATATTCCTGTAAATCATTTATATATATTCCGAAATTAAAAATCATTTTTATATATATAATATATTAAATATTTATATTATATATATTATATGTCATCATTCACGTCGGATTTTCGGCGATTATCATCGTCGGAAAATTGATCGGTGTTCCAATTTTGTTAAGGCATACAAAGTCATTGACCTATTTTCGTATTTTTATAATATCTTTGCAATTATCAAACTAAGTGATCCAAAGACTATATTTAATGACTCAATTTTATAATTTATATAGTTGGTGAATTTTGGGCTCTGAAGTTACGTTCTTTTTCCTTAATGCGTAGCTCAAAGTGACTGGGAATTTGTTGGAGGGGAAAGGTGAATACGCGCTTGTCTATGAAGACGTTGAAGGCGATAGGATTCTTGTCGGAGATGTGCCTTGGAAGTAAAGCATCTTCTTCGTATTCTATTTCTTCTCTTTCTTTTTTTTTTCTTCACAATTATGGATATATATTTTGATTTCTTTTATTTTCTGCAGGATGTTTGTATCCAACGTGAAGAGGCTGCGCGTGTTGAGGAGTTCCCAACTACCTTATAAGCTCTCCGGTGGAACTAAACTATATAACTAAGTGTTACTGTCTGAATATTTTTATGTCGCCTCTTAAGAAAAAAAGGAATACTACTAACTACTACTGCCTTTTGTCCTTGCAATATTTTGTATCAACTCTCTCTCTCTCTCTTTCTACTTTCATTTCGCCCTAATAAAACACGGTGTATAAAATCTCTCGTTTGTCTTTTAAAAAAAAAAGTTATCATTCCCTTGAACATTCACCAAGAAAAGTGTATTTAATTATTATATTTTTTTATACATTTTTTGTTTCGATAATCTTCACAATCGAGAGAATTGGGAAACATTTTTTAGGATAGCTATGAAATAATTAGATCTGCAAGAAAATGGCAATATCATCCTTATTAATTGCCACCGAGGCTTTCAGGCTCTTGAAAATTTGTGGGTTAAATCGTGGAATCAAATTTTTCTTCTCATAATTTTCGTGAGTAGTCTCTATGGGCTTTATGGTCTATAACTTGGGATATATCCATTTGACATCAAGAATTAGTCTCATCACTGGAGTGTGTATTACAATTAATCCTCCGCAAGATTTGTGTGGTATAAATTCACGTCGATATTTAGTGATCATAGTCATATCAAGTGAGATACATTGGGACAAAAAAATCCTTATAGATCAATTACAGATTATTATTATTTCATTAACAACTAAATCATACAAAGACATAACAGTCCTCTCTCTCTCTCTCTCTCTCTCTCCGACGCGAGAGAGAAATTGCCCAAATCGGAACTTTTATTTTAAATAAATAAATCATCGAAAATCTAACAACGAACGACAAATCTCATCACCACTCGTTCCGGATGGGTTAAATATCTTCAAATTGGTTTAAATATGCAAACTTATCACCCTAAAATTATCATTTACCCAAATATATAAGAATAAAAAATAATATATTTTTAATAATCGTATGTGCGTTAAAATGTGAAAGAAATTGTCAGGGCTCTGCCGTACAACAGCACGAAGTTCGACGAGTGGGTGGCGCAGGGCAAGGCGCCGGCGGTGCCGGCCGTCCTCCGCCTGTACAAGACGGTGCTGTCCTTAGGATTCAAGACGGCGGGGTGATAAGTTTGCATATTTAAACCAATTTGAAGATATTTAACCCATCCGGAACCTAATTTCAATTGGTACTGATGCACACAAGTCATACTTGCTAATTAAAGTAGGAAAAAGTCTTACGTGGCTACGAATATGTTGATTTTTGATCGAAATTAATTGCACCTCACTTGTGCGTTGAAATTAGGTTCATATGGCATTAATCGACCCAAATTTGAGTTCGCGTATATATTGATTTGAACAGAATTATTCCCTATACTACGTAGAATTTTCCTTCAAATTAATTGTCGTGGGTGGCTCACGTATGTTAATTCCTGGTTGAATCATATTTTAAGAGTCTAATTGTCCTTAAATTTAATTTCGAAACTTATTGTTATAAAATGGGGAATCTACACTTAACTACCTTCTGTATAAAAAAATTACAATTCAGTACCATGTTAGGAAAAAATTAATTTAAGTACCCAGTTGACTGTGTGTACTATTTTTATCATCCTTGACGCACATTTTTATATGTATATTGCGTACCACGTTAAGCATTTATATGGTACATATAAATATACGTTTCTTTATGTTACCTAAATTTATTGTATGTACCTTTTTCACGGTATTATGTATCATAATACGTTTCTATATGATACCTAAAATTACTTATAAGATGTACATGTGGCGTAACCGGGTACTTATACATAAAAACTTTATTATACTAGATATCTATCTACATGTAAAAAAATTCTGACAATGAACTGAATTGACAATTTGAACACACAAGAGTATTTAAGTGTAAGTTTCTCTTATAAAATTACTTTTTTCTTAATTTATGTGTTTCTAAAATGTCACGTTTTCCAATGATAAAAAATATAATAAATTTTTGTAAATAATTAATCCCTCATAAATATATCCTTTTTTAGCATAGTGTAACGAAAGCCGAGGATTAACGCAACGGTACCCGAATAGAACATCGGAGCGAGCGTAGTAAGGAATGTTGGAGAGCGTCGTCTCGTCGATGTCGAAGACCCACAGGCCTTTCCCATCTCTGAAATCCGCCGCCACGCTCACGGCGTACTCCACGGCGGCGTCGGCCACCACCTCGCAGTCGTCCCTGTACTGCTTCCCCATCATGTAATTCCCAATGTACCCCTCGCACGACATGGGCACCTGCGCCAGTCCTTGATGTTGGCCGTCTCCACCGCCAGCCGCCAGCTCAGACAGTTCAGCCCCTCCGGGCGTCCGCCGTCGCGCGGGTGGAGGGGGTGGACGACGGGCCCTGCGTGGCCGCCGGATTTCGAGAAGGACAGCGCCGGCAGTAGTAAAGATAGAATAAATACGGCAACCCTCGTCATAAATAATGTTTCTCATCGATTGGGTGATATTTTTAAAATGGCAGTGAAGACTGACAAAGTTTGGATTTTTCGGTTGGTTTTGGAGTTCACGATCCTTGTTCCATTTTATTGCGTCGTCAATTTACAAAATATCATTACTCGTAAATAATATTACACCTTAAATACTATTATACTGAATGCTTAAACACAAAAAAAAATTTAACATTAATAAGCACTAATAATATTTTTTTTGTGTTTAAGCACTCAATATAATAATATTTATTGTGTAATATTATTTACGGATGTTTTAACATTGATCGGGCAGAATATAATGATATTTTTGTAAAGTGATACACGGAAGTGGAATAGATGATTTGGTTCTGATTTTGGGTGGCTTGGAATCGGAAGTAGGCCGACGGTTTTTTTTTTCTTGTTTGATATATTTTAATACAAATATTGAAATGAATGAAGTGTACGCACACAAGGAAACATAAACGTGCTTTTATTAAATTTTTTTCGTACCAGCCTTCGTATGGTTATGGTTGTCATGATGGTGACATGAAAATGAAACAAGCAAAGGCAAGAAACTAAAGATAAGGTTTCGGTTTTTTATTTTCTAGGTGGGATTCTTATCATGTTTTGAGGAGCAACAAAGGGCAACTAGCCTCCAAAATCAAACCATTCGCGGCGTGCTCCTCGTGGGGCGAAATTTTTCGAAAATTTTAATACTACATATTTAGGGTAAGTTTTAGAACCTATGTATTCGCCTTCCGTTCAATAATTTAATACGAATATGTAGTCTAATGATAAATATTTTATTTATTATGTTAAAGGTTATGGATACCGTTGGGGTATAAACACAATAGCACATCCGTTGGAATAAACAATTGCGACATAAGTACGTGGACTTCACTCTAAAACCAATCGACACCAGATAGAAATAGCTCACAAACGTATATACAGAGGTCATAATTGTTTCATCTGCTCGATCCGGTGGAATCACCTGTATTCCAATAAGCATATGCTTTTAATTGTTTACACATTTTACTCTGCGATCCCTTCAATACTCATATTTAGGACGCATATAAAAAAAATCAAGGATCTGCCATTGTCTCCGGTCTGTTGATTCCTATGTATACAAACCTCAATCTTTGTTGTAAGATTGTTAGTGATTATTTGGTTATGGATATTTTTTGGGTAGGAAACATGATCGTCGAATCGGATTTTTCGAATACGGAACGACGATCTTCGTGCCAAAGTTTTGGGTTCGATGCGTTTTTTATTATCGCAGCTGGAACGATAATATATGTGTCAGCGAGATATGAACATATACTTTTGGAAGATATTTGGAATTATGAGCACTAGCACATGGATAATCTTGACTTAGAAAAAAAATACCAAATTATGATATATTACATATTAACGAGAAAAGTATTGGAACAACCATGACTGTTTTGCGACAAATGTAATGAAATTGAAATGCTCGTAGCAAACCATGGTAGAAGGTCATTATGTTGAAGTAGCTTCACGAGGAGAAGCTACTTTAAGCTACTTTCTCGTTTTAAAGAGGTTTTATTTACGAAAATTAGTAGAGAAATAAAATAAATAGAAAACGAAAATTAGGACGTATGTTTATTTGGTTGAAAAAATATAGGAAAAAAATAAGAGAAAAAAAATATAATTAAATTAATAATCAAACTAATGAAAATTTATTTTTTCCGAAGAAAAAGTGAAGAAAATGAAAGAAAAACTTACCAAAACAGTCTTATTATTATAATATTCTCCTTACATAACATCAAATCTTATTATATTTTATTTTGCTTCAAATTATAGGCAATACAACAAATTCGAACAACCAATTTAGACAGCTGAGAAGTATTAATAAGACGACCTAAGTTTCATATTAATTAAACGTTACACTACAATAGTTAAAAGTCTATGGCGCCTCGGCCTCAGCTAATTCGATGTTGAAGCATACTACCAAATCTTTCTCGGTTCTTACCATCGAAGTCTTGCTGGGAAATACTGCACAAAGAACATTAAAAGAAAAAAGTTAATAAATAAACACGATTAAGATTTTTTTTGTATATATTTGGTGATATTTGACCTTGTCAATGAGGGATAGATAATATGGCTTCACTTTCTCCACATCAATCCGAACCTTACTCTTGCTGTACAGATCATATTTACTGGAGAATAAAAAAATACACACATCAGTATGAAAATTAGAAATGTGAAAATATCTAAAATCAAATAATACTTGAAGATTTGAAGCCACTTGAGATTCTCCTCATCTTCCTCGCTCATCAAGTGCTTATAAGCTCCTGACCTGTGCAGCGCTGCAGGATTTGTTTCAACATTCCCTTAATTAATTATACAAAATAAATAAATTTATTTTTTACTTATATAGACTTAATTTAATTTCTTGGCTCACCGTAAAATGAATGGTAACGTATGATGAAAAGTCCTGCCGATGGCAGCTTTGTTCCATTCTCCTTTGCCACCTGAAAAAAAAACCGATTACAATTAAATTTGAGACAAAAAATTAATAAATAAATATTTCCCCCCAAAAAAATAATAAATTAAAAAATATATTTAGTGGACTTCACATACCAAATACATGTAGTCATCGTGGCCCCAAGACATCAACACATTGTCAAGTCCACAACCTTCTTCATAAATTCCAAATTTCGTGTTGTAAGAAGAATTATTGTAGTCGGGATTCTCTTTAAAGTACTGCAGGAATAATAAAAATATTTAGAAAAATAGATTCTTTATGTAGTCTATATTCATAGATCATGTATAACCTTGTGGTGGACGATGGATTCATCAAAAGCACATCCAACGGGAAACGTATCCCCTGTAAATTGCATAATAAATTAAACAAAAAGCTGTGTAATTAACGAACCATTAATTGCTAATGAATATTTTTCCTCACCTACAACAGCCCACTGAGGTAACCCTCCAAAGCTTGGATGAAGAAGAACCTTTCCAAGATCTAAACACAGATATAAAACAATATATATTTATAAATCTAAGAAGATTAGAAAAATATTATTATTATTTTTTGTATATATTTTATTACCGTGAATGAGGGCAGTCAAGTGGAGCCAGTCTTCGTCAGGGTAGTCTTTCCTTGTAGCTTCAGCTGTCTGAAGTAAATGCTCAATTTGAGGCTCATCCAAGTCTGGATCACTCTCATCAACGACGTCGTTTAGCAGCTCACAGCACTCCCATATGCTCATCTCCACTCTCTCCAGCTTCCCATACTTCTCTCTCATTCTCTTCACCTGTTAATTCATTTAATATCATATTATACTAATATATGATATAATATTATATAATATTAGGGCGCATTTAAATAACTTTTTGAATAAAAAAAGTTACGATTGATTAACAAATTATATGTAGGTATCCAATTGGCTGTCTGTACCATTTCATCATCTTTGACGTACTTTTTTATATGTATATTAAATACCATGTCACACGTTTTTATGGTACATATATACGTTTCTTAATGTTACCTAAATTTATTATATGATGATGTACATTTTCTCACGGTATTATGTATCATACAGTTTCTATATGGTACCTAAATTACTTATATAATATACCTACAGCACAAACGTGTTGTTAATGTGCAAAAATATTCTATTAGGTATTTAAAAAAAATTCTTACAAAAGTCTGAATTTTTAATTTTTATACAAAAGAGGTATTTAACCTATTTAAGTATAAGTTTCCCTAATATTAATATATAACATAATATAAATTAAATATAATACAATATGATATGATATAATATAAATAATACAATATAATTTAAAAAAATAAGAGATCACTTGGGACATCTTCTGTTGTTTACTTACAAAGTCGACAGTTTGGTTGATGTGATTGGTTCTGTAGAAATTCTCCACGCCTTGTTGTCTTTCGCTTTGTTCATGATAATCTCTGCAAATAATTAAAAAAAAGGATGGGAAATAAATCAACAAAAGTAAAGGCTAGGGCTAATTCTCTGCTCGCCCAAATTTATCCCCAATATGATTTGGGCCGAAATCAAATTATACAAGGCCCAATATCAGGCCCAGAGTGACGGACAAGATGCCGACACATCTCAGAATCAACTGAGTCGATTCTCACTTCTCACTTCTCAGTCATGAATCTATTTATAGTCGGGCACGATATCATTTAGAGATTATGATTTTATTGAATATTTTCTAATTTGATGTGTTGGATAAAAAAGTATTATTCGAGATATCAATATATTTAATTATTAAGAAAAAATCAGACCTAAAATTATGTCCGAATGAATTTGCATGTGGCACTACAAATCCTCCTCCAACCTTCTCCTTCTCCTTCTCATCCACGTTGATCCCTGATTAATTTTTTGAAAAAAAAAAGAATAGTTATAGATAATATATATATAAAAAAATATTTATGCAGCAATTACCGAGAAAACGTTTTTTTAAATATATATATAAATATATTAAACAAAAAAAATATTAAAAAAACCACCAAATAATACATGAATCCGAAGGGAAAACCAGAATAATTTATTTACAATTTTTTAAAGTTATAAGTTTATTTAATAAAGGGAAATAAAAAATAGCCAAAAAAATAAATAAAAATTACCAGAGTCGTTTAGATGGAAGACGATAGTCATCTTGAGGGGAAATCCTCAGCAGGCCCTCAGATCAAAGTCTTGATATTATTTATTTATTATTATTTTAACAAGTGTGTAAATACAAATATCAAAAATTATGGTTTTGATGTGTAGGGCATCATAATGAATGGCGGTATTTATAATAGCCGGAAAAAGTCCTTCCCTGAGATTTCGCAGGCTATGGAGTCCTTCCCTGAAAATCTGCATATCTTTTTTTTTTTCATTCTATTTTTATGTTCTTGTCACGTTATATCTTTTTATCCACTGTTACACATCATATTATTTATTTATTCTGTCTTTATTGAAAATCTACGTAAGCATGCTGCAATGCTTGACATATGTTTTGACGGTCCATTGCCCACGAAACATCTGTTCTTAGTCATGGAAACTGAAAAAAAATTAATACTAATATTGAAAAATTGTTTGTTGAAAAGATATTTATCAACGTGATATAAGAATAGATACCGCATATTCTATGATTTAGCATGGTGCCGCTGACGTGGATTACAGTCATTGATAAGACTAATATTTGAAATAAGCATCCAAATCCTTCCTCGCGTTTAACAAAGTACTAATAATAATCTACCCTCTATTTTATCATTTCTAATTCAAAATTATTAAATTAATAAAGAAGCTTACGTGAAAGCTGGTGCACTATTATCACACGACTTCTAGAAAGAAAAGTCCAAAATTATCAATCAAAACTTTGAGTCTTCCTCGTCAAAGTTGAATTGTTCTCCAAACATTTGGCATTACGCAGACGATTGTGTAAACGGGTGGACAGTGTTTAGGTCCTACTTTAGAGCGAAAATAACAAAAAATATTAATTTTTTCTGATTCCGTGACACAACGACACCGTAGTCTACTTGTTCGAGTAAATTCAGTATGAACGAATTAAACCAATTATTAGCTAAGGGAGTTGAATTGAAGTCATGACCAATTTAGCTTCGTCCACTTTTTTTTTTTTCTTTTAACCCGATAAACCTTTGCCACTTACTTTGTAGTTTAATAGATCCACTAAACTGATTTAAGGTTGTCTAATCCCAATATACCTCATTTCATTTGTTGTATTTTTTTTTCCGATCAGATTGGTATTCCCACATAATACTACTATAAATCTCACACTCTATTATTTCACGTCTGAATCGAATTTGAACTTTCGTCATCGGCTATGAGACGATCACGGCTTTCAGTTGGACTAATCTTTCCTCCAAGATCCCACAAACAAAACAACGATAAGAGTCGTAGAGGATTCGAACCCCTGATCTCCCGTTCGAAAGCGTTCATATACCCTTTCTAGGTTAAGTTTCCCTTAATCAAGAATCTTTCTAAATGGACGGTTGTGATTTATCGTGGCGCCAAAGATGTGATGGAGTTATTGAAAGGCACAGACGAAGGGAAAAATTATAAGATTAGGTCACTAAGACCATCTCCAACCGAAAAACTTATTCTCAAACTCAAACTCATTCTCAAACTCAAAATGCATCAATTCTTCTCCAACTATTAAACTCATTCTCAAACTCAAAAGATTATTTCTGTAATATTCACTCCTACATCAACTTTTCCAATTTTCAATACTACCCACATATTTTACAACTTTACAGAAATAAAACACAAAAATAAATAAATTTGAGGAATAATGAAATTTATATTTACATATTTACATATTTAATTTTTTTATAGTACATTTAAATTCAGAAAATATTTAATAAATTTCTGTAGGTGTTGTCAAAATATTATTTAACTATTATGCAACATATAAATAAAATATTAAAAAATAAATATGATATATAAAAATTATTGCTAAAAATAAAATGTTAGTTTATTTTGACAATTTGATAATCATAGTTATTAATTGTAAGTACGTATGTTTTCTTTTTATTTATTTATTGTTTTTTTATTTGGGCGATTTAGCAATTAAAAATAATAAAGGGTCTTTATTGAAATTTGCAAAGTACAAACCCACTTTTTTGGTATAAATGCATATTTGAGTTTATATTAAGAGAGAGAAAGTGAAAACCCATTTTGGGTTTGAGTTTTGGGTACGGTTGAAACATTTGTACCTCATTTTTTAGGTTTTTAGTGTATGATTGGAGATGGTCTAAGTATATATGTTTTCGTTTTTGGATCATAATGTTTGATAATTGTAAAAATATGTCACTACTTTGTATGTCAAAATAATTTTGGGTCACTAAATATATATTTTTCGATTTTGGACAAATATATATATTTTTCAATTTCGGATCACTAATTAACTTTGGAAACATAATGACCCAAAAATGAAACATGTATACTTAATGACTTCAAATCGAAAAAATATATACTTAGTGACCTAAAATTGAAAATATAACCCAAAATTGTTTTGGCATACAAAATTAATGACCTACTCTTACCATTAACAGACATAGTGATCAAAAAATAAAAACTTGTATACTTATTAACCTAATGTTATAATTTTGACCAAGACGGTTATATTAAACGCTTCTATCGTTTGAGTAATCGAACAATGACAATTCACACACACACAGAAATATCTCGATTTCTCTCTTCGATCGAACGCAGAATCATCATTGTATCAGAGCATGTCATCGTGTTGAGATTCTAATTAAGTGGGTGTTGTCCCACATCGAACAAATCAAACTCTCAAATCCACTATATATATAAAGAGGCAACTCCATCTATCACCAATTGGTTTTAGGTTGGAGACCTCGATTTCTAAGAAATTGGTGATAGGTGGAGTGCCTCTTTATATATATATAGTGAATTTGAGAGCTTGATAGATGGAGTGCCTCTTTATATATATAGTGGATTTGAGAGCTTGATTTGTTCGATGTGGGACAACACCCACTTAATTAGAATCTCAGGACACCGTGTTCTAGAAATCGAATTGCATTCTCCGATTAGGAAAACAGAGATCTAAATCGATCCCTCGGATAAGTTTTCAACGATTCCATGGCGGGAAATGTCATAAATGTAAAAAAAAGATGAAAACGACTTAGGAGACAATCCGTGAGAAGAATTGCAGATACAGTAAGGTGCACGCAATGGCATGTAAACAGATGTATCCTCAATTATTGAAGGCAACATGACACTAGCTGCGTAGTACTTCAGTAAATTGTAAAAAGGCTTTGGGAAGAGATACGTCATCTTACACAAGATGAAGGATGCATATGCGGAGCTAGTGCTTGTAGAAATGCCTGAGAGAGCATCAAAGGCAGAAGAGCAAAGGTAATTCAATCCTCGGGGGATTAAATCACAAGTATCAATCAGCCATTATTTCCTTACGATCATCAACTGGACAAAGCACAAAGCTTCTCTAAAATGAGATTGCATTATATAATAGCAAAGTATAAATTGTGATACAGCAGTTAATCTTTGAGGCCCTTGGGCTTCACTAAAATATCAGTCAGCATCTCCCAACTCTTGGACAAGTCAAAGCACCAGTAGATCTCGTGATGGATCTCACGGTTCTTCCTTCTTCCACCGGAAACGCCTGATCGGGTCTATAATTTGGCCTCATCGCACCGTCATCGGGGGATGTCTTGAAAGAAGCTCCGTTCTCAAATACGTCATTCACGGACCTGAATCTTCCATTTGTGGTGCTGTCCCATGTTATCTGCATACATACATTTTACATCGAATTACTACACAAAATTAAGTTTTTCGATATACGAATTTAATGATTATACGAGGTGTTTACATTACATTACCTGCTTATTGTCTCCAGGTGCAATGAAGAGATTGGCTTGGCTCTTGACGCTAGGGTTCATGCTCCCTCCTATTGCGTAAATTCCCCATCCCAGGTAAATATTGTTCACCACGTGTGCGTACCCGAAACGAACCCTTCATATATACACATCGTTCCCAAGTTTTAGACATATATCATTCGTGCATGGGCGGATTTTGGACCGTGCTTCACGGTCTATTGCACAGAGGCCATAGATTTTTAGGGCCCAATATCACGTAGGGCCGATTTTTTAGGGTCAGTTGATCAGTGTTATCACATCTTGATGCCTTATTTCGTTATAAGAACGGGTCCACGGATATTAAAAAAACGCCCCAGTTATCATGCTATATACTTCGTGTTTGATTATTAGAGAAATTAGATTCATATACCTCGGCATTCTCTGGTTGCACCGAGGACCGAAGGAGTTGAAGGCGACGGTGACCTTCATGTTCTTGTCGAGGTTATACATGTCGTCGTGCCCGAGGAGCATGACCTTGTCTTGATTCTTGAACCAGTTGTTCGTTATGGTAATATCGGTCGAACCCCTCGTGACGTCGATGAGCCCGTCGTGGCAATCGTACAGCGTGTTGTGGTCGATCCATATCTTGGAAGACTCCAGCATCCTCAGTGCATCACCGTCCACCGGGCCGAGCTGCATGATCTGCCCGTTCGGGCCCATCACCGGGCCCGGCTGCTGAGGCATGCAGTCGTGGATCCGTAGCCCGTGGATGATCACGTTGTTCACCTGAAATGAGCACTCGGTTCAGGTACATGTTAAGAGCTCGTTTGATTCGTGGGTTTAAAGAAAAAATAGAAATGTTGGTTTACGATATGCTGATGTGTTTGGTACGTGGATTTGTATTAAACATAACAACTCTGAACCCACGTATACGGGTTTAGATAAACACGTCTTTCAGGTGGTTATTGTAAACCAACTACACGCAATTTTTTCAATCATTAATTGGTTTTGTATAAATTTTAATAATTTAAACCCGTCTAAATATAAACACACATACCAAGTTTATATAAAACATGGATTCATAAATAACAACTCTAAACTCATACATACGCACTTAGATTAACACGGTTTTCAGGTGGGTTATTGTAAACTTACCAACCAAATATGCAATTTGTTTTATAACGCATGACTTAGTTTTATACAAACCTGAATAATTTAAACCTCCTAAATGTAAATCGACGTACCAAGCAAGCACTAACAGCAAAAGAAAGAATTACGAAATGTGATTAACCTTACGTTTTGAAAGCATTAGGCATCCGTCGTGACCAACACATTTTATTTTGTATCCATTAATTTAGTTTTACACAAAATAATTTAAAACCTCCTAATATAAACCGACGTATCGAACCAAGCACCATCAGTTTTTGCAAAAAAGGAAGAGAATTACGAAATTCGACAAATCTTACGTTTTGAAGCATCAGGCATCCGCCGTGGGCGATCTGAACGTCGGCCCCACGCGCGTCGATGGCGGTGAAGCTCCCGACGACTAGGGGCTTGGCGAGCTTTATGAGCATGTCCCTCTGGAACGTGATCCACACCTTGCCCTTGACCATGGTGGCACCGTGCCTCAACGTCCCGGGCTTCGGGCTCGTGGGGTGGTCCGTGGGGTCCGTGACGACGTAGTTCGTCACGTCCCCTCCGACGTTGTTGGTCATCTTTCCGGCGTAGCCCACCGAGCACGTGGCTAGCTGGTGGCGGTTCGTGGCCCAGTTGGGGTTCGTCCTCCAGCACCGGTCTATCACGTTCATGCCCGGCGGCCCTCGGTTGAGGACCGGTGGTCTCTGGGCCTTGACCGGGTGGGAAGAGGCCATGATTATGGTGATGGCTATAGATATAGCCGAAATTAGGCACAATCGCGTGCGTTGTGGCGTTGTTATTGCAGCCATTGCGCGAACTAATCGTTCGATGGAATGAGGGAAGATATATTTTTTTATTAGAGATTATTGGGAGATGGAGGAAATAGGTGGTAGGTGTTTTTGGCACACGAATGAATTTGTTGTGGGAATGGGTTTTTTTATAGATTGTGCAGAACAAAGAGAGCCGTTCGCTTAATTGGTTCCCGCGATTTATTCGACTGTTTATTAATGGAAGGGTTATTTTATTGCAGTTTAAGATGAATGTAATAAAATGCGATTAAATGGATAACTGCGCGGAAATTAAGGAACGAGTGTAATGAACTAGTAATGAGACGATGATATCCACCATTTTTCTTTTATTTCCAAAGGAACCAGATCCTCCCCAATTATGTGTGTCGTGTCACTTTAAATATATATCATTATATTCCGCCCGACTAGTGTTAAAACACCCGTAAATAATATTACACAATAAATATTATTATATTGGGCGCTTAAACACAAAAATAAATTACATAACATTGATGGGAACACAAAAAAATAAATATAACTCAAAAAAATATATACCAAGTGCTTATCAATGTTTTAATATTTTTTTTGTGTGTTTTAGCACTCGATATAATAGTATTTAAGGTGTAATATAATTTACGAGTGTTTTAACACTGAGCAGAACGAGATATAATAATATTTTTATAAAGTGGCACAAAAAATGACACACTAAAATGAGACAGAGATTTTGCAACCATTTCTAAAAAGGTAATAAACAAGCTCATTAAAATGATGTCTTTATTGGGCCTGACAATGCCAATGGGCCCATTTCGATGAGGGCTTTATATCCATTAATAACACAAAACAAAAATTAGGCAGACCTACAATTTTCGTCAATAAATTTTGCGGGCTCCACAAATTTCGTCCTTGTATTACTATAGGTAATAATTTTCGTCATCATATTTTATTGCGCACGCAATTTTCGTCCCTATATTATTTGATGTAATAATTTTCGTCTTTATTTTATTATTATTAAAAATTAATATCAAAGTTATTTTGAGTTATATTTACAATTAAAATTGTTATATTTAAGGACGAAAATCCTCAAATAATATAGGGACGAAAATTGTGCATGCAGTAAAATATGAGGACGGAAATTGTTACTTGTAAAAATATAAGGACGAAAATTGCATGAACACTAAAATATGAGGATTAAAATTGTTACCTAAAAAGATATAGAGACAAAACTTGCAAAGCGTGTAAAATATAGGGACTAAAATTGTAATTCTGCCTAAAAATTACGATCACATACAACGTACGCCAATGTATATTAGCCAACTAAAATACGTGTTAAGAACAATTAGTACGGTATGAACTCAACCCATCACGCGTGTTCCAAGTCTATCGTGCGGGCTTTATTTAATTAATCTCTTTAAGAAGCTAACACGAAATTACTTCTGATTTAAATTATTCATTTATATATCTACATATTGAACTCTATTCTGTCAACTCTCTTTCTACGTCCTTCTTTATTTCCGAATGATAATCTAATCATATCCACGATGTCATTTGGGATATACATACAATAGAATACATTTTATTCTCATTAAGGTTAGGCGATCGATTAAAGAATACGAGGATTCATGTTTTGACGTACGAGGAATGAGATAGGTTTTGGGCAAAGTGTGGTCTTCCCGAATATTATTAGTAATAAATTATTAATTAATTATTCTACCGAAAAGGCCATTACCAGTCAAATTTGTCAACGGCGGCTAAGAATTCCCAAGCCGATGATGACAATAATACAAATGTATTATCCAAAAGACGCATCGTTTTATTAATGTGGTGTTGGATTATGATTTATCAACGTTACACAATGTCATTGAAGAAACATTCCAAAATTGAAGAAACATTCCAAAATCTTGTACACGAAGTATATAAAAAGTGAGTTTTTTTTTTTTTGTTCATTTAATGGATGAGAATAAAGGATTTAGGGTTTCCATTTGCCAATGAGATGTGTTGAAGAACAAGGCAATCAAGTCAATCATCCGCACTTACCATATTCGGACAGAGCTACAAAAGGCAAAGATTAAGTCAAATCATATCAAAAATAGAATCGGCTAAATTAGGAGGCATATATCACTTCCCCGATTTACTATAACGGCTAGTTTTTTTAGCTTTATTTACTAGTCTATGTATTTTAGAAAAGACATATTCAAGAAATACAATATATTCACTATTTTTAAAAAATGAACGTTGTTAGAATTCTCTTATCAATAGCTGTAAACTCCGTTTGGAGCCTAACACAAATGAATGTAAAAAATGCATTCTTACAAGGTGACCTAAAGAAAGAAATATACATGAATTACCGCCATGTCACAAACTCGAAATTAACCCAAAACTAGCATGCAAACTAAATAAATCAATTTGCGGACTCAAGCAAACACCAAGAGCCTGGTATGCAAAATTAAGTCATGAATTGTCGAAATACAACTTTCACAAAAGTATGGTAGATTCATCCTTATTTGTTAAAAGAGATGTCGGGGCCCGTGCACATGCGTCGCACGTAGAAGGGAGAGACCGTATAAGCTTGATGGAGTTCATTCCTAAAACCAATTGGTGATAGGAGTAGTGACCCATCAACTTATATACCGGTTAATTTTTCTCGTTCTAATCGATGTGGGACATTTGACCCTCACATTTGACCCATCTATAGTACTCTCTCGTCAGCCATTCCTTTTTATTTTTGGCTGTGAGTTTCTGAAAGGGACGGAAGATTCACACAAGTTTAATATCAGCCATCAAAATGACGGCGTTAGATCAAAATAAATATTTAAGTTAGATAACCCAATATTTTGCGTGGACACATGATTTAACATCTAACTCGGTCGTGATCTTATAATATCAAAATATGCCTCAAACTAACAATATTTACTGGATTATAGATTTATCAGTCCCACAATATAAGGTATTGCTGTTATAATTTGAAAATTAAGCAGTCGGCATAAAACCGAATATTCCCCCGCCACTTTGGGAGAAAGGCAGCAGCTAATGAAAAAATTCGATTCCTCAAGCATATTCTAACATTAAGCGGCACATCCATAACAAATCAAAACCGTCCGATCATAATCTAACGGCAGTAAATATCGGACACGCCTCCTCGTGATTTAGTTCGTGCATGCCTATATATATACGCCCATATTCGTCGGTTGAATATCTACTCATATTACTCATAAATCCTCTCCCGTCCCAGAAAATAAAAGAAAGTATTAAAATACAGATGAAAAAAATGGCTGGAATCATGGTGATTTTCGACTTCGATAAAACGATTATCGACGTAGATAGCGATAATTGGGTCGTGGACGAGCTCGGTGCCACCGATTTGTTCAATCAGCTTCTTCCCACTATGCCATGGAACACTTTAATGGTAATTTATTTTTTCTTCCCACTACATATTTTTTTTGGCCGCATTAATCGTTTATTAAATTTATATATATTTTTCCAAATCTTTAGGACACGATGATGGCAGAGTTGCATTCACAAGGGAAATCGATCGAAGACGTGAAGGAAATCCTCAGAAGGGTTCCCATACATCCTCGGATATTACCAGCAATCAAGAAAGCCCATGCTTTAGGGTGAGAGAAAAATAAAAAAAGATTGCTTTTTTACCTTCTTCGATGTTTAAGTTTTTTTTTTTAATTATGTGAAATTAATTTCTTAGGTGCGATTTGAGGATAGTGAGCGACGCAAACACGCTATTCATAGAGACGATTCTTGATCATCTCGGTGTGAGGAATTGCTTCACCGAGGTCAACACGAACCCGTGCCACGTCGACGGAGAAGGAAGGCTTAGGGTTTCTCCTTTCGTCGATTTCCACTCATCTCCTCATGGCTGCTGCAGCAATCTCTGCCCTCCAAACATGTGCAAGGTAAAATCGATTTTAAATTACGTGGTAAGAAAAGCATTTTAACTACATGATAGTTTTTGTTTTTCTTACAGGGCAAGATCATAGAAAGAATTCAAGCACAAGAGGGAGAGAAGAGAGTAATATACCTCGGAGACGGAGCAGGCGATTTTTGCCCGTCTCTAAAGCTCAAAGAAACCGACTTTATGATGCCCAGAAAAGATTTTCCGGTGTGGGATTTGATATGCAGAAATCGTGCAAACGTTAGGGCCAAAGTCTTCGAATGGGCCGACGGTGGAGAATTGGAGGAGATTCTTCTCAAGGTTATAGAGACGATCGAAGACGAAGAGAGCATCGATAGGCATAACAGTGCAGCTAAGCTGTTGAAGTCGGTACTCGAGACCATTCATGTGGTTCCACTCGAGGCTTTGGCTCCACAAGTGCTCAAAGTTCATCACTGAGTGATTTGTTTGTTTCCTTATGTATTGCTATGTATAAACACATAGGCGATTTTAGTGTTTGAAAATCTGGGGAGAAGAGAACTTGAAATAGTGATTTATTGAGGTGAACGAGGGACTATTTAAGTAACACCCTTACACGAATTGGGGTCCACATAATTATGTTAAACGCACCGGGTTTAAGGGCTGATTGTTGGGGTGTAGAGCAGTGGTTGTGTTTTCGGGTTTAAATCCTTACTACAACAAATTTAATCTGGATGGATAATCACAAGCTTTTATACTAAGCTAGGTACTCAATTCCCAATAAACCGGGTACTCATCTCCCAATTGATAGTTCAATAATGTACCGAAAACTCAACTCTCAATAGCTGTGAACCCTCTTGTAAAATGATAAAATTACCTTAAATTGAAGGCCATTGACTAAAAATATAGTCATTTTTAGAAAACATTTCTGGGTTAAAGGCTATTTAAAAAAAAAAAAAAACCGGTAAAAGGGTTGTTCTTGCCAAGAAAAAAACTCCATGAAATGGGGATAATACAGAAGTTAATGATGTAATGAGATCACCCTCAAATTGATCAACACCACCGCCATAGATAGATAGGCTCAGATTTTGACTTGAATCCTATTTAGTTATTAAACCCTGCTTGATGATCTAATCTAATCTGATTGGTGAAATGACTTGAAATCCAATTCAAGATAAAAAATGCTGGTTGAGAAATTCCAGACTATTAAATCCAGAGTGTACTGAAATTGAACAAGAAACATCACTTCATCATTATTATTCAAGAACAGCTTATCACAGTAAGTTTCTTCACACATAACACCAGAAAAAAAAAAAAGTCAACTGAGAAAATCCGAATGATTACAACACAAACGATGATAAACCCAATAATAATATTCATACCACATAAAACCCATGAAAAGAAAAGGAAAAAAAAAGCAGATTTTTTGATGAATTGAAGTTCTCACATCTACGAAGCGGAGCTCAACAGGGCACCGCTGACCTCCTCGTCGGGGCTCAAATCGTCCGTCTCCCTCACGGCGGCGTGGACCAGGACCACAGCCGCTCCGATCAGAATCGCCGCCACGATGTTCCAGGTCGCGCCGGTGAAGAAGAGGACGACAAGCGTCAGCACCGAGAGGACGACGAGCACCAGGCGGTCTCCGATCACCTTCCCGAAGGCGACGAGGGGCTCGTCGCGGAGGAAGTAGAGGAAGACCCAGAGGGCCATCATGACGACGAAGACGATGAGCGACGTCGGGTGGTAGATGAGGCTGAGGAAGAGGACGCCGAGGACGGCGATGGCGTAGTTCACCATGAAGTAGGAGAGGTTGGCCCGCACGCGCGATAGGAACGCGTGGACGGATTTTGGGAGGTCGAGGCGGTGGTAATCGAGCATCTGGCGCCACGAGCGGCGCGTGGCGAGGCCGGTCTTGATGCGCTCCTTGGCGCGTGAGATGTAGTCGAGGTTGATCGGCGAGTGGGATTGGGACGACGTGGAGATTGTGCCGTAGTTGCTCATCTTCGGCTTCTCTGTCGGCGAGATTTCCCTTCGTAGAGAGAGAGAGAGCGAGAGAGCCCTGATTGGGTTCCGAATCTGGATAGTATTGGTATCTAATTAAATTATTTCCGATTAATAAATTGGATTTAATTAAATAAATTAAGTAATAGGTAAGGTACAATTTACAAAGCAATAAAATGGAGTTTATCGCATAAAAAATAATAAAATATGTTGTTTGCTTGGAAGGAGTCTCGAGGTCATTTTTGTTTTCATTTATTTTATATATTTGATCTATATAAGTCATAATAAGATTCAAAACAAGGAAACCAGATCCTCTATTCCACGTTCCGTATGCCATTATTTGTATCATTTTACAGAAATATCATTACATCACGTCCAATCAGTATTAAAACACTCGTAAATAATATTACACAATAAATACTATTATACTGATTGCTTAAACACACAAAAAATTATATAACGTTGGTCGGAACACAAAAAGTAAATATAATACAAAAAAATATATATCGAGTGCTTATCAATGTTTTAATATATATTTTTTGTGTTTAAGCACTCGTTATAATAGTATTTAAGGTGTAATATAATTTACGAATGTTTTAACACTGATCGGAACGAGATATAATGATATTTTATAAAGTGGCACGAAAAATAGCTGGGATAGGAATTCTAAACCCCAAAACAAGTAGCTGAAGGAACGGGTTGCACGTTCTATATGATAAAGGGCAATTTAATATAATTATATTCGAAAGCCACGATTTAATAACCAATACCATCATACCTTTCTTTTCACCAATCATATAAATTAACGAATTAAATTTACTTTGAATTAAAACACTGAACGGTTTACCATTGAAAAGTAGTTCTTAAGCTCATGGTTTAAGTTGTTTTACGAAACAATGTCAGTTATGTAAAGCAATGAGATTATGTTACTTGATCTATCGATCAAATACAGCTGTATATTTCAATTCAATATTTGAATATTAGATTTGAGAACGTAATTTATGTTGTGAAATTATTTATTTTGTAATGTGTATTAATTATATTGTTAATGGAAAAATGATATCAAACACAAAATAGAGATAATAGAACTTTGTTTATGAAATGATACTTTGCATCTTCTATATTACATTAAGCAATGAAAAATACATGCTATTTATAGAAGAAAACTTTGCATTAAAGTGTCACTCCATGCATCATCATTTTTGTTATCTTCTTCCATTTGCCAAAGCTTCAATTATTTGGAGTGGTTGAATAATAATTGGACTCAATCATAGACATCCAATAATGTTCATAACACTCCCCCTTTGGATGTCCATTTAAAAGAATATGCCTCGTTAAAACCTTACTAGGAAAAACTCAGTGGGATAAAAAACTAGTGAAGGAAAAAGAGTACATAATTCCTTTTGATACGCTTTCATTTGTTGCCTCATTAAAAACCTTACTGGGAAAACCACATGGGAAAAACCACAGTGAAGGGAAAAAGAGTGCAACGCGTATTTTCTCCCCCTGATGATAACATCATTATAAATCTCGGAGTCTTCGAACTCCAATTGAATATATCAATTTCCTGAAACTAATTGGGGGAAGTGCTTTCGTAAATAAATCGGCAAAATTTTCACTTGATCGCACTTGTTGTACATCAATATCACCATTTTTCTCCAAATCATGGGTGAAGAAAAATTTCGGTGAAATATGCTTTGTTCTATCCCCTTTAATATATCATTCCTTTAATTGGGCAATACATGCCGCATTATCTTCATATAAGATCGTTGGAAGTAATTTCTCAGAAAGCAACCCACATGTCTGTTGGATATGCTCAATTATCGATCGCAACCAAACACATTCTCGGCTAACTTCATGAATAGCGAGAATTTCCGCATGGTTAGATGAAGTAGCAGTTAAAGTTTGTTTCACTGACCGCCATGAAATAGCGGTTCCACCATATGTAAATAAATAACCTGTTTGCGATCGAGCATTATGTGGGTCAGACAAATATCCAGCATCTGCATACCCAACTAAATTTGCGTTCGACTCATTAGAATAGAACAATCACATATCAGATGTTCCTTTAAGGTATCGAAAAATCCGTTTAACACCATTCCAGTGTCTACGAGTTGGCGAAGAACTATATCTTGCCAATAAGTTTACAGCGAACGCTATATCAGGTCGCGTATGACTCGTAAGATACATTAGTGCTCCAATAGCACTAAGATATGGTACTTCAGGACCAAGTAGCTATTCATCATTTTCGCGTGGTCTGAACGGATCTTTATTTACGTCTAAAGATCTAACAATCATTGGAGTATCCAGTGGATGGGATTCATCCATGTAAAATCTTTTCAATACCTTTTTCGTATAAGTCTCTTGATATACAAATATTCACTTTTCAAATATTCAATTTGAAGTCCAAGACAAAATTTTGTTTTTCCGAGATCCTTCATTTCAAACTCCCTTTTCAAACAATCAACAGCTTTGGTCAACTCTTCAGGAGTTCCAATTATATTGATATCATCAACATAGACTGCTATAATGACAAACTCATTTTTACATCTTCTCAGAAATATGCAGGGCAAGTTTGGTCATTCCGATACCCTTCTTTTACTAAAAATTCACTTAGGCGATTATACCACATTCGCCCAGATTGCTTTAATCCGTAAAGCGATTTATTCAACTTAACTGAGTACTCGTTTCTGGGCCCTGAATTTTTAGGCAATTGAAATCCCTCGGGAAGCTTCATATATATGTCACTGTCAAGTGTTCCATATAGATATGCAGTGACAACATCCATAAGACGCATATCGAGACCTTCTCTTACTGCCAGACTCACTATATAACGAAAAGTAGTTGCATCCACCACAGGAGAATACGTCTCCTCATAATCAATACCTGGTCGTTGCGAAAAACCTTGCGCAACAAGCCGTGCTTTGTATCTTACAATTTCGCCGTTTTCATTCCTCTTTCTAATGAAAACCCATTTATACCCAACCGGCTTTACATTTTCTGGTATACGGACTACAGGTCCGAAAACTTTTCGTTTCTCAAGTGATTTCAATTCGGCCTCGATTGCATCTTTTCATTTTGGCCAATCATTTCTTTGTCTGCATTCTTGTACAGACTTTGGTTCATGATCCTCATTCTCATTAATCTCATTCATTTCATGTAGCGCTACGTTAAATGAGAATTTATCGTCAACGTTGACTTCGTCTCGGTTCCATCTAATTCCATTTTGGGCATAGTTTATCGAGATCTCTTCATTATCATTATTTTCTGAACGTTCAGGTACATGAGATTCATTCTCATTGCCCATCGACTCTTCTCTGGTCGATAAATCCTCGGTTGGACCATTCTTATTATTATTTGCTCCTTTTCTTTTCCGAGGATTTTTATCTTTGGAACCCGAGGGCCTACCACGCTTTTAGCTGTGGCTTAGGCTCGATAATATGTTCTGCATTAACATTTATTTTGCAGGAGCATTAACAGCTGGTATATGTGACTTTGTCACTCTTTTAAGGTCAGTAAAACTTTCTGGCAGTTGATTAGCTAAACTCTGTAAATGAATTATCTTTTGAACTTCTAGTTCACATTCTTTAGTTCGAGGATCATAATGATAATTCATTCCAACTAACATTTCTCTCCAGTTGTTTCTTTTCTCCCCCTAATGTCGGAAAATTCAATTCATCAAAATGACAGTCGGCAAATCTGGCCGTAAATAAATCTCCAGTTAGAGGTTCCAAATACTTTATTATCGATGGAGATTCATATCCGACATATATTCCCAACCTCCTTTGAAGTCCCATCTTTGTTTGTTGTGGTGGAGCAACTGGAACATATACTGCACATCCAAAAATTTTCAGATGGGAAATATCTGGTTCCTGACCATGAACCATTTGTAATGGGGAGACATCATTATAACTCGTTGGCCTGATGCGAATTAGTGTTGCTGCATGCAATATAGCATGTCCCCAGCAAGACGAGGGAAGATTCGACTTCATCAATAATGGTCTTGCAATTAATTGCAAGCGTTTAATCAACGATTCTGCAAGACCGTTTTGCGTATGCACATGTGGCACGTGATGCTCAACATCAATTCCGATAGACATACAATAATCATTAAATGCCTTGGAAGTAAATTCAGCAGCATTATCAAGGCGTATTTTCTTTATCGGATAATCTGGAAAATGTGCTCTTAGTCGGATCATTTGTGCAAGCAATCTCGCAAACACCATGTTGCGTGTTGATAACAAACATACATGAGACCATCTAGTCGATGCATCATGAAATACCTAAATGGTCCACATGATGGATGTATCGGTCCGGAAATATCACCATGTATACGCTCCAAAAATGTTATGGATTCATTCTTTATTTTCGCTGGTGATGGCCGAATAATTAACTTCCCTTTAGAGCATGCCACACATGATAATTCATTACTTTGAAGAATCCTCTGGTTCTTCATTAAATGCCCACGTGAATGCTCAATTATTTTCCGCATCATAATTGCACCGGGATGGCCCAACCGGTCATGCCAAACATTAAATGTACTGTCATTAGTAAACTTCTGATTTACGGTAGCATACGATTCGATCGTTCTCTGATATGTGTAATACAACCCAGAGTCAAAGGAAGGTAAAGTTTCCATCAGAGAAATTCCTTTAAACACATAATAATCATTAAAATAAACAGATATATCACAAGAAAATATATAACTTAATAAAACACTCCTAACGATACCTATCAAACCACATAATAATAAAGCACATAATAATAATACATAATAGATTAGTTTTCTTCAGGAAAACTAGAAATCCGCAGTTTCGAAATGTGTATTTTCATATTTTGTCCCAGAAGCAGAAGCCAAATCACTTTGAACAAAATTCGTTTCAATCATATTTTCTTTGCCCTTACTTTGTCGATATAATTCAACCAAATGTTTGGGCGTGCGACAGTTACGTGACCAATGGCCCGAACCACCGCGACGATAGCATTGCTCATCGTTGTTCTTTTGTTCAGTGTGCTTCTTCTCATCATTATTTTCGTAATTTTTCTCTTCTGGGAAAATTCTGATAACCGCCATGATTGCTATGATAACCACCACGGAAATGCTGATAACCACCACCGTAATTTCCTCGGCCACGTACACGGCCTTGACCACGACCTTGACCACGGCCACGTCCACGACCGCGATGTCCACCACGACCACGTCCCCGATCATTGCTTCGACTATTATAATTATTACTTTTGACTGCATTCGCTTCAGGGATTGCAGTAGAACCAGTCGGTCGGGATTCGTGGTTTTTCATCAACAATTCATTGTTTTGTTCAGCCAATAACAAACAAGAGATTAACTCTGGATGTTTTCTAAATCTCCTCTCCCTATATTGCTGTTGCAATATCATATTTGATGGATGAAAAATGCTGAATGTTTTCTCCAGCATACTGTCTTCGGTGACTGTTTCTCCACACAATTTCAGTGTGGCAGTCACCTTATGAACAACCGAGTTATATTCAGTTACGGATTTAAAATCCTGTAATCTTAAATGCATCCATTCATACCTTGCCTTAGGGAGGATAACAGTTGTCAAGTGGTCAAATCGATCTTTCAGATTTTTCCACAATTCAGCGGGATCTTGTTCATTCAAGTATTCATCCCTCAGATCCGCATGAATGTGGTGGCGAAGAACTATCAAAGCTCTTGCCTTATCCTGAGCGCTTGTGGTTTTTACCGTATCAGTGGCGTCACCTGCACTCGTTGTAGTTTTGGGTCGACAATAGTGTCACCCAAACCTTTTGCTTTTAGATGAATTTCTGCGTCTAGTTGCCAAGATAAATAATTCTTCCCTGATATGTCAAGGGCAACAAACTCGAGACTTTGCAAATTCGTCATACTAGCATGAAATACAAAAGACGTTGTAATATTCAAATCATAAACTAAACAAATATATGATGTGAATTACATTAATATTTCCAATATAAATATCAATACAAGTTTATTGTATAAAAAAAAACTTTAAAGAAAAGTTACAATTAATCTTCTTTTGTATCTTCTTTTTGTGAAAATCCTTACGAAAAATAAAGTCCACATCCCGAGGAGTGTCATCGTAAAAATAATAGTAGTGAAAAGATCAATCATCAGGTAGAGCGACATCTTTCTATCACAAAATATATTTCATAATAAACATATATTTTAACATAAAAAAATATCGTAATTAAACACTCTCGTAAAATCATGGTAAAAACATAATCCATATAAAGATAATTATCGCTGTGAGTAGAGTAAGAATCAGGAGATCAATCATCGTATATAACAACATCCTTCAAAATATAAAATATATTTCGGTAATCATAATAATGAAAAATATCACAATTAATAACTATATTTTGAAACAACTGTAAAAATATTATTCACCACCCGATAAGCATCACGGTAAATAAAGTAAAAGGCGCAAGATTCATATAAAATGACATGATTCTATAATAAGAAAATCATAATAATATCAGAGATGTAAAAATTTAATTTATCCCATGGTAATAAAATTTGTTCATCCGTATAGTCAAAAATTAATTCAAAATATATATGATATACTTGAGATATCAACAAAATAAATAATATTATTTAAATCGCTCTTTACAAAATCTCGTCAAAAATAAAATTCAACTCGCCACCACTGGGATTCGAAATCTGGACATCACATCACATGTAGTGACGATAGTCCGCGAAACCACTCGGGCTAAGGCGTTTTTGTGGTATGTATGTTATATTTATATAATTTAAACTGTCTGTAACATAAGTGTACGACTGTTATAAATAAACTTACCGTACATAAAATAAAATTACCATACCTTGATTATAGTTGTATAAAATCTTGTCCGGAGGTTGATCGTTGCCGGAGAGCGCTCGTGCTGATAACGTGTTGTGAAATTATTTATTTTGTAATGTGTATTAATTATATTGTTAATGGAAAAATGATATCAAACACAAAATAGAGACAATAGAACTTTATTTATGAAATGATACTTTGCATCTTCTATGTTACATTAAGCAATGAAAAATACATGCTATTTATAGAAGAAAACTTTGCATTAAAGTGTCACTCCATGCATCATCATTTTTGTTATCTTATTCCATTTGCCAAAGCTTCAATTATTTGGAGTGGTTGAATAATAATTGGACTCAATCATAGACATCTAATAATGTTCATAACAATTTAACTATTATATAATATTACGTAGAATCCAATCGTCGTCGTTCCACGTAGCCTTTTCTTGGATCTGTACATTAGCGAATGGATCTTAGCTATATCACTATATATTAATGTTGGAAAGTGATTTTTCGAAAATACATAAATATAATCCCAACCCAAGAGCATCTCTTAAGGAAAAATCCATATGACACACAAAATAGATTAATTCTTCAAACAATAATTATTCTCTAACAATTAACTCATCCTCAAACGCAATATATATATATATATACATATTCTCTTTCATTTAAAATTTTTCAATAATACTCATATATTTTACAACTTTACTAAATAAAAAATCATATTATCTTAAATTGAAAATATTTAATAAACTTAATAATTTGTACATTTAAAAAATTGAAAAGACATTTATTAAAAACACGGACATAATTCGTTACACGAGTGAATTAACATGTGAACCTCATAGTATTCAGTAATGAAGTTCATATTCGGTTTATGCTGAAATTGACTAAAATGTTGTGTGGGGATACTAACTCATAGAAATAGTAGTAATAATAATAATGATAATAATTTAATAATATAGTAAGATAACAATAATTATAATAATAAGAATAAGAATAAGCATAACGATAATAATAACGATAATAACAATAAAAAGTGGGTGTACGTTTTCGACCAATCAATCGAAGTGGGCTTTTCCTTGCTGGACCCAATCGTATTGTGGGTCATATATAACATGTCCCAACACTTTCATCACGTGCCTTGTTTGGTCTTTTTTATCTTTTAAATATTATCTGACACAGATTTAAGTAGCCCAACATTTTATCTCGTTTTTTATTTTTATTCACTGGGTTTGGAAGCATGTTCTAATAATACCCGAGTGCTGTATATCTTTCTAAAAAAAAAGAAAATTATATTAATCGTTTGCCTGTCATTAATTAGAATAAACAAGGAAAACAATAATATTAACTGCGGTGTGTGGATTGACTATTTTAACAAAAATTTCGAAGGAGACGATAATTTTTTTAATAAGACATCGGTTACACATGTGATGGGTCTTTATTAGGCTTTAGCTGATGGGCCATGGAATATCTTGTTCGTGGCTCAAGAAATATTATGCAATGACGCAATGGTTAGACAAGGAATGGTTTCTAATCAGCAAAAGGCTGTAAGATTTTTTTCTGTTATTCCTTCATCCTCGTGATGCATTTTTTGTTTTTCGCTCCATTTTTTTGCAGTTTCGAGGAAGATAAACTTATGGAGTTGAAGATGGAAAAAAAATAAAAAGTTGTAAATTTGAAAGCAATTTGTACGTAGTGTTATGCTGATTTGTAACATGATTTTTAGTTCTTTTTATCCAAAACTGTGACTCTGTTTTTTCTTTTTCCGAGCTTGTTCATTTTTCCTTTTTTGTTGTCAAGTTGTGTCTACTTTTCTGTTATGGAGAGCTCAAGGCTGTTTAGCCTATAAAATTTATTTCTCGAGTATGAAAAAGCTGCGTTAACGTTGGAAGGAAAAAAATAATATTCAGACATCGGACATCACATGAATCTTATAACTGAAAAAAACTAAAAGTAGTCAGTACTAATTCTATTGCTTCAAATAGAAAGCATTTTCGTATTTGGTCAACGGTATCATACACAGGAATCGTGTCTATTCGAGATGGAACCCACCAAAGAAGACACAGAAATATTTCCACAAAAGCATGATCAACGAATTCGTGTTCGAGGAAATAAGCTTACTTGATCGAACAAGACCAACAATCACAGATCAGGTATACTCTTGGCCCTGATAAACTGCTTTAGAATGGATTTCTCCTCATCGATTCGTTTCTTCTCCTCAGCATCTCTGGGCTTAACCTTTCGCTTCTCTTCCAAGATCCACTTGAAAAGCTCCCGCTGTTGATCTTGCGGGATCGGTGGGCGTGAGGGCACGTGCTCGATCAGCGGTGCACTAACGGGATTTTCATTGGCTGCAATCGAAGAAGATGAGCTCGTTGTAGCTGAAGGAGTATCTGTTATGTCTGATTCTGCTGTAGCGGTCTCCCCCTTTCGTGTAGTCCTAAGGAGAACATAAGCTGCAAGAGAAACAGCAACATGTGGGCTCAGTTAGAGATTCTTGGTGGAAAACTCAACATAGTTGCTACTAAATTTTGCTTGCACTAAACAGAAAGTTCAGAAAATTTTCACATTGTGCTACAAAATTGCATGTTTTTAGGCAGCAATGAATATGTCATCATTGTCTTTCGAATTTAAGCTACATATCTGGTGGTGGAGATAAGAGGGCTTCATAAATTTCATAGCCACCGAAGTCAAGGAAACCGGAAAGGAATGGGATAATATTTCCCCAAATTCTTGTTACTTCATTTCATACAAGAACTGGCATAAATTTCCAAGAACTGATGTTGGAAACATAGGGACATCAGCTTCATGAGAAGGAGGATACCGTGAATGGAAAAGGAATCAGTCAAAAATTGACAATCACCCCAATAGAGATCCATGAATTCATAGTGAAGAAGAAAGAACAGAAGAAAAACAAGGCAATACCTCCGATGGTGAAATTAACGACCAGCACAAGCGGCCATATGAACCGATACCGCCGAACAAATGATTCCTTCGGAGGTGGAGGCGGAGGTGTGGAGGACGCGGGAGGGCGCGGAGGCGGTGGCGGTACAGGGGCCGCAGAAGCCCTCGATTCCGGCTCCGGCGTGGGCATTGAGATCGGATTGGAGGATGACGTCTTCAGCTTCGCTGCAACAAAGAGAAAAGGGGAAACAATAACCTAACAATCGAAATAGTTTAAATCGGAAACATCTGATTCGTTGCGTGACGCGATTGCCAACGAGCAGTTAAAGAAAGAAGAAAAATAAGTGAATGAAAATGAAAAGTAATTGCTGAGCTTATGAATTCAAATTCTCGTATACATTTCTTGGGTTTGTTGGTGAAGAGCTTAGGGCCACCATTTGTGCCGCCGGTGCTGCTCATTGATGTAATCTCCTTTTCTTCTTCGGCAAGATTTAACAACTGAACTTCACCAGTTAGCTAATTATTCTTCAATTAAGAAGGTTTTGGGCTTCGATGCTCGTTTTCCTTCCCTAAACGTTACAAATAAATGAATAAAAATATTATATAAAAATCTTATTATGCTTTATGATCCAAAACCCGCATTATTTAATTGTTCGTCTAAGTAAACCACCCACTTGGAAAAGAACGCCTTTTAACTTTTTCATGTACAGAAGTAGTTATATATATTTATGTCATTTATCAGAAATAATTCCTAATTTTTTTTAAAAATAATCCGGCAAATTTGAAAGATTCTTTTAAAACAAGTCATACAATTAAATGGAAGTTCGAAAGTTGTTGTAATTTGAGTGTTCCACGAGGACAACAACAATCAGGCATTTTATATGTGTCGATGTCCTTTGTAGGAAAAGAGAGTCTCGTGGGCAGACACTAACATCAGAGAACCCAATAGCATATGAGACATCAAATGTGAGTGTCCCTCGAAAAAAATGGACGAATAAACGATACGTTGAGCAAAAATGGCACAATTGATCCATCACCTTCACCATCCTAGGGAAGTATAAGGCTTTCTACAACCCATAACATAAAATTACAGTTAACTTTACACAAAAATACAATTACTACAGTGTTTTTACTATAACCCACAAACTCTATTTTCAACATTAATTTTTACTCTAACCCATTAACTCTATTTTCTGCACTAAAAATAATATTTCCTACATATTCTTACTTATTGTTATAATAATTTATTTATTAAAATGTAAACATTATATAAATTATATTTAATTATGCCTGAAAATTTATTTTTTATATTTTCGAAAAATATATAATAAGTTTTATATATAAAACATATTGATTGTATAATTGACATGTTAATTTAAAAGCAAATATACTCATATTTTATATGTAAAATAAAATATTTGTTTTTATTTCATAAAATAAAAACAAAACATATAGAATACTAAAAGACGTTTATAGAATTTAATTTTATTAGATTAATGATTATAAAATAATTTAAACATAACTAAATAAATTTATTTTTAAAAAAATTAAATTAAATTAAATTATAACTTTATTCTACAGTTTTTCTAGAGTTGAGAAATAGAGTTACTTGAATATAGAGGATCGGTGTATGCAAACTCTATAATAATGTTGAAATTATTATGAAATATTATATTAAGATGTGGATGTTTTTAATGTTGATAAGATTAGGTTTATTAAATGTTGTAAAAATTAGTTGATTGTTGATGGGATGAGATAAGATGTATTTAATGTTGTAAATGTTAGATGAAATAGTAGAATTTTTTCTACTATAAATAGACCGATGTATTTGTATTGAATCATATCAAAAACATTATTATCTCTCTACAATCCCGTTTTTATATTTCTGTTCCTGTCCAATTATAATAGTTTTATAACACGTTATCAGCACGAGCGCTCTCCGGCAACGATCAACCTCCGGGCAAGATCTTATACAACTATAATCGAGGTATGGTAATTTTATTTTTTGTACGGTAAGTTTATTTATAAAACTCGTACACTTATGTTACGGACAGTTTAAATTATATAAATATAACATATATACCACTAAAACGCCTTAGCCCGAGTAGTTTCGCGGAACATCGTCACTACAAGTGATGTGAGGTCCAGATTTCGAATCTCAGTGGTGGCGAGTGGAATTTTATTTTTGACGAGATTTTGAAAAGAGCGATTTAAATAATATTATTTATTTTATTAATATCTCAAGTATATATCATATATATTTTGAATTAATTTTTGACTATACGGATGAACAAATTTTATTACCACTAGGAGAAATTAAATTTATACATCTCTGATTATTATGATTTCTTATTATAGAATCATGTCGTTTTATACAAAGATGAATCTTGCGCTTCTTACTTTATTTACCGTGATGCTTATCGGGTGGTGGATAATATTTTACAGTTGTTTCCAAAATATAGTTATTAATTGTAATATTTTTCATTATTATGATTACCGAAATATATTTTATATTTTGAAGGATGTTGCTATATATGATGATTGATCTCCTGATTCTTACTCTACTCACGGCGATAATTATCTATATATGGATTATGTTTTTACCAAGATTTTACGAGAGTGATTAATTACGATATTTTTTTTATGTTATAATATATGTTTATTATGAAAAATATTTTTTTGATAGAAAGATGTCGCTCTACCTGATGATTGATCTTTTGACTACTATTATTTTTACGATGGCACTCCTCGGGATGTGGACTTTATTTTTCGTAAGGAGTTTTACAAAAGAAGATTAATTGTAATTTTTCTTTAAATATTTTTTTACAATAAACTTGTATTGATATTTATATTGGAAATATTAATGTTATTCACATCATATTTGTTTACTTTATGATTTGAATATTAAAACGTCTTTTGTATTTTATGATAGTATGACGAATTTGCAAAGCCTCGAGTTTGTTACCCTTGACATCTCAGGGAAGAATTATTTATCTTGGCAACTAGACGCAGAAATTCATCTAAAAGCAAATGGTTTGGGTGACACTATTGTCGACCCAAAAACCACAACGGGTGCAGGTGCCGCCACTGATACGGTAAAAACCTCAAGCGCTCAGGATAAGGCAAGAGCTTTGATAGTTCTTCGCCACCACATTCATGCGGATCTGAGGGATGAATACTTGAATGAATAAGATCCCGCTGAATTGTGGAAAAATATGAAAGATCGATTTGACCACTTGACAACTGTTATCCTCCCTAAGGCAAGGTATGAATGGATGCATTTAAGATTACAGGATTTTAAATCAGCAACTGAATATAACTCGGTTGTTCATAAGGTGACTGCCACACTGAAATTGTGTGGAGAAACAGTCACCGAAGACAGTATGCTGGAGAAAACATTCAGCACTTTTCATCCATCAAATATGATATTGCAACATCAATATAGGGAGAGGAGATTTAAAAAGAATTCAGAGTTAATCTCTTGTTTGTTATTGGCTGAACAAAACAATGAATTGTTGATGAAAAACCATGAATCCCGACCAACTGGTTCTACTGCAATCCCTGAAGCGAATGCAGTCAAAGGTAAAATGATAATAGTCGAAGCAATGATCGTGGACGTGGTCGTGGTGGACATCGCGGTCGTGGTTGACATCGCGGTCGTGGCCGTGGTCAAGGTCGTGGTCAAGGCCGTGGACGTGGCCGAGGAAATTACGGTGGTGGTTATCAGCATTTCCGTGGTGGTTATCATAGCAATCGTGGCGGTCATCAGAATTTTCCCCATAAGAGAAAAAATTACGAAAATAATGATGAGAAGAGGCACTCTGAACAAAAGAACAACGATGAGCAATGCTATCGTTGCGGTGGTTCGGGCCATTGGTCACGTAACTGTCGCACGCCCAAACATTTGGTTGAATTATATCGACAAAGTAAGGGCAAAGAAAAGATGATTGAAACGAATTTTGTTCAAAGTGATTTGGCCTCTGCTTCTGGGACAAAATATTAAAATACACATTTCGAAACTGCGGATTTCTAGTTTTTCCTAAAGAAAACTAATCTACTATGTATTATTATTGTGTGCTTTATTGTTATGTGTATTGTATGGTTTATTATTGTGTGATTTATTATGTATCGTTTGGAGTGTTTTATTAAGTTATATATTTTCTTGTGATATATCTGTTTATTTTAATAATGATTATTATGTGTTTGTTTATAAAAATTTCTATGATGGAAACGAACATGTGCAATGGAGAATTATGTCTTGCAGATTGTGCAACGACTCATACGATTATGAAGAATAAGAAATATTTCGATCATCTTGAAATGAAATAAACAAGTGTTATTACAATATCGGGTAGCACAAATATAATTGAAGGCTCCGGAAGAGCCAACATTTTACTATCCAGAGGAACAAGGCTGATAATTGAAAACGCCTTATATTCTCCTAAGTCTCAAAGAAATTTATTGAGCTTTAAAGCTATTCGACATAACGGATATCATGTTGAGACTGCAGAAAAAGGAGATGTTGAATATTTGCACATTACAAAGGGGGTTTCTAATGATAAAAGAATTATGGAAACATTACCTTCCTTTGACTCTGGGTTGTATTACACATATCTTAGAACGATCGAATCGTATGCTACCGTAAACCAGAAGTTTACTAATGACAGTACATTTAATGTTTGGCATGACCGGTTGGGCCATCCCGGTGCAATTATGATGCAGAAAATAATTGAGCATTCACGTGGGCGTTTAATGAAGAACCAGAGGATTCTTCAAATTAATGAATTATCATGTGTTGCTTGCTCTAAAGGGAAGTTAATTATTCGGCCATCACCAGCGAAAATAAAGAATGAATCCATAACATTTTTGGAGCGTATACATGGTGATATTTGCGGACCGATACATCCATCATGTGGACCATTTAGGTATTTCATGGTATTAATTGATGCATCGACTAGATGGTCTCATGTATGTTTGTTATCAACACGCAACATGACGTTTGCGAGATTGCTTGCACAAATGATCCGACTAAGAGCACATTTTCCAGATTATCCGATAAAGAAAATACGCCTTGATAATGCTGCTGAATTTACTTCCAAGGCATTTAATGATTATTGTATGTCTATCGGAATTGATGTTGAGCATCCCGTGCCACACGTTCTTGCAGAATCGTTGATTAAGCGCTTGCAATTAATTGCAAGACCATTATTGATGAAGTCGAATCTTCCCTCGTCTTGCTGGGGACATGCTATATTGCATGCAGCAACACTAATTCGCATCAGGCCAACAAGTTATAATGATGTCTCCCCATTACAAATGGTTCATGGTCAGGAACCAGATATTTCCCATCTAAGAATTTTTGGTGCAGTATATGTTCCAGTTGCTCCACCACAACGAACAAAGATGGGACCTCAAAGGAGGTTGGGAATATATGTCGGATATGAATCTCCATCGATAATAAAGTATTTGGAACCTCTAACTGGAGATTTATTTACGGCCAGATTTGCCGACTGTCATTTTGATGAATTGAATTTTCCGACATTAGAGGGAGAAAAGAAACAGCCGGAGAGAAATGTTAGTTGGAATGAATTATCGCTAAATCATTATGATCCTCGAACTAAAGAATGTGAACTAGAAGTTCAAAAGATAATTCATTTACAGAGTTTAGCTAATCAACTGCCAGAAACTTTTACTGACCTTAAAAGAGTGACAAAGTCACATATAGCAGCTGTTAATTCTCCTGCAAAAATAAATGTTCTTGCAGAACATATTATCGAGCCTAAGCCACAGCTAAAGCGTGGTAGGCCCTCGGGTTCCAAAGATAAAAATCCTCGGAAAAGAAAAGGAGCAAATAATAATAAGAATGGTCCAACCGAGGATTTATCGAGTAGAGAAGAGTCGATGGGCAGCGAGAATGAAACTCATGTACCTGAACGTTCAGAAAATAATGATAATGAAGAGATCTGGATAAACTATAACCAAAATCGAATTAGATGGAACCGAGATGAAGTCAACGTTGACGATAAATTCTCATTTAACGTAGCGCTACATGAAATGAATGAGATTAATGAGAACGAGGATCATGAACCGAAGTCTGTACAATAATGCAGACAAAGAAATGATTGGCCAAAATGGAAAGATGCAATCGAGGCCGAAGTGAAATCACTTGAGAAACGAAAGGTTTTCGGACCTGTAGTCCGTATACCAGAAAATGTAAAGCCGGTTGGATATAAATGGGTTTTCATTAGAAAGATGAATGAAAACGGCGAAATTGTAAGATACAAAGCACGGCTTGTTGCACAAGGTTTTTCGCAACGACCAGGTATTGATTATGAGGAGACATATTCTCCTGTGGTGGATGCAACTACTTTTCGTTACATAGTGAGTCTGGCAGTAACAGAAGGTCTCGATATGCGTCTCATGGATGTTGTCACTGCTTATCTATATGGAACACTTGACAGTGACATATATATAAAGCTTTCCGATGGATTTCAGTTGCCTAAAAATTCAGGGACCAGAAACGAGTACTCAGTTAAGTTGAATAAATCGCTTTATGGATTAAAGCAATCTGGGCGAATGTGGTATAATCGCCTAAGTGAATTTTTAGTAAAAGAAGGGTATCGGAATGATCAAACTTGTCCCTGCATATTTCTGAGAAGATGTGAAAATGAGTTTGTCATTATAGCAGTCTATGTTGATGATATCAATATAATTGGAACTCCTGAAGAGTTGACCAAAGCTGTTGATTGTTTGAAAAGGGAGTTTGAAATGAAAGATCTCGGAAAAACAAAATTTTGTCTTGGACTTCAAATTGAATATTTGAAAAGTGGAATATTTGTACATCAAGATACTTATACGAAAAAGGTGTTGAAAAGATTTTACATGGATGAATCTCATCCACTGGATACTCCAATGATTGTTAGATCTTTAGCGTAAATAAAGATCCCTTCAGACCACACGAAAATGATGAAGAGCTACTTGGTCATGAAGTACCATATCTTAGTGTTATTGGAGCACTAATGTATCTTACGAGTCATACGCGACCTGATATAGCGTTCGCTGTAAACTTATTGGCAAGATATAGTTCTTCGCCGACTCGTAGACACTGGAATGGAGTTAAACGGATTTTTCGATACCTTAAAGGAACATCTGATATGGGATTGTTCTATTCTAATGAGTCGAAAGCAAATTTAGTTGGGTATGCAGATGCTGGATATTTGTATGACCCACATAATGCTCGATCGCAAACAGGTTATTTATTTACATATGGTGGAACCGCTATTTCATGGCGGTCAGTGAAACAAACTTTAACAGCTACTTCATCTAACCATGCTGAAATTCTCGCTATTCATGAAGCTAGCCGAGAATGTGTTTGGTTGCGATCGATAATTGAGCATATCCAACAGACTTGTGGGTTGCTTTCTGAGGAATTACTTCCAACGATCTTATATGAAGATAATGCGGCATGTATTGCCCAATTAAAAGAATGATATATTAAAGGGGATAGAACAAAGCATACTTCACCGAAGTTTTTCTTCACCCATGATTTGGAGCAAAATGGTGATATTGATGTAGAACAAGTGCGATCAAGTGAAAATCTTGCAGATTTATTTACGAAAGCACTTCCCCCAATTAGTTTCAGGAAATTGGTATATTCAATTGGAGTTCGAAGACTCCGAGATTTATAATGATGTTATCATCAGGGAGAGAAAATACGCGTTGCACTCTTTTTCCCTTCACTGTGGTTTATTCGATGTAGTTTTTCCAGTAAGGTTTTTAATGAGGCAACAAATGAAAGCGTATCAAAAGGAATTATGTACTCTTTTTCCTTCACTAGGTTTTTATCCCATTGGGTTTTTCCTAGTAAGGTTTTAACGAGGCAAATTCTTTGAAAAACATCCAAGGGGGAGTATTATGAAATATTATATTAAGATGTTGATGTTTTTAATGTTGATAAGATTAGGTTTATTAAATGTTGTAAAAATTAGTTGATTGTTGATGGGATGAAATAAGATTGTATTTAATGTTGTAAATGTTAGATGAAATAGTAGAATTTTTTCTACTATAAATAGACCGATGTATTTGTATTGAATCATATCGAAAACATTATTATCTCTCTACAATTTCGTTTTTATATTTCTATTTTTGTCCAATTATAATAGTTTGTGTGAAATGATATGGGTCGACCCGTATGTTATAATAGGTTTGTTATTGGGTCAAATGTTATTGGGCTAATATTTGATAACGATGTAATCTTGGGCAGAATATAGGGCAGGTAAAATACCTAGATTAATTCTACGCCGGACACTAAGGCCCACTTAAGCTTAAAACGAGTCAAGCCCATGAAAAAGCCCAACCCAAGACTATCCCAAAATTTACAAACAAGCCTTTCCTACATATTATTCGTGGGACTCCATATGCCATACTTGTGTACTTATTTTTTGAGAAGAACACCGAGAGAAAGCAAAGTATTAAAACTTAGAACATGAAAACTAACAAACCTACTAAAAATATAGTCTAAAAATTCACGACTATGGCTATTGAATCCAGATTGTAATACTCATTATTTTTCCATCTTCAACCTCAAAATTTCATTTTTTTTAGGAATGAAAATAACTTCTACAAGATGAGATAAAAACTCCAACCGAAGAAAAAAACGAGAAAGATGATACATCGAGCAAAACACGCAATGAAAAGACAACAAAAACAAAGAAGCGAACGAAACTGAGCTCTCCCAACCTCCATTTGGCATTAGAGGGGGAGGAATTGCATTTAAAAATAAGATGCGATCCCACCCAATATTAATGAATCAATCACTTATTAAGTGAGTCAACAAATTTCAACTTCAACTTTCCATTACGAATACCATAATATCGTGCTTTGACATGTGTTTGTCCCATCTTTGATACGAAATTACTAAATTAATTTAGCATAAAAGTTGAGGTACCCAACTAACGTGGGACATCAACCACCAATATTTTCCAATCAAGTCAAGAAGACAGCTAAAACCTTAGGAAACCATATAATTGGATAAGCAAGCATATTATTATCACATGGGCTTTCAATTATTTCTTCTTACATAACACCAATTTCATTCTAATCCCTGACAGAAAAATAAGGATCTCACATGCTCTCGCATTACGCAAATAGGATTATATCTATATTGAAAAAAACAAACAGATAGTTACCAGCAATTCAATTAGTTATCCAAAAAAAAAAAAAATCCCCTTTATAGTATATGCAGTAAACATTTTATATTAAAAACAACTCATAAAATATGGAATAATATTATATATATTTATATATCAGTGTACACACAATAAGTGTGCGTACAATACTGCTTTGATTATCTTCAATTAATTTGATGTGGAACAAAATTATGATTTTATGTTTCATTTTTTTATATATTCTAATTATATCCTCATTAATCAAAATTTGTCTTTTTGAACACTTAAAAATACACATAATCTAAATTAAATGAACTTCATATATTCAATATTTTAAATTAAAAATTATTCTTTATACGCATAATTATCTTAAAATACTAGATTTTTTTTTTTTCATATATGCTCCAACCGGCTCTGACTTTCGTTTCACGGCATTTAACCTAGTACGTCAATCTGCATTTATTTCACCTCCCCATATGATCAATTCATAGGACATCCTGAATATTGAATAATCATAATTCTTTAGCTGTGAATTCGAATATATACATAAAAAAAAGACCTAAAAACCAGTGGTAGTAAATCATTTACCAAATCGACCCAAAAAGGAAAAAGAAAAATTCCAATCCAAATCACATTCGAAAGCAAAATGGAAACTGAAAAATGTAATTTAAAAAAAACAATAGTAAGAATCACACACCACACCTGTTGACTGGAGGAGACTTACTTTTACTCATAGATTAATATTCCATCTAATGATCCTAACCGTCGGATCAGCCTTACACTTCACGTTCGAAGTCGCCGCCGACGTCGCCGTTTTACCGTTCGGCACCGATACCTTAATTCCTCTACAGACGATTCTGATTCCGAGCTTCTTCGTCTTCATCTTCCCGATTTTCACCTTCACTTTGGTCTCAAACCGAATCTCGATCGGCAAAATCTTCCTCGTCAAGCTCGATTTCAGCGCCGCCACGTCGATTCCCTCGTTCGTCGGATTACTGGACTTCGAAATCATGCTCTTCAGCACCGTGATGTTCTTCGAACCCTGCGAGAACGCCGGAAACGCGCCGTCGCCGATGTCGACGCCGTCGGAGAGGATATTCACCGAGACGACGTCGTATAGGAGCGAGATCTTAGAGTTAGGGTTGCGCGCCGTGACGGAGACGTTGAACGCGGACTTCAGAACAGTGTCGGTGAGGTTGAAATGCGAGAAGTGGAGGGAATTAACGGCGAACGACGGCCGGTGAGGTCGGTAGAGGAGGTAGAACACCGCTCCGGCGACGGCGGCGAGGAAGAGGATCAAAATTACGAGGAGAATAGTCCAGAGGCAGCACGCGCGGCAGAAGCTGCGGCTGCGTCGGCTCCGCCGCGGCGGAGGCTGAGGACGGTACGCCGGACGCTGGTAGAGCTGAGCCTTGTTGGCGGGAAACGCGGCGGTCCCTCCGTTTGCTGCGGCGCCTTTTGCAGTCGGTGGCTTCGCAGATGGGTGAACTTTGTCGACGTTCATTGCAGCGGTGTTCGGTTACTTTTTCCTCTCTTTTTTTAATTACAAACTTCTGCTTTCCTCCGTTTTTGTGCGTCCCAATATATTATATATACAATATATGTATTAATATTTTTTTTTGAGCGAACTATTAATAGGACAGCGACGGCTTAACTAGTGCTTAATTAGTATTTGTGGGTCTTAACACGGCCAAAATAGTATTTAGCGCATATTTATTGTGACTGATATTAATTGTTTCTTCTATATATACAATTATGTTGACTGAAAACCCATAATTAATTAGGTTTAGGATCGGCATCAACGGTAGGTTGTTGCACATCATTTCACATTTATGTTCACCTAATTACAAAATATTACTAGTAATAATACAACAACAATAATGTTAAGGAGGAAATGTCTCCACTCGTGATATGATGTGAGGAATTAAATTTGGGAAAAAATATATGTAAATTTTAATTTTTCAGTATTTTAGGTGAAATTGAATACTATTGCGTGTGAAGTAATTTTTGAACCTAAATCTTTAAAGTACAATATTTTATCTCACCCACTTATTTATTGAATAATATCTACGAATAACTAATGAAAAATCAAATTATTAATATTACTATTCTCCTCTTTTGTTGTGGGCTGTACTGTACCTGCTGCCTGTTAACCACGTGTGTTGTGGAAGCATCATTATTGGTGTCATGTTCTGGTTCGTAACGCTGGGCTCGTCCATTCGTGGGGCCCATCACCACTATAAATTTTGTTACAAAATATTTAAACAAAATACAAAATTATCATCTTCCGCCACCGCGCCGGGTGAGCGTGTGACATACTCCGCCACTTCATCACGAGGAATATGACAATTGCTGATTGTTAAATAAATGCATAATTATATTAAACTCAATATTTCTTTGAATTATCTTTACAATATATATATATATATAATATATCTTACATCACGAAAAGAAAAGAGAGACCCCATGATAATGTTGCTTGCATTTTGCCTGTAGCTTCCTTCTTCATCTCACATAATATTTCTCTACAAACATCAGAGAAGAAAAAACCCGAAACGAAATCAAACATTGAAGTACCTCGATATACAAGAGCCAAGCAATATATATATATATATATATAAATCAAATCATGGCTACATATGAAAAAAAGAACAAAAAGAACAAAAAGAACTAAACTGGGTTCTTAGTTTTAACTTTTAGTAGCCTATATTCAAGTTCTTACCATTTTACTTACCCCTTTTATTCGTCATCTTCTTCATCATCTTCATCATCATCATCATCTTCTTCATCTTCATCACCGAGATCAAGTTCATCTCCTTCAACAGCTTCCCCAGTAAACCATGAAACAGCACGAGGTATAATCTTATCTCGAATTGTGGAGCTGCAAAAGTAAAAGTTATGTCACATTGTTTTGGCCCATATTTACAATTGTTTTCAAGAAAAATAGCATTGGCAGTAATTTCGTTGCATTGATTAATTCCGAGACATCCATCGACAGAAAATGGTCAGCAAAACTCACCCTATTTCATAGTCCTGTTCCATCAAATTTTGAAGTTCTTCAGCCTATCGTAGAAATAAACAAATAATTAGCTCGAAATTCAGAAAATTCATTGAGCTAAGGACCAAACTTACTTGGTCCTCATCAATATCCTCAGCATCCTCCGGAATCTCTGGAGGATTAAAAAAGTTGAAAAAGCTTTCACATTGCTCGGTCTTTATCATTGGCTTTGCATTCTTTGCCCCTTTCTTCGGCTTCTTCTTCAAAACCTTCTGTGTTAAGCATTTTCCTTGATGCCACTCTATATTTGTCCTGTGCAAAGTATCAAAAAATAGTTTCAACTTAAAAGAAAAGTTAAATTCACACTAACTGAAGAGCGAGTGATCAAATTACTGACCCAATTGCCTTCTCCAAGATGGGTTCATCACCATCATCGATCATATGATAAATCTTGGTAAGAACTGTATTTTTGAAAAAAGGATTACTTTCGAAGAAGAACTCGAGCTTAAATCCCTTGGGATTATCCAATTTATTCCATCTTATATCCTTGAGATACTTTAGAGCCTCTTCATCGCGCTCAGAGATCTAAACGAAAAACATTTCAGCAAAAAACTCAATGCAAACAGAAAACGCAGGCAAAGAAATTGTGTTGTGAATAAAATGTACCTCCTCAGCTAATATTTCATTTGTCTTCATAGCAGTCAACCAGAACTCAGGCACGCCCTTACCTGAGATGGTGCTTTCAAATGTTCAAAACTGAGCCGATTTCGTACAAAATTAAATTAAAAAGCACAGCAATGAAATGTGAATGTAACTATATATATAGCTACAATACGATTAGAGAATTATTCTGTGACAAGCAGGGAAAGGAGTAGAAAGATGATCCTACTGCATACCTTCATTTCCTTTGGCCTCTCCAGAGTCCTCGGTCACTCCTTCAACTTCCACAATGCCATTCACAATTTCATATCTCTGCCGTTTGCAGTAGAATTCAATCAGTGAGATTAGCAAGTATGTTACCATTTAAAGAACAATCAATAAGGAAAAAAAGAAATGACCTACGATAGATGAACCCGGTAATTTCTAATTAGATGGGTTGGATACTTACTTTCATATAGAGCGGTTCATATAGTTTCTGGTACTTGGCTTCGAGAGCAGCTTTCTCCTCGAGAAATTTCGCCTCTAGCTCATCATGTTGGCTCTGTCAAAGATAGAAGATAACTCATCTCACGAAATGTTGAAACAAATGCTAATGTGGATCACCATTTTGATACTTTGGATCAAAAAGAATTTCACAGTCACCCAGTTAACTACCAATCAACGCAAGAAGCAGTGCCTCTGTGTAAAATAAAAAACGATAACAGAATTCTCAACATCACAACATGCATTGATGCATTGCAAGTTATCAGCGAGAAACGAGGCTTCACACAATAGAGAGCACATGATAATAATCGCCCAAGAGAAAAAATAACCTGAATCTCCTTTAATGCCTCAACACGCTTTCTCACTTCTGGAGACAGCGTTCTCAATATGTCCACATGTTGCCCAGCCAAGTTCTGCAACTTATCCTACGAAGCCCAAGTGATATTAAAAATCACCAGAAAGAAAAACTTCAGTCACACCAAAGAAATCGAAGGGTAATTGAAAAGGAACGGCTTCGCGAAAACCTTAAGGTCATTTACTAGTTCAGCACGATCCTCCGGGCTCAAAGCTACACAAAAATCATAAAAGGAAATTAAGATAACGCGCAATTAATTCTATGAAGCACACATATACGTCCTGCATCTGCGTGCACGGTTTAATTTGGGTTTTTGAGATTGAGAATTTTGGAGGAAATTCACCTGCGGCAGCAGCTGGGAGGGAGGAGTCAACCTCGGATAGGTCGAAGGCGTCCTTGTCTGCGTTGCTCATGATCACTTTTTTCAATTTCCCGATTCGACGGTTTGAGAGATCGCAGAAGCCAAAAACCCTAGGAATGTGTGCGATTTGGGGTGTAAATTGAGAAATAATAAAAACTTTTAGTGATAACTGATAAATGAAAACTATTTTCGAAAGATGAACTTAATAATTCAATTAACAGGGACTAATTTGAAATTTTGATCACAATTATATGATTGCCTTTATATGCGGCGTCGTATCGTATCGTGGACTCGGAAGCCTCTGAGGCGCGTAGCACTATTTATTTAGGAAAGTACCAGGCGCGTAAAGATTAGGGTTTCCACAATTCTCCAAAATTTTCCCCAAAATTCAACGCAGCAGCTGCGAAATTCATCGAAGATTAGGAATAATAACCTAGCTTGCTTGTCGTGTTAGGTAGAATCGCTATTGACGACAGGTTAGGCCTCGCTTAGAGTTTCGAAAAATTGATAAACGGAAAATCAGCTCGGGATCATTCGAAAGAATCATCTGTGCTTGTTTGCGAGTTTCTCATTCTTTTACTTTTTTTTCTTCTTTTTGATCGGCAGGATAAAAATAGCATGGATTATGGTGTACCAGAACAAAACGTCGCCAGTTATGGCGAAGACGAACATCAATATGAAGGGCAGTACGGTGGAGGACCGGAAAATTACAATTCCGGAAGTTACAATCATAGCGTAGGTGGTAGTGCAGGCGTAAAGTATGATTCTTCTTCATCGGCTACTGGGTTAGTTTGTTGTGTTAGATTAGTTTAGCTTGTGTTGGATAGATTTCATGATCATGTTTGTTAGATTTTGAAGTGATTTAGCTTTCTGTATTGTTTGTGATCGTGATGGAAACGAGATTGAGGGTTCTATGATGTAATTCCCTGGGAAATCGAAATATTAAAGAATGGTTGTCAAGTAATTTTAGGTTGACTCGTCTTTTATTTCTTGTTATTGATAGAAAACTTTTCGTTGGAGGAATTGCTTGGGAGACTTCAAAAGGTACATGATGTCGATTTATACAATATGTTTGTAGGTACATTAATTTGATTTGTTAATGATTTCTTTTATATGCTCCTTTGCCAGAGTCATTCACCAGGTATTTTAGAAAGTTTGGTGAAGTAGTAGACTCTGTAATTTTGATGGATAAATTCACTGGAAGATCACGTGGCTTTGGTTTCGTAACGTTTGCTGATCCAGAGGTCGCCGAGAAAGTTTTACAGGAAGAGCACGTGATTGATGGTCGACGGGTAAGGATAATACTCGTTATGCAGGCATAAATGTGCTTGTGTGTGCATCATATCTTAATGAACTTCCTTATCTTTTACATTTAAGGTCGAAGTTAATACAACTGTCCCTAAAGATGGCATGCGAGGTAGAGGGGGTATACGAACAAAGAAAATATTTTTGGGTGGTCTTCCAGTTTCATTGACTGATGGTACTTGTACAACAAGTTGTACTATTATTCCTTTTTTGCTCTCTATCTTAAATGTTAAATTTCTGATGTAAATGAAAATATTCTATCATAGATGATTTGGTGGAATACTTCTCTACGTACGGTAACATCGTGGACCACCAAATAATGATGGACCACACTACCGGTCGTTCTAGGGGATTTGGCTTCGTTACCTTTGAGAGTGAAGAAGCAGTCGATAAGATAATCGCAGATGGCCAAATGCATGAACTCGGCGGCAAGCAGGTGAGTCATATAGAAATCGTTGCTCGTATTTCTAATTTGTGAAATACTGAATTTCTGAAGTATATTGATCATCTTTTTTTTGTAGGTGGAGGTTAAGAGGGCTGAACCAAAAAGATCCGGGTTCGACATTGAAAACCAGTTCAGCCGCGGAGGCAGTGGCTTTAAATCATCTGGTAATTTCCCCAGAGACTCGGAAGGCTTTGGAGGTGGCTATGGCGGCGGCGGTGGTGGTAGAAAAGGAGGGTACGGTGGTTTTGGAGGAGCTTACGGTGGCTATGGTGGTTATGGAGGCTTTTCCGGCGACTATACAGGCAGTGCTCAAGGATATTATCCAGGGTACGGTGGGTATGGCTATGGCTATGGATTTGGTGGTTCTATGTATGGTGCTGGTGGTTATGGAGGAGCTGGGTATGCAGGTTATGGTGGAGCTGGTGGTTATGCTGCAGCAGGCAAAGGGTATGGTGGCGGTGGCTATGGTGGTGGTGGTGGTGGCTACGGCTATGGTGGATATGATGGTGGTGAGGGCTATGAAGGGGCCAGTGGCAGTGGTGGAGGGTATGATGGCACTGAAACAGGGTATGGTGGTGGTGGTGGTGGTGGCTCTGGTGGTGGTGGATACGGTGGAGGCCAAGCACAGGGAAGTAGCGGCGGTGCCTCTAGTGGAAGATTCCACCCTTATCGAAAGTAGTTTCTCGGCCATTTCTTGTTTTCTTACGGGGTTTTAATATACATTGTGAGTTTCGAAGATTTAATTTTAACTTCACCTCTTAGTCCTTTTCGTCGTGTTGTGGACCCATTTACTGATGTCGTTTTAACTTTGGAGCTATTTGTAGAATGAAATTGTGGGATGCCTTTGTTTTGATGCTTAGCATCATTAGAAGGTCTTTTGGCGAAAGATCGCTTCTTTTGATATGTTCGTTGTTGGATTTGATTTTCATCACACATTCTTCGTTGATATCATGCATGAAGGTTTCATTCTTTTTCCTTCTTTTCAAAACATTAGAAAGTTAGGGATTAAAGAAAATTAATATGATAGGCAAGCACTATCTAAATTAAAATTTCATCATCAATATGACTATTAATTTCATACTTATATCAGAGACGACACTCCATAAAAGGGGACAATAACTCCCAAAAGGGAGACAAGATCCGCCATCCCCCATTTTCCCCGATGGTGGTGTACTCGGTCGACAATATACACCCCATTTTCACTGCTACTCATTGCTACTCATTTAGCGGAAAGTCGCGCATTTTTGCTCAGAAATGCACTAAAGCGCATTAAATATCGCATTTAGCATGCGCTATATATGATGGGCACGCTATAAGAGCAATTTACCGCTCTATTGACATTGTTGCTTAAAATACGCGCAATACATTATGATGTTTATGCCGCGCAATATCAGAAATAAAATGCGTCACGTTGCGCACTGTGTAGAAACTGCCGCAAGCACAAACAAGCATATAACGCGACAACCGGAACATTTATTGAAGCAACAAAAACAACATAGTAAGCAGCTAGAGCTCTATGTCTCCCTTCAACTTCTTTCGTCTTCCCCACCGGAGCAATTGGTTCAGCAGCAGTGGGATTCAAAAGGAGCTGCTCTCAAGTTTCTTCGTTATGCTTTGAACCGCGGGCCCCGCCGCGTTGTTGCTATGCGAAGACTCTTCCTCAACAAAAGCGTACGCTACATATCACCTGACACGCTATACAACAATTTAGCGCGTTATTCGCTCTATAAAAGCAATTTTAGCGCATCAATCACGCTATTGCGTGAAATATACGCGATGTATATATGGAACTGGGCCGCTCTATGCTTTCATGATTGAAGATCGTTTCAAATTTGTTTGTTCAATTGTGTGGCTCTATATTACAGTTTTTGTTTGGCATTAAACTGGTTTGCTCGAAAATCTCGCGTAATATGTTGTGCAATATCTAAACAAACAAAAAATAGCGACACACTGCGCAATATGCGTTTTTAAAACATTGATGCTGCTCGGTGGATACGTACTACACACGACGGCAAATAAAGAAAAACGCATAACACTGCATAAAAAACGGCCGCGAACGCAAACAAGCATATAACAAGGCAAGGGAAACATAACATTTATTGAACTAAATAAAAACCAACAAAGTATTAAGCTCATATAGCGCGCTCTCTCTCTCTCTCTCTTCTCTCTCACTACTTCAGCACCAATCCCACAATGTATTATTATTATTATCAAAATTAACGTTGAAAGAAAAAGGGTTTTCTCCTCCTCCTTCGTCTAATTCCCCGCCGTGAATGGCCGCCATAGGAGCAATTGGTTGTGGTGGTGGCTGCTGCAGATGATCAAGAGCCGCCCAGTTCCCGGCAGAAGAAGAGTCGTCCATAGTCGTCGGAGGCTCCAAATCTTCGACGACGATGTAGCTTTCAAATGGCCCATCTTCTTTTGCGCCGCCGTCATTATTGACCGCAGCATCGTCAGTGGGATTCGTAAGGAGCTGCTCAAGCTCACTCATCAAGCTTTGAACTGCGGGCCCCATTTCGCTGCTGCTGCTGCTGTGAGGCGACGACTCTTCCCCTTGGGGCGAATCTTCTTCCATCATCAGCATCCTCGTCATTGCTGCCATGGCCGAGGAAAACCCATCACCACCGTGCGCCGTCGTCGCCTCCATTATTGATGACGATGGCTCAGGCGGCGGCTCGTTTGTGGTGAGGAACGTGGGCTGGTGGTGGTAGGTTACGAAATCCCAGGAGGGAGGGGCTTCGAACGGAGGAGGTCGGTGGAAAAAAACCCCTTGAAATGGAGCCAGTGGTGGTTGCGGCGGCGGCATCGTCAGGGGGTTGTAATTTAATGGGCCCTTTGCGATGACGACATTAATGTTATTATTATTATTACTATGGTTGTTAATCATAGGATTACTATTATTATCCATTGGCACCATCATCATCATCATCGCGCCATTATTTATATCGTCGTCGTTTATGTTCTGATGGGAATTACTGGGACCCACAGCAGCAGGTTCTTGATTTTTACGGCGAGCTCTGCGTCTTTTTCTGCCACCACTATTAGCGTCGTCGCCGCCGAAGAGCTCGCGCTTGAGCGTGGAATTCCAGAAGTTCTTCACTTCGTTGTCGGTTCTCCCGGGAAGAAACTTAGTGATCTGCGACCACCTGCGACAAAACAAACGATGAAACAAAAAATAATAATAATAATAATAATAATTTGGGAAAATTATAAAATTGTATCACTAGCTATGTTACTGTCTAACTCTACATGCCATAACAAAAATGGGTCACCAGTCAATTTTTTGGCCGACGTGTCATCAGCCAAGTCACATTCCGACGATTTTGGTCGTAAAATCAACCGGTGACCCAATTTTGTTAAGACATACATATTTACTGACTTGTTTTTACAATTACCAAACATAGTGACCAGATGATACGCTTAGTGACCCACTTTTTATAATTTTTCCGTAATAATTTTCATCATTAATATAGGTGGTAGATATATATATATATATATATATATATATTTTCTTACTTATTTCCAATCAAACTGTGCATGTCAACAATGATCTTAATCTCGGGAAGGCTGAAAGCGCATCTTTTCAGATCAGGCCTCAGATAATTTTTCCACCTCAAATTGCAGCTCTTCCCACACCTTTGTAATCCTGCAGATAAATTATATCAAAACCACATTATCCACTGAAGAAAACAATCAATAAAAACTGACGAAATATAATATATATATAAATATATATATATATATTTATCATTTACCAGCAAGTTTTGGAACGTCACTCCAAGAGGAATGCATATGGCCGGATTTCATGTACTCTCTGAGCTTGTCGTCTTCTTCGGGCGACCACGGACCCGAAATCACCATCTCTCTGCTGCAGCAAGTGTGAAGACGACGTTGATGAGCCGCCATTTTCTTCTCTCTCTACCTGCAAATATATACTGAGAATAAATTAAATTTTTTACTGCCGACTAAAATTAGGAGTCGTCGTCTCCAAGAAAGGCGTTGTGTGTTGTTACTGTGTGCGTCTGTTGGAAGAAGTGAGGGTGGCTTTTTATAAGGGTTTTCGGGGAAGACGTACGTGGATAGCGTGGAGCCCGACCCGACCCGACCCGCTGTGAGAAAACCCTAGCCACCACCACGTAGCGTGCATGCATGCAATGCTTATGCGAGCGTCCACGTGTGTCTGAGAAAACGAGGTCGCTCTTTGTGGCTGACGTGGCAGAGGTGCGTCTGTTGTTCAAGTTGCATAGATTCCTTTGTCATCCTTTTTGGCGAGAGAGCATTAATTGAAGAAGCGGTTGAATCTTAATTTTGCTTCTTTTTATTTTTATTGTTTTAGTGCCAACCGTTACTGTCCCCTTATGTAGTGTAGTAGTAATAACAAAAAGGCTTCATTTAGGCGTATGAAAGAGAAAGGGCAGATTTTATTAATATATATATAGGTCGTCTTCTATGATTCGATGAGAGACTATACGTACGATTGTGTTATTCAATTATTCTTGCAATCATTTTCTAAGACGAAAATGAGATTTATATGCTGTTGATATTCATAAAAAAAAAATTCAAAATTGGGACAAGCTACACCTACATTTACTTCTTAAAGGTAGCAAAAAATAACAATGTCAAATTAGAATCTTTAACAAGACATACATATACCAGTGACATTCGAGGCGGGCTTACGTCGAAAAACGTAGATCCTCGATTTATCGTTACTTGTCGTTTTTTTCTTTATATATATATATATTATATATATATAATGTTCCGTTTTGTCGGAACGATGCGGTTGGTTGCAATGACGATACGCCGGGTCGATTGCGTATTAACGCTCGCGTCACTACCTATTTTTAATTAATTTTTTCGTGTCTTTTTTCCGATATGAACGATTATGTGGTAATGCGATGTATCAAGCATCTTCAACCCGCAAAAAAACTGTCAATTTACGCAAAAAAAAAATACAGTTGATGTGATGTTTTTATTCAAAAAAAATTCAATACATATTCCTACTCGATATTGTTATCATTAAATATGAAGACGAAGTTAATCTAGACATGGTTTAAGTAAAATTTAATACTTATTTAGAAATTTAATATATAATAGTTAATATTAAATATTAATTAAATTATACGTAGCATATTATTTTAATTTTAGTTTTATTAAATTGAAAATGAAAAATATAGATAATAATTAGAGTAACGTGTAGTATAGGTTTATTTTAGTATAATGATATGAAATATCTTAAATAGAATTGAAATAAGTTTTAAATTCAAAGGAAAAATAAAAATCAAATGAAAATTCTAAAGCTAGCATTTAGATAAATGAATAGTATCACACTTAAAAGTAGGTTAACATTGTTCATCAACCCAATAATTTTGAATATACAATGGATTGAAGGTAAGATTTATAGTCTCTTTGTGTAAAACACAAAAATACATTGGAGTAAAGCTAAGTTAACCGAGACGTAATATATCAACCCGGTGATTTGTAATATAGCAAAAGTGCGTGCTGAATACTATTTGCGATTGACCTTATTATGAGTTATAATTCTTTGTACTTGCCAAATAGAAATTTGCTGAAATATTACATTGTATATAATCAAATTTTTCTTAACGATATGAAAATGGGCCTGTTGAATTTAGTTGGGCTCAAATAGGCCCATGAATGGGTTACCCGCCCGTTTGAAACGGATTTTTTTAGTACATCTCTTTCTTCTTTATGTCAGATTTTCGGCCATTTTAATGAATTAATTTATACTAATTATTCATTCACGTTTTATGCATATGATTAATAGTACTAGTTACCTGGACACGCGCTGTAACTGCGCGTAATTCACGGATTGAATTTATGTAATTACAAAAATATAAACTAAAAGCACGAAAAAACTCGTTGCTTTTACAACACATTCAATTATTTGGGTCAAATTGATGTCTTTCATCAGATTTCACAAATAATATAGATTAATAGTTTATGAAGTTTAATTTTTTTATTTACTTCAAATAATATATTAATTAATAATTTTCATTAATCAATAATATTAAGGTTAAAGAAAAATAGTAACGGTCAATTGCCATACCAATTGCTAGTTTGTAGGAGGATCTCACCCTCTATCTTTAACTAGTAAATGGGCACACACCCTAATATATGTGCAATTAAAAAATTTTAATTTAATTTTAAGCATTATTATTGTAAATTAATTTTTTTAACAGTAATTACGTAGTAACGATGATTATCATAATAAAATTAATACTAATAATAATAAAAATTTGAAAACATGGTTTTTTTTTTTTAAAAAGTGGGTTTTTTTTTTCTTTTGTAACTTGATAGTGACATGCCAAATTGTGAGCAATGAATAAATTAAATCACAACTCTACGATATAAACACAACTAATGATGCAGATTTCAATAGAATGACATATCAACATGTCTTTATGATTTACATAAAAGTATGTTATGTATAATATATTATGGTGCTCACATGGCACTGATTGGTGCCATATCAACATGACACATCAATTTAAGAGATGTCAGTCGCATAAGATCAGCGTCACATCATTTTTTATGTTGACGAGATACCAACCAGTACCACATAATATGTGCATACAAAAGTAATTATCTTAAAATTTGAATATATCAGTGAATGCCCGGTAATAAATGGTTTTCAAGTTATTTGGTCAATCAGTCTAATTATACCTTTTTTGTGACATGAGGAACCTCGACTGAGAGGCCAAATATCGGGGTCAACGAATAGCATGTAAACAACGTCAATCATTTATTTATATTATATTATACACGCATCGAATATGGTTAAATTTTAGTATAACTACAGTATATATTGGAAATTTCCCACTTTTATTAATTTAGAATATATATATATACATTATTTGAAATTCCCCACTTTTATTAATTTAATTTTTATCTCGTACATAAAAAACTCGATCATACATACATATTATATTTCACAGGCACTGCGAGTCAACGTACGTACTTGTTATTACATATTCAAAAGCATCAGTGAATAATCAAATCCATCACCAGCGAGACACATCACACGAAAAATAAAAAACTAAAAAAATAAAAAGAAAAAAAGAAAAGCACACAGCTGAATCACTGAGAGACAAATCAGCGTCCTCAACCAATTGTCTGCCTCATTATACACTTTCATGCGACGTATCACTCTAAAATCCAAGAAAAATAGAGGGACCCCTCTCTTTTAATTAAATATCACAAATGCCCAAAATTAGAATTAATTCACTTCACTAATCCCCAAGCAGCTGCGTTACTGTGTGAGTATGCATAGACCCTAAAATGCATCAGCCTTCAGGCGATTTTACTTATCAGTTACAGTGAGTGAAAAACTCTGAATGAGCATTGATGGAAAGCCTATCAGCTTTTCTTACATTTTCTTGAGTTTTTAATCATTTATTTATTTTTTAAAAATTCCCCAGTGTGTTTACTACACCATACAGTGAAAGTATGTGTGATGATTGGCTTGTCATTCTTTGCAACTTCTAAAGCTTTTCTTGATCCGCAGAATAGATCTAAAAAATATATTATTTTTTTGCAGCCATTTTATTTAGATTTCCTTTATGCCTACTTATGGGAAAATAATGGGCCAGCTCATAAATATGTCACAGTCTTTACATCAATTTATTTTTTTTCACAGCCATTTATTACAGGGATTGCTTTGCTTGTAGTCTTCAATGAAGTAATAACAACATTTTTAAAAAGCTAAAGTCTAATGAGCTCTGTTATATATTGTTAGGGTTTACTCAGAATTTAGAAATACTTGTTTGTAAAGCAAGCACAGTCCTTTTGCACTTTCACTCTACCACTCTATACTTTGCCTAACAAACTCAAATCAAGAAAACATAGGCTGCTTCTGTATTTTCGGAAATTGGGAAATGAATTAACTGTTTTCATTTTTTTTAATTAAAGGGCTTTTCTTTTTCTTTTTTCTCCTCCTCTCGCCACCCTTCCCCATTCGTGCATGGCTTTATATATAAAGCTCGACCAGACTCTAAGCGTCATTATAATCACAATCATTTGAGATCTTTTCTTCCAACCTCATTTCAATAATAAAAAAAAAAATACTATGAATTGTGTAATATTCTCCTCTAATTTCCTCGTCTTGCTTCTCTACATGATAATCCTTTGCAGTGCTGGTGTTTCTTGCAGAAAACATGCTCATCATGGTCTTCTTCAAGGTCTCTCTCTCTCTCTCTCTCTCTCTCTCTTCACTTCATCTTCAAAGCTAAAGACTTGTAAATTATTTTCAGACAACGGACGCCAAAATCCCAGCAATAAGCCACTGCAGAAAGCAACAGTCCAAGGCTCGACGGATGTAATGAGCTCACTGAATGCCGCCGCCGGTGACCGTCGTCGTGAAGAAGTGAAGAAGATAATTGGGTCGAGCCCACCGAGCTGCGAGCACAAGTGCTACGGTTGCATGCCTTGCGAAGCCATTCAGGTGCCGGCGGCGATAAGCGGCGTCATCGGAACCGAGTACACCAACTACGAGCCCGAGGGATGGAAATGCAAGTGTGGGCCCGCCCTCTACAGCCCATAAAATTTGTGAAAACCATTTCAAGAGCAAAATTTAACCTTTAAGTTACTTATTGTTGTTAATTGTTATTATTAATTAGGCGTTATAGCTGTTATTTTGTAAGGAGGGACGGAGCTTGTTTATGATCCATTTTTATTCTATTTAATCATTAGGGGTTCATCATAAAAAAAGAGGGTTTCATATTAAGAGGCGTTATTGTACTGTTTCGAATCAAGTATGTTAACTTTAATTTTACATTAATGTTTGATATCGTTGTCAACCAAGAGCATCTCCAATGGGCAGTACACATATTCTCCAGCGGATATTCTATTTTAACACTATTATAGAATTTGCAGACCATAATACTCTATGTTTAGAGTAACTCTGTTTCTCAATTCTAAAATAGAGTTATAACTAAATTTTATTTTTATTTTTATTTTAAATATAAATTTATTTAATTATGCCTAAAATTATATCATTAAAATAATAAAATTAAATTTTATAAAAGTCTTTTAATATTCTATATGTCTCGTTTTTATTTTATGAAATAAAAATAAAGATTTATTTCCACATAGAAAATATGAGTATATTTGCTTTTAAATTATCATGTCAATTATATAATTAATACGTTTCACATATAAAAATTATTATTTACGTTTTGAAAATATAAATAAAAAATAAAATTTCAGGCATAATTTAAATTTAATTTATATAATGTTTTCGTTTTTTTAATAAATTATAATAATAATAAGTAAAAATATGTATGAAATATAATTTTTAGTGTAGAAAATAGAGTTAATTGGTTGGAGTAAAAATTATTGTAGAAAATAGTGTTAATGAATTGAAGTAAAAAAAACTGTAGCAACTGTATTCTTGTGTAAAGTTAACTGTATTTTTGTGTTGTGGGATGAAGATGGCCTAAAGAAAGGATAGTCCCCCAAGTCCCGGCCAAGTGGTCAAATTATAATATATCATATGTTCAAATTCACTTAGAACTCGTATAGTGGAATTAATCAAAGTTGAAAATCGAAATTGTTACATGGCCGAGTTCAAGGGGCATTGCAGGCGGTCAATGAAAGACACAAAAATAATAAATCAAAAGTGGAACAATATATTGGCGGGAGAATAATCAGGCATGTAATTAGGACCCGTTTACATCCGTACGGGGAGATTGGGAGACCCCGAGGGTCAGCACAAATAGCTTGCAAAGTAAGACCCGCTTTAACCACCACAAAAATGTTGGCAAAAATAATTGATCATTAGATTTCTTCATATTGATCGTTGAGGCTTTGATATTGACCGCTAGTCAATGACATCACGGCGTCTCAGTTACTATATTTGGCCCATTATTAATTTTATCGAAAGCCCAAATATATGAGTGAGCCCATTTAGAGCCGATGAAGAGAAGCTTGTAGGAACTTGCGAGCATTCATTTTTTTGAAAGTAGTTACTAGTGTTTGTTGGATGGCTTAATAGTATATACTATATTCGTATATTCCTTTTCAGTTCGATGCAATTTAAATCTGCAAAACGCGTTTACAAAGAAAATATGTTGACAGCTTCCAACACGCATAGGATATATACTTCCTATAAAAAGTAAATCAATTACGTTAAAAGTTAAGATATGATAGAGACTTGAATGTGAGGATAGTTGGACGGCAGTTGCTTCTACCTTCTATAATCTATTTTTACTATTCATTTATTTTATCACCGCCACACAAAGCCACTAGTAGCTCCCACATTTTAATTAACTTCAATTTGAAGTAGATTTGAAACTTATTGTTGAAAATGGTAAGATTGTGTTTTCTAGCATGACTAATCTATGTGGCGATATCACATCCTACGTTTATACAGACTATAGTAGGAAACCCGATAAATTAGAGGGTGTTTGGAAACACTTTTGAAATGGACTTCTAACGTAAAAATCAATGTTAAGAAGTAAAATATGTTTGGTGAAAAAATTGAGGTACTTTTAATATAAGTTATTCTCTAAAAGTCCATTTGAGAGAAGCAACTTTAATGATTTTTCAGAATTACTTCATGTCACTTTTTCAAAAATCCATTCCCACCAAACGCTTAAAAAAAGATAAGTTAGGGCTAGTTTGGTTCCACTTTTGATTCATAAGCACGTCTCGTAAATAGACTTTTTCGAAATGTAGCTTTTATAAATGTAAAATTATTTTTTTAAAGTGTTTGGTGGGAATGGACTTTTGCAAAAGTTGCAGGAAGTAATTCTGAAAAGTCATTAAAAGTTGTTTCTCTCAAATGAACTTCTAAAAAATTAACTTATTTTAAAAGTCCATCTCAAAATTTTTACCAAAGGTATTTTACTTTTAAAAATGGACTTTTAGGTTAGAAGTCCATTTCATAAGTGCTTCCAAACACACACTTAGATTTAAAAAAGTTCATTTACAAGATGACTTATAAATCAAAAGTGGAACCAAACTAGCCCTTAATATTTGATGGTCCTAACTTAGGGATATGTTTTACATTGATAACTCGCTAAAACTGTAAGATAAAACATTTTATGATTTTGATAGCCAGACAAAATATAAGTGAGTAACGCCTTATATACTGTATTACATAAATAATTTATGAAGGTTTATTAAAAAATGAATCATTTGTCTTTTGTTTTGTTTTTTAAAAATTGAACATTATATTTTGTCTCTGATTTTATTTATCATTATATAATACTAATATTCAATGACTGCAATTGAATTCGAATTTATGACCTCTGAAAAATTTGATCGGTTCAAATATTCCATGGGGATGTTGTGTCTTTCGTGTATGCTACTCTTTCTTTTTTATATAACACTTAAAAAAATATACAAATATAACACAATTATTACATATAAATTTTCCTAATGAGGTTACCCTGTTATAATGTCAATAGACTTGAAATGAAACTCATGTCAAATGTATGTACTTAGATGTCATTTACTACTACTTTTCCACGTCAGTGAATTGGCTCGATTTAAATAAAAAATAATTTAATTCAAATACCGGCTCTATTTAAAGCCTCATTTGTATAAAACACAATATCAAGTTAGATTATGATAAGGATTTAAATGAGAACATTATTTTCCTGTAAAATTTCCAAATTTATTGGTGATTTCATTTTGAGGTTATCATAAATGACTTATTTATCGAACACGTAAAGTTGATTTTACGTTGTTGTGGGCTCAAGAAAACGTATATATCTTCTCGCTCCTCTTCGTGACCCGTTCTTTGAACATTGATCGGCCATTGCGATACCTCAGCTGAAAATCCATCTGAGATCGTGGACATTGCCGTTGTGCGTGAATTTCTCAGGTAAAATTAATCGTTTTTTACATTTATTTGCACGCTTTTGCGAAATTGATTTCTTCTTCTATCGACGCGAACCTATGCGATTCCGGTGATTTTTTCAGCTAACCAGCTTGATTTTATCGACGTGTTTTCGCACGCTTTGTTTTGTAATCATCTTTTTCTTTGGAAAATTGTTTTTGCTTTGAGGAGGGCAAACTGTGAAACAAATACGGTTTGATCTTTTACTCTGTCCTTTCCCCCCCTGTTTATTTTATGTGTATATGCGTTCTCGATAGTTTGGAGTTATGAATGGTATGTCTGTTTATATTTTTCATTTATTTTCCTCTTTTTCGAATAGAAGGTAAGGAGGTATGATGCAGAATTGTTTTCTTCCTTTACGATTGATGCCTTATGGAGTAGCATGTGTTGATTTGAGTAGACAATGCCTTGGATTATTATTGTAGCTTCTTAATGCATTGGTGATAGTTGCTTGGGGGTAAAAGAATAGACATCAGAGGCGATGCTAATTCATGTTATAGTTGGCTTTCTTTATCCTGGTATTTAAGATTTGACGATGCTCTGCCAGATTCTTCTTTAATCGAGCATTTTTTTAATTGGAATACTTGTTATAAAGATTTCGGCAATAACCGGTTTCATGATATACAAACAATTCATCTTGTGTCAGTTCGGCGAATAGATCTTATCTTGGATGATAAAGTTCATTATAATCTGTCACATAATACTGCAAACTCCTTTTCCACTGTTTCAAGTTGCATTCAGGCAGGTTTTTTAAACCCTTTTTGTGTTTAGGTGGATGAATGTTCAATACTTGTCTGGGAGAACAATGAAGGCCTACTGTACTTGCTTGTTAAAGGCGAGTTGTGTGGTCTTCCATTTATGAACTTTCTGGCAATTTCCAAAGTAGGTTTTTGAGCATCGAATAGTTAAAAGATGGCCGTGGGAAGGATAAGGGCAAAGATCAGTAGAAGCAGTTTATACACATTCGGTTGCCACAGACCGCACACATCCGAAGAACATGCACCACACAATATCCAAGGGCCCGGTTATTCCCGTGTGGTTTATTGCAACCAGCCTCGTGTGCACGATCAGAAACCTTTCAAGTACTGCTCGAACTACATCACAACAACCAAGTACAATGTCCTTACATTTCTCCCCAAGGCCATTTTCGAACAATTCAGACGCGTTGCAAACTTGTACTTTCTCCTCACAGCAGTATTGTCTCTCACCCCCGTAACACCCTTTGGTCCGTTGAGCATGATAGCTCCTTTGGCCTTTGTTGTCGGGTTGAGCATGGCTAAAGAAGCCTTGGAAGATTGGAGGAGATTTATGCAGGATATGAAGGTCAACTTACGAAAAGTTAGTGTTCACAAGAAGGACGGTCTCTTTGTGTACAAACCGTGGATGAAGCTTCGTGTTGGAGATGTAGTTAAGGTAGAAAAAGATAAGTTTTTCCCCGCTGATTTGCTGTTTTTGTCCTCGAGCTACGAAGACGGGATTTGCTACGTCGAGACTATGAACTTGGATGGTGAGACGAATTTGAAGGTGAAACGGGCCCTGGAGGCAACGTCTTCCATCGATGGTGACGGTTATTTCAAGAAATTCGGTGCGAACATAAAGTGCGAGGATCCTAACCCAAATCTTTACACTTTCGTGGGGAAGTTCGAATTCGATGGCCGGGTTTATCCCCTTGATCCTAGTCACATTCTTCTTCGGGATTCGAAGCTTCGTAACACGGGTTACATTTATGGGGTGGTGATTTTCTCTGGCCACGATAGCAAAGTTATGCAGAATGCTACGAAATCGCCTTCGAAGAGGAGCAGAGTAGAGAAACAAATGGACAAGATAATTTACATCCTTTTCAGCTTCTTGCTCTTCATTTCGTTCCTCAGCTGCGTGGGTTTCATTGTGAAGACTAAGTATGATTTGCCCACGTGGTGGTATCTACAGGTCCCAGACAATAAAGGCCTTTTCGATCCCAACGCACCAATGCAATCGGGATTTTACCATCTGATCACCGCTCTTATGTTGTATGGTTATTTGATCCCGATATCACTCTATGTCTCGATCGAGGTTGTCAAAGTCCTTCAAGCTCTGTTCATAAACAATGATATCCATATGTATGATGAAGAAACGGGGACTCCTGCTGAGGCACGCACGTCGAACTTGAACGAAGAATTAGGACAAGTTGATACGATCTTGTCTGATAAAACTGGGACTTTAACGTGCAACCAAATGGACTTTGTTAAGTGCTCGATCGCCGGTGATGCTTACGGTACACGTGCGAGCGATGTGGAGCTTGCAGCTGCGAAACAAATGGCCATGGATTTCAACGTTCAGGGCCAAGATTGTGCACCAACAAAGTCAGGGGTCAAAGCTACGGTGGAATCCGAAATTGAATTAGAGGCTGTTGTTACTGCAAAAAATGAGGCTCCCGTTAGACCACCGGTGAAGGGATTTGGCTTTGAGGATTCGAGGCTCATGAAAGGGAACTGGTTCGAAGAACCCAATTCGGATTTCATCTTATTATTCTTCAGAATACTGTCGATTTGCCACACTGCGATCCCCGAGCACAACGAGGAGACGGGAACCTTTACTTATGAAGCTGAGTCGCCAGATGAAGGTTCTTTTCTCGTTGCTGCAAGGGAATTCGGATTTGAATTCTGTAAGAGAACTCAATCGAGCATATTCGTCCGGGAAAGATATCCATCTTTCGACAATCCCATCGAAAGGCGAGACCCCGTTCCTTTAAATAGTTTGTGACTGATGTGGTTTATTTGCTTTAATATATGTGAACTCATAATTTCATCTACTTGATCAGGGAATACAAGGTCCTCAACTTGTTGGATTTCAGCAGCAAAAGGAAAAGAATGTCTATGATCATCAGGGACGAAAACGGTCAGATTCTTCTCCTATGCAAAGGAGCCGACAGGTGCGTAAATTTTAAATTTTGACACGTGGGAATTTTAAAATTTTGCTTTTTTTATGCTGAATTAACTCCGTCGCACTCAATACTTCTCTTGCATTGCAGCATTATTTTCGATAGGCTATCAGAGAGCGGGAGAACGTATGAGGAAGCCACCACTAAGCACTTGAATGAATATGGGGAAGCTGGGCTTCGAACACTGGCTCTTGCTTATAAGACCCTCGACGAGGCGGAGTACTCCGCTTGGAACGAGGAGTTCATGCGTGCAAAAACCTCGATGGGCAGCGAAAGGGAGGCAATGCTCGAGCGGGTTTCTGATATGATGGAGAGGGACTTGATACTCGTTGGTGCAACGGCTGTGGAAGACAAATTACAAAAAGGGGTTCGAGGATATAGAAATCGCATGCTTCGAATCTTTTTATTTTCCTGATGTTCATCGAATCGTTTTATTTCTCGTCTTCTTGCTTCAATGTAGGTGCCCGAGTGCATAGACAAGCTTGCACAAGCTGGTCTGAAGATATGGGTTCTTACAGGCGATAAGATGGAAACTGCAATTAACATAGGGTAAACATTATTTGTTTCTTTTTTTTTTTTTTGCTGATTATGTTAAACTAAGGGTCCATCGTAAAACCAGTTGGTGATAAGAGAAGGGTCTATTTGATTTTATATATTAAGTTGGGTGAAGATAGTTACTCGATGTGGGACAAATAACAAAAGTGCACCCTCACATGTGGCACTATTCAAAGGCTAACACGTGGAGATAACAAATCGGGGTGACGGTGAATCAAACAAACGTGATAACACGCAGATCGAACCCGCTCTGAAGTCTGATACATGTTCAATTGAGGGGTTCATCCTGAAACTGATTGGTGATAGGTGGAAGATCCTATTTGATTTTATATACTGAGTCGAATGAAGTTTAGTTTCCCCACGTGGGACAAATAATCTCTAATATTTAGGACAACGAAACGCTGAGTTATTGTCATTACGGTGCAGATTTGCTTGTAGCTTGCTTCGACAGGGAATGAAGCAAATATGCCTCACATGGCACATTGATTCATCGGTCCCGGGTTCCAAGAAGGTAAGCTTACTTTTTTCGTACGAATCGCGTGTAACCCTAAAGTTGTTATTTTGTTTTAAGGTAGTAATTCTTCGTATTGTTGTTCTTCAACTTTGAAGGCGGTGAAGGAAGATATGCTTTCGCAAATCAACAACGGGATCGAAACGATTAACACCGAGAACGATCCTCACGTGGCGTTTGCGTTGATCATCGACGGGAAAAACCTGACTTACGCACTGGAGGGTGACATGAAGCACCATTTCTTGAACTTGGCGGTTAAATGCGCCTCCGTCATATGTTGTCGCGTCTCCCCCAAACAGAAAGCTCTAGTAAGACATAAATAATACTTCTTTCTTTTTTTTTTTTTTTAAATTATATTGCAATTTTTTCCTCTTATTTGAATTCTTGTTGCCAGGTGACAAGATTGGTGAAAGAGGGAACTGGGAAGATCACGTTAGCCATCGGCGACGGTGCTAACGATGTTGGCATGATTCAAGAAGCAGACATTGGCATTGGCATCAGTGGCTGTGAAGGAATGCAGGTTGGTGAGAGAGAGAGAGAGTTGATGGTTTCAATAGATTTCTGATGTGGCTTAACATTTATATTATTGCAGGCTGTGATGGCTAGTGACTTCTCGATAGCACAGTTTCGGTTCCTGGAGAGGCTCCTAGTGGTGCACGGCCACTGGTGCTACAAAAGAATTACTCAGATGGTAAAATTTGTTGGATTTTTCAGGAAAACATTAACGAGCTCACATTCGCATGCTAATGCAAATTACACTTTCATGCTTATATCTGGCTTGAAAAAAAAAATGCTATTCGTTCGCAGATTTGCTACTTCTTCTACAAGAACATTGCGTTTGGGCTCACAATCTTCTACTTCGAGGCCTTTGCGGGCTTCTCGGGACAGTCGATCTACGACGACTGGTACATGCTGCTGTTCAACGTGATACTCACTTCGCTGCCCGTGATTTCCCTCGGGGTTTTCGAGCAGGACGTGAGCTCCGAAATCTGCTTGCAGGTATGTATGTTGCTTTAATAACTCTAACTCATAATAATTTTACTCTAGGAGAAAACCCAATATGGTCCCCCCCCACTGTGTTTTTTTTTTTACCCTGCGGACCAATTTAGTCTCCGATATTGTCGATTTTTGGATCGATTTGGTTCTTACGTGACTATTAATGTTAATTTCGACGGGAATCTCGTGCGTGCCCCTCACCTGGTCTCCTCTTAGTAAATCGCGTGAAATTAGAGCACTAAACTGAAAGTTTCTCTACCAGAAGAGCTCTAGATTGTCCACTTCGTCGGGCTCCCCCCAAATCCTCCCATTAAAGTCGACGGTAGTACCAAATCGGTCCAAAATCGACAATATCGGGACTAAATCGCATGGTTCGTATCGGCACTGTTCTATTGTTAATGGAGCTCGATGAAGCAAGCGATCTAGAGCTCATGTTCGAATTCGGGAGGAGAAACTTTCATTTTTGTGCCCTAATTTCACGTGATTTACCGAATTTTTATTGGAGGAGACCGCATAAGGGGATTCCCGTTAAAATCAACGTCAATTGTGACAAAAGTACTAAATCGGTCCAAAATCGACAGCACCGAGTACCAAATCGGTCCAAAATCAACTACAGTAAGGACTAAATTCGTCCGCATGATAAAACACTGGGGACCATTTCGGGGGTTTTCTCCCCTTTTATAAAAAAAAAAAAAAAAAAACACACAATGTCACTCTCTCACTCTCTTTGATCATCACTACTACTCAGTTCCCAGCCCTTTACCAACAAGGCCCAAAGAACCTCTTCTTCAACTGGCCCAGAATCTTCGGGTGGATGCAAAACGGCGTCTACACATCAATCATCATCTTCTTCCTCAATGTCATCATCTACCACGACAAGTCCTTCCGCTCCGGCGGCCAAACCGCCGACATGGCCGCCGTCGGCACGTCGATGATGACCTGCGTCGTCTGGGCCGTCAACTGCCAGATCGCGCTCACCATGAGCCACTTCACTTGGATCCAGCACCTCTTCGTCTGGGGCAGCGTCGCCACGTGGTACCTCTTCCTCCTCGTCTACGGCGAGCTCCCCTACGCCCTCGGCGTCGACGCCTTCAGGGTCTTCAGGGAGGTCCTCGCCCCGGCCCCCGTCTACTGGTCGGCGACCTTACTGGCGACGGTGCTGTGCAACCTGCCGTACTTGGCCCACCTCTGCTACCAGAGGCTCTTCGATCCGCTGGACCACCACGTGATTCAGGAGATTAAGTACTACGAGGGGGATGTGAAGGACGGCGGCGCCATGTGGAGGAGGGAGAGCTCCAAGGCGAGGCAGAGGACGATGATTGGGTTCACGGCGAGGGTGGATGCGAAGATTAGGCTGCTGAGGGGGAGGCTGCAGAAGAAGTACTCCACGTTGAACGGCCATAATAATAATAATGGGCCGCCGGTGGCTCGGTGAAATTTGATGGTGGTGGTGGTGGTGGTATTTGGTAATGGGGTTTTTTTTTATTTATTCATTTTTCATGTGGGGTTAATTAATGGTAGCTTTTCCCCGTTCGTTCGAAGGGTGGTTTTTGGCTGATTAAATTTTTATATATATATTGATTTTTCAGTCGGTTTACGCATGCAGTATGCAGGCTCATGGCTATGTTCTAGTATATATAAATATATAAAATATAACTTTATTTTTGAGTTATTTTGCTTTAAAATAACCGGTAAGTGAAATTATAATTGAAATTGTGTGTTATTTTTAAGTATACAAGTAATTAAATATTGATTTCTGAGGTTATAAAGTAAAAAATTGGATGGTGAAATGGTTAATTTTTCAAATTAAAATAAATACTGATTAGATCGTTTTTACACCTCTTTTTGAGAGATAATGCACTTTACTGGTTTGTTTTGTGTATCCTCAGCTCGTTTAGTTCTTGATATTTAGTAACAGCTTACGAGTGATACATCAAGAAATAAAGTAACCTAAATTTGACAAGTCATAAAAAAAATAATAAACTCCGTTACCAGAGGCCAAACTTTCATCAGAGGTGCACCAACCAAATGTATAAATTATTACCACCCGCAGAAAATGGAGTAAAAAGATGGCAACTAAACCCCCCCAAAGAAGAGAAAATAATTCAAAACCGAACAGTATATAATTTAACCAGCCGCAAGAAAGAAAGCAAAAAAAAAGACCTCAGAAGCCGCCGCCGCCGCCAAACCCCACCGACTTCAATCAAAGCAGATCCGCCACATTCGACGGCAGCTCCTCCACCACCACATTATAAAACCTCTGAATATCCCCGAGCATCTTCTCGTCCTCCTTCGTCAGGAAATTAATCGCCACCCCCTTCCTCCCGAACCTCCCGCTCCTCCCGATCCTGTGCAAGTAATTCTCCGGCTGCGTCGGGAGATCGAAATTAATCACGAGCGAAACCTGCTGCACGTCGATCCCGCGGGCCAAGAGATCCGTGGTAATCAGGACCCGCGACGACCCGGACCGAAACTCCCGCATGATCACGTCCCGGGTATTTTGGTCCATGTCCCCGTGGGTCGCCGAGACCGTGTGGTCCCTGCCCCGCATCTTATCGGTTAGCCAATCGACCTTTCTGCGGGTGTTCACGAAGATGACGCTCTGAGTGATGGCTAGGGTTTCGTAGAGGTCGCATAGGGTCTCGAGCTTCCACTCCTCCTTGTCCACGTTCACGTAGAACTGCTTGATCCCCTCGAGGGTGAGCTCGTCCCGCTTCACGAGGATTCGAACGGGCTTGTTCATGAACTTACGGGTGATCTCGAGGGCCTCGGGAGGCATCGTGGCGGAGAAGACACCGACTTGGACTTTGGACGGGAGGAGCTGGAAGATGTCGTAGATCTGGGGGAAAAATCGAATTTTTTTTATAAGGGCTTGTTGGGAATAGAATGTATAAATTTAAAATAGGGAGAACACCTAATTTGGTCCCCCGGTGTTAACCTAAAATATGGATCAGTTCAATCCCTGATGTTGTCAATTTTGGTCCATCCGTCAACTTTAGATGGAAAATGACACGTATCAACACATTATTAGCGGATGACATGTATCATTTTCCGTCTAAATTGACGGCCACATTGATGGATGGACAAATTTACTTCACTTTTTGACAACATCATGGACCAGATTGGTTCACGCGAAACATCAGGAGTAAAATCATTCACATAGTAAACATTGGGAACAAATTTGGGTATATTCTTCCCCCATTTGAAAAATTATACACTATGCCTTCAAGCTTAAGCTTTTAGGCAGAGTTGTCGTTCAACATGGTATCAAAGCTTCATGCCAAATAGGTCATGGCTACGAATCCTCACAACGACCCATTTCAGAAAATTACACCTCTTAAGGCTACATAAAAAATAAATCAGCCTAAACGTGAGTGGTGTTAGAATACATAAATTTAAAATACAAAACATTCCCTTCAAGCTTAAGCTTAACCTTTCAGGTGATGCAATATTCGACATGGCTATGTTAAAAATTTAGGAAGCATTCGAAGCAAAAAAAAAAACCTGATCCTTGAAGCCACGGGAGAGCATCTCATCAGCCTCGTCAAGAACGAACATCTTGATGTAGTCGGAGCGAAGTGACTGCCTACGCAGCATGTCGAAGACTCGGCCGGGAGTGCCCACGACGACGTGGACCCCGGCCGAGAGGATACGCTGGTCCTCGCGGACGCTGGTCCCACCGACGCAGGCATGGACCTTCACGCCGAGGTAGTCCCCGAGGGCCCGCATGACCTTCTCGATCTGCTGGGCTAGCTCGCGGGTCGGGGCCAAGACGAGTGCCTGGCACTGGGTCGAGCCGTAGTCGAGCTGCTGCAGGATTCCCGAGCAGAAGGTGGCGGTCTTGCCGGTTCCTGATTGGGCTTGTTGGATCACGTCGAGCCCCTGGCAGAAGGGGACGATGCCCCTTTGCTGGATAGCAGAGGGCTTTTCGAAACCTTTTTTCAGAGAAAAAAAGGAGGGGCTCAGTGATTAATTAGTGGGCTATCAACGTTTTTGGTCCCCAATTTTTGAGGTAAGTGTGTTTTTAGTCCACCATGCTCCGAGATGCCACATTTAGTCCCATACCGATATTGGGCAATTTTGATCCTCTGGTTGAATTAACCGTTAACTTGGATGGAATAACCGGCCAGGCCAGCCCGAGTTTACGGACCCGGCCTGTTATCCCGCCCAACTTAACAATTAAATTAACAAGAGGAACATAATCGCCCAAAATTGGTAACATTGGGGACTAAATGTGGCATCTCGGAACATGAAAGACCTTCAATGCCATACCACAAACATTGGGGGACCAAAAAGCGACGTTCTCACCAAATTCTTTAAGGAGTGACACATTCACTTGACATACCGTAGGCATAGATGCCTCTGAGGAGGTTCTCTTGAAGGCCCATAGCATCAAAGCTATCGCAAACCTCATCGTAAGAGGTGAAGAATTCTTCTCCTTCAGATTGAAGCCTAAAGAAAAAGAAAATTGAGTCAACAGTGAACAATACATTTCAACAAGGAAACAGAGTATCGAAGGGAACTCACAACTCGTTCATCTTGGAATCGTACTGACGAGCATCAAACTGTGAGCCTTCTTGTGCCATAGCTGCCGATTTTTCCTGCCGTTTCAGATACGAAACAGCGAAGAATCAATACAGTGCGAAAAAAATATACATTCATAGATCAGAAAATAAATCACAAAACAGAACACAGAAGAACAACAAATAAGAAAAAGCATATCACAGAAGAGCCAAACTTGCAAACCATTTGATACAGCGTACAAGCATTAAACTTCTGTTGCTATTTGTGGGGAAGAGAAAGAGGCTAATATTACATATAAACAACAATATCAGCCCCACGATAGTTATCTTCCCCAAAAAATTGAAAGATATTCATCGATCTGAAATGTATTGTTCATAAAGACAACTCATCTCCAGACGCCGTCAACGTAAATATACACAAACTGTGTTTTTCCAGATCCTTAAAAGGACAAAATCAAGAAAAAATCCCACGGGCATCGATGATTTCGACATAAAGAGGAAAGGAAGGCCACAAATTTGTTATAATCCTAAGATCACAGAACGTTGCCGCATCAAACTCTATCAACACATATGAGACGGATCAACAAACGCCTAAAAATCTATGAGTCCGAACACAAAGAGAAGAAGTAATCAACCTTGAAAAAAATGTAGCGAGAAGATTGAATCGAATCGCTGAAAGTTACTCCTCGGATCTGCGCCGCGGAGTGGGAGCTGCGTATTAGAATGAAGAAACAATAGGATACTTTTTGAGTGCTGAAGTTGCGGCGGCTAGGGCACAGACCGTATGTATATATAGCAGGGAAAAAAGAAAGAAACCGACTTTAATTTTCGATGAAATTCTATTCTATTTTGCCGGTAAGAAATTAGTAGTAATTCGGGCAGCCCGAAATATTATAGGTTGGGTTACACCAGCCCGAATATTTGCAGGACGAATAATTTAGGTCCTAGCCCGGGTAAAATGGGCTCCGGCCCAGCACATCGGGTCCAATGATTTTTAAATCTTTAAATTTAAATTGTTCGTTATTCGTTATTATTTATAGCTAGTATTATACTCATATACACAACTACAAATAAAAGATTAAATCGAGTAGAGCATGTTTGCTGATATAAAATTACATTTTACAGAACATTGTATGGAAAACTAAAATTAAAAGCATACACTAATAACTAATTTTGGTCTATGTTTTGGACTTGCAGGGCCTAGCGGGCCAGTTCATGGGCGGTCTAAATTTTCAGCTCTACCGTGCATATTCGATGTGTGAAAAAAACTAGAATAAAATAAAAAAATCAGCAAAGTAATTAGTGCGCACTTGACGTGTAGACAAAATTGATTAGGTAAAATGGTTTTCATACCTTTATAATTAGTTTAATTGAATCGCATGATCATTTGCACATCATAATAACACAACAATATTATTAATGCCCCATTTGGTTATAAGGGGTAAGAAAAAAGCACATGGTTAAATACGTTAAGCATGTCCATATTATTTTATCTCAGGTAGGGCTGAGCAAAAATATCCGAAATCCGGAATCCGATCCGGTATCCGGTTTATAAAATCCGAAAAATCGGATATCCAGTTTTTAAAACCGAATCGGATATTCGAATCCGAATATTTTAACATAAATCGGATCGGATACGGATACGCTCAGTACTAAAATCCGGATATCCGATATCCGGTTTATTATTTAAAATAAATAAATTAATTAAATAATAGCCAAAAAACAAAGAAAAATTAGGCTCAAACGAGAAAAAAGAAAAAAAAACCCAATAACCTAATTTGACCCAAATAAAATATATCGAATTGAATTTATATCATTCGTGAAAATAAATGGAGAGTTGAAAACAAAATCTAATACGTTACATTCAATTTATTTTTAAAAAAAAAATCGAAATATCCGGATTTGGTCACCCTTAATCTCAGGCATTCATCCTAACTTATTTATGTTGAGCCTAAAGATTTAATATTGGACTAAACAAATCAAATAATATATTACATACTATTATTAATTGGCCTAATAGAGGAAAGCAAACTTGCCCTAATATTGTTCGATAAATAATTAAGGAGATGAGTTCGTAGTTATCTTTATGGAATTGTTGATTGATTTATTACATGCCTTGAGTTATTTAAACCTTGAATCTTCTCACTTTCATACTTGTTTTAGTTTTTTTAATCTCTCTCTCTCTCTCTCACACACACACAGGTGATGAAGCTTCTTCTTCGGAGGAGGATAGGCATCATATGGAAACTGAGGATGAGGTATCTGTTAAGGATAAAAACGGGTAGGTTCGTCGTGTTATTAAGGTTTTATTGGTTTTTTTTTTTTTTTTTTGGACGCTGCGTGTTATTTGGGATCACAACTGTTTTCGTCGTGTTAGTGAATTCACCGATCCGCTAGTTATTCACTTGCAAGTGTGGCGGAAGTTATCAATCATCTTATTAATATTTCTTGGTTTTTAAACGGAAACTCGCCCCCAAGGGCATTTTACCCGAGGGAGACATTTTCTAACAGTGTGGTGCTAGTTCATAGTCGATTGAGTGGGGATTACCTAGCACTGCTAGGAAAAAAAAAAGAGAAGATTATAGAAAACTTGAAAATGATGAACTAGGGATGATATTCTCACAAACACAGTTGTTGCATGCTAAATTTATAGCACTCGATTCGTCGAATCTTTGCTATTCCAATTGAAATTCACGAAATAGACCGAAGCATACGAGATTTTTTTTAAATACGCAATCATCTCAATCGAAGATTCTCGATCCCGCTCGAAACACTTTCGCGGTTTTAATTCGAGAATCATGCGTTATCTTGATTGCGTACCGTAACGATTATTCATCAACAGATCACTTGCAAACCTCGATCGAAAATGTCGCAATATTCGATCGTCGTATCATTTGCCTTCTGAAACTAGATAGCGCTTGACTCAATTGTTAGGAAATTTTAATAAGAGAAAATAATGACGAGGAGATTTTAACGTTTAAAACTCTTCTGCTGCTAGTAGAGAAAAATCACTCGGGCGACCAAAGCCGTAGAGAGCCCATTACGCGAAAAAATATAAATCACACACAATTCTAATCTCACCTACACTCAAAACCGCAACACGAATAGTAATTTGACCTCCAAAGGGAATATTGTAGATAACTGTTAGAGACAAATTAACTTTCTAATGTTTTTGTAATATGATATATATAACCCTCCATACATGCCTAAGATGTCAGGCAATTACAGAGCACAATACTCGTGTGCGATGCAACAGACTTGCGAAGAAAATACAAATGAGCGCTCAGTCAGCTCGGCAGGTGCTTGATCAGCTCTGCCAGGCACGGACTCAGATGCCTTCTTATCCTAACCGACGTGGGTTATGTTAAATTGAGGGTTTCTTCATAAAACCGATTGGTGTTAGGAGGATGGACCTCTTTGATTTATATATTGAGTCGGTTGAAGTTAGTTTCCCGACGTGGGACAAATAATCTCAACAGGTTAAAGACAAAGTCACTACAAATTGGGCCAAGCCCAACATCATTAATCTTTCTCCAATCTCACACGAAAGTTACTTTAGAATACCCCGATATACCACCCTTTCATCGTTTTCTTGCAATATATATTTATGTATGTAAGTGTGTGTGTCTGTGTGATTTGTCTCTCTTGAGCAATCCGAAGAAAATGAAGGTTGTGAAGCTTGAGCTTGTAATGGCGATAATGATGATCGTACTTGTTGCTTCAAGTGATGCCAATTGTTTCACTAATTGCATGAAGAATTGTGATGGCGACATCTTAGCTTGTCTTCCATTTTGTGGAAAACTACGTTCTGAGTTATAATAATGCTAACGATAATTCTCCAGCGGCTCCACTGCCGCAACCAAGGGAAGATATCCGCCGTGACAAGCTTGCAAGTTACGCCGACAATATAAATGAGTAAACATATGTCGGTGAACGGAGCATTTATGTGTGCTAAAAGAAAATCTAATAAGTAATAACTCATTAAGATTATGTAGATTGATGTGATGATTGTTGATATTGTAAAGAATTCAATCAATCCCGAAAGCCCCTCTAAAATCAGTTGGCAAAAAAAGGAGTAGCCCACAAGCTTATAAGAAGCTTACAATTCTTTTGCCTAACCAATGTGGGACTTGGGTTTGCACCCTAACCGATATTATTTGTCACAATTGGAAAACAAACTTCATCAGACCGAATATATAAATCAACGAGACCTCTCCTCCTGTCACCAATTGGTTTTAGGATGGAACTCTCAGTTTAAAATGGTATAGAGCAGGTTCGGTGTGTTATCAAACTTGTTTGACTTACATCCGATTTGATATGTCCACGTGATATATGAATGCAAATTCGAAAATGATAATTGGATTCGTGAACAATTCGGTTATCATAAAAAACATGGCTTTTGGGTACTTAATATCTATCATTCAACAATATGTTTGGGTCTAATAACGAGAAAATTGGTTGAACGATAATGTAATAATGGAATCGAAAAACTCGTGTCCGTTCCGGCGAACAAACGATGATCTCACAAAAACACTTCTTGCATGCTAAACTTATTTAGTAATCGAGATTCGTTAAGACATACAAAGTTAGTGACATATTTTTACAGTTATCAAACATAGTGCCCAAAAAAATGAAAACAAATATAGTAGGGACTCAATCTTATAATTTGGCAACAACAATGTGCAATCATGGAAATATCCTACTTCAGCCCCAATATAGCTCCATCCCTTTCATCTTTATCTCTCCCTTCCTCTCTTTGTTAATATATATAATATATTTATATATGTGTAAATATGTGCGTGTGTGTGGTCTCCCTCAAGATATCTGATATTAGGCGTTCATCAACACTTATATAAGTCCAAAGAAATGAAGATTCCAAAGCTTGTGCTTGTAATAATGGTGATTATGGTTATGCTTCTTGGTTCAGTTTCAAGCAGTGACGCGACTTGTTTCATGAATTGCATGATACAATGTGGAATCAACATCGTATTTTGTCTTACGCTTTGTGGAATATTTTGTCCGAATAATATTAACGGTCACCGTCCGATGGCTCCACTGCCACAACCATAGATAGCCGCCATGGACAAGCTTGCAAGTTACGAAGACGACAATAACTGAGTAACAACAGATGGTGAACGAAGGGACTGCGTAGATAGAAAATTGTATCATCGTAATTTATGTGTGGAAAAATGATTTAAGTTTCCTTCATTTTATTTTGTGAATGTTCTTCACCAATGTGTTAATGGATAATGAATACTAGTATATCATGCATTGCATGCACACCAGATGTCTATATTATAATATATAAATATATATCATTAGACTTTATATTTTGAGTTATTTCTAGAATATTTAATAGATGAAATTAACTTGTAACGATATACTTGTAATAAAAATAATTTAGAAGGAAAAAATATAATTATTTAGTTAAAGTATCACTTTTCCAAATATAAATGATTAAAAAAATTATACCGAAAGATAACAAAGTAAATAACTTTATTACTGAGCAGAAAACTACATAAATAAAAACATAGTCCCTATAAACTTAATCAACAACCCTACTTAAACACTAGCTGCTCTTCTCTTTCGCCGTCCCCGAGAAACTCCGACATCGTCCTCTCCGTTTAGCAACTCCTCTCGACTCTCCCGAATGTCGCCGCTAGAGCGAGATGGAGCTCCATGGCTTTGGCCAGCTTGTGCAATTGTTTGCCTTGTGGCCTGTGGATCAATAAATCATATAAATACAATAATAAGATACATAAATAAATAAATAAAAACACAATATTATAAGAGATATTATTTTCATTTCGTAACACTGCATACCTCCCTCCTCCGCCGCGTCAATTGTCCGAGCTCTTTTCGGCGCATTTTCAGAGCCCACATGCGTATTAACGCTGATATTTTCGTCGGGAGCCGAAGACTGTAATAAGGGACAAATATGGTCCTCGTACAACGTCGTTAGTACCGGGTTCTCCGTTTGGTTCTGACACAAAAGGTGCTGCCAATTGAGGCTGCAAAAAAAGTCGAACGCGTTACGTTTTTTTTTTTATGCCGTAAAAAAAGAATGAGTATAAAAAAAAGCGCGACGATTATGAATTTATTTCGAGGAAATAATTTATTTATGTATTTACCCCTGGTTGATCATTGTCTTCAGCCTCGAGTTCGGTATGTTAGGGAATCGAATCTTTTCTTCGAGCGCGGGATTGAGCTCGATCAGTCTCTTTAGTACCCCAAATATGATCGCTCGCGCCAATTTTGCGTCGGGGTACCTTCTTAGATCCTCGTGGTCCCTGTTTACGCGATAACGCCAAAAATAAGAATTATAGTTTTCAAAAAGTTAATATATATATATATATATATATATCACATTTATACATTTACAGTAATTACCTGAAGTTTTCCAATACTAACAACCCAGCCAGATCCTTGTAGAGAGAATCATTAACATTCATGACAAATGCTTTTAATTCGTCTTTGAGGATTTTCACTGCCTTGGCGCGGTCACGTCTGCGCAAAAACAACGTATTAATCTTCAAAAAATGAGAAAGGTAAAAAAAAAAATCGATCAAGCTCGTGTTAAATCCGTACTTGTCGAGCGCTTCGAGATACTTCATCTTTCGGATCTCAAAGAATATTTTCTTCGAATAAGGGTTTTGCTCCAAATTCGTAAAGCCGTTGAGGTAATATTCTGCTTCCTCGAGGTCGCCATTTACGATTACCTCCTCGAAGTACTTCGTATCGAAGTACAACCCCGATTCTCGCTCCAATCTTCAATCATGGTAAGTAATTTAATTGGATTAATATATATATATATATATATCGAAATTTTTTTATCACGGTCGCGCTTACTTGTGCCGAGTTGCCTTGTAATCGGGTTTGTCAAGGAACTGAAGTATGATGAACACGATCATGTCTTTGGGAGTTAAAGGTGCCATTTTCTTCGTAAAGTTTTTGTTCGTTTACTGCACGTAAGACATAAATAAAACATTTACTCGTACGTGTTTAGAAGATCTATTGTACAAAAAATAACAACAAACAGCAACAACAATAACGTATCACTTTGATTTTGGATTTCAAATCATATAGATCTGCAAAGATCGAGGGATTGTTTAGCGCTACGCGCAATAGGACGAGGAAGAACAAGACATGAAAAAAAATGAAGACAAGTTTGTTGCCTCTCTTTAGGGGGAAAAATTGATTTACCTATGAGTTTTTGTATATGTAAACAATGTGTGCTTAATGAATTTTCAGTATGAGGGGTGATCCTTCTTATATAGTGATGATTTTTCTAGATGAGAATTGGGTTTTCTATAATTTTCTTTTCGGAAATTACTCTTTAAGAGATTATAATTAAAGGCAATCCTTGACTAGAGAGTACTTCTGGAAATGTTATAATATCTTTCCTGGATTTTAATAATATTGATTTCGCAAAGATTTTGTAGGAAAATTAGTGTGGAATAATATTAAATTACATTTACTACATTATGAGGAAGGCAAATATGAAATGGGGGATGCAAGGAAATTAACAAGCAGTCTTAAATGTGAACGTTGTCTTTGAAAAAAAAAATCAAATTCTTCTTAAATTATCACTAGAACATTTATTGAGTTACGTAGATTTTTATTTTTATTTTGTTGACTTTCATTTAATTAGTAATGTAATAATTGATTTGAGAAAAAAAAAAATTAATAATCGGGCAACCAATGATATTCACAATAATCGTGGTTTATATTTACACATGCAGGTGCGGTGAACCCTACTAAATCGTAACCGTAAAGATTCATATATGAAAGACAATCATCCGACGGTCAAGATCAGAGAGTGTGACAGGCGGTCAGCAAATCCAACGGTTAGCCTTATCGCTTTCCTTATTTAAATTGACTGTGATTTATATATAAAAGAAGTTCAATTAGGGTTTTAGAACCCTGCAAAAAGCTCACCATCGTCTCTGTCTTTTCGGAAGAAAAAACAAATTAATCCGAACTAACGATCGTTTTTAAACCCTAAATCCTCTTTCGTTGTAGTCTTCATCCGGTAGAATCGTTGTACGCCGATTGAGGTACTGATTTACTCTCTTTTGTGATTGTTCTTTTTCATATGTGCGTTTCTGAATTTGTTTTTGGGATTAATCTGCATTGACTCTGGTATGCATCAAATTCGTTTTCATCGCTTGGTTTATGTTTTGTTCGTTTGGTTATGTACGTCTCGTGCTTTGTTATAATTTTCAAGATGTGTTTTTCTTTGTTGTGTGCTCTGTTTCTTTCACTGATAATGCAGTCAAGGGATTGAGTTGCGTGTGTGCGTGCGTGTTGATGGAGTAAGGGAATGCCATCTAATAAATTTGTTCAGGTGAACCTATGCATATGTATGTGTCTCTTAGTTACTGATTTCTCTTCATTTCGGTCTTCAAACATTCCCAATGCAATAGAAATTTCTTTGCCATTGGTCTATTGAAGTTTATGTGAGATCACAACATTCTTCTTCTATTATGTTGACATAATTCTTGTATGTTTGTAGCTGTTCTTTTTCAATTTTTGGGCAAGAACAGCTGAATTTGTAAAGGAATAGCTGTTCTTGTATGTTTGTAGCTGTTCTTTTTCAAAGATTCCCAATGCTGTTCTTCTTCTATTATGTTGACTCAAAACTGCTGGGACTAAGCTGTTATCAAGTGCTATTAAGAGTTCCAAAACCCGTACAACATGATTATAAATCCATGGAATCCAAAGCATGTTCTTTATACAGGTCGACGAATCCATGGAATCGAAAACGTTTTCGGTCTACCAAATTCAGGGTCCATGAATCTTCATAATGGAGTCATTTTGATTTAGGGTTCTGGGTTCTACAAGTGCTGTTGAAATGAACAAAATTCAATGAAAACACGTTCACGCAGCACCAAGAATAGAAGGCAAACGTGAAATACAATCAACGATAACAACTCAAATGAATTCAGCTAAAGATCTCAACCGAAGGTGTAGGAAAATCAAAACAACCGCCTGTCGCAACTTAAATAAGTTTCTTCCTCAAGCTTCTTACACTAGAATCTTATCACCACATTGGAAGAAGATCATAATGTCACAGACTCAAATGTAGGAGTAGCCACAAAATTCCTCATGGCCGAGGATAAAAAGGAATTATAACACTTCAAACAAACACATAGTATCATAGAATCAGCCACAAAGCGAACCCATAATCAGAAATCCAATTCTTAACAATTAGAAAAGAAAATTAGGGGAAAAGAAAACATACAAACAACAATCAAATTCGCAGTATCGAGTAATTTATTTCACAATAACCAAGTTTTTCACGGAACTAACTTTTTTCGTAAAAGAAAACGACCAAAGATAAACTCTTAATCATCGACGAACACATATATCGATAACAAAGTCACAAGACCTAGTACTACTACTACTACGAAATCACATCACAGGCACCTCAATTAAACCCAAATCCCTTCAACAAAATTGTACCTTTTTCTCCACAAAATCAATCCCCAATCCCACCATCAACATCCAAAGCTTCCCAATCTCAAATCATCGCATACCTCTTCACCGCCTGCTTAACCCCAACAGCAACTCCAACCACCATGCCACCGACGGCTCCAGCCACAGCAGCCGATCTAACGCCCTTTGCAGCTCGGTACACCGCACCGGTCCCTAAACCAGCAACCACGCTGTTGACCCAATCATCAGTGTCTCTGGCCGCCACCAACCCACTCTCCATACCTGCAAAAAGCAACCCCAGGACACCGCAGCTGTTCCCAGCTCTCCGACCCGAGAGACCCGACGCGTTCAGTATCCGATTGACCTTGAGCTTCGTGGTGTCGGTGGCCTCTATCGATCTGACGCCTTCCACCAGCCCCTTTCCGGCGCCGACCGTAGCTCCGGCGAGGTATCCCATGCCGGTGTAGTACGTGAGATTCTCTCCCCACGAACGCCGCTGAGCGCGGGATTCTTCGTCGAATAGGAACTCGGGAGCTTGGGGGAGGTTGTACATGGCTTTTGAAATCGGAACGTCGAGGTTTTGGTACGGGTTGTAGAGCCGGCCGGAATTATTAGGGCTTCGGCCCGTCGGCTCGTTCTCGGATCGATCGCTGTGGAAAGACGACATCCTCGTGCGATTTCGTTGGGGACTGTTGTAGGTTTCGCTCGGTCGTCGTCGATCGAGGGTTTTTGGAATTACGCGTTAGGGTTTTGGAAAATTGAGGTGGTGATGCGAAGAGGCTATATTGAAGAAGTGTGTACAAATGGCAGGCTGTTTATATAAGTGTGTGTATGTGTGTATTTTGACGGTGACGCTTGCTTCCGTTGGAGGTTATTCCCCTAAATGTTGTTTAAAATGTAATAAATATATAAAAAATATAAATTGGAAAATATAAATATGGTTCAACTCTCATTTTGAGCCTACGTCCACTACCAAGTACCAATCGACAATCCTTTATTGATAATACGGATTTGGAATTACAATATTATAACTTTCGCTTTGATTCACAAATTTTCACTCAATACTAATTTTCTCTATATCATAAGTTCCAAAGATCTCGAAAATTGCTACTTGATCACTCTAAAATTCTAGAATTTCTAGAAGTTTGCTTGTAACTTCTCCTTGATGGATGGCGTGTCGATCCCCCAAGCTTTAATCTCGACCCTCGAAGCTCTAAACCGCGCGATCGGATGATTTAAACTCGAACCAGATTTCATGGCCGCTAAGTTGAACATAAAGCTGCAGGTCACGAATTCAAATCATATCCTCATGGCGGCGACCATGACGGGCTGCAAAATCCTTCCTTGAACATTAGCAAATGTCACATCTTGTTCAGTCTAACTATGTCAATTGCAATATAAAATTATTATAATTTAAACCTTCATTTTTTAATTTTTTCGAATAATATGTCCTAACAATTTAATTATTTCTTTTACATAATTAAAATACTAAACAATTAAAATTATGATTTCATTTATTAAACTTTTTAAGTTAAAAATTAATCTTAAAATGTAAAGTAATATTGGATTTATTTATATTTTAAACTAGCAAACTCAACGGATTCGATTTTCAATTCTATCAGTACTGGGCCATAATATAGCATATCTACAGAAATAAATGGGCCCTATGGCCCATATAGGTTATGACGGGCTCATTTAAAAAGTAATAAAGATGGGCTCAACTATTTCAAGCAAAACCCTAATAGCATAGCATCATAATCCCTTTTCCTCATCCTATATAAACAAAAGAGGAGGGGCTGCTCTAGTTATTCAATCAAGATCCTCCATATTTTTTCAATAGACAATTTCTTGAATTGTAAGGATCTTTCTTTTTTTTTTACTATGTTGCAGTGTAGCACTGGTTTGTTCGTGATGAATATCATAATCTCAGTCCATTTTCCATGGATCCGAGATTGAAATCGCCGGTGCTGAGATCGATTCATGGAGTTTGGTTGGCCCGTTTACCTGCTCCGGTGTACTCGGGTTTTCAATAAACTCACACAATCAAACAATCAATTACTAGATTTTTTCCTCTCCAAATCTTTTTTTTTTTCAACAGGGATTTGCTGCTGTATGTTGTTATTGAGCATTGAATTTCATTTCTCCTTCCCTAATTACAACATGAGGAGTTGAAGGGTTACCTTTGTCAATGCTTAGAGTGAATAAAAATGGAGTGAGTCTGGCTCCTTAAATAATACTATATTTAGGGAGTTTAGTATAAGCTCCAACATGTTTTACCTAGTGTTCCCCATCTCAAATTTTTACCTAAATTCTATTTTGGTCCAAATAAATTCATATTTCTATTAATGTAATATAATTGATTAAGTTTTGTTTTTTTTAATTCATCTAATTATATTCAAATTACTTATTATTATACCTTCAAAAAAGTTACTTATTATTATGATTATCAATATTTTAATTTTTATTTTTCTCTACATATAATTTATTAAATATTTTTTGAATTTAAAATAATATTGTAGTCTATGTAACGGTGTAAAATATGTATATGTTATTGAAAAGTTATAAAAATTTGTGTGAAAGAGAATATTACGATAATATTCTTGAGTTTGAGAATGAATTTAATGGTTAAAGAAGAACTACTGTTAGACCTGACATTTACTGCATGTTAAGTTTGAGAATGAATTTTTCTGTTTGAGATCAGTTTTTTTTTTTCTCGAGGTATCTGCACTCGATTTGATTATGGATTAGTCACTAAATATCGGTATGAGCTTTTGCGCCACACAGACCTGACGGAGGCTTTAATTGTGTCACACACTCTAGTGATTGTATTAAATCCAGGGACTAGATGAATACGTTCCAACCTAAACCTACCCGACAACGATTGTAATAAGTCATAAAGCTCATAGGAACTACTTGAAAAATTGTGGGTGGGAAGATTCTGACCCTAAGGCCCTCCCTCGTTGGTTGTTGGAGATGGCCTTCGTTCTTTGGTTTTTGGGTGGGTATTGGATTGGATGCTTTACCTAAAGCTGCCGTTTCTCTTTTGTCTATATATGTGAACACATGATAAATAATTACACAATCTGTAGTACTATGTACAAGAAAAACCAGTATTTTTTTCTTAAAGATTTTCAATTTAAATATTTATAACGGTACACTACGAAAGAATGAATACAACATCGTTGGGTCGGGTCGGGTCTGTCCGGGTCAGCTTCTGAAGCCGGTGGTGGCGGCTACGCTGTTAGCAGGGGACAAAGGACCCGTGTTTGACTTGGAACTTCTAAAACCCCTATCGTACATCCTTTGGATCTCTTCACGGTAAGAAGTCAACGACTTGTCTGGGATCGCAGGAGTCAACTCGACCACATCGCCCATTTTAAGCTTGCACATCGGGTCGCTCACGGGCTCGTGGTTGAGCCTCGGCCTCAGCTCCTCCTTCCTCGGAAAACCGTAAGAGAACCACCTTGATGTTCCCCGACCCGCTGCTTCCAGCAGATCCATCACCGTCGAGTCCACCGGTAATTCCCGTACGGACATCTGACAAAATTGAAGCAATTTAAGGACACAAATGCAACAATAACCTATTTTTTGTCCACAACCTTCGCCACGTGATCCGCACGTGCCAAAATAAGCTTGGGATACGTAGCACTTTCAGTACACTCAAACTAATGGGGTTGCATTTTAAGGACACTAACTTTCAAAACTGAACCAATTTAATGATACAATTTGGTTTTCGCCGCATTTTGTCCTTACATTGATTCAATTTTAAAACTTAATGCCTTAAAATTGCCATCAGAGTTCTGAATGCCCTTAAATTGCTTCAGTTTTGAAAGTTAGTGTCGTTAAATTGCAACGCAGTCCTGAAATCGTCATCTTTCTGGGCGACGTTAATCCTAACAATTATTATTACATATGCGGGCCAACGTAGGATTTGAAGAATTCTCGAAAGACTAACCTTATCGTTCTCAATCATGATGATAAAGACGGGTTCATCGGAGCCACGGTTCGATTTGCAAGAAAAGGTGCAATCTTTAGAATGGGTCGGGAAACTGCACCGTGGCTCAACAGAATCAACCAATCCAACCGAAGCTTTCTCTCTGCTCATCGCCTCGCACTGCCAAGATATGACCCACCGAGCCCACTCGACCATCTGGAGGACAAAGGACGAGTGCTTGCACTCTCCTTCTTTGTACCTCCAGTGAGCCGCGAACCCGTACTCGGCTTGAAGGTGCATTTCCTTCGTACGAATCTGAACTTCTGAAGGGGCCACGCCCTCGCGGGCCACCACCGTGTGCAGAGACCGATACCTGCAAAGACTCGGGATTTTCAGACAAGGCCCGCGAAGATTCATTCGGAATATTTTAAGATAAAGCACAATAAATACCCGTTAAACTTGGGGTTGATTATATAGTCCTTGAACCTCCCGGGGACTTCTTCCCACAGCCGCCTTACAACAGCTAATGCTTTATAACAATCTTCTTCCTCTTCCACGATCAGCCTCAGCCCGTGAATGTCGTGTATTTCATCCATATTCAGCTTCTTCTTTAGCATCTTTGAGTAGATGCTGTAAAGACTCTTATGCCTCCCCGAGAGGCAGCTGTAAGAAACTCCCGCATCCTTCAAGGATTTCTCCAGCTTCTCCAGCGAAGAAGTTATCAGTGAATCGTCGTAGGAGCTCACGAGCTTCGAGAGCTCGCGGTGCTGCTCGGGGTGTAAGTACTTGAAGCAGAGATTCTCGAGCTGCTCTTTCCACGTGAAGATCCCTAACCTGTTGGCAAGGGGAACGAAGATCTCTAACGTTTCCTTTGCGATCCTCTGCTGCTTCATCAGTGGCAGTGCATCGAGGGTCGACATGTTGTGGAGCCTATCAGCGAGCTTGATGAGCACCGCGCGGGCATCGGCCATCGCGAGGAACATGGTGTGCAACCGATCGGCCTCTTCGGTCTTGCTCGCGGTGTTGTTTTCCCTTGCGAGCTTGCTGAGGTGGCTCAGTTTGGAGACCTGAAGAATCAGCAGAAAGAAATCCCAGTAAATATATGCACAATTCCCATAAATTTCTGCAACCGAAGCAGAATCACAAGACAGTAAATTGACACAGGCTAGAAATCTCTTACCCCCTCGACCAAATCTGCAACACCGGCTCCGAAAATGCCACGAATATCGCCGTAGGAGATGCAGCAATCGTCGAGGGTATCGTGTAATAAACCAGCAGCCACAACCATGGAGTTTGCACCGATATCTGCCAGCAACGTTGCTGTCTCCACGCAGTGTTGCAGATACGGGTGCCCACTTGCCCGGTTCTGCAGCAAATAGGCACAAATTCGGTCAGAAGATCAAAACAGCATCAACGTGGAAAGGTAGCATAGAATATAAAATTTCAAGAATCGAATATTCAGCCATCTGTTGACTACAAAAGAAGGATAATTGCTTATGGAGCTCAACGATTTGAAAAATCAAAGAAAAGATATGACAAATGATCACCTGCCCTCTATGGGCCTTCTCAGCCGCGTAAAATGCCTTGACCACCGTTTCATCGCTGAAAACCCCGTGCCTCGACTGTGCTTCTGCCAGCAAATCCTTGGCATATGGCGGCATATCCACGTCAGCCGCCGCACTTCCCTCCAGATCAAAAGTCAACTCGTCCTCAAAGCCTCCGACAACGCCGACGCACGCTGGGGAATCATTGTCGTAGCCGACACATATAGACGACCTCATTCCCAGCGCGTGGGTCACAAACGCCGACCTCGGCAGGTTAAATTCCCCGCTGACCCGGGAACAACCCGACCCAATCGAGCTGCCACCGAACCCTTGCAACACCGACAGCGGACTGCTCTGATTGACCAAATTGTCACGTTTCAACGAAGACGAGTACCGGAAAGATGAGCCCAGCGAGTACTCATCCGAGCGCAGGGCTGCGAATTCGTCGGAAAAGTTCGAAGATCTGATCGCCGACGGAGAGGAGGAGAGGAGGCAGGACAGGCCACCGATCGCCGACGATGACGTGGATGACGAAGGTCCAGCTGCCGACGACCGACCGTTGACGTCGAGATAATCGTAGGACGCGATCTGGTGAGACCCCGAGCAGACGCCGCCCGGCGGACTCGCGTAGAGGGCTATCGTCGACATCGCCATGAAAATCGGAGATGAATCCCCCAAACCCAAACCCTAATTCCCCAGGCAGCTGATTATTTTCGAAATAATGGAGGATCCGGCACCTAAACAGATCAATAGTGGAAAAGCTCGATTGAACGTGGAACGGAAGAAAATTGGAGGTGATGGAAAAAAAAAAAGTTGAGATTCTTTTTTTACAATTTTATATTCTTTGCGTGTTGTGTTCTTCTTCTTTGGGTATTAATTGTTCTCTGATATTTATTCAGTATTTTTCTTGGCTGTGAGAGAGGTGGGGATTTTTGTAATGAAGACCACGGCGATGGTTGTGGTGCAAAGACGTTACTACCCTCAGATAATACCTAAAATAACGGAATATTATAATAATATTATTAATATAAATATATTCGTCGTACGAAAACCGGCAACTTTTGAGATTAGATTTGAGAATATACTAATGCGAATAATATAAAGTAATCCCACTGTCTATGGATAAGAATGGAATGTATTATTATTTATATGCTTTGGAACAAAGTGTTGGGATGTCTTTTATTTTATAATGATTTAATAGTAATAAGTTCCCATTCTTCTAGAAAGTTGTCTAATCCTTTCTAATCATTTTCTATACTATTAACAACTGTATTAATTCGTCATTTGTCGTTAAGATGCTTCTTGCTGTGCAATCACCTTACATTGTTAACAGTGGATTAGATATTATTCTCATAACACTTGATCTATGTGTAAGGGCATTTAGGTAATTTAACAGTTACAGCGCATGACATAAGTAGTGACTGTGATGGGCCAATTATTAAATTAATTTCGTTATTCATTGATCGAACTTTAATACGGTTTTACGGAAATAATTAAGGTGTTTTGGAGCTCTTTTTGTATGTAATGAATTATAGTATCACTGAGTTCGACTACATTATTTTAATAAAAGTAGATGAATTAGTAAATTAATAATAATTTTATTGTTAGAGGCAATAAATTTGTTTTTATCTAATGGGAAAAAGGGAAGTTGAAAGTAGGCATAAGAAGCAACCACGTGGGTTTGCGTAGCCGGACAAGGCCGACACGTGGCCAGCAGCCATCTCGCACACTTGTTTCTTGGCTACTTGCTTTCCTACGACCACTTAATTGTCTTTTTTTCTTTTCTTTTTTTTAAATAAAATAAAATACATGATTTTTGTAAATATGTATAATTCTAGGAAGGTAGATGCATGTTCAAGAAGGTAAATGAAAACTTTTCTTTTGCCATGTGGTCAACAATAGAAGCTTCCCTCGACCACAATGCATGCACATTGACCCAAAGTTCGTGGAGCTTGTACTAACATGTGACACTACTTTTGTCTATATATACATTTGAATTTTTTTTCTAATATGTCGACTTATATTTCGCGACATTTCTCAAGAATAAATGAAAGTCCGGCATCCAACTTGCTACATTTTTATATTGGAAAAAATCAAAGTTGGAGAACGAGATTGTAGTTAGGTTTTTTTGGCGTATACATGAAAATAGATTCACTTTCATATATTAAGAAATAATCGATTTGTTTAAGCTTATCATAATTTTTATTTGATCTTGTTGAGCAATAAAAGATCAATTAGTTTTTTTTTTAAGAATAGTATATGTTTCATGAGTTGAGTTACGTACATTGTTAGACCATCTCCAACCGTATACTAAAAACTTAAAAAATGAGGTATAAATGTCTCAACCGTACCCAAAACTCAAATCCAAAATGGGTTTTCACTTTCTCTCTTAATATAAACTCAAATATGCGTTCATACTAAAAAAAAAAATGAGTTTGTACTTTGCAAATTTCAATAAACACTCTTTATTATTTTTAATTGCTAAATCACCCAAATAAAAAACAATAAACAAATAAAAAGAAAACATACTTACTTACTATTAATAACTATGATTATAAAATTGTCAAAATAAACTAACTTTTTATTTTTAGCAATAAATTTTTATATCTCATATTTATTTTTTAATATTTTATTTATATGTTACATAATAGTTAAATAATATTTCGACCACACCTACAGAAATTTATTAAATATTTTCTGAATTTAAATTTATTATAAAAAATTAAATATTAAAATATGTAAATATAAATTTCATTATTCCTCAAATTTATTTATTTTTGTATTTTATTTTTGTGAAGTTGTAAAATATGTGGGTAGTATTGAAAGTTGTAAAAGTTGATGTGTAAGTGAATATTACAGAAATAATCTTTTGAGTTTGATAATGAGTTTAATGGTTGGAGAAGAATTGCTGCATTTTGAGTTTGAGAATGAGTTTTAGTTTGAGAATGAGATTTTCGGTTGGAGATATCTTATATTTGCAATAACCAAGAGTAACTCGTAATTGCTTGCTATATTTATTATATTTTAGTATAACCATGAAATGTATCTTCACACACGCACACACACCCCTACGTGTTGGTGTTGATGCGTGTCGAAAACTACCACGTAACGCATTATTGTTGACGATACGTGGAAGTTAAGGATCGGAAACTAAAACCTGTGGAGTTCAATTACGTCGTCCACCTATTTTTGGACTCGCTCGTAAATTTTTTTATTGGTACTACATGGAACTATAAAATCTTTGGGATATACATAATATATTTTCAACTATTTTTGGACTCGCTCGTAAATTATGATTAGCATTACATGGAGCAGTAGAGTCTTTATAAAGTAACCCATTTATGGTATATGTGTAACAGCTACGTTTTCCATTTCACAGCCGCATTATTTCATTTATTTTATCTAAGACGTTATTACACGAGTCTCTAAAATAGCTAATCATTACAAAGCACGTGAAAACCTAATTTTGTGTATGCTCAAAATACAAAATACAATCATGGAGTGCTTCCACGTGATTTTGCTTCTAATTTCCACGTTACGATGCCTCCCTTGAGCCGTGTGCGTGAGGATAACTGGGCCGAGGCCCATCAGAGTCGAATCCCATTAAGTAAGTGAAACTCTCGGCTCAAGGCCCACTAGATAATATAGGCGTGGATCTGTTTTTCCTTTATTCATGGATTTTTTTTTAAAATAACTTTTGACCAAAAAGATTTTTATAAATAGCATTTATGTCTTGTCCGTATAATCAATGATATTAATGGATATTCATGTTGGTTATCAACTTTATAGTGGATTCTCAGGTCTCCCAAAATCATATTGGAGCTGAGATTATATAACTGGAAACTCGTAAAAAATTGTTCTAAACTTTACCTATCATATGACCAATTATACTACCACTGTCGAATCATTCACTCTTAAATGCTTCACGCTTAACATAACAATATATTCCGTTACTATGAATTCATGTTAAGAATGTAACAATCTTTACGCATTCGGTGAAAGCTCTTTGTTTAGAGGCCATTTCCTTAACTTATTCATTCCTACACAATACCATCATACGTTTCAGAGTCCAATTGAATTCAATATATGACGAATTTGAACATCATTGTATGCTATAAGACGATCCCGTCTTCCATCGAGGTTACTCCTCTTGGCCACACAGACAACGATAGTAACAGAGTTAAGTGAAATCGAATTCTTGATCTCAAGTATTAGATATCATAAACTTGATCCTTTATTTATCTGTCATTGACGGATAGATATGTAGGGCTTAGTATTGATATTATTATACAAACCTAAGCCGAGAAAAAAAACCCTCAAAAAAGAAAATATGTTTTCTCTATTCTCCGTCCGCGACCATAGATCTACTGCCACCATAGTCACCGGAAGGTCATATTGGAGCATCTATCATGTGTTTCTTTTTTTCTCCTCAAATTTTGTGTTTGATTTTATTTTGTTCTCTTGTATGAGTGCTGGTTTTTTCTGGTATGAGAGTTATCTTTTATTATATGAGAGTGCTTTCTCGAATAGATATTTCCAATGATCTTACAGAATAAATCTGAGATATGGACACCGTGCTAGCACCAATGATTCAAGCAATTGAGCAATCAGTGATACTAATTTGATGAAAGGATTGCAATTGGGGATAACTAGTTTAATTTTTTTTTGTTTTTCATCGCACTCTTTAATAGTTTGTTTATTGACTCTATTTTAATATTTTGTTCGAATTGATTTCTATGGAATAAAATTATCGTTAAAAAAAGAAGCGTTTGATATTATTTTATCTTATGATAAACAAGAAGCTGAAAAACACAAAATATTCCAAAACTATTGTTTTGAGCCAAATTAAATATTACTATGTACAGAAATATTTGCATATTTAAACAAAAATGGTTTTGTTTCCTCGTATAATATTCGCAGATTTTGGTGGTGGTCTAGTTGGCAATTTAATGTATCATTCGAAATACCCAAAATGGTCCCCAATGTTTACCCTATGGGCCTATTTAGTCCCCGATGTTTCGCGTGAACCAATTTAGTCCCTCATGTTGTCGATTTTGAACCAAATTGGTCCCTCCGTTAGTAATTCCGTCAATTTGGATGGAAAATGTCACGTGTCGACGCCTGATTGGCCTGACTTTCTCCCCTCTTAAAATCGAAAAAATAATAATAAAATTAAGATTTAAAAAAAAAAAGGTTTATCTCTCTAAAAAAGTGAAAAACAAATAAATTAAAATTAAAAAAATAAAAAATGAAAATAATATATAATAAATTTTATTTTCGTTTTTATTTTTTTTATTAAAAATGGGAAAAAATATTTTAAAAATAGGAAAATAAAAATAAAAAAAATAAAAAAAAATATGTTTTACTTATATATAAAAAACTAAAAAATATTAACAAAAATAAAAATAAAATGAAAAAATAAATTAAAAAAAAAATTATTTACGGGAATCTCATTCTGATATATAAATTGGATATGTTTTGTTTATATATTATTATATAAAAAATATGTAAAAATATTTCTAGGTCCCCACAAAGTCGGAGACGGGGACAATTTCTTCACCACTAACGAGACGAGATTCTCGTAAATATAATAATTTATTTTATTATTTATTTATTAATTATTTTAATATATCCAATTTATTTTTTGTCGAGATTCTCGTAAAAAATATCCAAATAAAAATATTGTGAAGAATTTCCACGCAAGGACACCTCTTTTCTCGTTAACTAGACGATAACAGAATGAGATTCCAGTAAATATATATTTTTTTAATATTTTATTTTTTCATTTTATTTTTATTTTTTTAAATATTTTTTAGTTTTTTAATATATAAGTAAAACATAAAATATTTTTTTATTTTTATTTTTTTATTATTTTCCTATTTTTTAAATATTTTTTTGCATTTTTAATAAAAAATAGAAACGAAAAAAAATTATTATATTTTATTTTCATTTTTTATTTATTTTCATTTTTATTTATTTTAATCGAAAGGGAGGCTTTTGTTTAAAATCGACAACATGAGGGACTAAATTAATTCACGCGAAACATCGGGGAGTAAATTGACCCATAGGGTAAACATCGGGGACCATTTTGGGTATTCTCCCATTATAAATATATAAAATAAAACTTGACCTGTTGGATTGAACAAAAGGCTCTCTTTCATAAGAAAAATCCAACTCCTTTGCCGCCTCCACATTTCCTATACATTATATACACTCACACATTTCCTATTATATAGTGAATCACACTTTCCTATTCAAAATCATCATGATCAGTTAAAAAGAGTGCTGTAAACCCTAAATTTCCATTGGACTATCGGACACCTACACAACGGACTTCCTTTGATTTTATTGTTTTTGGCAGCTGTCTGCACTCGATGAATCAATAAAACAAACACCCAGAAGAATACATTCGGTTTCCTACAAAAAGTATCTGGTAAGGAAGTGGCATCAATTCGATTGAGTTTAAACCACATCTAGACGGAAATTAACTTAGGTTATCCGTGTTTTGATAATATACCGTGGATTGGGGTTGGTTTTAAAGCCAAGACATCACCGAATTTTGTTTCTGGCGTTTGTTGCATTAATCTCTAGGGTTTTTGGGAGGGTTATGGATGATCTCGAGAAGGCAATCTTGATAAGCTTCGATGAAACTGGTGCTGTTAATACGGTGCTAAAGGAGCAGGCTCTGCGTTATATCCAGCAAGTGAAGGATAGCCCAGATTTCTGCAGAATATGTGTGCAGAAGTTGTGCGTATCCAAGGCTCTTCAGGTTCAGTTCTGGTGTTTGCAATCCCTGCACGAGGCTGTTCGTAGTAAATACACTTTAATGACCGATGAGGAGAAGTCTTTCATTAGGAAATCCGTTTCTTCGATGGTTTGTTACGAACTAACCGATTATAACTGTAATTCGGTAACATTATTGGGTGCCCCAGCATTTATTAAGAACAAGCTTGCCCAAGTAATTGTTACTTTAATCTATTTCGAGTACCCCGTGACGTGGCCATCCGTGTTCGTTGATTTCTTGCCTAATTTGGAAAAGGGAAGTGTTGTAATCGATATGTTCTGCCGCGTTCTAAATGCTTTGGATGATGAATTGATCGGTAATGCTGATGAGGTGGCGGTGGCGGTGGCGGGAAGGATTAAGGATGCAATGAGGGCACAATGTGTGCCACAAATTGTTGCTGCTTGGTACCACATTGTCATGGTCTGTAAAAATTCAGACACAGAGTTGTGTTCTAATGTTTTGGATTCTATGACGAGGTACATTTCGTGGATAGACATCATGTTGGTAACCACCAATGCATTTACGAAGCTGTTGTTCGAGATAATGTTGGTGGGCAGCGAAGAAGATCACCTTCGAGCTGCTGCTGCTCGTGTTGTTCATGCTGTTGTTACGAAAAAGATGGATTCGAAATCGAAGCTCGTTCTTTTACAGGGTCTTCAAATGAGAAGGATTTTTGGGCTTGTTATGGGGGATACTGATTCCGAATTGGCCTCTAGTGTGGCTTTTTTGCTCACTAACTACGCTACCGAGCTTTTACAGTGCTCGTGTCTCACCGTAGAAGATGGTCAAGGGACATCGATGAATCTCTTAAACGAGGTTCTCCCATCTGTTTTTCATGCAATGCAGCATTGTGAAATCGATTCTACGTTCAACATTGTGCAGTTTCTTTCGGGTTATGTTGGCACGATGAAGTGCCTCTCTGTGTTGACAGATTTGCACTTAGTTCATGTGAAGGGGATACTTGAGGTGATTCTTTCCAAGATTAAATACAATCCTATGTACCTCAATAATCGTGATGTTTTAGACAAGATTGCGAAGGAAAAAGAAGAACGAATGGAGGAATTTAGGAAAGACTTGTTTTTATTGCTGCGTTCTGTGAATCTTGTTGCACCAGAGCTCTGTGAGATGTTTATTCGAAACTCCTTGGTGAATGCTGTTGCATGCTCCGATGATCGCAGTGCAGAGAACGTTGAAGCTTCTCTCTCTTTGTTCCACGCGCTCGGTGAATCATTGAGCGATGATGTGATAAGAAATGGGAATGGGCAATTGGGAGAATTGATACCGATGCTCTTGTCCACGAGATTGCCTTGTCATTCGAACAGGCTCGTTGCGGTTGTCTATTTGAAGACGGTAAAGAGATACATAGATTTCGTGTCAGAGAATCCTCAGTATGTTCCTGCGGCGTTGAGTGCATTCCTCGATGAAAGAGGCTTACACCATCCAAATGTTGATGTAAGGATAAGGGCGAGTTACCTCTTCGCGGCGGTTGTGAAGATTCTCAAAGCCAAGGTTGTCCCATACGTTGAGAATATTTTGCAGGTGAATTGTCTTGTTTAAACGATTAGTTTTTTTTTACATGAAAGGTGTAATGATTAGTCTCTGGTGTGTGTGTGTGTGTGCATTTCAGAGTTTGGAAGACATGGATGCAGTGTTTACTACAATGAACGATGCTGCAAAGGAATTTGAAGGATCCGAAGATGGAAGCCATATACTTGAGGTCATTTTGCGCTTTCGTTATGAAAATATTGTTCAATACAAGAAATTGGAATTACATTTATGTCCTTTTTTAAAGGCAATTGGCCTGTTGATTGGGATGGAAGAATTACCTCTTGAAAAGCAATCGGGGTATCTTTCTGCACTGCTCACTCCACTTTGCCAGCAGGTTATAATACAAAACCGGCAATCACTTTTATTGTCTTTACAAATGAATTTTATTTTAATAGTCTTCACCTATTAAACTAATTATTCATATATTTGCAGGTTGAGTCCGCCCTCTTAAATGCTAGATCAAATAGTACCGGAGAATCCACCGTGCAAATTACACATCTCCAGAAAATAGTCATGGCCATCAACTCTCTCAGTAAGGTCTGTGCTGAAATTTTAAAACTTTCATCGTGCCATGTTGTGAATGTTTGTAGCTGCTTTTCCTTTTTATGACTACAACTACACTTGCTTGCATCAATGTGGTTAGCTCAAGAAATTGAATTGACATTTTTGAAATATATGGAGGACATTCCCCCTCGTGTGGGGTTTTTACTCAAATCTTTTCCCAAAAGAAACTGGTGTGGTGATATATTGCTCGAACTCTTATCATGAATACGCTTCTTTGTATGATTCAGGGTTTCAGTGAGCGCCTTGTAACTTCGAGTCGCCCTGGTATCGGTCTTATGTTTAAAAAGGTTTGTCTCACCCTTAACCCTATTTATTATTGTGTCAGTTTTATTGTTGTTTTTTACTATTGTATATATATAGCTTGCTACATTGGTTGATTTAGTTGCTGCTTGCTTGATTGAGTTCATCCTCAAGCTGTAAACGTGAATTTGACGTTTTAGATTCTGACATCTTAAACATATACTCACTCAAAGAGAAAGAGAGAGATTGAGAAATTGTTCTCTTAGAGCTCTAATGAGTTTTATTCCTTTTTTCCAGGCTTTGGATATTCTCCTGGAAATCCTTGTTGTTTATCCAAAAGTGGAACCTCTGCGATCAAAGGTATTGAACATATTTTTACCCCTTTGTTATGATGCAACAAAGCTGTTGACCAATCATCCATCATATTTCCAGATCACCTCGTTCGTTCACCGAATGGTGGAGATATTAGGAGCTTCAGTATTCTCCCATCTCCCCAAGGCACTTGGGCAACTACTGACTGATACCGAGGTAAATGTTCTATATTTTGCATGTTCTCTCAAAGTGATTGTGTAGAAAAGTAAAATTTATTTTTTCTGTCTAATATCTGTAACTGTTTACCAGGTATTTAGGAATCTTTATTTCTATTATATCATATCTCGTGAGAAAGTATTGGTTGTTGTTGTCCATCCATCTCTTTCCCTTCTATACAATGTATATCTAAGAGTATATTATCTTGTTGTGTTAGCAGCCCAAGGAGCTGGTGGAGTTTCTCTTATTGCTTAACCAGATTATCTGCAAATTTGGGGTTGGGGTTTGTGACATTTTGGAGGATATATACCCCAACATCGCAATTAGGGTATTTAATATCCTCCCGAAGAACGAAATACAGTTGGGACAAGGCAGTTGTGCAGAGGTAAGCAGTTGTTCTTTTGAAATGTTTCTTTAATTGCTGTGTTCTGTGGTTTTCAAGGCTTATTAGTATTATTATTGAACTGTGAGATTTTTTCAAGATTGAAGTCAATTCACTTATCTATACTTTTTTTATTCTATTTGCCTTCTTACGTTTCGATAAAAGGTTCTTCGACTGGGGATAATTAACTTGCTTTCTAAATTTTCTTTTTGGATTAATATTTCCAAGGAAATCCGGGAATTGCAAGAGCTGCAAAAAGTTTTCCTTACATTCCTTCACGTGATTGTCACACACGACCTCTCGTTGGTTCTCCGATCCCCCAGAAGTAGTGGAACCTTGGATATGACGATGCAGCTGCTGTTAAATGCTTCTTGTAATCATAAGGATTTTCTTGTAAGAAAGGTATGTTTCATTTTTTTGCACAACATAAGGGTACTTAAGTTTCTGTGGTTTGAGAAATTTAGATCTTCCGACTCTGATATCGTGTATGTAGCTAATTTATATACTTCTCCTCATCAGACATGCGTTCAAATCTTCGTCTGGCTAATCAAAGATTGGTGTGGTGGGCCATATGGCACAGAAAAGGTTTCGTTTTTCTTTTTTCTCTATTTTTCTCTGTCACTGCTCAAGTCAAGTTACATGGAACTCAAATTATTAAAATTTTTGGTGAAATTGCATATAACACCTGTGGTTATAAAACTAGCACCAAAAAAAACCTCTGATTTGTAAATAGCATAAAAAATCCGCGTGTTTTATTTAATCATGCGTTCCTTGCCATTTACACCTCCTGACCGGGGGGTACAACGCTAAGTTTTAGACAACATCGGGGGTACATGTTACGTTTAGACAGCACATGGGAGTTTCGTGCAATGAAAAAAACATAGGGTAGTAATGTGCACTCCAATATATCCACGTGGGGTTATATCATAATTTACCCTTATTTTTTTTAACAGGTGGCTGGTTTCGGTAATTTCATAATCGAAGTGTTTTCACTGAATTGCTGTCTTTACAGCGTGCTAGACAGCTCCTTTCGGCGTCACGATTCCGATATGGTAAGTTTTAGTCTCAACTTATTATTCTTTTTGCACTGACATGTGAGATATTAATCTGATATGATCATTTTGCACTTCTAATGTTGAATGATTACCGAGCGGATACATTACCGGTATATTTAAGAAATTCTTGTTAATTTAATGTCAAGCATCTCCGATAATATAAAGTGGTCATGCTAATTTCCAATTTTCTGTTCTTTTCCTCATTCGTGGACAAAACATTGTTGTAATGAACATATAGCCTCATCTTTCTTTACCTTTTCGTAAGAATGCATATTATGTGCAACCATGTGCTCATTGGATTTTTTTTTTTGGCATCTTCGTTGCAGACGTTGCTTGGGGAAATAGTATTGGCACAGAAGGTCATGTATGAAAAATTCGGGAGCGATTTTATCTTCAGCTTTGTATCAAAAGGGCTGTCATCAAAACTTCATTGTCCCCAAAGCTTGGCAGAACAGTACTGTCAAAAGCTTCAGGTATTATTACATAAATTGTTTACATTTCAATGTGTTTCTTGATGAGTTATGTGAGTCAAAAAATTACGTAGAAATTAGCACCACACGACGTGACAGATATTGGACGACCCAAAAAATTACCGGTTCACAAATTCTTCAGTAACGCAGCGAGTTCTTTAAGTTTTTGCATCTTCATTCTCATTGAAGTTATGTAATATATTTGTATCTATATCTTTATCAGGGCGATGACCTCATGGCGTTTAAATCTTTCTACCGATTTCTCGTATTAAGGCTGAATCCACCGCAAATTGGTTAGATCTTAAATGCCAGATAACTATGGTCTCTCCTCAACTCTCCTTACAAATTCATGTATAACTGCTTCCAATGTATTCTCCAGGTTCGTTCAAGAGTTAGGTAACATACCCTTGTCTTCTTTACTTCCTTGAAAAAAAAAAAAGAAAGCACAAATTTTAATTGCTGCACTGATTGTTAAATGATCACTTCACCTAAAAGCTTAAGCTTGGAGGGAGCGTATCATTTTTTATTTTATAATATATTGTTAATACGGCCCGTCACGTCTAGGCTGATTTCTTTCTTATCTAGCCTTAAATGTGTAATTTTTCTTTAATGGATGGTCGTGTGGATTCGTACCCAAGACCTCTTTGGCCCCTCAGCTCATGTTAAGTGACCTCTTCACATAAAAGCTTAAGCTTGAAGGTAGTGTATCATATTTTAAATATATATATATATATATATATATATTATATTTCCAACACTGATTATATATACCACATGATGAAAATGGCAGATCGATTCGGTGTATATATATATATATATATCCAAGGTTTTACCTGCATCATAGACAGCTGAGGTATTTATGTTTGCTTCATCTATGTTTAATTTGCATTATGAGTTCTCTTATTTTCCTCTACTATGCAGCAGCTGTAAAGAAAGCCGTTAGCTACAGTAATCATTCTTTCAATTCACATAGATATCATCAATAAACGCACATCATCAGCAAAAAGGTATAATTAAGGTGCTACAAAGAAGAAACCTTTTCTGGTAATTTATTCGTTGCTTTTCTTTCCCGGCTTCGCCTTTTCGCCCGGGAAGAATTTGAAACTGAGCAAGTTTTTTTTTGTTTTTTTTTTCTTTTCAGTCTTCTCTTATGGATTGCATACTCTCTTTGAAGTTGTGATTTTCGAATCAACTGTTTTCTTTTCTTTTGAAAGCTTTTGATTCTCTCTGTTAGGTCTTCTTGATTGCTTCTCGTAATGTTTTTGTTTATGTCAGGAATGGTATATTATGAATATTAACAGTTTCCTACAACTTAAGCCAAAAAATATACAGCCCAGAAATGCAATATGTATATCGATCAATATTAAATATAGGCTTAATTATTATTTTTTGTCGTCTATGTTGGAGATTGATTCGTAACGACACGCAAATTAAGTAGTGATAATTTTAGGACAATAATATTAAAAAAAAAAACAAGCAATTCGAGAATAGTTAATTCTGAAAACATAATTTTAGTCTGAAGTTAACACGCCTGATTCATACTTAGTAATTGAAGTGGCGAAAATTCTTACATGGCCTTGACATGTAGATTTGATCAAATTTTTCTTAATGACACATAAGTTTTTCCCCAAAGTAATTGTCGCATGACCCCACGTGTTAATTTAGGGGCTGAAATTGAGTTTTCGTTAATCTTCCAATTGCGTCAATTCATTGGAGATGTCGACTGTTTTCCAAACAAGACGTTGAATTTTTTCCCAAATTAATCGCCAAATGTAGCTCACACGCTGAAGTCAGATTTCCAGCATCAATTGTCCTTTTAACTTGCTTTTACTTTCGAAACTTAATTTTCTATATAATTGACATTCCTTATTTTAAATGTTCTTAAAAATATTAAATTTCAAAATATGATTGCATTCTCTATGTATTACTCATTTAAATTTATTTCATGAAAAATAAATTACTCATTCAAATTGAAAAACCTGAAGTCAACGATCATAAGCTGAATTCACCAGTACATATATTCCTGGCACGATCATACATACCTCGAAGGGTAGCTATTAAACGCGAGACCCATCACAGGAATGGTGAAAGAAGTCTCCATGAGCAACCTCTGCTGATAAGCTTCGATGGTCCTCGAGCCTTCCATCAAATCCCTCACGAGCGATTCGTAGTACTTGTTGAGCTTCTTCAGCATGCAGAGGTACTTCGTCTTCAGCCACGTCCTCAGCTTCACCCTCTTGTAGAGCCTCGCCAGAGAGAACGCTCGGCTCCTTTTCCTGTCTCCTCCGAGGCGTACGACGGGGAGGCGCCGCCTTGTGGTGCGGCGCAGGTTCCACCGTGAGGTGGTTGTTGGACGGTACGGTTTGTTCATCGTGAGGTTGCTCTTGTTGTAGGGATGGGTTTCTGACATTAGAGAGAGAGAGAGAGAGAGAGAGAGAGAGTTGACTAAATAACAGTGAAGAGGTGCTACGTTAGGTGATTTATAATGGGGAGGAAAAAAAAACTTTATTACCAGTATTTTATGCACAATGTCCTCCAATATATAAATATATAAAATTAAATTGAATTTTTTAGTTATTTATACTTTAAAATGTTTAATAGATCAGATATAATAAAGATTTGATTTTGTGCTTGTGAAGATATCATTATAATAAGTAAAAAATAAAGGGTGAACTGATAATTAGTTAAATTAAATAAATAAAATATTAAAATAATAATTCTGCCTTATATACCAAAGACGGTTACTATGCATTCCCCACTGTTTATGTATGTATAGATAGGCCGATCAAAGAATTGTGCTTCTCAATGAATTTTAAAAGGATATATGTTGTATATACAACATTTCAAATTAAATATTTTATATAATTACATTTTCATCTTTTAATCTGTCACGAAAAGATGGTGCTAGAGAAAATCGCGGGAAAATGACAACCATATATCACACTTGTCGCTTACGTGCTATCTACATGTAAACTATTGAAAAAACCGTGAAATATAAAATATTTATATATATGTATAGTTGGGTAATTTGTATATTTAAGTGAAGAAAAATGAAGAATATGCGTTCTCGCTGACGAAATAAGCCAATTATTGGCAATATTCCTTCGACATATATGGCAATAATATATTATCTCTTTGTCGGCTATATGTTACTTCGTGACTCGGCAATAATTTTAAATTCGCGATGTGATCAATCCAACTAAGTGAATAAGAATCGTCGTTGGCATAACAGCTTTCATATGGTAGTTAGTTTATTAACGTTATTTTATGTCAACCATGTTTATAGTCGGAAGCTAATACTAAAATCTATGACGAAATATTCAAGAATCGAAATCTATATTAAAAATCATATTTAGGTAAGATATTATATCATTGCAACAATGAACAAACAACCATACAACAAAGGGTATTCCCAAAGAATTACACGCACGGTTCAAGAAATATTCAAGGGGCGAAATCATATACATCTTAAAGTTTTGGGATACAATCGTCAGTTAAAATACAAGTGGGTGCAAACTGCAAAGCGAGACATTTTTTCGATACATTTCGAGGTAAATAAATAAATAAATAATATATCTGATTACAGATGATTCAATAATTAAGGAAGAGTACAATTTGAAGACGTCTCTCGTTCGCCACGTCGTCGCCGTTTTTAAAACCATCTCTAATCGCCACTGTAAGTCTCCATCGCTATCGCATCCAATCTCACGAGCACAGCTTCACACACTCACTGCAATGTCCGAATTGAGTACCAATTCTCCCGTCTCCGGTACAATTACCGCGTCGCAGGGGCTCGCTGATCTTGTTTTTTTTGGGGTGAAACGAAATGATAATCTGATTCTTTTCTCTTTGTGATTGTTTGCAGCGATGAGTTTCGAAAGGAAGGAGCACGAATTTTTGAAGGAGATTGGTCTAGGGCCGGCTAATTTGGGATGTTACGTGAATGGGGTTTGGCTAGGGAATGGCCCCGTTGTTTCTTCTGTTAATCCAGCTGATAATAAGGTTTCATTTTTTATTTGTTGTTGATGATGATTTCGTTTGTGGTTTTCGAATCACCGCTTTTTTTTTCTGCTGATTTGTTTGATCATGATGCTAATTGACGCGATTGCTGAATTAAAGGGGATCTTCGGCGAATAGTGTTGTTTTTGTGAGTTTGATACATTTTCTTTTTAGTTACTGACTGATTTTTTTTAGGTTATTGCTGAAGTTGTCGAAGCTTCTATGCAAGACTACGAGCAGGGTATGGAAGCATGTGCTCGAGCTGCAAAGCTATGGATGCAGGTATTTTGTTTTTCTTACAAAGCCAATCATCTGAAATTAATAGCTTCATTTGCATGGAACTGCTTTGTCTTAATTTCCTCATCTTGTTATTCAGGTCCCAGCACCGAAGAGAGGTGAAATTGTGAGACAGATTGGTGACGCACTTCGATCCAAACTCCATTATCTTGGTCGGCTTGTTTCCCTTGAGATGGGAAAAATTTTAGCTGAAGGAATAGGGGAAGTCCAGGTATGTTCGTATTGCATAATTGTAAATAAAGATGGTAAAATATTGAGCTTTAAATGTATGTATTTAGGTTCTTTAAAGGTTTGAAATCAGTTGTGTCGCAAGTTTAATCGTGCACCTGACGATCATGGGTTAAGCTCTGTGACATGTTAAGCTAAATTACAGTAGTCCCTGATAAATTCTCTTCTATTTTCGACCACCACTCTAGCGAAAAATGCTCTGTCATTCACTCATTCGTAAAAAACTTACGATAGTTTAAAATTTTCATAATCTTGACAACATGATGCACATTTATTGTATCCGTAAAACTAGAAAGTTAAAATCCGTTTCCATAAATACGAATCTATTATTAAAGATGCCTGATCATTTGATTGTATTGCAGGAGATAATCGACATGTGCGACTTTGCTGTGGGATTAAGCCGTCAGCTGAATGGATCAGTTATACCTTCTGAAAGTAAGATTTAATAATGTGACGTCTTTTTCTCAATAGATTAAGAGGCTGTTCAACGTGAAACTTGTTTGGCTGTTTGGATTTTGTTATCATGGTCCTGTGACCAAACATAGTAAATATAATAATCATGCTTTAGAGCTTGTTCTTACATTATAGTAACATTCTTATATTCATGCCTGAGCTTGTTCTTTTACATTTTTCTAATTGACGGTGTTCTCTTTACAGGACCCAATCATATGATGTTGGAGGTGTGCCACACATTATTTCTTCAGTTTCTGGGATCATTTATATGTGGTTGTTATTTCATGTCGTTGTTATTGTTTCTTAAAAACTCGCTTTCACTCGACAGATGTGGAACCCTTTAGGTGTAGTTGGTGTGATCACAGCTTTCAACTTCCCTTGTGCTGTTCTTGGTGAGTTTTACAGCATAATCAAATTTTTGTCAAATATTATTGCTTAATTATCGACATATTTAAAGCAGAGCATAAACAATCACACACACACACACCCTCATAAGGTTTATCCTTTTTCCCTTTGAAACAGGATGGAATGCATGCATTGCTCTCGTTTGTGGAAATGCTGTCGTTTGGTGAGATCCTTTTCTCCCTTCTACATTATGGTTTAAGAATCAATCTAACTTCGAATCATCAAATAAATCAGTATCGCCAATTACAATATACAAACTCTATTTTCTCCCACCAACATCATTCACCGCCCTGCCCAGATTCGCAATTAATTTTAGCTTGAAATGAGTCAGAAACTTCAATCATGTCATCTTTGTTATGATTATTTAGGAAGGGTGCTCCAACAACGCCTTTGATCACCATCGCCACTACAAAAATAATTGCTGGGGTGCTCGAAAAGAACAACTTACCCGGTGCACTTTTCACAGCATTTTGTGGAGGTGCTGAGATTGGTCAGGCTATCGCCAAAGATTCACGCATCCCTCTCGTTTCATTCACCGGGAGTTCAAAAGTACGTATGAGTGCATACTTATATTTTCATTTTACTTGTACTTCTACTACTCCAATTTGTTGCTCGTTTCTCTCGGATATCTGCTTCTCCCTAGTTTTTCTCTGTTACCGTAGATATTATGAGGTTCGTGCTAATATATTCTAAATGACGGTTCCAATTACGCTAAATTGAGATTGTTATTGCATGAGTTAAATGCAATACTACGTAGATATCACCGTTCTTTATATTTTTAGGTGGGTCTAATGGTTCAGCAAACTGTAAACCAAAGATATGGGAAATGCCTGCTCGAGCTTAGTGGAAACAACGCTATAATAGTGATGGACGATGCAGATGTTGAACTTGCTGTTCGATCTGTCTTGTTTGCTGCTGTTGGTACTGCTGGTCAGAGATGTACATCATGCCGAAGATTGGTATCACAAGACATCATTTTTTTTCTCTTCTTTTTGAGCTCTTTAGTAATTTATTATCATAATTTAAACTTTTTTATCTTGTTTTTTTTTTTTTAAATGAAGCTTGTCCACGAGAGTGTCTATCAGAAGGTACTTGACCGACTGGTTGATGTGTACAAACAAGTCAAGTTGGGAAATCCCTTGGAGAAGGGTACCTTACTCGGCCCACTTCACACCCGTGTTTCGAAGGAGAATTTCGTGAAGGGAATAGAGATTATTAAATCCCAGGTTTGTTCTCTGTTGCAGAGAACTCATTACAAATTCGTGGTAAAGACAAAATAATGTTAGATTTACGGTATTCTTTGTAGGGAGGAAAGATTGCCAGCGGTGGCAATGCTATCGAGTCTGAAGGAAATTACGTGCAGCCCACAATAGTTGAGATTTCTCCCGCTGCAGACGTCGTTAAGGAGGAGCTGTTTGCTCCGGTTCTCTATGTAATCAAGTTCCAGGTAGTAATTAACAAAACCTCACCAACTCATTAAAAGGTCTTAAATTTTGAGGGGCTATGCTTATGCTATACTTACAACAAAAAATTCAACATTTCTTGCTCTGTTTCTGCAGACGCTGAAGGAAGCAATCGAAATAAACAACTCGGTCCCCCAAGGCCTCAGCAGCTCCATCTTCACCCGCAGGCCCGAAATCATATTCAAATGGATCGGGTGAGTAAAAGCCAGTTCATTTCTTTAAACCATACTCTTGTTAAGTTCCCTCATTTGTTAATCAATTTATAGTTGGCTGAAGTTTCTGTTTCTTTTGGTGACCGAATAGTAATCTCAAATGGTTTCTTTATCTGCTTGTGAATTTAAAACACTAGCCCACTTGGAAGTGACTGTGGGATCGTAAACGTGAATATACCGACGAACGGTGCTGAGATTGGTGGAGCTTTTGGTGGTGAGAAAGCCACCGGTGGTGGTAGAGAAGCAGGAAGTGATTCGTGGAAGCAATACATGAGGCGTTCGACTTGGTAAGAATTATTACATCTAAACTAAAACATTGTAATATTATATACACTTCATAATTAACTTATTGGGATCTTAATTTATGCAGCACTATTAATTATGGGAGTGAGCTGCCTTTGGCTCAAGGGATCAACTTTGGTTAAGGCAAGTATGAGCTGGTAATAATAAGCTTGGATGGTAATTAAACATATTGTCTTCTTAAAAGATGTTATAATCTTATTATCATATTTTTTATTACTCTTGACAAGACTCGAGTATTTTAGATATATATTCTGAAATTGTTCATCATTGTTTAGGCATAAAGTCGGATGACATCTGCAGAATCATGCTTTGATTTGTTTGCCTAGGAAAAGAATTTGTTAATCAAAATGCTTTGATGAAAGGAAAGATTAGGGCAAGTAGGGCATGTGGGAATTAAATAAATTGAATTATTAAAACCGAAAGGTGTCGCTTTATCTTCATATTCAATTCATAGATTTAATAAAATCAAAATATACCTTTCCGACACGTTAGGCTCCAAGGAGAGTTACGTTCCTTCTATAAGAATAGTGTATGATGCCTACAATAATGGATTATGTGGTATTGGTACCGAAATAACAACAAATAATAATAATACTAATTGTAATAGTAAATTATATCTATATTGTATGGTTGTTGGATTCATGCTACTTCATGATTGATATGTTAGGTGTAAGAAAAAAAAATCAATAAATTGATGAGCTAAGTCAGTCCCCGCTTAACCTTGGACTTTTATAGGTAGATATGCCCACAATAATAATTTTGCCAATTATGGTCATTAACATATGTACCAAAAAGATGAATAATGTGAGTTTCCAATGGGAATGATTTTCGTATATGGGGGTCATGTCACGCATATATATATATATATATATATATATATATTTGTAATTTAATACGAATATAAGGGCTATATGATAGGGCATTATGGAGCGGTGAATACTTTGTCCCGACGTGAATCACGCGATGAATAGTTTTACTACTAGTTGTATGTAATGATATAAATAAAGTATACACGAAATAACCTTTCAAGAATTTGTTATTAGTCTCACATTTTTCAAATCATATCCTGCTAAACAATTATTGAAGCCACATGAAATAACCTAGAAATGTTCTTTATCGAAAGATCTTTATATAGATAGGCAAAAAAAATTCGAACCGCAAAAAGACAAACTTGAAATACTCAAAAATACAAATTATTATACATCTACAACACTTTTTTAACATATAAATATTACAACTTTAACCAATATACGATCCCATCGTTATCCTTTTTTTCCATTTCATCATTACATAACATCTAATAATTATACTCTCACAACCTTCCTTGGTCGTCAATTGCTGCCTCAACCAGGGTTAAGCTAGGCATACAGCTCTCGGATCTTGCCAAGGCATTCCCCTTTAACTCGAGATTGTCAATGTAACCATGGTTAACTTCATTGTGACTCTTGTTAGTGGGACTGCTCGGCATCGACCGGATGAGTTTCGGGCTGTCAAGGCTCCTCCTCAAGACCCGCTTCATGACCCGAATCATATGACCCGTTTGATCTTCGGGCGGACCCGAGGCCCGAAAGTCGCTGCAGAAGCTGAGGTGGCGGGTCAACGCTTCGTCGGGGCTGATCAGCTTACGGCAGCGGATGGCTTCGTACTTTATGGCTTCACCGCACAGACCACATATCCATTTGCCTCCGTATCTGCTCGAAAATTGTGAAAGAATATTTAAGCAAATATTAATAATAAATATTCATTTGATTAAATAAATATTAATTACCTATCTCTGATTGCCTCGATGTACGAAAGCGTGCACTCCTCCGAAAGCCCGCAACAGGCGCATTGGACGGAATTAACCTCAGTCGGGCCACATATAACGGGCCCGGGCCCGTTATCGGGCCCTGGGGTGATTGCAACGGAATCACTTGTTGACATCCCTGAAAATGTATATATATATATATATATATTATATAAATAATACTAAATAAATAAACAATGAAAAAGGAAAATACATCATGTTCTTCAGAAAGCAAAGAAATTACCAGCTCAACGGGTTGAGTAACCACGGAAAGAAATATATTATGTTGATTAATTCGAACTTTAAATAAAATAAAATCTCGTTTCTTCCAACTTTTGCAAATGAAGGGCTATCTCTCTTTCACCCACTCGCCTTCTTCTTCTTCGGGGACGAATAATACGTACAAGAAAGACATCTCAGGAAGAGAAACAAAGGAGAGTTAACAACTTGGAACCAGAAAAACAAAGAGAATAATATAGAAAAAAGAAAGCTTTTTTTCTTTCTTTTCTCTTCGCTTTAATAAATATTTCGCTGGAGAGAATATGAATCAAGCAGGTGAAGTTAATGCTTGTGAAAAGACAGATTGGTTCTAAAGCCAATGAGGTTGAGGGGTTACGGGAAATAGCTGTCACATGAGCTTATATACAAATAATTCCTTTTTCTGTTTTCCCTTTTATTTTTTTATTACGTTATTACGAGGAAACCTCATTTTAATCTGTATTTAATTTTCTGGAAGGGTTGTTCAATGATTGGAGGGTTTAGAGTGGACACGATTTTGTGATATGTCAGAGAATAAGGAACTAATATAACGTTTTATTTTATAAAAAATAAATTCTGACCTTATAAATGAGTGGAAATTGCCAGCACTGCGCTGTCCTGAGGTCCTAATTAATTAATGAACTAGTTATTATTTATAGTTATTTTTTATTAATGTGTCGTTGTTGGATATGGCTCCTGGAAATTTATGCAACCATTTCTTACGGGATATAGAAAGTGATGGCTTCGTATGTAAATTATAAGGAGGTTTCGTGTTTCGTACCTTCACAAAGAAAAGGAACAAGCCAATTACATGAAATTCGAATAATATATATATATTCGAATAGCTCATATTTAATTGGCAAGATTTGTACTTCCAAGCAACTTGTAAGATCCAACGACTCTGTGATTAAGACTCGTGTATAAGATATGATGCCACACATAATATATAATGTATTATTGCACACGCATCGACACTCATACGTGTCTGCTATAATATAAATAATTTATTATTTAATAATTAAATTTAATTCGAATAAAAAATAGTAAACATAGTGATTTTCATAAGTTAGGAATGTGGTTTAAGTTTGTTTTATATGTTAGAAAGTGGATATTTATTTTTTAATAATTATTAATTGAAGATAAATTATAATTGGTTGATAGTAATGCACCAAATGACCATTTTTAAGTTGGTCTTCCACTTAATAAAAAATTATCTATATATATATATATGTGAATATCTGTAACACGCATCTCAATTATTTGTTCGCTCGTCCCCATTATTAATTTTTATACTCGGGAGTATATTTGATTCCTTAGAAATGCTTGGATCAATGATGCTTATCTATCTCTAACACTTTATATAAAACTAATAAATAATAATAGTAAAACTATTCAGTAATAATTACTATTGTTACTACTATTATTATTATTATTATTATTATCGCTTCATCTCTAAGATTTTGTTACACGCTAATAAAAGGCTTAATCATTAAATAATTTAAGATTATGAAAGAACTATTGGGCTTTGACCCAAAACTTGATAACACAACGAAAAGCCACCAAGATGGACGTTGAGGAGAGGAATCGTTTTTTTAGGGTAAACTCTTATATTGCCCTATGTGATTAAAATGAAAATCACGTTACTACCTTGTGGTTTGTAAACGTCGCGATACTCCCTTATGGTTTAGAAAACATATCATTATACCCCTTATGATTTAACACACATATCACCGTACCCCCGAAAATGGGAAGAATGTGAAAGTTAACTAAACCACGAGAGGATTTTATGTTATTTTAAAACCATAGATTTTTTGTGATGAGTTTCAAAACCACTGAGGGAGTTTTACGAATTTTAGCCTTTATTTTATTTTCATTGAGTACATGAATTAATAGAAGAACAATTGAGATCGGATCGATGCAAGGCAACATACCCTTTTAAGTAGCTGTGACTGGCCAGTAAACTGACTATAAAAAAATCGGATGCATTGAAGACTATAGATAATAGGAATATGAGCTACGAAGAATCATGAATGGATCAAGACGCTAGACCGATACTGCAATTGCTTAGATAGTAATTCACAATGAACTCAAAATCTTATATTCATTTCAGTCAAAGAATTAGAACAATCAATGACTTTGAGTGATACCCAACAACTATTTTGGATCCAAGTCAGGACAAGACAATGCGAATCATTGGGATAAGCAAAGTTAATACTACAAGAGATAGAGCCGTTGAGTTTCGAAGTTATCTCCTATTTAACAAAGCAAAAAAACGAAGTCAGGAGGAGCTTCTGCGTAAAAAGACCCGTTTTCAAAAAGTGCATTTAATGCACAATAACCGGTTTTGAAGATAGAAGATCTTTTATTCGATTCGACAATGGCTAGTTTAATTCCTCCTCCTACAAAGACCTGAAGATCAACATTGAGGATATGACTTTTGCATGCTCGAGAACTATGAGCTTACAACATTCAAACCAAACGATGTACAGAAAAGTCTGAGTGACTTGAGGGAATTGCTACTCTATCGGTGTGACATTGAACTAAGTTAGTTCACGTTGTGTAAACTCCATCGGTGAACTTTAAAACGTCAGTGGTAAAGATGAGTTACAGTCGCTGTAAAAAAAGCTACTAAAGTCGGTTGACTTTGTGGAGTAATTGAGGGTGGGCACTGGAAGTCTAGTTAGAAGGGTCTAGCTAGGTCAGTTGTAGAAAAATGAATTTCTAAGCCAAATTCCTCTAATCGAATCTTTCCTTGCAGGGAATAAAATAGAGACGTTGAGGAATATCGACAAATCAGTCTTCAAGCGGAACAACCATTTAAACATTCATTAATTGCGCGTTCGTGACGTGTCGTAATTCGTTTGACTATTTTCTTCATTTTATTTGATTTTTTCCCAATCAATGTTGTTTTTGACTTTTTTTTTTTTGAAGAAACGACTTGTATGATTGAGCTCAAAAACAGTTTTGACAATCCCGAACTGCTGGGACCCATCAATCTTATCTTCTCCAAAGGGCCAAGAATCAATTTGCATCCCCCACAAGAAAGAAAAAATTGATTTAATCCATTGCCCATAGATAATAATCATTAGAAAATCACATGTAAATCATGGTAAAGCGAGTCAACATATATACATCTTTGAAAAGTGAAGAAAATAGTCTAAAGGCAATGTTCATATTCAATCTCTTCAACTTAGTTGAAGAGTAATAAACGGCATATTTGACTTCGAACAATAATTGCTTTATGGTCCTAATCAAAGCTCTGAAGACCAGACCGAACAGTCGGGGGTTGAAAAATATCAGTTTGATCAAATGCATTTATCATTATATTAATAATTTCATTATACTAACTTCAATATATTTTCATTATTTGTAAAGTCACCAGTTTTACTCCGCTTTCCTTCGTGTTTAACCACTAAATTTAAATCAACAAATTTTTTCACAATCCAAACCCCGGTTTCAAAATCTTGGTCCAACCCAACCACATTGATTTCGAGCTTTACAAATTATACATTTAAGCCTAATAATTAATGTCCAAACACATATGCTAAATGCTTTTTACCATCTAAGTAAACACTCCCTTCCTGAGAATCAATAGTTACGTGCCATAGATTGAATATCAACCGAAATACAAACAAATACAACAACAATCCCCACCATATAAACAAAACGAGAAACTAACAGCATACGAGGAGAAAAACAAAAAAGAGAAAGCCAGAGAGTAAATACCAAGTAGACACATGCTTACAAAGGCAGATGCTTTTCACCATTCAAGACACGGCTTGCTCCTTGCATAGCCACCGGTTCTTGATTCTTGATTCCCCGAAGAAACCCGAGCCCAGTTTCCGCGATCCCCTCTGCCACGTAAAAAGGAAAAAAAAAAAAACCAAAGAATGGGTTTTTGTTTAATCCTACGCTTCCCGCGTCACTGAGGCCGTCTCCTCAAATGCTGAGACACGGGGTACCCTTCGAAGAAATCCACCACCGCGTTCTCGAGGTCCTCAACGGAGTACTTGATGTAATTCTCGGGATGTTTCCCGCTCTCTATATGGCTCCTGAATCTCCCGAGGAACGATCGGTAAGCGGGTATCACCTTCTCCGAGATTGAAATCCTCAGCTCCTCCCTCAGCTGAGAATCAGGCACGAACCAAGTGGCCTGAGTCCTATGAACCTCCTCGAACATAGCATTAAAGGACTTAAACCTCTCCCTCAAAGCAGCCTTAGAAACCCCCGAAGAAAAACTCCCGCTAACGTGCAACCCCTCGTCCCTCAGGCAGTACAAAACCCTAACCCATGTGGCCCGCTGGTAGTTCGTGGCAGAGAGCCTAAATTTCCCCGTGAGCCTCCTCAGGTAATCGTCTCCAATCATCTCCCTCAGCTCGGGGGAGCCCTTCACCTTCTGTACGATGTAGTGCACGTTGTTCATCATGAAGAGGTGGGCCAAAGAGGCATCCTTGTAATGCTTCGACTTCCCCTCTAAGTTGAACTGCAGAGTCACGATTATCCAAATAATATGAAGGGTCAACACCGATGACTCGCGGTTCTCGAATTCGGACAAGTCCACGTCTGGGAAATTTGGGTCTCCCGAATACCTCGAGCCCATCATCGCGGGGGGCTTTGAGACAATAAGCTCTGCTAATGTCTGTTTGTAATCTGAGATCAAGCTTATGTAGTTCATCACGTATCTCGTCAAGGGGTGTATCGTTCCTCCGGGGACCGGAACCCTTGATGGCTCGCGGAGAACGGCCCCCTCGAATTCGGACAAGATCCCTCTTACAGCCTCGGCAAGCCTAGAAAGAATTTCGACCGCCTGAACCCTAATTGACTCGCAGGGCTTGGGCTCGAAGACTGCCTCTATATCGGGCAGGAGATCGGTGAAGGCATCGTGGAGGTCGAGGATCTTGAAGAGCTTCTCGGGGGACCGTTTGCTTATGCTGATTGCTTCGGCAAAGTTGAATAATTGGATCGCGGGGCCCTTTAGGGTTTCAACGAAGCACATGTCGCCGACGGTCCCGAGCCCAGAGGTGTAATTGAACGAGCCATCACCGTCACCATCGGGAGATGATGAATCGAGGCCTTGGAAGACTTGTTCGCAGAGCCTTCGTTCGCTGGCAAAGACTACGCGGATACAGACTTTTGCTGCACGTATCCATCGCCTGATTTGTGCCTCGAGTGCTTCCCACTCGAGCCGTTGGATGTCTCCGATGCTGAGCTTTGCTACGTTTAGGCCCTGCAAGGTGGCGTCTACTGCAGATTTTCGAACGCTTGCATAGACCTGCAGTTGAAGATTCGTCAAGAAAAGGAAAGTAGCAGATGCTCAAGTCGATTTTGTTTGTTTAAATTGAGGCCCCAGGTTTGAAGTTTGTAGCAATTTATTGAATAGTGCAAAAAGGGGATAAATGATTCAGATTCTTTGGTGTTTAGATAGATTTGATTTTGAAACGGCGACATTTCTAGGTCAATAATTGTTCGGGCAGAAAAGGAAATCCGTTCAATTCGCGATTCGATTCGTGTTACAACTGTTACCTGCACGCACTCTCGCACGTAGTTTGCGGAGATCATCCTCTGCGCAATCGATCGAAGGTCGTTGACGGCTTCGCCGGGGATCAGATCCATCTCGCGGATGCTCGAAGTTGACTTGTAGCGGCTGCTGCTGATGCTGACGGAGCTGGTTGTGCTATCGAGGTGTTCGATTTGTTTCTCTCCGTCTGAGTCCGGAGGAGCTTCGTCTCCTTTCTCTTCGCTCTCCTCTGCTTCGTCTTCGTCTTGAGGTGCGTTGAGGAGTAGCGAATCGGATTCCATGGGAGAGGTGTGTGATATGAGTATGCTGCGGAACTCGTCTTCTAGGCGAGCCATGGCGATCTGGAGAGTCGAGGACGAAGACTCTGGAGATGACGTGGCGGATAGTGACGTCTTGGATAGGGTTTTCTGGAGCTCGTCGACGGCGGAGAGGTAGCGGTCGACTTCGAAACGATCGGAGGAGGAGAATATCATCGTCTCGCGGGTTGAGGAGTGGTCGGAGGCGGTTGAATCCCACCGTAGGATGGTCTTCACCGCGGCTGAAGGCGTTGATGGAGGTGGCGGCGAAGACTCCGGCGACGGTGATTCCATGGCGGAAGGGTAAGATCGGTAACTGTGGATTTGGAGACTTTTCGTCTTCTCTTCTTTTTTTTTTTTCCTTTTATTAATACGTTTTTCTCTATTTCTCTGTTTCTTTCTTCTGTGTTTTGGTTTTTGGTGAAGTGATGATTGACTGATGAGTTTGTGTTTGTGCGCTTTTATTGAATCGAATTAAATCTCTCTCTATTTAGAAATTTACCGCGGAGAGCGGTAAATAGTTTTAACTATAACTATGGTAGTGGGGATTTATTAGTTACAATAAAGATATTATAGAAATAAAATAAAAAGAGATTATGGTGTGGGTCCGTTCAATGGTAAGCAATCTTTTTTGCCTTATTAATCAAAGTAGGGAAATAGGTCATAAGATTTCCGCAGCTATACGTTTATTTTATTTTATTTTTCATATGTCAGCATCAAAATTGAATGATTTCTGAACCAAAATTCATGCAAAACCTCCCAACTATACAAATTATTAATATAATTCAACAAATTTAAAAACAATACGACGAAATACTATATAATCTCAAAATAATAATAATAAATGACATATTCTTGTTATTCTGATGAGCATCTTTTTTTTTTTTTTTTTTATAAGGCATGGCAAAAGTATAATTAATATATCAAATCAATACGACAGTCTCAGTTCCTATGTTACAATTGGTTTAATCTGCTCTCTCTTCTTACAGCTGTCTCATACGGTGATTATCATTAGATAATTACAGGAATGAATTTAATGAAGTCAACTTATTTAGTTCCTAAATATGCCGGCATCCACGTGCATGCATGCTTTATTAATAATAATAATAATTAATAATATAATCATTGTTATTATTTTTCCAAAATACATTTAGTCTAATTAGAAGGAAAATCTCGAAATATTTGGTTGTAAGATGATCATAATAAAAAATATATGTAAAATAATTAATAAAGGCCTGTAAAAAGATTCTGTCTGCTATATGCATTAATGAGCATGCCTGGCTATGTTTCCATGTTGTAAGTTCATGGACTTCTTTTATTACCATCTTAAGGAGAAATCGATATCTCGTTAATAATTTATTTGATTCATGTTTCAAATAATAACAAAAAACAAACCTTGCACGAATGGCTGTTCTTTCGTGTGAAATGAGAACTACGGGATGAATGATGACGACGTGATGAATGACACGACTAAACCTAATTACTATTAACTAATTGAGAAACGTAAAGTACATTGCAAATGTAATAAAATGTAAACATAAATCAATTAATCAAATAGTATATTAATTAATAATCCAAAACAACACATAAGTTTCTTCATCACAGCCATTTTTCCAGCTGTAATGAGATATTCGATGGAGGCTGAGTGAGCTGACACCTGTGCCTAAATCTGCCTGATGAGTTGTAGGAAAACGGAAGTCAAAATTATAAAATTAAGTCACTAAATATTTAAGTTTTCCTTTTTGGGTCACTATATTTGATAATTGCAAAAGCAGGTCACTAACTTTGTATGTCAAAACAATTTTGGGTCATGTTTTCAATTTTAGGTCACTATGTATATATTTTTCCGATTTTGGGTCACTAAGTATACATGTTTCATTTTTGGGTCACTATGTTTGCAAAGTTAGTTACCAAATGCGTGACCCGAAATTGAAAATGTATATACTTAGTGACCCAAAATCAAAAAATATAAACTTAGTGACCGTCGACGTGTTGAGTCGATGTGTTGAGTCGACGTGCTGAGTAGAATATATAAAAAAGAATAAATTGTAACTACACCGTCGACTTGTTGAGTCGATTCGACAACTGCACATAGAATTGACAATTGAGGGAATCAATTGGAATTAAACCGAAATTCTAATTCAAATTGCGGAAGATAAATGGATCATTCGTGGTACTTACAAACGGATAACTCCAAGCAGTTCATGTACTACGTTGAGATATTTAACATAATATCTGTGGAAAGAATTATTTCGTTTGAGCTCAACTTACAATTTATCAGGCTGTTAAATTGATGGTTATTTCTTAAAACCAATTGATAATAGGAGGAGATACCATGAATGGTGATGCTGTGAAACTTTTTGCGGGTAGGATTTCCTATTTTCGGTTGACATGCTGTTGTGTGCTAGCTAATAATCGAGCTCGACTTTTATTATTATTATTTATGGAATATTTTGTCTGGATAGTTTCGATTTTATTAATTTCCTACACAAATATCTATTTTATTATATTAATGATGAGGGGCGGCTAAAAACTGTCCAATTTGATGTATCAAAAATATATTCCAATTTGACCCCTCTTTTTTTATATATATTTAGACCTTAATTTTTTATTTATTACAATCACATCCTCACAAATAATTCTTTTAAAAATATTATTTCATATGTTAAATATTATAAATTAAAAACAACTTAAAATAAAAATTAGTATTAAATATTTATATTTGGGCACACGCATCGAGTGTGCAAGAAATACTAATTTGTAATAATCAGAATCAGAGGCTGCAATTGAGTTTGGTATCTTGTGTCTTGACATGGGACCTTGTAATATCCTTCAAGGAGGCACAGCCTGCGAGTGCCATCGTGATTTCGAGCTCATCCTTTAGCATTTCGATTACTCGCCTCGCCCCGTCTTCGCCCTTTGCAGCCAAGCCGTATATAATCGGCCTACCAATCTTTTCGAATAAAAAAAAATAGTTTTTTTTAAGGAGAATCCACGAAAAATGACTTTGGAACGCAAAAAAAGGAAAAATAAAAAGGCTTAATTATCTTTTTTCGTGAGGCAAATTATGAGAGGTAGCAATTTTAGGGTTGAGATTTTGGCCTTCAAGTCGAAGCAATTTTAAGGGCAAAAAGTGCCAGCTGGACACCACGTCACCTTTTATGATGACGTGGCAGTTCAACTGGACGATATGCCACCTCTTCTGTATGACGTGGAGCCCATTTGGATTCCATCTGGACGGCCACGTAATCAGAGGAGGCGACGTGTCGTCCAATCGATGTTTGTTGTCCTAATTGATTCGATTTTGATAGTTACTGTTCTAAAATTGCAATGCAGATGTCCTGAAAGGGTAACCCTTTTTTAACTTACCGGACGAAATAAATATTTAAGGGGACAAAAAAAATAAAATAAAGTGCTATTACCATCACAGCTTGTGCCCCGAGAGCCAGGGCTTTGAATATGTCCGTGCCTCGCCTCACTCCTCCGTCGAAGAGGACCGGAATCTTCCCTCGCACCGCTCCAACCACCTAAGAATTGGATTAAATTGTAAATTCTGCTATCTAGAGAGGACTGCAAAACGATAAGTGCTTTTAGACGGGGGCAATATGTAATAAGGAGTTAACCTCCTCTAGAACGGCGATGGTTGCGGGGCTGTAGTCTAGCTGGCGCGCACCGTGATTCGACACGATGATTCCTTCTACGCCTGCTTCAACTGCCTTCAATGCTGCATATTATAGACAATTTTTCAAAATAAAATATATAAAATTAAAATATGATACGCTCAATTCAATTTCAATTTTTTATTTCATATTTTTAGGTGAAGTGGGCCATTTAACTTGATATCAGAGAGCAGCCCAAGAAGTCACGTGTACGAATCCTCACGACCACCAGCTGAATAAAAAAATTTCACGCTAGATAATAAAGAAATCAGCTTAAACGTGTGGGGACGTGTTGTAAATAAAATTAAAGCATATTACAATCCCTTCAAGCTTAAGCTTTTATGTGAATTTGATCATTTAACACGGTCCAAACAAGAAATCATATAAAAAGTTCTATAGTAATGTATAATACGATTCATCTGCACAACATGAAAGGACGAGAATCATCGCTATTCGATCGCCCCGAGACGAGAAAAAAAAATTCGTATTAGTTACCGTCTTCTCCGGTGAGGACGCCCTTGATGAGTATAGGCAAGCTTGTAATGGATTTCAACCAAGCTATGTCCTGTCGGAACATGCATAAAATGGTCAACGAAGCCTTTATGAATGATGAACTCGAGTTTTTCGACTCCTTACCTTCCATGTAAACGAAGAATCGAATGTCGCCGATACGAAGGACTCGATGTTCGAGCCCTTATCCTAATACGCAAAAGGAATAATCGATTTTATATTCCGTTTCATGGCGAAATCGATGGAGCAAATTTCTCAAATTAAAACCCTTACGGAGACGAGTTGTGCCGTTGAAACGAGCCCTTCGAAGTTCTTCAATGGAGGCGCAACCATCCTACGAACAAGACCGTGCAAAAGAAACTCAGCAATTTTGATCAGAATCAAAGGAAAAACTCCAAAAATGGGAAAAAAAAAATATGTTAAGTTCCGCTATAACCCATGTGGTTATACTGAAATGCACGTTACTACATTGTGCTTTAATTACTATGCAAAACCCCCTTATGATTTTTAAAACTTTTAACAGTTTCTACCCGCGAATGCACTCGTAATGCGACTCTGGTGGACTCTAATGACGTTTTTTTTACATGAAAAGACCAAATATTTATTTTCTTCTCAACAACATATCACGCGAAACATTAAATGATACTCACTCTCCAGACAAGAGCGACACGAAAATTAATTTTTGTTCATTTAAGGTGAAGATTGTGGATAGTGTAGCATGTTTTTGAGGCATTGAGTTCGTCCAGTCACATAACGAGCGCGTTTAATGCATTCTCGGGCATAACTTAAGCTGCTGATGGGGGTAACCAAACAACAAGTTAGTAATGTGCATTTCAGTATAATCGCATAATGTATAGCGGAATTTACCCCCAAAAAAGAAAGAAAAAAGATAAAAACTTTCACCTATTTCTGATGTCGGCCTCTCTTCGGCCTAGTCGAGGAGTATCAGCAGTGAGTACTATGGCCTTAAATCCATTTTTTTCAGCTCTTTGTGCCATTATGGCTGATATTTCGCGCCTTTTGTACATCTGCTTTGCGTGGAAACCGTAAAAGAATCGAACGGTAATGTGGGCTTTATGGAAAGAATCTTACATATAGCTGAAAGAATCGAACGGAGTCGCAGCTTGAAGAGACTTCCTCCAACGTGCACGTCGACATGAAGGATAACACCTAATAAAGACGAAGGCTTTTGATCGTCAATTCAATAGTTTAGCCACAACCGAGAAATAGTGCCGTAATGTATTTTGGAAAAAAGATTGGATAACTTTTTTTTTTTTCCCTAAGTTAGGGGTGGTACTTTTAGGACGACCAAATTAAGGGGCTGTAATTTTAAGGACACTAACTTTCAAAATTAAAGTAATTTAAGGACACGATGAGTTTGGAAACCTAATTTTTTGCCTGAACACGGGGTCAAACGTGGCGGATAATTTGGGAATAAACCTTGCGTGACAGCGGAGTCGCTTATTTTGAGAATCCTACGTGGCAGTCTCAGGAGATTTAGGGAGTTACTATTTAATGATGCAAACCTTTAAAAAATTACCACGATTACGTCTGCGACGCACCGTACCGTTAAATGACTTCAATTTTGAAACTTAATGTCATTCAATTGCAGCCCCTTAAGCTGATTGTCCTTAAAAGTTCCACCCATAACTTACGGGATGAAAAAAAAGTAGTTAACTCCGTGAAAATATACCATTATAACATCCGATGCGGCCGAAGCTTTTGCAGTTGCAACTTCCCCTAAAATGACATTAATGAGGATTATTAAGGGATGTATATACATACACATATATACATAAGGCAAAATTATAAGATTAGGTCACTAAGTATACAAGTTTTCGTTTTTGGATCATTATATTTGATAATTGCAAAACTAGATCACTAACTTTGCATGCCAAAACAATTTTGGGTCATGTTTTCAATTTTAGGCCACTAAGTATATATTTTGTCGATTTTTGGTCATTAAGTATACATGTTTCATTTTTGGGTCACCATGTTAATTACCAAATGAGTGATACGAAATTGAAAAAATGTATATACTTAGTGACCCAAAAATTGAAAATTCAAAATTGTTTTCACATACAAAATTAGTGACCTACTTTTGCAATTACTAAACATAGTGACCTAACCTTCAAAGTGTGCAGCTTTATGCATCCCCGTCGGGGCGATCATGATCGGGGCCGAAGTCTTATACCCCAAAATCTTCGTCGAGAGGTCTACGTTGCTCACATCCACCAAAATTCTGGGACGGATCCTGCAATAAAAAGGCAGGCAAAAAAACCGTAATAGAACGATCAGCAATAATTTTGAAGTAATAAACAGGCATTTATTTGGGGACTCATTACGTTATCCTACGAAATGCCTTCACATTTTCTTCGAGCGTGTGCTCGTCTTCGGCCCCACCGGCGAAGTAGTCGTAGAACATCTTCGGAAGGGCTAATCTTGCTAGCTCCTGAAATTCTCCGACGTTTACGGGTTCCATCGCCATGTTTTTTCGCCTCCGAGATGATTCAGATTTGTCTGAAAATTAATGAACAATAAGCTGCTTGAATATCAATTAAAAGAACAGCTAAAACCTGAAGAAATCGAGGGACTTTAGATGCAGTTTACGAGATTAAATCATGAAATAATAAAAAAAAAGCTGTAAGAGCAATTAATTCACTTGGAGGTTTCTGTTGTAAGAAATACAAAAACCTCACCTTGCAGCGTACATTGAACTGTCGGGAAAAAAAAAAAGGGAACGGCCTTTTAAAGGCAAGATTTGGGGCAATCGAGTGGATAAGATCAAAGCTCAATGCAAAAAACAACTGTGATGTCATCTTTTTTTTTTTTTTTCCTTTTCTTTTTTTTCATCGTTGTTGTCCTCCGATGGATTCAAGAAATTACAGCCGTAACTTTGTGGGTCTTCTTAATTAAGCCGTCCGAGGCTTTATCGTTGTCGTTTTCATAGCGAAAAAACTCCTGTGGGAAGAGATCACTGTCGCTTTCTTTCATCGGAGAAGCAAAAATAACCAGACAAGAAGCCACAGCGTGCTTTGTCGGGTCGGGTTCTCTGTTTTTGGTTCCACGGGACAAAATCGAGAGTTGAACTCGAAGATTTCCTATATGGGCCTTTGGCCCAACTAATATGGGCTTTAAATGGGCTATGGGCCAATATACCAATCAGATGACGTAAGCCTGTCACCCAACGCTTCCAATGTTGTTAGCAAGGTATTGCATTGACCCTGAGTTTATCAATCTCTGTGGGGTTTTTCCGGTGTTACACAAAAAAATTATGGGGCTTTTATTTGTTTCCCACCTGCGAAAATATAGCGGAAAAGAAGATTACCATGTTGGATTAATTTTACTTCTATAAATTTAGATCATATTTGACTTCATCACATTAAGCGTGAGCTTCTTTTAAAAACTACTAATTTAGTGTATCAATCAAAATACATACCCGACTGAGAAAAATATTTATAAATGTATATAGAATTAAGAGGTAAAATAAAAATCAATCGGAGCAAAGATAATAATGAAAGAAACAGTTAACCCATCAAGTTTATAAGCATTTATAGAATTTGTAGAAATATTCCCATAACGAGCAATATGATTTTTTTTAATTATTATTTCCCTCGGATGAAAATATGCGGGAAAATATAATAAATCAAACGTACCATACAACCTACCGAACCGACCATTCAATTGATGGGCCACAAAGAAATTCATATCAAATTATGAAATATTCTTCTATTAAACAGATGCTCATTAATTTTTCTTTTAAATAAAGTCCGTGCATCATAATGTTCTAATGCAGATGGAAATTGGTTTATATATAAAAAAAAAAAGAATGCAGCTGGAAATCGAATATTATAAGATCTAAAGGGTGGTGGATATCCGTATGAGTCACGGCATTTAAATTTTTATTTAGGTTGTTAATTAGAGGCAAAATTATAAAATTAGGTCAATAAGTATTCAACCTTTTGTTTTTGCGTCACTATGTTTGATAATTGCAAAAGTAGATCACTAACTTTGTATGTCAAAATAATTTTGGGTCATGTTTTCAATTATAGGTCACTAAGTATATATATTTTTGATTTTGGGTCACTAAGTATATATGTTTCATTTTTGGGTCACTATGTTTACAAAATTAATTACCAAATGAGTGACCCGAAATTGAAAATGTATGTACTTAGTGACCCAAAATCAAAAAATATAAACTTAGTGACCTAAAATTGAAAATATGACCCAAAATTGTTTTCACATACAAAGTTAGTGACCTACTTTTGCAATTATCAAACATAGTGACCCAAAAATGAAAACTTGAATACTTAGTGACATAAATGTATAATTACTCCTTAATTAAATTAGTTTCGTAATCTAAGAGTTTTTTTTTTTACTATAATTTGATATACTAACAGGACTATTTAAACAACCGAAATTCGAGAAAATGAAATATAACGTTACAAGATTTAATCAAATAGGATTATCAAAACACGAACCTTTAACAATGCGACAGTCATTTTTGTTTTACTTTCATTTGATGGCGTAAGGATTAAATATATGAAAAAATTCTCAAAACAGCAGAAAAAAAGCAGTTGGACAAAGATGAAAGATAACTAAAACTTGTGGAAATTATTACCTAAATAGGAAAATTTAAAATTTATTGAATTACTAAGTTCACCGAACGAAGGGCCTCTAAGTCATTTCACATACAGTATTACTCTTGGATTGGACTAAAACTTAACCACATTTAAACCACATTTCAAACAGCAAACAACAAAAGTAAAAGCAAAGTATTACTGAAAAAATAGAAATCAAATTTCGTTTTTTTTTTTTTTTTTTTTATTCTTGAGAACCAAATCACCACTCTTCCCATTCTTCATCATCCACTTTCCCACCACTTTCTCCTTCTATACGCAGACATACACACACTTCGACAATACATATTTTTCTCGTCTCTGTAGAAGAACAAAATTTTATATACATTGTGCTTGTAATGCATTTATCTGGGATTTCCTTTATTCCCTTATTGAACTCTAGGTGAAAACCCCTTCAAACCCTCCGAAGTGAAGCGGATTTTCATCAACAATTTGGCTATTGAGCCCGATGACGGTGGTCGCGAATTGGGGATCTTAGCGTTCGGGTGTGTTTTTTTCAATTTTGGAGATGCTAAGCTGAATATGGATTCAGTGTGGGTTTTGCTTTTTTTCTTTTCTTTTTTTCTTCTTCTTTTAGCGGCAATTTAGCTGATTATTGACATTATTAGCTGGGATTGAGCTTATGTTAGCTTTGGCGAGCTAATGCTACGTGTGAAATCCGTAGTGGCTTAGCATTTCGATTTTGCTTTCGATTTATCAGATCTGATGCTTCTTTTTTCTTTGATTAGTATAATTTTTGGGCGCTGGATATTGTTACATAAGAGTCTCAAGTGCATTTCTCTGTCTCTGCTAGTTAAGAGTTTCTGGGCAAGAGACCAACAATCGATGCAATTGATTGCTTCTTACATATTTTGATCTGTAATTGTTGCCATTTGTGTCCGATTCTCAGGTATCGAATGTAAGCTGCATTTGTAGGAAATTTATGACAGTAAAGACTGAGAAAGCAGTCACATCCAATAATGGTGAAATCCGACGCGCCTCTAGATTTTGCAGTTTTTCAGCTGTCACCAAAACGCTCACAGTACGAAAATGCCATTTCTTTTTTCTTTTTACCGTTTGGGGGAGGTTTATTTTTTTTGCCATAAATATTTATTTATTAAGAGTTATGTACTTGTGCAGCTGCGAATTGTTCGTTTCGAGTGATGGTAACACAGAGAAACTTGCTTCGGGGCTGCTTAAACCTTTCGTCTCTCACCTAAAGGTTGCTGAAGAGCAGCTCGAATCTGCTTCGCCGTCGGTTAAGCTCGAAGTTGGAGTTGGACGAAGAAAAAATGGTGAAGCATGGTTCACGAAAGGAACAATCGAGAGGTTGTTACACAAATTTCATAGGGAGGCAATCGGTTTTATTACCGCTATGATCCATTGTGAATCTCTCTTAGTTTTTATTGTTTCAGGTTTGTTCGATTTGTTAGCACACCAGAAGTACTGGAAATAGTGAATACCTATGATGCTGAGATGTCACAGTTGGAAGCAGCTCGAAGGATTTACTCGCAGGTTAATTATTTATTGAGTTACTCGTATAATAATATTCGATTTGTAATAGCTGCCGTTAATAGTGACCGGGGTTAAAATTTCAGGGAGGAGGCGTTAAACTACCAGGTATGCCTTCATAAAACCCGTTACATGGTTGCATAGTACTGAAGTTATTATGCTTTAAACATCATTTAATTTCTTATAATCTAAATGTAAGAATCTGCTGATACTTATTATCAACTTCTGGTATGAATGGACGAGACAATATGGTTGGAAGTCTGTCACCACTCAAGCGATTCTTGATGATTTTTTGATTCGGACAGAAACCCGAAGAGCATATTAAACAAATCATTTATCTCTGATTTGCATTTTTTTTCCCCTCATTGGTCCTTCTACACTGGATTTGTCTCATACATCTATGAAATCCTTTTTTATGATGCAGGAAGCGGATCTTCAACCTCAGATGATGCCACGAAGTACATCATCTTCTTCCATGCCTACTTTTCAAAAAAAAATAAAAAATTATGTATTTGAGTTTTTTGGATAAAATCATTACAGGAAAGAGCTTTTGAGAGCCATCGATGTAAGGCTCGTAGCAGTTCAACAGGACCTGTCTTCTGCCTACGGTCGTGCCACTGCCGCTGGTTTCAATATCGACACCGTCTCTGAACTTCAAACGTTTGCCGATAGATTTGGTGCCCATCGTCTAAAGTGAGGGACTCTCATATGTTATAGCTCCTTTAAGCTTTAGCAAATCTCCCTAAAAAAATTAACGCATGATTTCACAGAGAAGCATGCAGCAACTTTCTTACATTATGCGAGAGGCGCCCCAACCTCGCCGGTCTGAGAAATTCTGCAACCGAAGATCGAGCCCTCCGCTCTTCCTGTGGCTCAGACATGTCCATCGATGACGACCCACATACGCCACCATCGTTCCAAGAATCTCTTCATCGGTCCAATTCTTCTTCTTCAACTACTGTGCCCTTAACACAAACATTTAGCAGAGAATTCGCTGTTGGAGGAGATGATTCCAAAAGGGCATACGAAAAAATCCCAGAAAAAGATAAGGCTGACGAAATCCCGAGCCGCTCGAATCAATCTTCACGGAGACTGAGCGTTCAGGACCGAATTAACATGTTCGAAAACAGACAGAAGGAAAATTCGGGAGGAAAGCCCGTTGCTGTAGTAAAATCGGTTGAGCTTCGGAGGATGTCCTCCGATGTTTCGTCGGCGGGTGCTGACAAGGCGATGTTGAGGATGTGGAGCGGTGCGAGCGATATGAGCCTTGACTTGGGCTCTGATAAGAAGGGTAACGAAATGGCCTCATCTGCTCCGTCCTATTCGAACGATGACGTGGCAAAGAATTCTTGTTCTACTGATAAGCAAGAGATTAAGAAGGGTATTCATAGTTATGACAGTGTAAATGAAAGTGGGATTATAGAGGGTTCTTCTAACACGACTGAATCGAGGAAAGACAGTGATGGGTCGAAAGATCAAATGAGTGGAAAGACCAATTCGAGGATGTCTTACAATCTTGAAAATTTCGAAGATAAGTTAAATAACATGATTATTACTGGAGGTAATCGTGAAGGTGATGCAGTAAAATTTGGGAATATAGGGAAATCGAAGATGCCTCTTAGTGTTGGAGAATATAGTGAGCCTCCCCCGTCACTTAATGATGAGATTAAAGATCATGGTTCTTTGCAGAAAAGAGACAAGCCATTGAAAAACAAAGACAGTGGACACGTGGAAGCTTCAAATCGAAGAGAAGATAAAGATTATCCTGGAGAACCTGAGCCCAGACATGAAACCGCAGGTGAGTCTTTAGAGTCTGAAAGTTTTTCGGGGTCGAGAATTCGAGAAGCTTTCGCTGCTCACCGCAGAGCTTCTGAAGGTAATTTCTCTTCTAACCAGAAAGGGACAAGACAAGAAGTTGTTAAACAATCTGAGCTGCAAGATTATGACAAGGCATCGAGTGTTTCGGTTACAAGTACCGAAGATTCCAGAGGTTTAGAGAAGTACTTTAGTACCCAAGGCTCTTCATCTACTGACCCGCATAAGAATCCTAGCTTAATCACCAACCAAAAAAATGTGCCTTTTTTTGGTCAAATCACAACAGAGGCTACGAAAGATTTTGATTCGTTTTCGACTCCTCCACCAGAGGAATCTCAAAGAACGAAACAATCTAAGGGGAATCAAGAGCTTCACGACGAGCTGAAGATGAAAGCTAACGAGCTCGAAAAGCTCTTTGCAGAGCATAAACTTCGAGCACCTGGAGAGAATTCCTCTTCTTCACAAGTCATAAAGAACAGCAAAACCAAGCTTAATAATCCGGGTGGTGCTCTGCCTAAGAATTTTGCTGAGCTCAGCGTTTCAGAGGGCTCCCGAGGAGAACTCTACGATAGGTACAAGCAAAAGAGGGATGCAAAGCTCAGGGAAGATTGGAGCTCTAACAGAGCAGAGAAAGAAGCACGGTTGAAATTCATGCACGATGCCGTCGAGAGGAGCCGGTCGGAGATGAGGGATAAGTTCTCGGGATCTTTGGACGCGCGAGATTCAGTTTCCAAAACCCGTCGGCGTGCTGAGAGGCTTAGATCGTATAATAGCGGGTCCATCGTGAAAAAGGAGCAGGTAGATTAATAGTTAGGGATGTTTTATAACTCCTCTGTTTTTATTACCAGCAGCATTTTTAGGATTTGGGGATGTTTTTGTTTTGGGTCCTGGTTTTTTTTTTTTTTTGACCAACTGCGTATAAGTTTCCTTTCGACAGCAAAGTTTAGACTTTGGTGACAGTGAGGATGATGAAGCTTTGGAGAAGAATATTACTCAGGAGGGTAATAAGGCTTTAGATGACTCTTCGATCATGGACAGTGTTCTTCGAGGAGTAAGGGGCAAAAAACACGCATCGAACAGCAAAAATACACCGTCATCGACACCTCGAGCCCTATTGGCTCCTGCTTCGAAATCTGCTGCCAGAAATCCCTTGGTGAATTCGATGAAATCTGCTGTCAGAAATCCACTTGCTCTTTCTGTTCCCAACTTTTCTGACCTGAGGAAAGAGAGCACAAAGCCCCAAGAAGGCATCAAAGCAGCAGCCCGTTTACAGACAAGGAACTATTCCCGTAGTAAAATCACCGGAGATGAAGCTTCGATTTCAAAGGAGGAGAATAGATCACGAAGATCACAAGCAACAAGAAGTACGAGCGTAAACAGGGAGATTTCAGCTGACGGTGGTGATGTTTCTACTCCGATGATTGGATTCGGTGATGATGCTCGTGATAACGCGAACAGTAAGCCTTTTCTCAAAAAGGGTAGCCGTGCACATTATGTCTCTCAGGCAAATATTGCGAAGCAGAAGATCTCTGTGGAACCCGAGCCCACAAACATGGAAGAAAATGACGATTTCGCCCCTGCAGCTGATGAAGCAACAAGTGCTGTTAAATACGAGGAAGAAGAAGAAGAAGAAGAATTCGATCCCTCAAATGCTGAAGCCCACGAGAACGTAGAGGCCTCAGAAGCAACAGTGAGGCTTGATTCTGATAGATTTGTGCACTCCGAATCAGAAAACGGCGATGGAGCTTCTTCTTCAATGTTCCCTCAAATGGGCACGCAGTTGCCCGGTGAAAGTTTCCTTACAGCAAAGTCTCTTCACCCGTTTTCTTACACGCACGAAACCTCATACGTCGATGCTTATGCAGAGTCCCCTATCAACAGCGTTGCTTCATGGAATTCGCATTCTATGAATAATTATGAGAACGATGCTGCTAATAATGCTCGAATGAGAAGAAAGTGGGGGACACAATCTTCGAACCGCAAAGATGTGACGAGGGGATTCAAGAGGCTGCTCAAATTTGGGAGGAAAACCCGTCCCTCGGAGGGTTTTGTTGACTGGGTCTCTGCCACCACATCGGAGGGAGATGACGACAATGAAGATGGGAGAGAAATTATTGCCAACAACCGCTCGTCTGAGGATTTGAGAAAATCGAGGATGGGATTCAATGCTCATGGTGGCCAGCAATTTTCGGAGGATAACTTTAATGACAGCGAATTCGATAACGAATCGGGTTCGAATTACGTGCTGCTATGTTTCTCTCGAGCTCTTACATTCGGTTAAAGATTTGAGTTTATGGGTATCGTTCTTACACCGTTTTCTAATGTTGTTTTTCGCGTCGCAGTGCAATCTCCGCATCCCGGGATTTCGTACAACTTTAAGCTGCGGGAGGATCACGTATCTGGAAGCTCGGTGAGAGGTAGGTTTAAGTCTGTGGGGATCAAAATCGAACGTGTTTTTTTTTTTTTTATCTTCTTCGAAGCGTCGATGATGGTTGAGATTCCATGCATCTGTTGTTTTTATGCAGGTTCGAGATCATTTTTCTCATTTATGAGCAGCAAGGGAAGTGAATCAAAGGCTAGATGAAGATGATGATGATATTCATATCTGAAAATTGGTTGATTGCTCTTTCTCATTCAAATAATAATGTTTTGGGTATGTTTTGTATTGTTGTATCTCATGAAATTTATTATATCATTCCTTTGGTTTTGTATGATCTATAAGAGCTCTTCGGACATTGGTATATTATGATGAGCGGGACAGTTTTGATTCATCGGACGTCGATTGATTTTGGTAAGTAGATGCATTTTTTTCAATTTCAATTTGAAAAGTCTTCTTTGTTATTGAAAATAATTACGTCGTTATTGTAATTCGCATTACTGATATTATCATGGCCAATTATCGTTATTATTTTCCATCGAGTTCTTGTGCTTGGTATGAATCTCCTATAGGCACCTTTGCATGAAAAACAAAGAATTGAAGTTAGCCGTTGGCCTTTGCTGATTTCACGTAACTAATATTATATATAAATATATAATTGTACTCAAGATATTTGTAATTCAAGATGTTTAATAGATTAAATTATAACTTAGTTTTTAATTGTCTATTATTTTTAATTATGTGAAAATAATTGGTTTTATGATATAATTAAAATAAATAAAAAAAGAAAGGATTAACCTGATTTCATGCCATTTTATAGTTTCAAAATATTGTTCTGGTCCAGGAAAAAAAATTAATAAATATTTATATGACAGGGCTGAAAACTAAATTAAAATTTTGATAGGGCCTAAAACAAAATTTGCCCAAAAAATAAGGGGTAATCTGATATTTACCCGTGACATACCAAATTAATTGAAAATGATTACTCCACATTCCTCAACACTCATAGATGTGTATGATTTCAAAAGTTTACATTATTAAAGCTAAAAGATCTACAAAGATACTAGAAGAATGTCTGAATCTCAAGCCACCAAATATAACCTTTTTTAAGTACTGAGATAGAATATCAAGATTTTTATTTCTATGGAAAAGCAGTAAGTAGCCTCTGTGTTACTCACCTCTTTTGAATATTAAGTCCCTATTCTCAAAGCTTTGATCCAATCAATTTCTACACGAAAACAACCGGGGCCGGTCCTCGCGTTGGGGACCCCACCTTCCGCGTTCACGGATAAAGACATGCCCACGACCCGACCCGGGTTCATCTCCAGCGTTGCATCTATCACGTTGCCTCTCCACGTTGGCAGATATCGTGCCAAAGGAATCTGATATGTTGAAAGATTATTAGATACATTTTCGAAATTTAGGACTAAAAATCAAAAAGTATATGAGAGAGAGAGAGTGAGAGAGGGGGAGGGATCACCTTGACAATATACCAGTCGTCCTTAGGGGCGTATACAAATGCCTGCCACGAGTTGTCTTCTTGTTGTCCGGGAGAATTTACCCAATTCTCAGTATAAATCTACAAAAAAAAATGTGAATGAAATTCGAATAATTTTGACGAAATTTTATGAATCTTCGGTTGGATGATTGGATTCTGGCTTCGGGCTACCAATAAAAACATCAAAGGACCATAGCTATATAAATCTGCTACTTGTAGATTGTACTAAAGCAGGATGTTAAAAACTCACAGTAGAAATGTAGCATCTCCCGTCTCCCTTGAGTTTTAGGGCTAATGTATCGTATGGATCCAAATCAATGAAGCCATCAAACTTCAAGGAAAGTAAGAAAAGGTGGTTGAATCATTGTAATCAACAGTGGGTTACTTAAACATGTAAAAAAAGCTTAGTGTTAAGCTCTCAAAAGAATCAGAAGCAGCTGCTGTGTTAAAAATTGGGAAATATTCCCAATGCAAACAGTATAGTGTCAAATTCACCCTTCAATTGCTTTACAACAGGCGAACATCATTACGGAAATGATTTAATTTACCCTTTTGGTTCTCATTCCGCAGAAGCCGCCTCTACTCATATTCCATTTTGAACTTTCATCCACATCCAAAGAAAGTTTCCCAGAGAACAAACCTACAAAGTTCAAAAACACACACACACATCACAAGAATAGCTCTTGTAAGAGGATGTCAAAAGCCATAGTTATAAAACATAAATTGTGAAACTTTTAAAAGGGTTTCACAATTTCTAATATAACATTGTAAATTTTAGTTGCATTCGTTTGCCTTTGATTGGGATTTGGAGAAATATGTCACCATTTAATTCAATTAACATGGTTTTTTATGGCATTGAAGCTTTTGGCCATATGTTTCTAAAATACATATGCACCGCTCAGTCTACGGGCGATGCATCAGAAAAAGGGGAAGTATTACCAACCAGTTGCACTTGATCCATTAGCAGCATCTGTTATCTCCAGCGATGCTGATGACATACCTGAAAAGTTGTGCATGTTTTCAGGAAAATAAACAAAGTAACTTAACATTGCATGTTTTTTGCAAAATGATCACTCAACCAATAAGCTCAAAAGATCACTTCAATAAGAATTAGTAACAATAAATGTTGGACTTTTGAAACTCCCTCACATCAGTACCTCCATATTCAGAATCTGAATACAAATGCCATCGCTTCAGCTCCTCTTTTGAATCAAATTTAAATATGTATCTTTCGGTGGGAGGAACCAAGTCCTCATAGCTCCAAGTGAGAGCTGCATGGTAATGGGTAAATCACTATATGAGTAACACCAGCCACATGAATAAAAGACATCAGAAGTTATAAAACATGTAATGTCTTTGACTCATTCATTAATAAATAAACTGAGAAATTCTCCACAATGCTAAACATCACACATATTTGGGTTTGTAAATTACGATATTATTCGAAAGGTTTGATCTAACATAACAGCTCATGGCCTCAGAAGTTTCGTTTTTGACCTAATAGCCAAACAAATACAGTCGCTAGAAATTTATCGGTACCTAAAATGTCCGTCAAATTCACGAATCATAGTTCGGAAACAGGAAAAACAACACACAAGTCGTGCTTTTCACAACATAAGCATCGATGGAACAGAAGAAACAAATCAATCAAAAGAGTACCCCTTTTTGTCGCACTGAGAGAAGCTTGAATTAGAGAGCGGAACCTCGACATTGCTGAAAAACAGCTGTAGAACTGTTCGTATTATTTAATTCTTTTGCCTCTTCGAAGCTTTCAGCTGGAGAAGGGCTCTGGCTACCAGAGTGACGTTGGGTCTTGAATTGGGACGATGAAACGAAGAGACGACGTCGTTTTCTTTAGAAGAGTTCGGAATCAAATTAATTTAACTTTTCATTTTCGATTAAGGCATGGGCCTAAGACAATTGGGAATGTATGTAAATTATATAGTTAGTTTTTCTACCCAATTAATTACATAATTAGTCTCATGTTTCTATAATTCCAAGTGTTGTTTACTAAAATATGTAAAATGAATAAAATTATGATGTGAATGATGTGCTGGTCTAGTGGTAAAAAAAAAATCATTTCTCCTAAGAGGTCTTGTGTTCGATTCTTACCTCTTACCACGAAATAAGAATTGATCAACAATTGTCTATGACACTCAAAGAGTTAGTTAAGGCTAATCAGCGTATATCCTTTATGATTTCACATAAGCCTATCATTAACGGATTGTCAGGGTGACTTACCTCCCACTGTGATTTGCAGGCTATTACATTGTACGTGAAATTACTATTTGTGGGGGTTTCCTGACATTACCCCAAAATAATCACATTTTTGCATAAAGGTTGACATTAAAAAATTAAGCTAAAATTCACATTTAAGTGAACAAAACGTCATATATAAAATAAAACAGTAGGGTAACGTGAAATTCGTTTTAAATAACACATATGTCAAACTAATAAATTATGAAGTTTTTTTAAATTTTTTGATAACCCGATAACTCTAACTTTTGAATCAAGTAAACCCTGAAAGCTGACGCACTAGCCTGCAAACTCAAGGACAAGTTCATATGTGGAAAAATTTAAACCTAAAACCTCTCCTACATACACCTCAAGAGCCTTATCTTGACCAATAGTAGCTAAGCCTCATTGGTGAATATGGTTTAATTTTGAGCAGCTACGATTTTGACAAATCACAAGACTCGGTAATAATTAATCAAAATATCAACAAGAAAACATCAATAAAAAGCTTAAGATAGTTTGATAATACGTTAGACCTCGAATATTTATGCATAATTACACAACCAGACCCTAAATTTGACGACCTGCCATGTGCCAACTAACCACCCCCTGTGAAAATGTCATTTCAATCCCACATGAATTAATTATTTCACTTTGGTCCATTCTTCTTGCTAATACTACAATAACAAGGCACCATTACATCTCTCTATCAATAGCCCCCCTATTACCACCTTGAAGATCTGGTCATAAAAAACACTAAAGACGGTAAAAGAAAATTTTGAATCCTCAAGAAGAACACCCATCGTCAGGTTTTCGAAGCTTTCTTTTTGTAGTTCGAAACGCTGCACTGGGGACAAATGTACTCGAGCCCATCAGTTTTCGCATAATCCTGAAACATTTTCATAAGAAAAAAGACGATTTTTTAATGGACATTATCATCAAGAAAATCATCATTCGAAGCTTATTGGTCGAGAAAAAAAATAAATTGAAATGTGCTTACCTTAAATGCCCCCAAACCCGGCCTCCGATCGCAGCCAAAGTGAGCCCACTCCCCGCATAAACCGCAGTTAACCCAGTCTCCGGGTGCACTACTGCTTGTCATCAGAAGATAAGGGCGTGTTTGGCGTTAGCTAATCGGTACTCGAATATATATGTAAAAGAAAAAAGAAAAAGAAAAAAAATTACATATTACCTGCGACACAACAAACAGCACTCCCCGTCCACGTCATCGTGTGCCAATTCGTATTCCAAAAGGTAGGTCTCGTAGTGCCTTTTAAGCGTGTTGCCAACGCCCTGAGGTTATGAATAAGAACAGTCAAGAAGTTATCATTACAAGGAATAGAATCTGAATAGGGTTAATTATTTTTTTGGTCCTGTAATTTAGGGGGTGTGGCAGGGACAAATAATTTAGGGGGCGACATTAGATGTACAGATAACTTTCAAAATTAAGCAATTATGTCCCAAAATTGCTTGATTTTGAAAGTTACTGTCCGTACAATGCCGCCCCTAAATTCCCCGGAACCCGAGAAAATGGGCAAAATCAAGATTATTTGACCCTACAACGCCATGACCCCTAAATTACAGGACCAAGAAAATATTAACCCATTTGAGTATTATTACAACCCTAAATGAGTTTTCTGGTACGTACCGTCATTCGATTGGTGACGGTGTGATTTCGCATCTTCGAAAACACTTGCCCTTTCCAGTTGATGCCATTTCCAACATGAAATCCCCCTCTTGTAACCACCTAAAGAACAATATATATATATATATACATGTGACATAGTTTGTAATGATGCATTTTCTTGTAGGAGTTAGTAAAAAATGTTTATATCTACACACCTCACGATACAAATTAAAGAGATCCAAGCGTTTCGCGTTGAGTATCGCTTCAGGGAATTCGGCCAAGCCCCCTTGAGGGATAAGACGGTTATGCCCTCGGAGTATTAGGAACTGCATCACATCTCTCAAGAACTCCTCCTTCAAACCCAAAAAAAAAAAAAATCAAACCTTTGAGCACCAATTCGACCGAGAGGAACCCGTAAGATCCCTCACGTGATAATCTCACACAAACCCAAAGAAACAATTTGGTCTATTACATCATTAAACATGGGAATAAGCTTTTTTACCTCAGTGCAAACGTGCAAAGGGCTCCTCCCACAGTTATGCTTCTTGAGAGGGAGAGGGTTCAAAGAGACAACGTGCTTCGCTTGCTGCGAACTGGACGCGGATTTCCTATGAGCACCCGAGCCCGAGCCGACGCCGTTGTGCTTCAACGGAGGGGTAATTGGTAAATTCGCCTTCAGCTGGCTCCCATTGTGGGCATTCATGTCTGAAATTCTCGAAAATGGGACCATTTTCTGGTGACGAATGTGAGGTATGGGCCTCATAGTAGCTATGTTTGCTCCTTTTCTACCATTTAATAAACCCGTCTCTTTTTTCTCGGGTTCTTGATTTCCCGAGCTCGTTTCAGGGCAAATCGGGGATCTCCTTCGAAAGGGAGGAGGCGGCACTAACCACGGAGGGAAATTGGTGGTTAAGAGTTTCTCGTCGAAATCGGTATTTTTGTCTTGATTATCGTAGAAGAAGAGGATTCTATCGGCGTCTTCTTTCTCGAACGAAGACACGGCTAATCCTTGAAAAGCTGCTATACCGAGAGCAACTAAAGTTCGGTATGAGACATCATGGGATAGTTGCCTCAAAACCTGTGGACGGTGACAAAGAAGAGGCAACATATGAGATGGTGTAATAAAAAACATTAAATTTCAAGACCATTTTAGAGCGGTTCGTACTGATAAGCACTAGATTTTGAAGGAATTTCAATACAAAACTCAGACAAGTAATTAGAGGGTTATTAACGATCGATCCGTCGAATGAACACTTCACCTAAAAGCTTAACCTTGAAGGGACAATTTTTAAATTATAAATTATATTTCCAACGCGCCCCCTCAGGTATAGACTGATTTCTTTAGTATCTAGCATTAGAAGTGTAATTTTTCTTAAATGAGAGGTCATGAGGATTTGTACTCATGACCTCTTTGGCCCCTAAGCTCTGGTAACCATGTTGAATGACCAGCTTTTAGATAGAGTGGTCATTCAACACAATCAGATAAAACAATTCGAATCCAAAAACAACGATTTAAGACATCATGGGATAGTTGCCTCGAAACCTATGAGTGGATACAAAAATGAGGCAACATATGTTGGAAAATCAGATGATGTAATGAAAATTTTCAAATCTCTCGATGATTTTAGAACGGTTAATACTGAAGTAGATTTTAAGAGATTTCAACCCGTAAACGACCGGAAAACCAGACAACGGTTATTACCCACCGATCAGATAAACAATACAAATCTAAAAGATTTAAGACATCATGGGATAGTTGCCTCAATACCTATGAGTGGAGACAAAAAGAGACCACACATGTTGGCAAATCAGATGATGTAATAAAAATAATTTAGAACGGTTCATACTGATAAAACGGTAGATTTTAAGGAATTTCAACACGAAATGACCAGCAGTTCAGACAAATAATCAGAGGGCCATTACCGATCAATCAGATAAAACAATTTGAATCTAAAAACAATGATTTTAAGACGAGGGCTTGTAATATTCTCGTACCTGAGAGGCCCACGTAGGGACCTTCATGCAAACTTCGAACACCGGTGCACCGCAAGCTACCGCAACGGACCTCCGAGGCTGAGAGGCACGCGGCTTATTCTCGTCGGGGTTCGTCGGCGCGTGGACCAAAAGACTATTCTCGATAATTTCGCTCTTTATATGATTTTCCAGCAGCTGTAAAAAAAATAGTATTTTTTTTACAAGTTTAAAAAACTGTAAGAACGATAAAAAAATTACGCAGAGTACAAAAATTTACCAGATCATCAAAGCACGTCTGAGCGCTCCCGGAGACCAAGAGAGATATGTGGGCCGAGCTACTCGTCGAAAAATCGCAGCGCATCGTAACGACGCCGCGAGAAAACGTACCGGCTTGAAGCGGCGGAGGAAGAGCACTGAAACGTAGAGAAATTAGCCTCGGGATCGATTTTAGTATAATATTCGATACAATGACTCAAAACGGTAGTTTTATAAAGACAAGGGATCAAATTGAAAATTAACGATCCCGAGAGAAAATGGTCAATCGAGAGGGAAGTGGTGGAGGTTTTATCTTTTATAGATTGTAATATGATCTTCACTAAAATCCATGCAAAACCCATGGAACAATATTTGACACAATTATTCAAAAGGGCAGTTTTGAAGGCAAGGGATCAAATCGAAAATTCACATTCTCGAGTGGAGGCTTTATCTTTTATAGATTGAAACATGATCTTCACTAAAAACCATGAAAAAACAATGGAACAAACTGAACCAATGAAATAATGATACAGTGGAAAATGCAAGAGAAGGCATAAAGAGATAAACAACATAAGACATTTAAGGTTTGAAATCCAATGGGGTTACCTTGCACGGTTATGAAGCTTGCTTACTCGCATCTGAATGAGCAGAAAAAAAAATGAACAAATTTAAAAATACTCCAAACAGGCAGAATTTAGATGCAATAATTTAAATTCAAGGGGAGGAGTGCAACGGGAAATTTGAGACTCACTTCGATACTTAGTAAGGCATTTAAGCCATCCTCCAACGAACTCAAAAGAAAAGCATCCTTAGAAGAAAATTTACCAAAAAAAAAAAAGAACTCCATAAATTAGCCAATTCGAGAATCTTAAAATATGCTCAGTTAAACAGATATAATATAGCCTTACCGAAGACTTAGCAACTCCACACACGAGAAACTTCATACTTATATGATCATCGTAAATCTTTATCGCGGGTACCGAACCCGAAGAGCTCTCCTCATCATCGCCGGTTTCCATCTCGGGAATCTCCACGTGGATCTTCGGTGCCTCTCCGAGTATAAAAGGGCCCATTTCACCAGCAACATCGCGTTCAACAACGTTTCGAAGGCAGTGAATCCTATAAGAGGCACGTGCGAGCCTAAAAGCGTCCCAAGCATGACACGACGAGCTGAAAAACACGAACAGAAAAAGGGGATTTAGTTATGAGATACTTTAGCTTTGATAAAAGGAGGCTATTTTTTGTAGCCATGAGCATAAATAGATGAAATTCGAGCACCTTTGTATGGCGGACAACAACGCGTGGTGGAAGTGGCTCGCCGCGGGGCGCGAGAATGTGCTCTTCCAGAATATTACGTAAGGAATTCCCTGAATTTAAGAAAAAAATATTTATTCGAAACCGTAATTTATTAGAACTTGTTGAGTGACCGCTCCAGCTAAAAGTTTAAGCTTGAAGGAAGTGTCATTTAAATTTATATATTTTATTTCCAACACGCCCCCTCAGGTTTAGGCTAAACGCGGAATTTTTCGTAAACGGGTGGCTGTGAGGATTCGTACCAGTGACCTCTTGGTCTGGGCTCTGATACCATGTTGTATGACCACTCCACATAAAAGCTTAAACTTAAAGGAAGTGTATCATATTTTAGATTTATATATTCTATTTTCCAACAAAAATAAGCAACGGAGAACTCTTTCACACCATTTACAGATGTTTTTTGCCAAATGAATTACCTTGGAATGAAGTGACTCGGCAAGCCTCTCACCATTTGCAAGCTCCAAATAAACCTTCGTAAGGAAGTCAAAGTTTCATAATAAGATAAAGACCACGAAGATTCTCTCGAGCCATGCACGATATCGAAGCACGTCGCACCTTTGAGGATATTAAAAATTAAAATATATAACAACGCAATATTAATCTCGAAACCTAACTCAACACAAACTATACCATCAATGTACTATCTATTGCCTTTGCTTGAAATTCGGATCCAATCCTATAACAATAGTTATCCAATCCATTTTTCTAATAGCTCCACAGGCGATGAACAGACAAAATTAAGGCCAAATCACGGTCAAAACATCTGCAGATATACACATATGTAGTTTCGTGTGTAAATGTGTTGGCACCCTTCAAATCTCCGTGACCTTTCATGATGAATTTACAATCACAAAAGCACTAGTATGAATGAAGCATATTTTACTGTAATCAACCACTGACTCACAAAAAAATATAAGCCAAAATCCTATCTGTGGATAATTGAAGGAAAAGGGAAGAAAAACTCTTACAGTTGTTGGCCTCGTCGAGCTGAAAAGCTCAGAAAAAGCTTCTGGGGAGGAAAATTCAGACCCTTGCAAAGAAAGGGACCCGATTTCGCCATTTGGCAACAGTTCACCTTGAATGTACACAACATTTGGTTGCCACGAATCCAAAACTTTCTTGAAATCATTGGATGTAGGGTTCTTCAACGTTTGGACCTAAAACGGGGGCCGTGCGTATGATAACAAATCGAATTCAAACTAAATTCACAAAATGGGGGAAAACACGGTATATTTTTCAACGAAGCGCGACAACAAAAACGTAAAATCAAACCTCTAATCGACCCGAGGATGCGATTTCGGGGAAAGGGTAAGTTTTTATTTCGTAGGAAACGTTTTGCTTCCGTTTTTCTTCGGCCCGTCCACCGCATAGAACGGCGAGGACGTTGCAATTATTCTTCACGGTCCCTTGGTTATGGAACATTTCGAGAAATCTCCGATTTTATCCACCGTTAAAGACGGGATTTTTCGAGAATTTGAAGTTAATTTAGGAAAATTCCCAAAATCATCCACTTCAGCTGTGACAGGGAGGGGTTGATCTGCAGAAAAACAGCAGCACATTACATGCCCAAATAAATCCCAAATATCAGCAGGAAAAAATTAAATAATAATCAGAGGAACACAAAGAAACCATTACAGGTTAGCAGGAAGAATTAAGGATTGGAGAAAAAAAGATTATCAGAAGAGAAAATCAGTAAGGAACTCACCGACCCAAGTGGAGAAACAGAGCAGCAGCAATAACTCAGATGAGAAACGGGAGAAAGATCTCGGCTTTACAACAAACAAACAAATATATATATATCGGGCAACAGAAGAAACCCTAATTTCAGTCCTTTAAAAATCAACCCGACCCAATTAAAATCACACCTAAAGAGAAATAAAAAGGAATTAAAAAATAAATATAAGGGAAATCACGGTTCAAGAATCTCTATGTAGTGTAGTGGCTCCGTTAAATCTTCACCATCCAGCAAAAATCTCCTTTTCTTTATAATAATTGTTAGAAATCGAAACAATATATTTTTGGTTAATGTAGTACTATTTCAAAGTTCCAACTAGTATAATTGTGTCAGCGATTCGTTACGCTAAGTAGCTTTTCTTTCTTCTTGCAACATCGTCAAATCATCAAAACTCAAAGCATTTAAAATTATATAACTTTTTTCCACGCCGTACCATGGAATTATCTTAATCAAAGCAATAAAAAGAGGACAATCTTTAGCTTAAGTGTTACTTAAATTTGTAAGAATGAACAAACTTTAAATCCACCGTTTTTCTGGGCTCCTCAAATGTTTGTTTTAAAATTTTACACTTTTCAGTAATTTTGATTTTTTTCGTTTTTTTTGGACACGATTTTTTATTACGAATGTACAAGTGGTTAAATAGCCAAATAAATTCATCTGATTGGTAGAGTAGATAAAGATCTTAGTGAAAGAGAAAATAAACCATTAAAGAACATACTACAACGCTTAATACTCCATAAACATGATTATTAAGCTTAGATCTATAGTACTCTTTGTTTTCTTAGTCTTCAACTCCATAACCATGTGCTTGTCTTCTCAGTATTGACATCCCATCTCAGTATTGACATCCCACATTTGAGGAAAACAATAGTTACACTGAGGAAAAACTCTCATACCAAGACTAACCCACGAATATCATTACACGAGTGTTTACATATAAAAAAAATTAAATTATATATTTTTCTACTTCGGTTAGAACCCAATCATTACTATATATTAAAATCTATATATATTGATTATATATATATATATTTGAACACTCGTGTAATGATATTTATGAGTATAATGATATTGACGAGTATTTAAGAACAGAAATGAAGTGTGTAATGATTTTTTATAGGTTGGAATACGCGGTAGAATTAAAAAATCGTAATAGAGAATCTCAACATAAAAAGAATGCAGAAATGGTTCGTAATTGTGGTCGTCTATTATTATTTCAAGTCCCACTTGCTCAATTTTATTATTTCGCATATTTATCCTCGTTTTATGTATCATCCTGCCTATATTTCATGTCCATATTCTTACATTTGAAGACATATGCATCACATTTCAAGAAAACAGCAATAAGAAACACAGCTCCAAATAAGAAAAGCTGTATCAATCATCTCCAACAAAAGTGCAGCAGGCAACTTATTACAGCAACACAAAGACCCGAAGAAGACGAAGACCCGAAACTTTAATCTAAAAAACGCATCAGAAATAAAAAAAAAAAAAAAAAAAAACCCGTTCACTGATCGCGGAACTCGTTCATGAACCCTTTGTGGAACTGCGTAAGAAGATCTATGACAGCCGGGATTTTGTCCTCCGGAGGAAGTATCGTGCATCTAAAGTGCCACGTCCCAGGAACCTATTACATGACCAAATTGAATGAATCGAAAACCCGAAAAAAAGTATCATCACTTCATCAGATTTCTACGAAGAACAGACAGAAAACCCCAGAAAGATCGCAAGTAATGCACCACAAATTGTTGGAAAATTGCAAGTTTTTCGATGACCAAATCAGTTGTTCATTTGACAAAAGAGAATGCTGAATAGCTTGTCTCAGTTCAATTTATTTACAGCCCTTTTATTTTACCAGGAAAAATAAAGAAAATTGCAAGCTTTTAGTGTTATTATTCTGGCTCGACTGAGTTCATTTATTGGGCTTAATTATTTTATTTGTCATGTAAGTTAAGAGGGGTGGCATATTCATGAAACCCAGCTTAAGCAGTTGCAATTTTAGGTCACTAACTTTCAAAATCGTGGCAGTCCGTCTGAGGCACGTGGCTTCCAGTTGGACAGCCGCGTCATACAAAAGAGGTGATGCACCGTCCAATTGGACAGCCACGTCATCGGAATAGGTGACGTGGCGTCCACCTAGTGCTTGTTGTACCTAAATTGCTTCAATTTTAATAACTTGCATCCTAAAATTGCAATCCTTTAAGTTGCGTGTCCTGAAAGTGTCACACGTCTTAACTTACACGATCCCAAAAAAAAAATTAATTAAGCCTATTTATTTTTTTACCTGTCCGAAGCCGGAACCGGGAACGACGACGATTCCCGTGGCGTTGAGTAGTTTCCGGGCGTAGAGGGCGTCTGGAGCCGTCTTAGCAGCTTTTGCAGCTTCTATGGCTTTCTTAGGAAGTTCGATTCGTGGGAAAAGGTACATTGCTCCTTCTGCTCGGTTGCACGTTATTCCTTCGAGAGCGTTAAAGGCTTCTTCCAGCATCTGAAGATGGTCACACAATTGTAAGAAAAATCATTTAAAAGAATAGACTTGATTGTGATGTAAGAAAAAAAAAACATTTAAAAGAATTGACTTGATTGTGATGTATTCATCCGTCTTTTTCCCGGTTTGTTCATTTTCAATTTTAATGAATCCTTTACTTTTTTCCGTAAAGATAGCTTGTCATAAAATTATAATAACAGTACAGACGGGCTAAATAGCCCACAGAGCCCTCTGGTCATATCTCGATTGCCAGTAGGGAAAGAAACCTCCTAAATAGGACAAGACAATCCTAGAAAGTAGACAGAGCTCCCACACGGGGAAATTAAAAACCGAAAGAAAACAAGTTTTCAAAATTACAACAAGAACTAAAGAACCTACAATCGAGCCTTAAACTCCACATAAGCGGCTATCAAACTCAGATTTGAAGTACTCTTCACGAATCTCTCAAGGATGTAGGAAGATATTGTTAAACGAAACTCATGTTTAAGGCTTACCTTTGCACGCTTTGCAAGGGAAGAGAGGATCGCGTCCTTCTCAGCAGAATAAGACTCGTAAGATTCATCTCCCACCTGAAAATATTGATACGATTTTGTCAACATTTGTTTTTTTTTTTTTCGAGGTTAAATTAATTATGCAGAGGATCTCAAACTAGTGAAGTTAAAATAAGTGGAGACTTCGAACCTTAGGAGGGCTCATGACAAGGCTTGCAAGAATCTGACCGGATATGTTAGAACAGAGGTTCACCGATGCTACTTTGTATATCTGCTCCCTTATCTCGGGACTGAAACCAGTTACCTCCATGTAACCTCCTCTCTTCCCACATTCTCCATAGTAACCTGAGATAATTTAGATAAATTAATAAAAAATAATATCTTTAAAGCATAACTGGGAAAAGTCGATCGAATATGGGAACGATAACCACCTTTTGATACGGACTGAAATGATACCAAAGAAAAATCTTTCTCCCCATAACCCATAGATCGAGCAACTTTCTTGAAAGAGTGGAACTGCTTGTCGGGAACGTAAACGTTTTCTTGGTAGACCTGCAGATATCAAACAATTAATAACTGTATGTTGATTATAATTTATACATGTGTAAGAAAAATTGAAGTAATGAGGAACCGATATTAAAAAAAAAAAGGAACTCACCTCATCTGCCAAGAGAACGAGATTTTCGTTCTTGCAGAATTTCACTATTTCTTCTTGGTTGCTCGCTGCCAAAACCTTTGGAGAAAAGAAAATGCATTACATACAATCAGATAATGAAACTTTCATATAATATGTAAGTATATATAGTGTGTGTGTGTGTGAGTTCGCCACCTGTCCTGTTGGATTCCCTGGATTTATGACAACGAGTGCTCTTACAAAGATACCCTTCGACCTTGCATCTTCCAACTGTTTCTTCAGGTCCAAAATCTCAAGTCCCCAACCCGTTGCTTCATCTAGGTAATAAGGAACCTGAAAAAAGGAAAAAAAATATATGGAATATTATTCAAGCCTGATAGAGAACATTTTCGTATGATACTCTCCCTGTTATTAAAATGATAAAAGAAAAAAGAAAATGCCTCGAAAACATGTCAGCATATACATACAAGGGTGCCTCCATGCAGTGCGATCGAGGCAGAGTACAGAGGGTATTGCGGTATCGGGCAGAAAATGCCGTCATTCTTTGACCTTATCAACAGCTGCATCATCATATGAACCTGAAACAGAATGGGATGTGTTAAACAAAAAACTCAACGATTTTGTCTGAAACTTCTAGGTTGTAATAATTGACAATGCAAGTAAATATATAAAAATTAAAAACCACGTAGTTACCGCTGGGCTTGCACCGTCGGTCAAGAAAATATCATTTGGATTGCTAGGGAATCCATCACGAGCTTCAATGCCAGCAGCAATTGTATCGCGTAGCCCTTTGATTCCCTGATTTATCGAAGAAAATAAAAAACTCCCGTCAACTAACAGCCGTAGATTGATTCTCAAAGGCCGTGTTTGGACCGAAGAAAGTAGTGTGGAAAAGAAAAGAGAAAATGATTTTTGTAAGTTTTCCTTTCGTTTTCTTCACCATTAGGTGAAGAAATTAGTTTTCTTGGTTCCAAGTATAAACCCAAGCTAAATTTTATTTTCTTTTTATTTTCCTTACTATTTCTCCAATCAACCATACATAAAAACCAGTTCGTTTCATTTTTCTTTCCCGGCTAATTACCTTTAGGCTGCTTTGGAATGAAGAGATTAGTGAGAAAATTGGAGAAAAAATTGTTTTTATAAGTCCTTTCATTTTCCTCACTATTTGGTAAAGAAATTTGTTTTCATTAGTTGTAAGTATAAACTTAACTAGATTTTCTTTTCTTTTCTTTTCTTTTCTTTTCCTTATCCATTTCTTCAACCAACCAAACATAAAAACTAGTTCTCCTTTTCCATTTCATTTTTCCTGTCCCTACTAATTTCCACAACCAAACACAACCTAAACCAAATTGGTGCATAGTTCATTGGAATGTAACCTGGCTGTGGCTGTAAGCACCGGTGGCTCTTCCGGGGATTTGATCCAATATCTGAAAAGCTCGTTCAATCGAATCAGCACTGCAAACACATTTAACGGGATCAAATAATAATGCCTCAAGTATCTGATAATTCATGAAACCCAAATGACGTTTGATTTAAAAATGGGATTTTTCTTCAATTCGAATTAAGCTTTACCTAAATAGGCCTTGAGTTTCAGCTCTATCAAGAATCGCGGGATGGTCACACAGAGCAAGGACCTACCACAGTAGGACAAAAAATTAAATAAAGTGTTAAATAAAATGTATTTGAAGTTTTATAACACAAAATCTTATCCACAAACCTCCCTGAAGAAGGTTATTGGCAGCTGACCGAGCGATTGAGGGTTTCCAATATTGCAGTACAAAACCTGCAGCACAAAGGAAATAAGACTGTGTTGATGAGCCAAATTCAATTATGGGCTCCCCAAAAAGCTTCATTGAAACAATAGTCTTTAAACACCGCAAATAGTTCCTAGCAAAACATAGTATTACATACATAACATTCTATAGAATGAGGTAATAAGTGATCACTATAAATCATCATATAAACTAACAGAGGAACAGCATACTGGTGAAATCAGGACATTGATCTCCACTTATGTATGGCATAAGCATGTAATAAAGTCATAAAATATCTAAATAAAATATACAAGTAAAGTTTTAATGACAAGCAAAGCTCCGGGAAGAAAAGCATGCATAGCTACTACCTCATCAAAAGGATGAGATCCGGGATTCTGCTTCAACTCGTCTTGTATTTTCTGTCGCAAGAAACAAACGTGTTTAAAAATAACACCTAATTATAAATTTGCATCAGTGGCAATATAACAAGATAAAGAAAGTGTCACCTGAGCAAGAGTGACGATTTCTCCCCGAACAGCATACTCACATTCCAAAACCTGTAATAACATATAAGTGAGGACTCAATTCTTTCATAGGACTACTAAACTAAGATTATCACAACACATATGTTGCTCTTTAGTAAAGAAAATCATTCTCGTACATAAAACTATGATTACAAAAGCTACATGAGGAGTCATCAATCGAACAACCCCCGCCAACAAAACCTTAATCGGAACTAAAAGGGAAAGAGAAACCCATAAGCCATAACTTCAAAGATAAACCAAAAAACACAAAATTTCGAGTAACTAACAGTGATTTAAACAATCCCCAAATAAAATAACCAAAGCCCATCAATCTACGAATAGTTTTACCTTGGGATTAATGGTTTCAAGCGTGATAGGTGTGGCGGAATAATCAGAAGCCATTGAATCGGAAGTAGCTGCGGTGTTGAAAAGGCGTGAAAGAAAGGGAGATAAAGAAGGGCGTTGTTGATGCTGAGGATTCGAAGCGGTGGAGCGCTGAAGCACGCAACAAGTCAAACTTTGCTTCCTGTGGGCAGCTAAGACCTGTCTTGATTTATCTGCCGCAAATCTCCGCATTTTCGTGGATTTATACGTCGGCAGAAAGACGAACTCCTCACCCTCTTCTGTGTGTGTTCGATGGTTTAATGTTATTTTGATCCTTGTTTGACTTTTTGACCTAAGCATATATATATATATATATTTGTTTTAATGGAAAATAATAGCAGTACGTGTCGGATCGGATGTAATAAGTTTGTTCGGTTCCAATGGAAAACAAAATCTTATATTACATAAAAGATTTTGGCTAAATATAAATAAATTGTTACAATTTTAGGATTAAAAAAGTTACAATTAAGTAATCTGAAAAAAAATTAGGAGGTAACGAGTTGGTTGTGTGTACCATTTTATCATCATTGACGTGCCTTTTTATATGTATATCACGTACCATGTTAAGCGTTTATATGGTATATATATACGTTTTTTTATGTTACCTAAATTTATTATATGATGTACCGTTTCTCACGGTATTGTGTATCATAATGCATTCTTATGGTACCTAAAATTACTTATATGATGTACCTGTGGTGCAAACGGGTACTTATGTGTAAAAACTTTATTCTACTAGGTACCGACATGTAAAAAAATTCTGACAAGGGACTGAATTGACAATTTTTATACAAAATTTAAGTGTAAGTTTCCCTAAATTCTATTTTCTTTAGGCTTTATTATTTTTTTCAATCTGGTATATTTGGGAAGAGACAATTTAAGGACACTAAATTAAGAGGTAATGATTTTAGAACAATAAATTTCGAAATCGAAAATATATGAGAATTACGTGAATTTTAGCCTGAATTAACATATGTAAGTCATACTTAACAATTAAATTGGGGGAAATCATATGTTGCATATTACATGCAATTTTGGATTGGATTTTTTTTCTGGTGCCACGTATGATTTTTTTCCCAATTAATTGTCATGTGTGGCTCACGTGTGTCGATCTAGACTGAAATAAAGTTTTCGTCGTTAACTGTCCTCAAATTCGTTCAGTTTATCCTAAAATTGATGCCTTTTAAAGAAAAGATATTATGTATTAAAGATTGATGTTCTGGATTGTTGTGACCCGACCCGATCCAAACTCGTTTGCGAAGAAACAGTTGGGCTCTAACGCCAACAAAAAAAGGGCAAGAGAGAGACATTATCTGTGAAGCTACGCAACAGAATGTAATTCACTGTATCGCTTTCAGGGATTTCCCTTCTTAGTAACAAAACTTTTTATTTTCTTCTATGTTTGAGGTTGATTTAAAAGTTGTGACGAGTTTCTAAATATAGTTGTCGGCTGTCGCTTACTTGAGTTGCGAAGGATCGTGACTATAACAGTCCGACCCGGCCCGACCCGCCTAAGTAGCGGGTTGGGCCGCGACTTTTTTAGGCCCGCCAGAAAGCGGGCCTAAGCGGGCTAAACTATTTTTTTATTTTTGTTCTAATCTTTTCAGGCCCAGCCCAACGTGTGACTAAAATCGTGCTTCCCAATAAATAAAACCTAGCGGCAATCAGCGAGATCACACACCTACGATACCACAGCCACCAGCCCCACCGATTAACAGTCGCGCACCAGTCGACGGAGCACCAGGCCACGCACCACCACCAGTCGAAGCCAGCGACGCACCACTCGAAGCACCAGACTCGCAACAGTCGACGAAGCACCAAACCCCCTATCATCCTCTCCGGTCGGCACCGGTGATCTCCTCCCGGACCGCACAGGTGGCGGTTCCTGTTTTATTCGTTGGTGTCGATCGATTTGAATTTTGATTTCTTGTTGAGGTTGATTAAAATATGGGCCATTTTAAGTGTTTGCAGTTTGCTATCCTCGCTGTGCTTTCCAAAGTGGTTTCAGCGTGATATTATGCTGTTCCTCAAGTATTTTCTTTCCTTGTAGCCTCTAAGATTATATATCTTGAAAATTTGTTTTGTGTTAGTGTTTCTAAGTTATCGCGGATTGAGTGCTGAAAAGTGTTTCATGTCTACTGTTATTCCGGTTTAGCAATTTGAAGAACAACTTTAGTAATTTGTTGCTGGATAATCTGAACTCATGCTCCCTTTCTACAGTTGGTTGGTTTCGGCTTCGGGACAGTGTTTCTGTTGCATTCTTATGGTGTCTGTTGGGTTAAAAGCATTGCCCTCGAGGAAACATAAGTATAGTGACATATCACAAGACAGCTTAATAGTTGATAGAGATAGTTATTCCTCTGATAAAGTCAGCCAAGCCCGGAAAATGGGTCGAAAGGGAAGTAAGACAAAAGCTGGATTTCATGGAGGTGTTTCTCGTCAACAGCAACCAAGTGCTAATAAGACAAAGGCTCGAAACTTTGAGAAGGAGAAAAAAACCTCAACATCACAAGCATCGTTTATCAGGTTCTTGTCTTTCTCTTGCTTGACACTTGATGATTTGTTATGAATGTGGTTGTTTTTATATTTGGAGATTGTTTTTTCACTGTAGAAAGCAAGTTGATCCTGAGACCACTAAATACTTCACTGAGATTGCAAACTTACTAGAAGGAAATGAAATTGGCTTGGATGAACGATCTGTTGTATGTGGTAATGCTTTGGGAGAAGCCAGAGGTAAAGAAGTTGAACTTGCTACCGATTATATTCTCAGTCACACAATGCAAGCTCTTCTTGAAGACTGCTCGGTGGAAAATCTTTGCGGGTTTCTGCGAAGCTGTGCAAATAAGTTTTCCTATATAGCCACGGACAGATCTGGTTCTCATGTAGCTGAAACCGCCCTCAAGTCTTTGGCTAAACACCTTGAGGATGATGAGAATCATTCGCTTGTTGAAGAAACACTATCTGTGTTGTGCCAGGTACTTGTTATTTACAAATTATTCGATGTTATGTAACTGGAAGCAAAGCTACTTTGATTTGAAATCCATTGGGGAAATGATGGTTGGATGTCTTTTTCTTGGCTTACCAGCTTCTTGTATGTAGAAGATCGGTTATGCGAAAATATATATTTTTCCTGTTTTCTTTCAGTTAATTTACTTTCAGATGCGGTAAAGCATTTCTTAGCTGATTGTTTGTTAACTCTCTGCTCCAGGAAATTGTGTCTAATCCTGTGGATGTAGCGTGCAATTGTTATGGATCTCATGTTCTTCGGAGGCTTCTTTGTCTTTGTAAAGGAGTCCCCATGGAATCATCTGAGTTTCATAGTGCAAATCCATCGATGGTATTGGCAGAACGGTTGAATTTAAACTCGCGTCAAGTGGACCGCTCTAAGAAATTACATAACCAGCCATTTCTTGATCAACTGAAGCTTCTTGTATCTGAAATGTTGAACCCCCTGAAGGTGGATGTAGAGCATCTCCTATCCAACCAATATAGCAGTTTAGTTCTGCAGGAAAGTACTTTCTATCACTTTACTATTTCTTAGGTCTTAGCTTCTGGTGTAAATATTTATTTTTCATCATGTGAAGTAATCATTGCATGCTGCATCCAATCATTTATGTGTGCAATATTGTTTTTTTTTCCTCCGAGATGAAGCTTTAGCCACCACCCCACATCATAAAAGATTAACCAGTTCTCAGTAAATGGGTATATCTTGCATTGGAACGAAATATCTTGCATTGTATCTTTACTATCACTATAATGACTGAAAACATTGTTACGATGCTAGTTACTTCGATGCATATTTTATAAGTCGAATCGTGAAAGTCAGTGTTCCTCCTCCTGCAGACTGCGTTAAAATTATTTGCTGGACAAGATGATGAACTACAACAATTCATTCCAGTTCTTCTTGGCTTCAACACAGAAAATGAGTTGGAGGAGAATTTTGCCAAAGTTGGGGCATCGAAGAAAATTACTCATTGGGTGGAAGAAAATGCCTACAGTCATTTAATGGAGGTAACTTTATTGCTTTGTCGGCTCATGCCACAATTCTCATCATTGTCTCCTTGTCAATGTTCATTATTCATGGATCACAATTTTCCAGTGTCCTTATGCTCTGTAGTCCAATTTCTGAACTAACTCGATTTTCCAGTATTCTCTTGCTCTGCAGTCCATATATATAACTACATTTTGCGTCGTTCGTATTTTGCAGGTTATTTTGGCTGTGGCTCCTGACGCCATATATGACCAAATCCTAATTAAAGTTTTCAAGGATTCTCTTGTTAGAATGTCATCGAATGCCTCTGCAAACTTTGTCGTGCAAGCATTAGTTTCTCATGCAAGGAATCAAGAGCATGTACGTCCAGTAATCGTTTGAGATTTGTTATGCTACTCTTTAGGCTTATGTTCTGCTTTTATTTTCATTTTATTGGCATTTGAGAAGATATGTGCCCTGATTAGTTACAATTATTGTTTCTCTAGTTGCCTCTAGAATTTTCGCTGACCAGTCCATGCTTGTATCTAATGTATTTTTTTTTTCTTCTCAAGGGTTGGTAATGATAATTTTGCTTTCGGACTGGTGATTGTAGTATGCAATAGAGGATAAAAAAATTAAATTCTTTACTTATCATTGTTCACATTCTTCCATTATAATTTCAGATGAAGATTATTTTTGGTGAGCTGGGTTCTCAAATTGCGTGCCTTCTCGAACAAGGAAGGTCTGGAGTTGTTGCAGCTCTCATCGTTTCAACAAAAAGGCTTCAAATTCTTGGAAAAGAGGTTTTGTTTTCTCCCAACACTTACAATGTTACTTGCAGTTTAAAATTATTCAACGGGGAAAACAGTAAAATTGAAATAATACTAATTCCTCTTTTTTTGTTTTATGGTCAATTCTGTTCTTGATTGAATCATTCTCTGGTGCTCTTTGGTCAGTGTTGTACGGCCCTTGCTAATGCTGTGTGCTCAACAAACGAGTCCTCTGCTGTGATCATCCCGCGAATACTGTTTCTTGATAATTACTTCTTTGCCAATGATAAAGCCAACTGGAGATGGCCCGATGGTGCTAAGATGAATGTTCTCGGGTCCTTGATTTTGCAGTCAGTTTTCAAGTTTCCAAGCGTACGTATTAAATTTCAATGTTGTTCCTATTCGCAGATGATGTTTTTCATTTTTCGGGTTTTGTTTTTGAATATTGTGATATAATTCGGTTCCCATTTCTAGATTCATAGCATTATCTCTTAGAGAAACATGACCACACAAATATCAATCTAAATCAGGTTCATTTTTATTGCAGGAATTTATACAAGCATATATTAACAGCATCACATCTTTGGAGGAAAATCATAGCCTTGAAGCGTTGAAAGATCCAGCTGGTGCTAGGGTTATCGAGGCTTTCCTCAGTTCCAAAGCCAATGCTAAGCAAAAACGCAGTCTAATTCTCAAGTATGGTTTCCTTCTAAAACCCTGCACCTATATTTTTCTCGGTAGTATATTATACCTTTAAATGCACAACCTCTTGTCCCCTTCAACATCCATCATCTTATTCAGTTTGTTTATATATCTTAATTTAATTGTGTCTTAGCGTATTGATTTCATTTAATTTAAACTATGTGTTACCGTACATGAGGAATATCTATACTTTCTTGATATATTTCTCATAGGATGATACTAATAGATGATTGAATGATTTGCTTTATACTTTTCGAAACCATTTTAAGGCTCAAAGGACATTTCGGAGATCTCTCTCTGCTTCAGTCAGCTTCTTTCACCATCGAAAAGTGCTTCACGGCCAGCAACTTGTCTGTAAGAGAGGCAATCGTCTCAGAGTTATTACCAGTCCGAGCAGATCTTTCCAAGACCAAACAGGGTCCTTACCTGTTGAAGAAGCTCGACGTCGAAGGGTAAAAATATCCTCTATTCAATCTTCCAGATAACTTCTGAAAATAAATATGCCAGAGAACAAAAAAAACCCGAAGAAAACAAGTATTAAAGATCTGTCGGGTCTTGTTTTCTTTCGTTTTTTTTTTTTTGTTATTTTTGGTCTCTGATTGTTGATTGATGGTTTCTCTGGGTTATTCTAAAAAATGGTCTTTGACTAGGTAATTTTTTTTTCAAAACTAGCCTTGCTAACCACGATTTTTAGTCAATAGCCTTCAAATTTTAAGGGTCTTTCCGTCAATTGGCTAATTCATGGGACCCCTTATTTAGCACAGGAACCCCTACAGTATAGCAGGGGACCGTACTGTACAACGTTGGACCCTTGCTTCAATAAGCACGGGTCCCCTATGATATATGGGAGCATGCGACCTCTACTACAAAAAAGGCGTTGCAATCAGAATTTGAACTCATGGCCTATTACACAAACGACTCCTACACAACCACGTTTTGCAGTTATATATTTGTTCCTATATGAGCTCCAATTAGTAAGGCTATAATAGAAATTTTACACATTGAGATTATTTTTCAAAAATTGACCAAGTCAAAGGCAAATTTCTTAAATAATCCTAGTCTCTATCTCAATAGAGATTTTGTTCCTACTGGATGTTCGATTGTATCTGAGTTTCTTTCCCTCCGAACACTGAATCAAGCAAAAGCTCATTCGCATTTTCTCCTTTCCATATGATATATTTACTACGAGCAGATTCTCGAGACGGCCCGATCAGTGGAGATCGAGGCAGACCTCGAAGGAATCGGCTTACAAGGAGTTTTACGAGTCTTTTGGATCGAAAGATGCCACGTCAGCATCTCGAAGCTCGAATTTCCTCTCAGGCGGCGATGCCCGGAGATCGGGGGCCGAGAACATGAAGGAGATGAGGAAGCATATTGACATGCGAATTTCTTCGGGTGCTCCGTTCTTGGCTCATCGTAATGGTAAGAAGCGAAAGGGTGACGGTGGTGGGTTTTTGTCCAAATCTTCTAATAAGAAGTTTAAATCTGGTAAGAGCAATTGAAATATAGTTTTGCAGGCTTGTTTTCAATTGATATGGTGTTCTCTTGGCTTCTATTAAGTTTATTAATGTATTTGAGAAATTTCGTCCTATCGAACCTCTCCCATTTTTACTAAATGATATCGAAATTAAGATGATTAAGTAGAATATAAATTTATGCACATGTGCTCTAATATGTAAGTATGTATTTTCGAGGGATAAAATTATTTTTGGTCCTCAATGTTTGTTCGTCGGGTAATTTTGATCTCCAATGTTTTCGTTTGCAATATTTAGTCTCTGATGTTCTGATTCGGGACAATTTTGGTCCATCGATTAGATTTTTGTCAATTTAGATTGAATATTTCAGGAATATACCAATTTTGAGAACCAAAATTGTCCAACGAGCAAATGTTAGGTATCAAAAGTGGTTTTATAAAAAAGAATTAAGTAAGAAGTCCACTCACTTGGCGACACTTGGTGCGATTAGATCAATTACATTCAAATTAACGGAAAATTAATCGAGGGACAAAATATTCAAAATCAGACAACATTGGGGACTAAATGTGCCAAGTAGAAACATCTAGAAACCTAAATTGCTTAATAGACAAACATCGGGACCAAAAATGGCGTTTCCCTATTTTTTAGGTAGATTTTTCGTGGCAATAACCTTCTATGACTAAGAATTTTAACGGTAGATTTCCTATCCTCTAGTTAATGTTACTGCACGTTATTTTATAATCTTAAAATCACTAAAAAATATAGAGTAACCGTCCAAAATACAGATTTTATTGACCGTACGGTCACAAAAGATTTTATCATTTACATCGTCACCAAAGAATCCAATTACTTAACTCATTTTTAATGAAAAGCGAAAGCCAATCATCAACAATCCTCTTTGTCCTTACCACCTTGCTCCACGTCCAAATTCCTCGGACTACTACTAAGCACCCTCCTACTGTTACCACTAAACAACCTCTTCAGCGACCTTAATCTCGTCAGCACCGGAGATTTCATTTCCCGATCGGAGCCTTCCTCGATCCGCCCAGGAATATCGATCACCACCGTCATCAACGGCGGTGAAGGAGAAGAAGAACTCGACGAAGGTTGACCATGGCTGTCGTCAGCTGAAGCAGTAGTATTAGCAGCCGTAGTCGTACTCACTCTCACCTCGTCTCCCCAAAACAACACGTTGGTCGGAAAATTCGCAGCGCCGCCTGAATCTGCAACGTCGCCGCCGTTGACCGCAGTGCCGGGTTTTGTCTGAATCAGATCGGAGACGAGATTTCGACATATGGGACACGTGGAGTGCGATTTAAACCACGCGTCGATGCAATCGACGTGGAACCCGTGCTTGCACTCCGGCAGAGCCCTCACCTTCTCGCCGTCGGCGACCTCGCTGAGGCACACGGCGCACTCCAGGCCGTCTCCGGTGTGTTCTCGGCGGCTGAACGCGGTGACGGGTAGGGTTTTCAGGACCGAAGGGTCTAAGCCGCGGCGCGCGGGTGGGACCGTGGCTTCTTGCCTCCGCCTCGTGGCGGTGCCGGTGCCGTCGGTTTCTCGTCGGCGGCTCAGGACCCACCTGGCGTAGATGTGGATGCAGAAGACGAAGACCACGACGAAGAGTAAGAGCACTATCGCTATCACCACTATTTTTCCGACCAGTTCGATCGCGTCGGAGTTGCCTAAGCCGTCGCTGCCTGAAAATTCTCCCATTTGTCTTTCTGTTTAAATCAGATTTGCAATTGATTGTTAGAATTCTGATGAAATTTGGGGATATTAAGCGTAACCCAGATAGAAAAATCTCGTCTCTTTGTTTTCTAGCACAGAGCACTTGGAAGAATTCTCAGGGTGAGATATATAATATATATATATATATATATATTATATAGATATATGAAGGAAATGACGGAGAAGATGAACATGAATGCTACATAAGTAACTACTTGACGAGTTCGACGAAGATTCTATGGTCAATTATCATTCGCAATGAGCTTTGGAAATTGACAGTTGCGTGGAAAGATTCAATGTTAGTCTCAAAACGGCAGTCAAGCTGAGAGCACTAAACGGCGGCGTTTTGAGGGATTAAAATTCAAGTTTGGCTTGCTAGCTATTTATTATCATTGGAGGAGGGGTCAAAGTTGAATCAGGGGTTTCTTGGCGGCTTTGAAGTATAAAAACAACTAGAAATATAGAAGTTTACTTGAGTTGAACTTTTTCATTTGTACCATTGAGACTAAAGTTTCTGTTTATAATGGCCATTGGCAAATACTGTTTTGCCCTTTTGGATAGAGCCCAAAAGAGCCAGATTTCTGGGCCTAAATTAGGCCCATTTAAGAATGAGGGCCCACATTTGCAATTTTATGGCCCAAACAAGTATTTTTAAATATATTTTGCGTAGTTATTTTTTAGTCTTATATTTGGGTTTTGGGGGAGTGGCATTTTATGAACATCTAAAATAAATAGTTTGAATTTACGGACAATAATCTTCGAAATTAAAGAAATTTAAGGGCAATTAACACTGAACCATAATTCAGCCTAAATTAACATATGTGAGCCATACATGACATTACTTTGGGAAAAAAATACTAACGTAGCAAACCTCACTTCAACTAGGAACTAACACAAGTATGGTGCAAATGACATTATTCTGAGATAAAATTCTACGCATCATCGAGAAAATTGGGTCCAAAGCAGCATGTTCGATGCTACGTACAATTTTTATCAAACTTAATTGTTAAGTACGCATTGAAATTAGATTTTTCAAATTTAACTGTCCTAAATTGCTTCAATTTGGAAGCTTTTCATTATCCTAAAGTTATTACTCCTTAACTTTGTTGTCCTTAAAATGCTAATCCCCAATATATACAAAATTAAAAAATTAATTAAGCATATTACAAATCAACTTAGCCTTGCCCCATAAACATTTTAATGCTCATTTTGCTGTTTGTTTTGGCTACACTGAAATTTGACCCAATAGGCCCATTTCGACTTCGACCCAGTTTGTTCGGCGAAGTGAAAAGTAAAGAATCCACGTTCTCATCCTCACCGACGACCTTCTACAGTCGTCGCCGAGCCGATCAACGAGTTACTTGATAAATTGTTCAGTTATTATCTGAAGCTCGATTGAGTGTCTCCTCACTCGTGCTTTGGGGATACAATCAAGTGGCCGATTCTGCGGGTGAAAAATAAAGGAATGAACACGATGGAGAGAGACGGTTCAGACGAAGAAGATGATCGCAAGAACTTAGTCGACCGAAATTACGTTGCGAATTCGGTCGATCATCACCGTTCGACCTTTCGGATCGACGATGCGAGGAGTAGGTTTTCGAGTGTATCTCGGAGGATCAATAAGATGTATTTCTGCGCCATTTTTCTGCCTGTGGTCGTTTTGCTGCTGTATTTTGCTACTGATCTGAAGAGTATGTTTCAGATGCGTCTTCCCGTGGTTAGTGGCAGTGGTAGCAATAGCGTTGCGGTTAATCGGATGCGTGAATCGGAGCTCAGGGCTTTGCATTTGCTTAAGAATCAAGAGATTGAGCTTCGTAAGATGTGGAATTACACTTCGTCGGTGAAAAGTTCAGATTTCAAGCCTGCGAACGATAGTAGTAATCACGAGGTAGAGCTGATCCCGAGCTCGAAGCTCGAAGAATTGAAGTTTCAGGTTACGAATCAGATTTCACTGAATAGGCAAATTCAAGAGGTTTTGCTGTCATCTCACGAGAACGAAGCTTTCGTAGAATCTAGTGACTTTAACACCGATGGGTATCGGGATATGTGTGGTAAGGTGGATCAGAAGTTTTCAGAGAGGAAAACGATAAATTGGAACCCTAAATCGAATAAATACCTGTTTGCAATCTGCGTATCGGGGCAAATGTCGAATCATTTGATCTGCTTGGAGAAGCACATGTTATTCGCAGCTTTGCTTCGCCGGGTCCTCGTGATCCCGAGCCCGAAGGTAGACTACGAGTTTAATCGGGTTCTCGACATCGAGCACATCAACGAGTGCTTAAAAAAGAAAGCTGTTGTCACTTTTGAGGAGTTTGCTGCAAGCAGAAAAAATCATCTACACATCGACAAATTCATGTGTTATTTCTCGTCTCCACAACCATGTTACATGGACGATTCGCACGTGAAGAAGCTGAAGGGGCTCGGTGTTGTCTTCAATAAAGTCGAATCGGTGTGGGAAGAAGACGTGAGGAAACCGAACCCGAGGCTTGCCCGAGATGTTGCATCGAAGTTTTCTTCAGACGAGGATGTCATAGCCATAGGAGACGTGTTCTTTGCTGACGTGGACAGGGATCGGGCGATGCAGCCCGGTGGTCCCATAGCCCACGAATGCAAGACCCTGATAGAGCCCGGTAAGCTCATTTTGCTAACTGCACAACGGTTTGTGCAGACGTTCTTGGGAAAAGACTTTATCGCCCTTCACTTTCGACGCCATGGTTTCTTGAAGTTCTGGTACGAATATGAAAACTAGTAAAAATTTGAAAACTTTATGCAGCAATCTAACAAAATCCCTATCGAACGAATGCCTTTCTCTCAGCAATGCGAAGCAACCGAGCTGCTTCTACCCCGTGCCTCAAGCAGCAGAGTGCATCAATCGAGTGGTTGAAAGGGCCAATGCACCGGTGATTTATCTCTCCACGGATGCTGCGGATAGCGAAACCGGGTTATTGCAGTCTCTCGTTTTCTTGAACGGTAAGAGCGTGCCTCTCGTTCAAAGACCAAAGCGCGATGCAGCTGAAAAGTGGGATGCGTTATTGTACAGGCATGGAATCGAGGGAGATCCTCAGGTGAGAATTGTTCTTCTTGACATTCAAAAACTTGTTGAACAACTACAAATTTCCCTATACATAACCAGCAAAAATCTCAACTTTTTTTCATCTAAAATCCTAGATTTTTTTTTTCTTGAAGGTCGAAGCGATGCTGGATAAGACAATATGTGCACTTTCACGGGTTTTTATTGGATCCTCTGGATCCACCTTCACCGAAGATATACTGCGACTGCGCAAGGATTGGGGAACAGCTTCCCTCTGCGACGAGTACTTGTGCCAAAATTATCTGCCGAATTTTATCGCACAAGAAGAATAAAAGAATTCAGATAATACAGTGGTATCTTCATCATGTAAGTATCATTATGTATGACTTAACACGGCTGTAATGTACGCATGTATGTATGTCAGTTATTCGTTTTTTGGTGAATAATTTGTGACTGAGGAAGCAGAAGTGATAACGCCTTTGCTCTCTGTGTCTGTGATGATGTTCTAATGTAACCAAGCTAACCTTGAGGATTTTTAAGTGTATGTTTGTATTCTCAATTGAGTGGTTCTTCGAGGTACTTTATTTCTTACTCACTGCGTTGTATGATTCTTTTATTGTAAACATGTTTTTTTATGTCTTAAACAGGTTTCTTATGATTCCTGTTACTTGTCTATCTTTTACTGGTACAAATAAGGTTTTTTTTTTATGTGTATCTCGATGTAATTTTTTATTCATCTACTCTAATATGTAAAGTCTTATAATTTGTAAAGTTGCAAAGTATGTGATTGAAAAATTATAAAAGTTGATGTTGAAGAAAATATTTCGAGAATATTCTTTTGAGTTTTTTTAGAATGAGTTTAATGGCCGTTCCGAACGTTCTCTTGCTCATGTTTGCCCGCTGCACCAGTCGAACCAGTGCTTGAACCACTTCAGACATCGGTGGCCTAAACTCGGGCTCAGACTACGATTAAAAAAAAAAAAAAAAAGGGAGTCAATGAAAAGCAAGGCTTTGATCATATTGTTACAAATATTTTGCATTTTAATTTGTAATATTACCTGAACACACAGGGCAACATCTGGAATTGGTAGAGGAACTTAATGAGGGTAAAGCTATTATAGCTCGGGATCGACCATCTTAGATAGGGCATCGACGTCGTGGAGCTGAGGCGTGGCCCACTGAACCAGCTATTGCTCGGTTCGAGGCCTCGAGCTGCATCGTCGTTCATTAGAGGATTATTACCGGCAAAATATGGTGTGTGTGTGTCGGTGTAGTGTGAATGGCTTTTTCGTGCGGAAACCAAAAAAAAAAAAAAGAAAAGAAAGGAAAACGTACTTAGTACCTATCGAATGGCGTACGCCCAGTGATCATCTCTAAAATTACGACGCCGAAGCTATATACGTCGCTTTCGATCGTGTGATGACCGGACATCGCGACTTCCGGCGCACTGTAACCGGATGCATGCACAACAGATGATTCGTTATTGTTAAACGACCACTTCAGCTAAAAGCTTAAGCTTGAAGGCATTGTGTCATTATTTTAATTTTACATATTTTATTTCCAACACGCCCCTTCACGTCTAAGCTGATTTCTTTCTTACCAGCCGTAGACGTGGAATTTTCTTTTACTGGGCGGTCGTGAGGATTCGTACTGATGATCTCTTTCGCGTAAATTATGATATCATGTTAAATGACTGACTACTACACCTAAAAGATTAAGTTTGAAAGCATTAGTGCATTTCAATATATTTTATTTCCAATGGTTTTCGTCATGGAAAAAGACGAGCGAGTCTCTTGCCCGTGAACATGGGATTTTGTCACTTAACTTGAGATTGAGGATAATCTTAACCTCCGATGAAAACAAATACTTTATCCAAACACAAACACGAGACCTTGATAAGAAAACTACTTGTCCGCACACTTGATAAACAAGACTGATTCTTTGTAGAAACGACGTCGTATCGTTATACGTGTGGAATGTCTTTCGTGTTCGATTGAAAGGCCCATTAATCTATAGGCCTTACATCATTAGAAACTTGGGCCAGTCCGCTTATCCAATTAAATCGCTTAAGCGATTCGATGTACAAATTATGTGAAATAATTATTTCTCGGCGGCAAATGCGATTTTTGGCAGAGAGAAGGTTCAATACAATACATTGCCGTTGCTGTTGAGAGCGAAGAGTGTTCATTGCCTTGAAGCTGTGGACGATCGGATGACTTTTTCTGGTAAACAAGGTTCGTGAAATTGTCAGCATTTTGTGTTTTGTTGCTGCTACACCATCCTCTGTGACCTGCTTGTTGAAATTTTGCCTAAGTTATTTGCAGCTTGTTAAAGAGATCAAAATTTCTAGAGTGGAAGATGATTATGATAATTGTCTTTGGTTTTTGAACGTTGCTTTCGGGATTCTCGTCCATTGTGGCGATGGAAACCCTAGTATTGTTTGTTGTACGACGTTACGGATTATGGAAAGGAGGCTATCGAATGAGCTAAAGGTAATAAAGTTGTATCATAAATGCAGTTGGCATCAAGAATGTGGAAAGGTAATCGAATGATTGATTGATTAATTGATTGATTGTTACTTGGTATTCAATCGAGTAATCGAAACCCTGCCTTTTGGAGAAAAGAATGGGTAATGTTACTAACTATTTATGCGCATTTGTGTTTGATGGCTCAGCGTTGTGACGGGAAAGATAGTATTTGGATAAAATTGATGCTACTTTTGGAGGATTTAGGGCTTGATTATTTCAATCGATGCAATATCTCGTATATTTCGTTGCACGCCTTCAAAATTTCGAATAGGTTCTTGGTTTGTGAAAGTAGAAGCATCGAGTGTCATTTGTATACATGTGAAACTTAATTTGCTTGTTATAGACCAAGGGGACTAGTATCCAATCCTTATTTTGCATCTGAATACAGTAATTACAGTGTTCGCTGTACAAAAAAGACAGTTTATCTGTGATCCTCACAATAGCCCGTTACATACGTGTACAGAAGATCCTCTGTGGATGCAAAAATTATCTATTTACAGGTTGAAATGAAACATCCTCCTCGCAAAATTCCGGCAGAGTATGCTGCGTTGAAATTTATATCTGGAAAAAGTTACGAGCTCTGTGTTTGAGAATCAGCTTCTCCTTGCAGGGTCACATGTCTCTCACATCCAACATCTTTCAACCAATCAACTACTTCCTGAATAGTTGGTCTCTTCAAAGGGTTCTGATTCACGCACCTGCAAGCAACATCAAGGACCTGCAGCATCTCCTCTTCGAATCCCTTGCCTCGAAGGATGGGATCGAAGATCTCCTCTTGCTTATCCTCTTTCCTCATATGATGAACCCAGGTGACCAGCTCCCTCGACATTTTCGCCTTGAACATCTCAACGGGCCTTCGACCACTCAACAGCTCGAGCAACACTACCCCGAAGCTATAGATATCCCCTCTCAACGTAGCAATCCACGACTGACTATACTCCGGTGGGATGTAGCCAAGTGTGCCAACTAATTCGGTGGTCACGTGGGTATGATAAGGAAGGATCAACCTTGCCAGCCCAAAATCTGCCACGTGTGCTTCGAAATTCTGATCGAGAAGGATGTTGCTGGACTTCAAATCACGGTGAACGATGTGGGGTTCGCAGATCTGATGCATGTATGCCACCCCGCAGCTCGCCCCTTTGGCGATCTTCAATCTGATTGGCCAGCTCAGCTGAGATGCCCCGTCAGCTTTCTCGTGCAGCCAGTAATCGAGGCTCCCGTTTTCCATGAAGGAGTAGATGAGGAGCCTAAAGCCATCGTGCACGCAGTAGCCCTGCAGAGCAACGAGGTTCTTGTGTTGGGCTGTGGATAAAGCTTCCACCTCAGCTTTGAATTCCCGTTCCATCAAGCCCGTGTCGCCGGAGAGCTTCTTGATCGCCAGCTTGGTCCCGTCTTGCAGAGTGGCTTTGTAGACCAAGCCAAAGCCCCCGCAGCCAACTATGTTTGACTGATTGAAGTTGTCTGTGGCCTTTAATATGTCAATTATCGTGAGATCTTCCACCTTGTTCTTATTGTTTGGGAACAACGTTACGAGGCTCATGTCTTGTTCAACTACAGGGTAAACTCCAGAGGAGTTGAACGAAGCTGGCTCGTTGTTCTTGTTCTCGGGGTCTCCCCTTGACCGCATCCTCCACTTGGAGAAGAAGCAATACAGCAGCAAAGTCACTGTGAAGACCCCGGAGCAGATAACAACAACGATTGTGATGATCTTCTTCTTGTTGACTCTTTTGCCAGCTGAATCGCTCGCGTTCGCTTGCTGAGTGGTGCAAGGCTTCTGCAAGAGATGGCCACAGAGCTTCGGGTTCCCTTCGAAGCTCGAATTGGAGAACGTGTCGAATTGTCCCCCCGAGGGAACCGGCCCTTCGAGGTCGTTGAACGCGACGCTGAAGGACGACAAGAAATGGAGATTCTGCAGAGACGACGGGATTTTTCCCGTGAGCTCATTTCTCGAGAGGTCGAGCTTCTCCAAATTGGTGAGGTTCGATAACGTGTCGGGTATTTCTCCGGTGAAGCTGTTGTTGCTCAGATCGAGCACGATGATGAACCTCAACAGACCGATTTGCGAAGGAATATTTCCAGAAATATCATTACCACCGAGGTAAAGAGCCGGTGGTAGATTCGAGAGCTGATTGTACTGCAAATTGGAGACGTTATTTGGCTGAACGAAGACGGGCAACACCAAGTAATTGCTTGAAACCTCATCGGTGTCCTGCTCCGTTGCTAGCCTCCTCATCCCCGTGAGCTCCATCGGGAAGAATCCCGATAGCAAATTGTACGATAAATCCAAGTAGAAAAGGTTAGGGAGAGACCCAAACCAGCCCGGGATCGAACCCGCGAACTTGTTGTAGCTGAGGTCCACAACTTCGAGGGTCACCAGTTTCGATAGCCATAAAGGGACTTGGCCCGTGAATCTGCAGCCACCGAACGCCAATACTTGGACACTCTGAAAACCGATCAAATCTTGTTCGTCAACTGGGAACGGTTCGTCGTAGAAGTTCTTGGAGAGGATTAGTGCTGTAAGGTTCTTACACCGTGATAGAATCCTTAAAGCACTCGAAATGTTGCTCAGGCTATTGTTAGAAATGGAGAGAAAGGTCAGAGATTGTAAAGCGGGTATCTCGGGCAGGATTTCTCCTGTCAGGTTATTCGCCGCCAGGCGAACCGCTTGAAGACTCTTGCAGGAGAAAAGGGTCGACGGCAAAGGCCCGTGAAACAGATTATTACCGAGGTCAACGGTCCTAAGCTGACCGAACTTTGAGAAATCATAGGCATCGAGTTCCCCTTGAAGGGAGTTGACCCTCAGATTCAGCACCATAAGATTGGTGCAATTCGTGAGCGATGTCGGGATTTCGCCACTCAATTGGTTTATGTGAAGCTGCAGCACTTGTAGTTTCGAGAGCCTCCCTATATCTTCGGGAATCGAACCCCTCAGCTCGTTTCCATAGAGCTCGAGGATTTTAAGGTTTTCGAGATTAACGATTCTCTCGTCGAAGAATCCTGAGAGCTTATTACCGGGCAAAGAGAGTTCATGCAGCGAGATCAACCTGTAAACATCCACAGGAATCTCCCCGGAGAGGTTGCTGAAACCGGCTCTGAGGCTCTGCAAATTCTTACAGAGGCCAAAACCTTGAGGAATCGAGCCCGCAAAGTCGTTGTCTGAGAAGTCGAGGCTTTGAAGGGACGGAGAAAAACTGCAGATAGATGAAGGAATTGTACCCGAGAAGCTGTTGTTCCTAACATCGAACGCTACCAAATTCGCCGCCGATGCAAGAAACGAATCCTCGATCGTCCCGCGGATGTGGTTGCACGAAATATTGAACGTTTTGATCGTAACGGGGAGCTTATCGATCGAAGATATTGTAGCATATAGACGATTACGGCTCAAATCGAAAACCCGAAGCTGATGCAAGGACGCGAAAAACCCACCCGGGAAAGAACCCGAGATCCAGTTGTGAGAGAGGTTGAGCTGAGATAGAGCCGTGAGGTTCGAAATCGAAGGCGATAGCCTCCCCACGAGGCCCCTCGATGGCAGCCAAAGGCTCGTGACCCTCCCCGAGCCATCGCAGCCTATGCCTTCCCACGTGCAGCAGTCGTCTGCAGCCGACCAATTCAACGGACGCGAAGAGGAAATGCTCGAGTTGAAGGACATCAAAGCATCTTGATCGAGCTGGTTGGTGCAGGTCGCGTGACAGGTACGCGCTAAAACGATGCACAGTAATGATATCTTCAGTATTAAATTCAAGAAATCGCGGTTTAAGATTGGAGGCTCGTGACGTGGCTTCTTCTTACAGGGAAGGAAGCAACGAGGACTCAATCGAGTTAAGAGCATAGCTGAGGCAAAATGGCGTTGAATTTGATGAATAAGGGTGTCAACACGAGAGGATTTAACGGCACAAGAAGAAGACTCCACACAGGTTTGAATGTTTTGCTCGATTGATTGTTTTCATCTGGGGTTTACTTAAAAAAAAAAAAAGAGAACTTTTTTGTGCATCCAATTTTGTGCAAGACTTCGCAAGGAGCCTACCCACCAAAGATGGAGAAGGGAGGAGGAGGAGGAGATGATAGATTAGAGTGGGTGATGTTGACATTGATGGGGCGATATTATTTAAAGGAAAAATTGAGATCTTATCTATCATAAAGCGTTTACTTTTGGTTCTGGTGGGTTTTCTTTATGCTCCATTTGTGCATATAAATTATATATATTTATGGGTATATGCGTATATGAAGAAACTGTGTGTGTGTGTGTGTGTTTCGTCTGTGTGGGCGTGATTGCGTAATAGATGCATACGCATACGCAACATCTCTCATGTTGAACTTGGTTTGGTTGGCTGGCTCTGTTTTGTGTGTGTGTGTAGTCATTGCATTGCCACTTGCATTAAGCTGTACAGAAAGACCTTTCTTAGTGGTTATGACTTTTTTTTTTGTTTGCAGGTTCATGGAGGCATAATTGGTAACATCTATCGGGTTTTAGCAATAAACATATCGTGGTAAGAAGATTCGTAATTTTTTTATTCACTGGTGGTGGCGGCGATTGTTTATTATAATAATAATAATAATAATAATAATAATAATAATAATAATAATAATAATAATAATAATAATCTATATGAAATTTGGTAAGGTGAATAATCACCGCTGTCTTAAAAAAAATCACCATGAGCACAATTGCAAGTCTCTCATCTATTGTGCATCCCCTTCATATTCATCACTTCCGCTGCCCCTCTCGCATCCACCAAGATCGTCGCCACCCATTTTTGGCGAGTTGATTTCTAAGAAATCCATGTAGGATTTTTTATGATTTTTGTTGGAAAAATGATCGGCGACCTAATTTATTTTGATATACGAAGTAAGTGACATTTTGCAATTAACAAACATAGTAACTCAAAAACGAAAATAAATACATGTAGTGACTCAATCTTATAATTTTGCACACACACATATATATATATATATATATGTCTTAGAATTTACTCAAAGAATATGAATTTCACAATCATGAGATGATTCCGACGTCTAGTTTAATCAATTTTCTTTCGTTATTTTGTTTTTGTCGGGGTATTTTCACTCAACTAACTATAGTCTTGTGGCACCCGCTTTGGGAATGGAATTAATCCTCGGGATGAGGTGAACATGTCTGACTCTTCACCTAATGATAGTCAAAATTATTAGCATGATTCGAGCCAAAGACATCTGTTTGAGTATCAATAGACCCAATCCTAGCCGCTAGTATCCTCAACGCAGATTCCGATTGTCAAGGAATCTAAATGAATTCGAACCCCACTTTTACCTAGAAATATTTCTACGCTTGATATATACATGTATAATGTGCTAGAGATTTGTCATTTACTTTAAATATTATTACACTTGTCATATATGGATATATAATGTGCTAGAGAGATTTGTCATTTACTTTATTTTTTATTGCGTCGATTTGCTTGTGAACGTGATGGGCTGTAATAAGTGAGCTGACAAGTGGGTGGTGGCAAGATTACGAGCGAATGCACATGTCAGGTCATCGTTTGCTAATTGGTAGACTTTGTTTTTGTATATGAGATACAACATATAATGTCATGACATTTAATTTTTCTTCGTTGACTTCCCATGAGAAATAGATTTACTAATAATATACACAGACAATGACATATTCCTCGGTTATAAAAGAACCTGAAATCTATAATAGTTTTGACATTGTAATATTATTGCTTTTGACAATTTATATAATATTCGCGGTCAACTACTTAGTTTAAAAGGGTCATTTTCCAAGAGATAGATCCTTCGGTCAACGAATCTTGGATGCAAACCAGGTAAGTAGTAATTGCTTTATATGATATATATATCCTTTTTAATAGGTCGTAGGAAACGAGTGTATCATGTGATCGCCAGTTATGCTTTAAATAAATCAAAATGCTAGCATGATAAAATAATAATACGATTTTTTATTTTCTGGTAAATTTAATTAGTACTGAGTTTTCGCTCTATCACTCCAATTCATTGCGAAAAAAAATGCTTGTCGGCCTTTACGTAAAATCACTAACTCGAGTCCATTTATGAATGATGATTCTTTTTTTCTTAAATTTCAACGGAGGTTTTTTAGTGCTTGGTTGATCTTTTACGTGGATATGTAGATAGATATAATTCAGATCCAAAAGTAAAACCGACACCAACCACACAAATTTTAAGAGCACTTTCCAATCATCTAATGATGTGTGTTGTTACCAATAATATGTAAGAATAATTACACATAAATCCACATTCATAAGATCAATTACACATAATTATATCCCCACCACATATCGTTAAAAATGGAGATCAGATTGCATAAAACTATTACGTGTAGCGCAAGACAATACACTCTTTCTCTAAAAAAAAAGAGATAAATGCAACTAACGATTCCATCGTAAAACGTGGAGAGAGGAGACTATTTCTTTTAGTTATATGCGGAGTCAGGTGAAGTTAGTTTTTCGATAATACGCGCCCCTCATGCGTGGCACGCTTCAAAGCCTAACACGTGAAAATATCAAATCGGGGGGCGGTGAGTCAAATCAGGGTGAAAACATGCTAATCAAACCCGCTCTAATAACATTTTAAATTGAAGATTTTAACAATAATTGTTATAAAGAAGAGAACAAGAAAATACACTCCTTTTGAATTGGCCTATGGTCAAAGGGAGTTGTTAAATCTCCTTGGTCGTTGTTCAAACCACATTGATCATTAAGATTAGTCAAACTGAAAGCCGAAATTATCTCATGGCGATAATGAGGTTCATATTCGATTCAAATAAAATTAAAGGGTGGACAACATGAACCATGCATATTAGCCCGCTGAAAGATAGGTCGTCTTACAGTCGACAATTATGTTCAAATCCAAATTGAAATTGAAATAAAATGATAGCTGAGATTGAAATGGGCTTGTAGGAGCCCATCTGTAAAGAGGCCAATATTCATAACCTAAAACAGCCCATTCATAAATTTTGAAAACTCCTACTAATAATAAAGCCAATCAAATGTTCATGAACTAATATGTCTACACATCATCAGCCTCTTCGGCCTTTGGACAGCTACTTTATTTTCTTGGATATTGATTCCTTCAATTTTCCTTTATCAAATAAATTCAGACATTTTATTTCCTTTTTACTAGAAAAATGACAATCAAACTTGAATAGGTTAATAAGATAAAAGGACTCCTCAACAAGACTCAATAGAACTTGTTCAATTATTACACTATCCAAGATTTAAAAAGCAACTGCTGATGATCCTCCAGAAAAAAAAAAGGTAAAGACAAGCATGTTAAGACCTCATTCACATGCCTGCATATAGCAACATGTCTTTTGTCTTGTGCTTCATTATTGGAAATACCTTTTCATAAAATTTAAGTCTTTAAAAAACCCAAAAATTAAGAAGAAGAAAGGAGAAACACAAAGCTTACAAGATCTCCAACAAAACGAGCCAACCATATCTTTATAAAAAGCAAGCTCATCATAAGATCATCAAATCCTTTTCTGATAATCAAGCAAGAGTAACACTATATAATGTCTGTCTCAATCACAAACAGCTTTGCTCTTACCATCAATTATCAACTCAACCAATGTTAAAAACTCAATTAATCACGAGAAACGCAAGCAATAAACCACATAAACACAGCAGCTCACCCAAAAGTTCGAAATTTTCCTTCAATTTTCGCCCAAGAATCACACACCATAGCAATCAAGATCACAAAACGTTTCAAAAATCTACATTACGAGCACCTTCTCATCTCTAAAGACAGATAACAAAAAAAGTAATGTTACAAACTTACAACAAACAGGCAAATCCGTCAAACGATGCAGCTGCTACTCTACTGCTGCTGTTGAGGCCTCGAATCCATCAACTTCGGAGGAGGCGAAATTCGATGATTCTTCCCCGAAACCCGATCCTCACCACCACCGCCGCCACCGCTGCACCCCACATTATTACCACCGCAACTATTACCACCACCGCCACCGCTGCTTCTGTTGCAATACTGCAATATAAAAGGATGCTTCAACAGCTGCCCCGAAGCCCACCTCTTCGCCGGGTCCCTCTGCAAGCAGCAGGCGATGAAATCCCTGAACTCAGGGCTCGCTGTGATTGGGGCCTCCGGCGGCTGAGACATGCAAATCGCACACATCAAGCTCGCCCAATCTCCTTGTCTTCCCACCGAAAACGGAAACCTCCCGAGATAAAATTCGAGAATGCTAACACCGAAGCTCCATATGTCTCCCGCGTAGCCATCGTAGAGCCCGTGATTCAAATCGGTGTTTATCCTCTCCGGGCTCATGTAGGCGATGGTCCCTACGGAGGAATTGCAGGGGTCCATGGTCTGAGCAAGGACGCGCGAGACCCCAAAGTCGGCGATCTTCACGAGCCCCTTGGAGTCGATGAGGAGATTCGAGGGCTTGATGTCGCGGTGGACGATTTTGCGGCGGTGGAGGTAGTTTAGGCCGGAGAGGACTTGTCTGGCGAGATCCGATAGGGCGGGCTCGTGAGGTACGCGGGCGGATTCCAGCGAAGCTCGGTCCATGAATTCGAGGAGGACCTGAATCTCGCCGTTGTGGTCGTAGAGGTTGAAGCAGCGCACGACGTTCGGGTGGTCGACGTCGCGGAGGATCTCGATCTCCCGGCGCATCTGCTTGCGGACGGCGTCCTCGTGGTTGCCGTAGATGACCTTGAGGGCGTAGATTTTGCTGGTGGGGCGGTGGAGGACCTTGTAGACGGTTCCGCCGGCGCCGCTCCCGATGCGGCTCAGGCGCTCGAGGTCTCCGTAGCTGATGGTGGCGTTTGTGGTCGGAGGGGGTAGGGGTAATGGTACGGCGAGGGAGGTGTCGCGCTGGGGAAGGGGGAGGGAGAGGTCCGCGCGGCGTCGGCGGGAGGAGAAGGACGACGGCGGAGGTTGGGTGGAGGAGGCTGGTCTCATCGCGGTGGTGAGTTGTCCGATTAGAGGAGGGAAGATGATTACGGGGAAATGATGGTGAAAATTCTTCGATGGAATATTTCCCCGTGTGTGTGTGTGTGTGAGAGAGAGAGAGAGAGGCAAAAAGGAAATATATATTATGATGGAAGGCAAATTGGTAGCGCATTATAATTAACTAATTAATTAATGAAATTCGGAAGGGATAAAAAAGAAATAATGTGCTAAGCAGGTAACGTACATAAATAAATGATTATATATAATATACAAAATATCTTTGGCTTGTGTTCCTTTGTCAATTGTGGAGAGCTTTCTATGTATTAATTCTATTTGCCTGATGAGTGATGAAACTTGCACTAAAGCTAATTCATAAAATATTCTTCATCTGAAAATTTACTTCTAAAAACTTTAAAATCACAATTCACCATTAGACACGTAAAAAATAAGACAAATAACAGCATCTCTCTCTACACTCGAAGTGTGCGGAAACCATATAGAAACACAAGCTGCAAAATACCATCCCAAAGAATATAAATCTCCCAAAGATAACAAGCTATATAGATCCTCGCAATAGAACAAGAAAATGTAAAATCATGAAACTAAAAAGATAGAGAAATAAAAGATGCTCACTATTACCATTAAAATGGGAGGCGATTGATGCATGAGAAAAAAAAAAAACTGAACCTGCAGTTTTTTAGTATACAATACATCAAGAACTCCCAATAGATCTCGCAGACGAAATCGATTGTGCCGAAACGGATGCGGTTGGGCTATTAACGTCCCTTTCCCCGTTGGCAGCCTTCGGTTTCCCGCTAAGGCGGTCGATTGCTTCTTGGCAAACCTCATTAAACCAATCGTCTTCAGGAAGTACACTGTAAATGATAATAAAAATAATAGGGAAAATATTTATTGATGTATGAGCGGTGAAAAAAGATTTTAAAAATATCATAAAAAAAGCTTTTAAATCCGATCCAATTAGGTTGTGTTTGGAACGTAGAAAGTAGCGTGCCAAAGAAAATCGGAGAGAAAATGATTTTCATTATCCTCGCAATATGGTGAAGAAGTGGGTTTTCCTTAGTTTTGAGTATAAACTTAACTAGATTTTCTTTTCTTTTAAATCTATTTTCTTCAACCAATCAAACATAAAAATTAGTTTTCCTTTTCCATTTCATTTTCGTTTACTTACTAATTTCCACAAACCAAACACAACCTTAGGGTGCGTTTGGTACGCGGAATTCGTGTGTGGGAAACGACGAAGGAAAACTAAGTTACTGCATCGAACAATGGTACGTTAAGCTTCGATTGGCGTACAATATGCCAAACGCAGCCTTAATGTAAATAAAATCAGTTAACAAATTCTCACCATACAATAAGCAAGCAGCGAATAAATTGATGATAATTACCTATATGGATCAATCCCAGTTGAAGCCAGAGCAGCTATTGCTTTAGATAGGATATCATTTACAACACGGTGCAGGTTCCTCGACAGAAAACGGCCTTGTGATGCGAACCCCATGACGAATTTCATATCCAGATAAAACTATCAAATGATAATAATAAAAGTATGAAATACAGAGAAGCACGGCGAAGTGAAAACAGATTACGAAGTGGATGATGATACACGAACCTGTTGCAGACCAAGGGGACCTAAAGGCATGGGTCCTTCCTCAATATCCTCCCAAAACGATTGGTCCTCAGAGAGCCACAAAATGACGGTCTCTATGAGCCTCATCAACAACAAAGTGGCAAATCTTTCCCGTCCTGCAAACATTTCTGCTACCATCGCAGCCATTCGGTTCAGTTTTGCAAAAAGCTCCTACAAATTTTGAAAAAAAAAAAAAAAAGAAAGAAACATAAGATTCGTAACTTACACCACACAAAATTATCTAATGACCAATCATGGATACCTGGAATATGGGAGAAGGGTTCCATTCTATGTCCCCCACATTCCCATCCATGTTTATATACAAGTCTGCAGTTAGACGACTATCGCCCTCTTCGGTAAAAATGAGATCAAGTGCATGTTGCCTACAGAAGCTATCTTTCAACCTATCAACGCAGTTTGCTAAGCGTTTTTTCCATTCCCTCTGCTCGGGGTTACGGTTCTGGCGATCAATGGGCCTTCGACGAGGCTCGTCCTTGAAAGTAGCCTGATTTGCTGGTGTGAGCTTCATGGCAGCGCGTGGCAACAGTTCATCGGCGAGTAAGGATGCGTTAGCAAGCAAAGCAAGTTGTTGGGCTTCGGTTTCAGCCATGCGAACGATTTTATTTGCTGAATCGTCAAATTCTGCCTCTTCGTCCATGGAACCAGGTAATGCTTTTATAAGCATGCTTACGTAGGCGTTGAAAACTTGTAACAACCCATCAAGTGTTTTACTCCCCAACTGCATGCTTAAAAGGGGTCCTACGTCTTCGAAGAAGTCCTGTACAAGCATTTGGAGGTTATAAAATCAGCAATCAGAAATCACTTGCAAAGTAAGGTTTAAAGATAAAATCGGGTTTGTTCTCGAATTTTGCCTCAACAATAACAACGGAAGAATGTTTAAAGCAAATCTGTATCTCTTGACCATAGGCAACCAACTTTGGAAGATTGATGTAGCAAGAGTGTGAGGATGACTTACTATTGTAACAGTAACAACATCAACTTATTTGTATACTGATGATAATTTTCAAATGGTAATGCCATTGTACAATTTTATAGTTAAGCTGTGATCTCACTTAGGGGCACTTGCAGTTGATGCAACTACGGTGCAAGTTTCTTGTCCACTACCTACATTATATCTTAAGAGAATGGTGTCTCAAATGAACTAAACACTGGGAGAAACAAGAACAAAAAAATAAGAAAAATTTTGAAAGCTCAAAACATATAGCAAAAACATACATTGCCATGAAGAAAGAGAGAGATAGCAGAAGCAGACAACATGTATATAAGCAAGTATTAGCTAGTGTGGCATACTCTTTCTATTTAAAACGATTAATGTGCTGCTAGGCTACTTATGGACTTTCTAACTTAGTCCTTAAGGTACCAAAACAGCAAGATATCAACATAAAATTCATATATATCGCCAAATGCAAAGTAAATTTTACGACACGAGCTAGATGGATTGAATCATGAAAGTACCTGGACCATACTATTAAATCGATGGGCACTACTTGAAAGCTTGTGTTGATATGCCAGTGCCCCACCAGCAGCTGCACCGGTCCTTCCAGACAGGCGTGTGGAGGTTGGAGGATATGTCAGCTCCCAATCATCAGCAGCAGCTAAAGCGGCAGTACTTTCTTCGATTCGTTTCAAATTAGCATCCAAGGCTTGCTCCACACTGGGCCTGAAGAGCTTCAGAAGCACGGGACAAAGAGCGAGGCCACGAGCTTCTAGTAACGAACAGTGCCCTAGAGCAATTTGAACACATTCTGCAGCAGATCTCAGACCCCCAGCAGCAGCCGATGATGCTAATGCATGCCTTTTTACTAGCAATGCAAATGCCTCTGTCTGTTTTGTTGCCCACATCACTAGCTCGGATGTGTAGGCTGTTTCCTTACCGAAAATAGCAAAAGAATCGCTTGCTGCTTGAGCAATGGCAGAGAATACAAGCTGTGAAAGTGCCGCTGTATATGCTCCTCCATAAGAGGTGCTCGATGGTCGAAGACTTTGCATGTTGTACTGATACCTTTGGTAATGTGCATTTAGCAGGAGACAGTGAGCACGCGGCCCATCTCCAAGCTTTTTGAGGGCTGAGATCGATGCACGAAGTTCAGCACCCCGAGTAGATGGTTGGCAGGCAGCCTCAGCAAGCTGATCAGCTAATCTTTGTCTGCGTTCCATTATAGCAGCCTGAAGTGACGTAATCATGGCAGGAGAAAGTGTTGTCTTTTCTTTTGCATCAGATAGTATTCGGTCTCCTTCATCAAGGCTGGCCAAAGCTTCATCGATTCTCCTCTCAGCCAATAACACATCAAGGAAATCAGGAAACTCTATTGACCATTTCTCCAACTGTGAAGGCTCTCCTACGTCATCATTGGAGGAAGCATCGACAACGGAACCATCAGTATCAGACAAAGAGTCTAGTTGGACTCCCTCGGTTAGATTATGAACCAGAGTTGCTTGAGTGGACAGCAAATTTCTCATTGATGCAAGCTCACCCTCTAAATCTGATATCTCTTTGGATGTGCTACAATTTCACCAACAAAAACGGAAAATAATGATACTAATTATATGATTTAAATATGAGCACAGTGGGCACTGTAAGGGGTGAATGAAAAATGACCCAGCTTCGACGTATGTTGCAAAACAATGACAAGAAGATCTGCCAACACAAAGAATTTTCTCTTGGTAACTAAAATGACAACACTCGTTTAACAATGGGGTCCTATGGATGGCTGTTATTGTATCTCAATACGCATTAATCCCTCACCTCACCAAGTTCCAATCCCAATTTCCCAGATGCATTTAATTTGGAACGTGCCAATCAACAAAAAAGAGGTACAATCTAAATTGAATAACTCTTAACAGGGCTACCCGAAGCTCTCTAGCTCTATACCGCCCCTTTTCATAAGCACAAAACGGACAACAGAACAAGAACCGGAATCTGACGGATCTTGAAAATTACAATAAAAACTCACCGAATAAAAGCTGTGTAGTTAGCATAAACACTTTTACGCATTTCTTCAGCTGAAGCTCTTTTCAGGTCCACTAAATATGAACATAACTGCCTTATCTCCTGCAAATATGAAGACATGCTATTCTTTCAACAAATGTCAATGACAAATCACTTGTACATACTATTGAGGTCTACTACCCCTCCCTTAATGTTCAAAACATATCCAGTAGAATACATAAATTGCATTAAGAAGGAAACAGTAAAAGGTTTTCATCCGAGTTCCGCAATTCTTAGTTACCAAAAATCACATTATCAATCTTTATCACGAAGACGAATGATTTTGATTGATGATTGACCATTCAAACATATCCAACGGATTAGAACTACTTCGGAGAATCTCAGCATTTTATGATGTCATTCTAATAAGGAGATTTTGGAATCAGTCAACTTAAAGTAAATGGCTCAAAATCAGATGCATTAACTTTTGACGTACTTACAAAGATATCTTAGAATAAACGGGTTAGGCACACACCCAAGCAACGTGGAAAGCTTATGCCATAAAAACATGCGACGGATCTCTATCTGATGTATACACCAATCACATGGCATATATTAGTCACCAATGACATTATATTCGGTCCAAATAATTTTTGGTCAGACCTTTGAGTACAATAGAATTCCACATTTAAGGATAATTTTTTCATTGGTAAAATAGGATGTGGCATCACGTTTTAGTAAATTTCACATGTTGTCACACTCCGTGTAGTCTAGTCTATGTGCTTTGAAGCAACAGAAGCACTTGTTCTCAACGTATAAAGAAGATTCATCCATGAAATTTATTTTCTAGTGGCTTTGTACAGGATAATTGATGAAAGGTGCGAGTTCCAGTGTATCGATCAATAAACACTGAGCTAAGGCATCATAAAAAATCAAGATCCCCTCACGCCAAAACGCACCAAGTCCATCTTTTTAGATAAGAAAATTGTACATTTTTGTTCAACCATAATAACTATAAATTTCCCCTCACCGGAAGCACGTTCTTATTATACATCTATCTTCAATATTGTCCAATTTTTTATGAAGAACGCCCACATCACTAATATTAATATAAAAATTGATATCTGAAGCAGTATAAATCAAAACCCCGTGCAAAAGTAGATGGGATACACAAAACTCAGTATTTTCATCGGATAAACGTCAAAAATTTACTTCGTCAAGTCAATCCAGTCCAACAATGTCAAGCATGATAAAAAAATTTCAGCTGACACAATAATAGACAAAAAGCTTTTGGCCATCCATCCAATTCCTAATTATGCAAGAGCAGTCATTCAAGAATCACGCACTGTGCTTGTAACAACTTATCAGCTATATTAAGAAAATGATTTAGATCTATCGTTATCAGAAACAAAATTAAAACCAAAATATTGTAAAGTAAACGACCTTCTCCGTCAACGAATGGCATTTTGACTGCATATAGGTATCGGCATCAAAATTATCCGATTTGAAGACGTTGAGATTTTCCTCGAGTTTCGCTCCTCCGTCTGATCTAGCATTATTACCCTTCCCCGCAACTCCCGAGTGAGCTGCCTTTGACCTCGAAGATTTAACCGTAGCCATGCCTAAAGATAGAAACTCCAAAAACGCGGAATCGAGTAGACCGAGTAAAAATGTATCGGTCTTATGCGAGTGAAGCAACAAAATCGATTCAACTGGAATCAGAGGTTTTAGATCCAAGCAACACGGGGGGATTATCGTAGAGATGCGTAAAGAATTAAAAAGATGGAGATTTTAGGATTTGGAATTGAACGGCGATGATTGAATTCGCCATGGAAGCGAAACGGAGAAGAAATCGCGTTATTGCTGAGTTGGTTTTATTTGGCGGAATGTTTTGTTGTGTAGTCAAAAAGTCCAAATTATCTTTTATTTCTTAATAATAATAATAATACTTTATATTATCATTATTCTTACCATTATTATTAAGTTCCTTTTCTCAATTAATGATACTTTTATTTATCTTTGGAATTATTTTCTTAAATATAATTAGCCATCTATTATGGACAATTTGATAATTTTAATTTCACTATTTTAATTAATATGAAATATTCTTCTATTAACGCAGAACCAGAAAGACTAGTCTCGCTAAAAGTCAGGATCATTCAATATTCGGCATCGAAGTAAAAATTCGCTTCAAATAGGAGGTGAAGACAACGATGTCATTGTGTAGAAATACATAAGGAAAAAAAATATCAAAGCCCTAATAGTTAATAAAATTACGTAAATTTTATTTCAGGTCCAATCCGAATTATTATTTAGTATCAAGCCTCTGTCAAACAAAATTTTAGTTTGAACGACCCGATTTTTATACCAACGCTTTATCGTAAATCTTTATGTATCACTATTAAGTTCAGGTCTCAGAAAATTGAGTTGTTAGAACAATTTTTTTAACTGAAAAATGAACAGTAATTTTGAAAATAAAGTAACCATTATCAACATCCTCGTTCTTCCTTAAAGCAACAGTTATGACGAGAATACTTAGTTACACCAAGCTTAGTTGTGAATGTAAAGAAAAAAAAGGGAGACTTCAAAATGTAAAGTTGGTAATGTGAAGCCAACCACCACATGACAAAAAGCAGATACATATATGATAATCCAAAACCTAACATCATGTTGTTAGCAAACCTTAAAGAAGTCAAATACATATTATTCCCAACACAACACACTTATAATCACAGTGTAAATCATGAGACCTTTAGTAGAATAAAGAAAACCATGATGCAAAGATTTGTGGCATTATTACAAATATCGTTGGATCAAAACGAACCAAACATCACACGAAACTAAGATATCGAAACATGGCCGAGCATTATTAGCACGGACAGATTCGGTTTTGCTAATTCTCCATCCTCAGTCAGAAGTGTCTGAACGAATAGCTGAAAGAACAAGATTTTTGCAGAAAAAAGAAAAAGATTAGTTAAAACGGGGATAAAAGTATCAAAACATGAACAATAAACAGGTTATATACACTGAGTATGTCACCATGGGAGCATATTCGAAGCTTTGTAATAAAGAATGTATACAAAAATTTAGTGACCTCATCCCAAAAATCTTGCGGTTACAAATTCCTAATCAGGATCCAAAAGCCATATATGAAATAAATATAAGAGGCAGGAACAAGCTAGAATGACAATTATCAGTAGGAGCCACAAACTTGTACGAAAATGTGGGATGAAGAGTCACATTGTTGTAAGAGAAAATAGGAAAACTTCCTCTAATTATCAATAGTAAACGGAAAGGTTAAGGGATAAGGCATTGCTAGTGACAAGATCTTGAAATTCTCAGCAACAGACATAGCAAAGCAGCTTTCTTCTCCGCAGAGAAATAACTGAAATCACCATCAAAGTCTTTCAGTTCGACTAATGAGGATCCAGAGAGAAGAATCAAATCAAATTAATTCAAAAATCAAGAGTAATCGTGGCGTTGTTTTCAGCTACGGAGCAACAAATTTCATACACCAATTAAACTGACACTTCGAAAAACACAGCCTAAGATTCCCCAATTCCAAAAAATACATTGACAAAAACAACGAAAAACAATCCCAAATCAGAGCAACCATTCATTGCCGAAACCAAAAATAAAAAGAGAAATCGCCCTAAATCGGATGAATCGGAAAACAAAATTAGAAGATTATGCATACCGGGCTTCTCGGGTTTCCCATCGACCCATTTGGAAACGGAGAAGTGAACCTTCTCCCGGGTGAGAGCCTCGGATCCGTAGGGCTCCTTCAAGCACTGCCTCACGAGATTAGCGCACAGGTTCGAATACGTAATGTACGTCATGCCGGCGGCTCTCCAGAAGGGTGCGGCAGCGTTCGACGACATTTTTCTTCGCCTTTCTCCTCGACACAACAAATCTCTCCCCACACCACTACACTACTTGACGTTGACGATATCACTGTTACCACCTCCGTACTTTTCTAACGTTGCATTTCTGTCAATATTATTTTACCCTACGAGATTAGCTTATTGGGCTTACAGTAACGGGCCTCCTCGTACGCACCGCACCAACAGGAACATTTATACTTTATTTTTTTCCTTATTCAGTTATTATTATTATCTATACTCTTCAAGTTAAAAACCCTCAATTATTATTTAATCAATCAAATATTTTTCTACAATTAATAATTTATTAAAAAATATATAAGTTACTTTCAATAATATATCTAAATATAAAACAATATATAAATATACACGTATTGGTGTGTGCTTGAATACTAGTGACAATTACGCATGAACAAACAATATGATATGATTCAAAGTATTTTGAAAATATAGTTTAGAACACAAAATCATTAAAACACTGAAATTCCATAACATTCTCTCTCACTAGAGCTATTTTCTTGACAGAGAGTCTGAGGGGTGCAGGGCATCCATCCTCTTCTAGACGAGCAAAACTCCATTGATGCATCCGTCATTTTCCGGGTTATTTGTAACCTGAGCATATTTACCTGCAAATATATACAGGATTAAAATCACAAGTAAAATAGCCTAAAAAAATATACAAGTATTGGGATTTTTATCACTGAAAGAGATGAGATAAATCATATACATACCCCACACAACTTTCCCGGCAGGGGTGACGAGGCCGAGCTCGCTGACGTTCACCTGAAACAGACAAGTGAAGGAAAGACAGCAACATTTTTTAGCATATATATTAGTGGCCTGTTTGATGGGCTGAATTAGAGAAATAACTTCGTAGTTATACTTTTGTTTGGTTTCTTTTTTCTAGTCAGAGATTAATAGAAAACCCAATAAAAAAATTTACGGGCTTGACTATAAATAATTCGACTAAAATGGGTGAGATAAAATATAACGAGCTTGATTATAAATAATTTGTCTTGGGCCTTAATATGGGGTCTTATAACCAAACACTGACTTGATAAAAGCTTATATACCTCGATGATTGTTCCCTTCGTGATGACACCGAGGCCCGTATACATTGGACCATTTGGGTTCTTCTTCACGCTTATGATCTCTAGATTGAACGTGCATTTGAGTTCGGGGTGAGTCACGTGAGCCTTTGTGAACCGCAGCCCGCTCGGGCGAATGAAACGCTCGTATTTCGGAGGCTTCCGAGTGAAGCTTGGCCCGACGAATGTTGCCTTGGTGACCATTCTCTTCCATTGCTTAGCTGCGATTTTAGTGTAGAAAATCATAAAGAAAATATGAGAAACACCAAAATTGATGGAATAACTTTTTTCTGAGGGGTACTTACTCTTTCGTTTGCCGGATCTGATGACTCTAAACATCTCATCTTCAGCTACAGGTCTTACCTATATAGGCCAAAACATATGTCATTAAAAAGTTGCATTTTAAGAGGAAAAATCAACTGAAAATCCCATGCAAGAAACCATATAAAAGTCTATATAACGCCTATAAAGTAGCTGCACATCCCCAACCTTAGGCAAGGGCACCTCCCACTTCCCTGCTTTCTCTTTCCTTTTTTGCTTTATGGTGTTACTGAGCACCTGGACAGAGAATTAAAGGAATTTTCAGAATAACTAAACAAACAAGGACTTAGTCATTAGTTCATAATTATTTAAGGAGAACAATGAGAGAGAGATGAAATAAAGTGTTAACCTTCGCTCTAGTTGTCTCATCACGATCAAGAAGATAGGCCGGTAAAGCACCGTCATGAACCTTATCATCAACCTTACGCCTTGTAGATGACTCCTCATGCATCAGCAAACTGGGAATAGAACATAAAAATAAGCATCCACATAAAAAATATCCAACTTGGAAAACATCATTATATTTTTTTCGATTCAATGTTCATCACCTTTGGAATTTCACGCCAAATATATGTTATGTCGGGTTTTGTTCAAAGTTGGAGTAAGAGAACATAGAACAGTTTGTATGTAATGTAATCATCCATTCTATAATCTAAACTTTCACCCAAAATCGAGCTCCTTCGCCTTCGGCATATGAAAAGTAGAAAACTAATCAACAAAAAACAATACAATTCGGTATGTCATGTTAAGACATTTCCCTACCATTTTCCCCATCAAATCAAGGAATCATACACAATACAAAGATATATATGAATATCAGATAACAAAAAATACTCACGTTTTTTTCATTAGCGCCTTCTCAGCATAACGCTTCTTAGCAAACATCTTGCCCTTGATACCCAAGGCCTGTTAATTCAAATCGAAGGAAGCAGAACCTTCAGTTTTACCAGAAAAAAGAATATTAATAAGTAATGAAAGGAATAAACACTGACGCTTTGGGCAATCTGAGACCGCTTGTGAACTTCACGCGCCTCCTTCTTTCGCTTGCGCTCGAAGTGGTCATGGCGATACCCATGCCTCTTCCTGTGCAGCTCTATATAATCTCCTTGCGGCTGTAGCAGAAACACGATAAAAAAGAAAATCAAATTAGAAATCAACAAACAATCCTCACGTAAAACAGAAAATGCTAAGATACAACATACCATGCTCGATCAGCGGAAGGAATTTCTTCTCTTCTGGTATAATTTTGGTCCAACGAAGAGCGTTAAACCCTAACCCGAAGTGAAGAGCCGAAAAGGGGAAAGACGTTACCTGAAGTTGGGCCTTAGTGTGATTCAAACCGGTCAGGAAATAATCTTATCAGACTATTTGGGCTTTCTTGTGACACCGTTAGGCCCATTTACGATTGTTTTTTTCACAAATAATTTGAATTTAAGACCTTACATTTGATGATGAATTCTGTTCCGTTGGAAATTTCTTAATCTTTGAGTAAAAAGAAAAATTCTCATCAAAACTAAATATATGATTATTCTCTTAGTATGATTATTCTTGGATTTACATTACGGTTGAAATTTTTTATTCTATGATATTTTTACTAGCAAACATTAGCATCTAGTTTTAGGATTAATTCAATTATGTAGGATTAATTTATTTGCTCGCGGTATGAGCTCATGTCTTATGTCTCTATTAGTATTTGCATTTGTTGCCAATGAGAATTCTTTTGAGTTGATTAATTTTTTAATTTGTTTCTTATAGTGAGATTGTTACTATCTTTTCGAGATTAATATCACGCTATAGTCTCACGATAAATCAATTTTGATTTCATAATAAATATACTTCGCAAACCCTTTTTACCTACATTATTGAAAACTCCCTTGATTTTCCATTCATCTTCATTCCTTCACCATGTTATCATTTTAGATGCAAAGAAGGACAGAAAAGCAAAGAAACAATCAGTCGATACATTTCTGAAAACGTATCAACACCAAACTTTCTCCTATTTCTAATGAAAAAAAAAAAACACAAACTATTAACACTTATTCATCAGACACGTTGATCACATCTGAAACACGAAGGGAGCGGTTCAGCTTCCACACAGAGATCGTCAGCTTGTTATTTGAAAAACCAAACGGATTGTTATATATATATATATATATAAAGAAATATATGATTGTTTATTTATTTATTTAAGAGCTACGGGCGCTTCGAGCAGCGATGCATCGTCGATACGGCTTCATGAAGACCTTCGCCAGAGGCGTCCTCGGCACCGGTATGAATTTCCCAGCAACAGCAAGCGGCCAACTGTAATTTAAAAAAAATAAAAATTTATTAGTTAGTTAAATGCAATTTAAATATTAAATGTTGATAAATAATCATCGTACCTGACGAGGCCGATGGCGAGGCAGAGTAGCCACAGGGTGATATCGATCCTTACGGTCGACGTGAATTTCCCGAGGAAGTTGACGATCAGTATCTGGTAATAAAAAAAGACGGGATCGTTTTTCTTTTTTCGTACAATGATGATGAAATGCTCCGTAGATTTATAGAAAGAGTTTGCGCTTACTTGAAGGATAAAAGTGGTCCCCACGATCCCGGTGAAGAGGGGATTCTTCGTCACGCCTTTGAAGACGTTGAATTCCTCCGGTTTTCGAGCGTTGAGCTCGTTGAATATCTGCCATAAAAGATTTCGAATGAAAGGTTGCGTAAGTGCTGAATGACCACTTTATCTAAAAGCTTGATCTTGAAGGGAGTGTTATCATTTTTTAATTTTATATTTTTTTTTTCGCACGCTGCATCACGTCTAGACTGATTTCTTTATTATCAAGTCTTGGGCGTAAAAATTTTCCTCTTTAACTATTGACCAGAGCTCTAATAGCATGTTGAATGACCACTGCACCTAAAAGCTTAATCTTGAAGGGAGAGTGGATCGTGTTTTTATTTTATATATTTTATTTTCGACAATATGCAACAGTAGAAAAGAATGCTAGAAAAATAGAATATATGTTAGCGCGGTCGCTCACCTGGCAAAGAACGAAGGCGTTGAACACCACAGTGTTCTTCACCATGGTAGCACGTCGGCGGGGCTCGTTCGTCAAGTTGAGGATCGTTATGCCTTTGAAGTGCAAGACTAGGAGGACTCCAACTTGATATACTGCCTGTATTAATAAGTTCCTCCACATGATATTCGTAACGAGCGGTTCCCTGAGAAAGTTTTAACGAACATCTGCGACATTTAGTTTCCTTTCGAAATGCTTCGAATATCGTGCACGTAATATCGATAAGGAATTGATTAATTGATTTTTACCTTCGACCGACTGGAGTTCGGTTCATGAGTTGGTCGGTCGGCGGTTCGGTGGCTAGAGCCAACGCGCCGAGCGTGTCCATAATCAAATTGACCCAAAGGAGCTGCGTGTTTTCAAGAATTTACATGTATTTAAAAAAACGCTTTTTTATCTTTAAATACCACTCCACCTAAAAGCTTAACCAAAGATGGAAGAATTTATCATATTTTAATTTCAACACATTCCCTAACGTAATAGGCTGATTTCTTCTTCTTCTTCTTTTTTTTCTTTTAACCTGGCCTTAACGTAAACTTTTCTTTTATTGGTGGTCGTGATGATTTGTACCATGGCCTCTTAATAACCTAGCTAAATCACCACTTCAAAGGTTGAGCTCGCAGGAAACGTATCATATTTCAATTTTATACATGTATTAATTTTATACATTTTATACAACATTACCTGAACCGTGGTCAACGGGACGTCGCCGGAGGAAATAGCAGCGACGACATTTATGACGAGAGCGGCAACGTTCACCGTGAGCTGAAACTGTATGAACTTCTGGATGTTTGCGTACACCGAACGTCCCCACCGCACAACCTACCGATAACCATACGACGTAAATATTTTTACGCGAAAAAAAAAGAATAAAATGATTCAACCGATAATTTCCTATACTTTAACCAACCTTCACGACCGAAGCGAAATTGTCGTCGAGGATGATAATGTCCGAGCTCTCTTTAGCGACTTCGGTTCCTTGTATTCCCATCGAAAGACCGATATCCGCCTGGTAATAGAGCGAGCAAAAGGTTATAATGACACGCGTTTGTAAGATCATAAGAACGGAAACTTCTAGAAACCTCGTGCAAGGCGGGAGCGTCGTTAGTTCCGTCTCCGGTTACAGCAACGACATCGCCCAATCTCCGGAGAGTTTGTACTAGCAAAAGCTTGTCTGTTGGCGAAGATCTTCCCATTACCTTAAAACCAGCACACACACAAAAAAAAAAAGAAATAATTATTACAAGTCGTGAAGAGCTTTTATAGCTTTGCTATGCAGCCGCATGGTCGTTTTTTTTTTTTTTCGTGGCCCCGTTCTTGTAACAAAGTGATGCCCTCACGATACTGACCTCTAAAAATTTGGCCCCAAAAATGTGTGAGGTATGTGAGATTGGGCCCTAAAAATCTGTGGGCTATGTGAATTTGGAACTAAATATACGGCCCTGAAAATTTGTGGCCATGTGCAGTAGGCCAGGAGGCAAAGGCCAAAAACCCGGCCCTGTTGCTATGTAAAAGATGTGAGGCGATGAATCGTATTAACAAACCGAGATCTTCGGCGCGACTTGTTCCCGCTCTTGATCGGAGAGCTCGCGGAATCTCTTCCCTTCGATAACGACGGGCTCGCTCGTGTCCATGTCCGAGGACAGGATGCCGCACTCCATGGCTATCGCTTTGGCCGTCTGAATATTATCTCCCGTCACCATTCGTACCTAATCAAGATCAACACCGGCAAATAATTATTTTTTTTTACAAATTATACAAAAGTTTTGGAAACAATTTGTGTAACATAAAGTTCTGTACGCAATTTCGTTTGTCATTATTAGATATTCGTCTAATACTTGTGGAAGACGTAGTACCTTAACCCCCGCCTTGGTGCAGAGTCTTACCGCCTCTTTTACCCCGGGACGACAAGGATCCTGTAACAAAATTTAACATAATCGATCGGGAAATTATTACACAATACAAAGTAATAATCGCCATAGGCGTTGTTGTCTGTCGGGTATTAAACGTCGCCTCTACCTTTATGCCGACGATAGCCAACAACACGAGGTCTTCCTCGGGCAAAGCCCAGTTCGCGAGCTCATCTTCGTCGGTAGGGACCTTGTCGGCCTCGCACGTTCTGTAAGCGATCGCAACGCATCTGAGGGTCTTTGCAGCCATTTTATCGATCGCTTCCCTTAGAAACTCCTGTAATAAATTCGAAAACGTGCATTAATTAACCTTAATCATCTCGCTACGTAACGAGCGCTAACATCAAGGTTTTTTTTTTCGGAATTTATCGAACCCTTTCGTCTTCGATGGGGCACAAGGAACCGTTTGCGTCCATGTATTTCGAACACGAGGCTAAGATGATTTCTGCTGCTCCCTTCCAATGTATGTGAACCTCGGATCCCGCCTGTATATGAATAAATATTTGCCCGGGATTTTAACTATTTTCGTACGTGTCGATGGGGGAGATGGTGGATTTTATTACTTACCTTGCCTCTAACTGCGACGCCGCCGCGCTTCTTGGTGGAATTAAAAGGCGAGACGTGGAGAATGATCGATTCCGCTTTCACGATTTCGAATTTCATGCCCATCTGCGTATAATTTCGTACGTTGCATTCAACCAGTGATTTAGAAGAAAAAAAAATCACCTGATCATCGCGAGGAGGATTCTCGATACCTTAACGCCCCAGCTGAGGACGGCTTTTTCGGTCGGAGATCCCGAAATCTCCTCTTTCCCGTCCTAGAAAACGAAGTGGTAAAGAAGAATTGAACACGTTTATTACACGATATGCAGTGGTAAGTGGCGGAGCTACCTTGGTGGCAGCGGGGTCCATGTCCATGGACCCCACCGGGAATAACTATTATTTATAATATATGTTGAATTTTTAAATGATTCGATTAGCATTGAACGTAATTAAAGTAAAAGGACCTCACTGAAAATTTTAGAAAAGATTGAAGAAATATGTGGTCCAATTAGACTGGACCCCACTCACGTGATTTTTCTGGCTCCGCCACTTAGTGGTATAAGCGAGACATAGTACTTACCTTGTTTAGAAATACACTTCCCGAAGTGTTTTGTGCTATGGCTTCGTCGAGGAGGGAAGAAACCGTCGCGTTTAGCTTGCAACCGTCTTCCGGAGGATCGATGGCGTCTCTCCCGACGTAAGCCTCAACCACAGTCATCTGTGTAATGACGAAAGTTACTCTATTGTAAGAAGGGAAAATACGGAGTTCTTTGTATCGTTTATTTTGGACAACTGAGAAATACGGAGTTCGTTAATTTATGGCAAGCTATCGTTTCGAAAAAAAAAAAAAGAAATATTTCCGACACCTGATTCAAGGTCAACGTCCCAGTTTTATCGCTACAGATGGTCGTAGCCGATCCCATCGTTTCGCATGCGGAAAGCCTCCTCACTAAAGCCTTGTCCGCCATCATCTTCTTCATCGAATAAGCGAGCCTGTTTCGAGTTCGAGATAATCAGTAGTAGTAATAATAATGATAATAATAATAATAATAATAATATTAAATAATAATAATAATCGAGCGATGGCGTCCTTATTCTCGACGAAAACTCACGTCAAAGTCACGGCCAAAGGGAGCCCTTCGGGCACGGCAACCACCACGATCGTGACCTGAAAAGAACGTAAAAAAAAAAAAAAAAGACAACCTCGGATTAGTATCTTTTCCCCCTCTGTAGATTCGGGGAGCCGAAAACTTACGGCGGCGGTGATGATGTGTACGACCCCGTCGACCGTCTTGCTCATGCTAGTTTGCCCTTTGACGAACTGAACCGACCCGTCGACATTTTTCGAGTTCCCCGTGAAAAATCTGGGTAAATTTTTATGCTTCAGTACGGTGTATGTATGCTCGAGGTTATAAGGATAAACGAGACGATGTACGAAAAAAAAAAAACGTCCGCATACCTGACCAAGAGAATACATAGTACGGAGAGCGCAACTGTGAGCCCAACTATGCCGATAAAAGTTGCCACTCCATTGAGGCGCACCTGCCATGCAAATGCAGATAAAATCCTTTTAGCCTAAGTCAGGTCTCCAACATATAAGTACACGTGGTGTTTCATTCTAAAACTAATTGGCAGTAAATTGAGTGGCAAACTAAACTTATATATGCCGTGTGATCACTTCACCTAAAAAGGTTAAAACTCGAAGGGAGCTTATGAAATTTTAAATATATATATTTTGGTTACGAAAGGCCCCTTTAAATTTATATATGTTATTTACAACAGGCCCATCGCATCTAAGTTGATTTCTCTAGAATGGAATTTTCATTTAATGCGCGGTCGTGAGTATTTGTGCCTATGACCTATAGAGCTGAGATCGGATATCATGTTGAATGATAAGTTTAAGCTTAGAATGAAATGTATCATATTTTTAATTTTTATATATATTTTTCCAACAATATGAAGGCCATTGAATTTTTACTTAACTGATGTAAGATTATACTCCAACAATTATTCGAAAAAGTACCTGCAACGGAGTCTCTTCGCCATTGTCCTCCGAGATGCTAGCCATCAACAATCCCCACTCGGTGTTGATCCCGACGCCCGTTACCTATAAATAGAGCCAAACGCCACCGTTTTTTAATCGGATACTTACGGTAATAAACCGAATACGAGGTTGAACGAAAACTGTCTCCCTTCTTACCAGCATTGTCCCCGCACCATCTGCTACTTTGCATCCCGACATGAAAAATGGAGCCTTGGTGTCCTTATGAACCTGATATTCGAATTTCGTAAATATCGAACGATGATAATCAATACAAATATTTATTTGTAACAAAAAAAAAAAGTATTAAAACGAGCTTACAATCTTGCTTTCGCCGGTCATGCTCGATTCATCGATGGCTAGGGAATGCCCGGTCAGCAAGATTCCATCAGCAGGAACCTGAGTTAAATACAAGAAAACATTTTATCTTCTTTTTTTTCGAGAAAAATGTTAAAACTCAATGTAAAGATTTGATTTTTTTTCTTTTTCTTTTTTTTTTTACCTGATCGCCTATCTTGAGAGGTATTACGTCTCCGACGACGACTTCGTATATCGAAACCTTCTCTCTTCGGCCGCCTCTGATGACCTCCACTTTAATATTTCGCTTTTCCTCGTTCAAATTCTGGAACTGAAGCGATTGGCGGTAATCGCTGGTTGCTGCGATGGGGGAAAAATAAGATTAATTTTACGTAAAAAAACGATTTTTTTTTTGTAATTTTTTGATGGAAAATAGTCCGAAATCTCCCTAACCCGTGACGAAAATAACCAGAAGAACTGCGAACGAAATGCTTCCACCATCGTACCAACCTTCTTTAAGGCCCTGTAATAACATCGAAGATGTCTCGTAGTGAAAAATGCTCAATTCCGTTGAATATAAAATCCCCTAACATATAAGCTCAAGTGGGATTTCACTCTAAAGCTCTAACAGATGTAGTAGCCCACTGAACTTATATTCATGTCACAACTATTTTATCGAACCGATAGTTTTTATTACAAGATTACCTCGGTTTTTATTCCAAGGGCTAATGATGCCACGGCAGCTATGATCAAGATGATGAGGGTGAGATCTTGCCAAGCCTCCCACAGGAATTTCTGCATGAGAAAATATCATTTATTCGTCGAACCAAAAATGAAAAAAAAAAAAAAGAAGGAAAGCAAACGACGCGAAGATTCGGAAAAATTTTATTACGAAGTAACTGCGGCCCTTTTTCACGGGATAAGTGTTCGAGCCGAAGGCGTTCCTTCTCTGCGAGAGTTCGTTCTCTTCGCCGGAAATCCCGTCTTCAGGGTTCGTCCTCAGCAATTCCGATATACCTTTGACCTGAGAATTTTTCGAGAATATAGTTCTTCATATGTTTCTATATTTTATTTTATAAATAAATTTTGCATAAAATAAAAAAAATTGTCTTTACGCCTCCGTATTGTTGCAGTGCAGCAACGTTATGGTCCCTCGTCATCGTGACGAGCTGCTCGAGTCCGATCCCGAAACCGCCGGTCGGCTCCGGAGGGCTCACTTGGCTTCCCAATACTTCATTTAACACAGTAAAGAGGAATAGATTAACTACTTTTTTTATGTAAAATTTAAGGTGGCACTTTTAGGACTGTTGTAATTTAATGACACTAACTTCCAAAATTAAAGCAACTTAATGAAGCAATTAGGTTTACGGCACAACATATTCTTAAGCTGCTTAGATTTGAAATTTAATGTTCTTAAATTACAACTCCGTAAGTTGGATCATGAGAGCGTCGCTCCCTAGTTTGATTCTTCTGTGCCCATTTGGTGTTCCACGCACCAAATTGTGATACGTGTAAAAAAATCAACTTAGTTTAACACTTGTCACAATCTGGTATATGGAACACCAAATCGGAACAGACGGTCTCATACCGTCACTCCTAACTTACACAGGACGAAAAAAGTAATTAATTCATAGGCAAAATATCTAAGCTAACCATACTTAACATATGATAATTAACCATACTTACCTATTGCACGTTGCCCCGCCAGTTTGAAGAGCAACGCAGCCTAAGTGACAACAAATGGCAAACATGTCACATAAGTAAAGAATTATCTATAAACAGATTAATAAGGACTTTGCTTTAATTGATTTATAGAATAAACTTACCCTTACAACTTGAGCATGAGCTCTTATCATCCTCCTCCGCTTTTCTTGATCTCCCTTTTTCTTGAGGTCCAACGTGTAGCGGAAACGTCGGGAAGCGTTGAGCACAAGCGCCGCTTGCTGCAAATCAATGACAACCGTAATTTCCCGAGATAAGAATCAGAACGAGCTAATAGCAACAGTCAGACATGCAAAAAAATGTCAAATGACCACTGCACCTAAAAGCTTAAGCAGCGAAAGAGATGGTATCGTATTTTAAGTTTGTATATTTTTTCCTGGCACGCCCCTTCACTTGCAGGCTGATTTCGTTCTTATCAAGCCTTATACGTGAAATTTCATTTTAACGGGCGCTCGTCGGGATTCGTACACATGGCCTCTTAATTACCTGGGTTCTGATACCACGCTGAATGACCAGTGCAGCTTAAAACTTTTAGGGTGTAGGGTGCGTCCCATAATTCAATTTCATATATTTTATTTCCAACGCAAAACGATTGATGCGTAGAAAATCGATGAAACATATACTATAGAACCTTCACATGCATGCATAGACATGCAAAAAAGAAGACATTACCCTCCACCGCTTGAGAACGTCGTGAGAGGCATTCTTGGTATTCCCGATATCGAAAGGGTCGTTGAATTGATCGTCCGATTCCTCGATCTCATCGACCGAGGACGGACCGGTCTCGATGTCCTTGTCGCGATTCATTACGACGTCGTCGTCGGCCGCCGTCATTTTTCTGGCAGGGAGAGATGGCGCCGCCCCTTCAACGGAACCACCGCTCGCGTCGCGGTCGAAAGGGGATAGATACGAAGCGATATTTAATCACTTTGAAAATCGACGATTTCTTCTTCTTTTTGGAGGAGTAAAAATTAGGAACGAGGAGGAGTAATTGGAACAAGGGAAAAACAAAATCGAGAGGAAAATGATCAAAAACCATGTACGATGGTTTCAGGGAAATGGAGGCTCGACGTTATTGTGTTCTTGCATTAAGCCATGGAGATGTGTGGTGTAATGATTTTCCCTTTTCTTTCTTTATTATATTTTTTTCATCCTTATTTGCCATTTCAGGGAGTATATATATGATGTACTATTTTGGGCATCCTATTCCTTCGTGAAGACGCGTATTGGAGCGAGGTTATTGGGAGTTAACTTACATAAATATATATATATATATATATATATATATATATTATATAAATACACATTGGTAAGAATATCCACGTATCTTTAATTAAGCCCCCTTTATAGTCCTAAAAACCAGTATAATTACGTTCAAAAAAGACACTAGTATGATTTAATAATTGCACTAATTATTCGAACTCGAGCCGAACTCGTTAACAATGGAGCCGAACTTCGATCCTATTATATATAGGCTCGTGGCTTGTCGAGCCTACATTTTTATTTTTAAATATATTAAATATTCTATAATATATGAAAATGCTTACTTTATTTATTAATATATATCGAACTAGAGCTCGAGCTCGAATTCGAGCTCAAATACGTCGAACTACACTGAGCTTATCGAGCTTGTCGAGCCGAGCCGGGCTCGAACTGAAATTTTATCAAGCTCGAGCCCAATAATACTTAATCGAGCCGAAATCAAGCTGGGTAATGTTCAAGCTCGGTTCGTCTTGTTTTCAGTCCGAAAATTAACAAACGTGATCAACACGTGACAATTAATTACAAGAAAAATCATACGTGCCGCTCGAAAATTTTCGGTTCAAAATCAGCAAAAACGAATTGAAGCACTTCGAGGTTAATTAATGTCTGAAACCTAATTTCAACCCGGAACTAGCGTACTTGAGATGCACATGACTATTAATTTCGGGGGGGAATTTGTACATGGAATCGTGAAAAATTCGGTCCATCTCAGCAACCCAACGCCACATAGTATTTTCCCCCCAATTCATTTGTTAAATACCAGTATTCATATATTTAACATGTGTCCCATGATAGTCTTAAAACCAGTTCAATTTAATTAATAATCACACGCTAGATCCCACGATGTTGTATAAACAGCTAACGTAACAAAACAACGTTGTTCATGCAAAACGGCTTCAGAAGTGACGACGAAGTAAAGCAGGGCATTGGCCATAAAAAAAAAAAAAAAAAACTGATAGTAAGAATTCAAACAGAGTTCACTAGGAAAACTTTTCAGACAACAACAACTTGGTTAGTACGAAAACGAAAGCTCGCGTTTACGATTAGCAACAACAGTAATTGAATCTTTTTCAAGAATTAAGTCGAGTCGCTGCCGTTTGTAGTTGCTACTAACGCCATTTCCTCCGCCCCGAAAGCTCCATTCTGTGGGATGGATGAAGAGAAAAAAGTATATATTATATATATAAATACCGAGAAATTTTATGGTGCTCACTTTATGCGAGCACCTTTTATGTAGCACTGATTGGTGTCACGTCAACATAAGAGGTGATGTGGCAGTGATTGACACCTTGTACGTGCCATTGGTTGACACATCTTATGTTGATGTGGCACCAATAAGGCAATCACAATAAGATTTCTCTCTCCCTCTCTCTATCTCTCTCTCCCTCTCTCTATCTCTCTATATATATCACAAAGATGGCTTGATTTTATGCATTGTGCTGAAAATAGACACAAGTTCCCTAGAAATGTCAATTAGGACTCGGATTAAAAGGCTTATCACCTCTTCGTTCCCGGTACATTGAGGATTTGTTACCAGCTGGCTCGGTGTCTTCGAGAGATCTCTCAACGTTCCCTAAACGATTCCCAGTTAAAAAAACAAGGCAAAAAGTGATTAGCATCGCAAAGTGGTGTTTTTGAATGAAACCTCAGCAATTTTCAGTGATAAGTTGCTTGAAGTTACTTGAGAAATAAACTGGAGAAAGCCACACTACTACCTTATTAGCCCACATGAGCCCACACGCATTGCAAAGGGTTCTCGGTCCTTCTGGTCCTCTACGCATCATCGGCGTAGATTTTTCACCGATACCACAGTGCCTGCACCTGTTTGTTTTATACTAAAGGTATGTTAAGAACTAAAAAGATTCAAAGCTTCAGCCAAAAAAAAAAAAAAATAGAGTAAGGTGTCACATAATGAAGATTTAATCGAGAAATTCACGTATCAAAATGTTTCTATATACTCCATATGAGCATTCAAAGCAAACTTACGAAATTTCTTGTTGGGGTCCGTTTCCATCTGTTCCCCAGCTCTGATTCGAATCCCAGTTAGGTTCCGCTGGTGCAGAATCGTCGTGAACTGGCTTCGCCGAAGTAAACTGACCTTTACTTCGCTGCATTCTTCGTTACCGAAATGAAAATCCACGATTCAAATCAAACAGAAGAAAAGAGTAAAAACTAAAAAATTAGAAATGGAGAGAGGGATTTTGCACCTCAGGGCCACCTCTTTACGAACGGTGTAAAGTATTTTCTTCTCAAAATTTCTTTCTTTTCGCTTTTCGCGAAACCTTATGAGTGATGCCAATCTATGAGAACCATTCAACTTCTGTGGGGCGGCAGATAATCCCTGTATAAATGTAAGGCAAATCTTTTTCCTCACGATCATTTAAATTCAGTTTAGTAGGGAAAGGAAAATGAAATAAAAAAGAAAAACTAGTATGTATGCTTGGTTGATTGAAAGAAAAATTCTTAAAACATTCTCTTCAATTTTCTTTCCCACACTACTTTCTTCAATCCAAACAAAGCCTTAGAGAAACACAGTAACATCGTTCAAATAAGACATACTCTGTGACTCGAAGTAGCTACGGGAATATTAGGAACACTCGGAGGCAATTCACGGCCTCCCAGCAACAAAAGTACAGCTTGTACCTGAATCATCACATCCAATCAAATAGAAACAATAGAAGAAAACAAACAGGTAAAAATCAACAAAACAGTTTAAAATTGTTATGAACTTCAAATTCCATAAAATATGACAAGACCTTCTCTGGGGATACCGAGTCAAAAACGTAAACTTGACCCTGGAAAGATAGAGTAAGCTGACTACTATTTTCGGCTCGATCAATCTGAGGAATCAATGAACCGTGATTGTTCGTTTGATTTCCAATATCAGCCGAATCCCCATTCATTACTTCATGAACTCCACCGCCGCTGCCGATGTCGTTATCACTTTCTTCACCATCATTTTGGTCGATTACGTTTCCATTTTCCATCAATTGTTGATTCAATCCATGGTGATGTTGATCTTGCAAGTAATGCATGATTCCCCCTTCGTTATTGTGCATCGCATCCATCGTGCTGAAGCACAAGAAACACAAAAAATTGAAGGAAAAAAACTAAGAAATTGCTTCACACTGTATTCAGCTAACAAAGTTTCTTCGTCCCAAAACTACCTGATGTTTACGTATTGGAGCAAACGTTATTTAGTGTATGCGAAACATTTCACACAGTACTTCCGAATTCCGATCATCACATAAGACGTGGAATAAAAGTTGCGGAACGAAACAAAATTGCTTCACAAAAGAAGTTCAATCTTTGAAAATGGAGCGCCATTAAATGAAGAGATTACTCCATTAGCGTGCTACCTGCTTAATCATCTAACTGTAGCATTGAGGCAAAACTGAATCGGAAGAAAATTGGGGGGAAGGAGGGAGAAATTTTTACCGTTAAGTTTGGATACGAGACGAAGTCCGATTCCAGCACTGAGAGGCTTGTCGGGTTGTACGGCACCGATGAGGAGGTTGCGAACGGACGGTGGAGATCGATTGGAGGAGGATGTACGGTGGATAATGGGACAAAATATATGGGGATGCCGATGGGCGATGATTTTATGATGACGACGATGGAGGGTGTCTTTGTAATTACAAGTGAAAACAAGCCCTTCCCTCCATTTTTACTTAAAATATAATTTTAGTCATGTATGTTTGGTGAATTGACATTTTAAGGACAAAAGGTGACAACCGGTGGATTTGGGGAAATATTAGGGGATGTCGATGATTTTATGCTGCTGATGATGGAGGGTATCGTTGTAATTACAGTGAAAACAAACCCTTTTCCCCTTTTTCTAAATTAATATAAATTTAGTCATGTATGTTTGATAAATTGACAGGACACAAAATGATAATTTTAAATCAGTTTCGAAGTTGAAGTAATTTGAGGACGATTAACGTTGAAACATCTATCTAATTTGAAATTAATCGGAGTGAAAATTCAACAAGACATTGAAGGAAATGCAGTCAAAATCAGAATCTTCGATGAATTGAAGCAAATTGAGGACAATTAACTTCGAAAACCTATTTGCAGCCCAAATATTAACAGACATGAGGTGCACAGACTAATTAATGTGGGAAAAATTCTACTGGCATCGTAAAAAATTTAATCAAGCATATTCGACACCACATAAGATTGTTTTGAATTTAATTATTTAATGCGACTCACACTTTGCTGAAATTAGGTTTTAACATTAATTATCCTCTCGTATTACTTCAATGTTAAAACTTATAAAAAATTGTCATGCGTTAATTTATGAGTACTTAATGTCACTTCCCTGGTTTTATAGAGGATTAAAAGATAATTGAACCATTTTTCTACAATAATAACAAAATATAAAAGACACATAAGAAATTGTGAGGGGAAAAAAACAAGGAGGCCTAATTGAAAATGAAACAATCGACGTTAAAACTCGTTGGCCGCATCGCGCGGTCTTCGCCGCCACCTGCACCGTACACAGGATTCTGCCGTCACTACTCTTTGTACTCTATTTCTTCTCCTTCGTGGTCTTTCCGTTTCATTAGCTCATTGCATCAAAAACATTCTCAGCTTGATGATACTCGTCGGGGCGTGTTTGCCTCGCACTTTCTCTCACTACACAACTTCCAATTGTCACCTCGGCGATTTTCCACTCAGCTGCAGCCGGATGAGTTGTTTCTTCCAGTGCACGCCGTCATCTCTATGTTTGATTATTATCACGATGCCACTGGCTTCCCGTGGTACGAGTTACCGTTCATCGTTTACGCTCGCTCATCTATATTAGACTGTCGTTGATTTGGTAGTTCTGTATATCGAATGTTGATCGTTTTGTTGTTAATTAATATCTGCTCGGGAAAAAATTAATCAAAGCTGAATAGTTTGATATTCTCGTACCTGTCCTACAACTTAATAATCTTGAATCGGAGGTTTGCTTATTTTCAACAGAAAGGTTTTGAAAATTTGTTTGTTTTCTTAACCATCAAAGGTTAAGAAAGATCTCGGTTACACTAGTATGTATGAGTGTGTTGGAGTTTAGGCTTTGAGCCAAAGATTGTCAAGTTATTGAATCAGGTATTACACTGTCTTAATAGTATAAACGAATTAACCTAAGTGTTTACTGTAGGTGGGTGATTATTTCGTCCTCAACACTGGGATTGAGGGTTGCAATATTTCCATTGATCGTGCTGCAACTCAAAAAGATGAAGAGGATAGGGGATCTGCTGCCTAAATGTGAGACTCATGCCACTAATTGCATGGACTGAAGTTTGTGGTGTTAATCCGAGATATTCTATTAGATTGGAAGTGATTTTCTGGGATTTTTTGTAACTTATCATTGTATGCTTCTTGTGGTCCTGATAGTACCTCCACCATTTCCACCACCTCTCTCAGGACGGAGTTTCAGAGACCAATTTTCCCTCTTCTGTCGAGAGAAGGAAGCAGCTGGGTGCCCTTCACTTTTTTGGTTTTTCTCATCATTAGCTGTTCAGGTCATTTTAATTCTCGAGTATAGCCTACCTTGTGAAACTTTTATCTGCCCTGATTTCTTTTGGTGTACTGCACACAGACTGGAGGATTTGTGATGCTTTTTTGAAAATGGAAAAATTCTTTCTTGATTGAGCTTCTTCCACAATACATATGGGAAATCTTGTTGAAAAATAGATTGTATTTAATCTATTTTACTGGCTTGTATTGAATCAGATTTGGATCATATTTTTGTTTGATTGGTGAAACTTAATCCTATGTCATGAATATTCGCAGGTACCTTGTTTTTTCTTGTGGCTCATGAGTGTTCGTAGGATGTCACTTGATCATCACCCTGGTTTTGATTGTGTAAGCCTCTCTTATACCTGAAAGATGTATTGTTTGCATCAAGGGTTTTATCATTTGTATAGTAGTGCGTTTAACAGAAAGTGTTGAAAGAGTACTTTAGCGTTGATGTTGGATGCTGCCGTTCACTTTTATACGAATTACCAAGCCCTAATATAGTCTATGATCAAGCTGAATCAAAGGGAAAGAGCGAATTTCAGTTATAACTGCTTGCAGGAAGTAGTAAATCACTGTTTTGTGTTGTGTGATCTCTCATCACATCTGACATGGAATGAAGTTTTGATAAGATTCTTAGGATGGTGCTGTACCCATTTGTGTTATTAATTCATTGATGGTATTTATGGCAGTTAGAAAGCTCTGAAAGGGCCATCTATAGATGTAATGATATATTCCCTTTGATCGTCTATTGGTTTAGAGAAATTTGGTCTGATCCATCTGTACTCTTTAGTCCATTGATTTATCTAACTAGCTGCAAGGGACCCTCAAGGATCCGTTTGAGTCATAGCAAACTTAACACTATCCATAATCATTACCGTATCAGTTACATGTTTTTTCAGCATGGAAATTATCAATCTAGTTCAGATGTTTTTACTGGTTGTGACCAACCAGTCTACTTTACATTCTTAGTCACTGGTGATGGCTTGGTGTGAAATTTTACTTACCTGTACATGCCATGTTTCATACTCATAACGTGACCCATCACTAACGAAAAGGTAAATGTTGATTTAAATTTACAGGGAGGAATGTTATGGTTCCTGGATTTGACAGATTATCCACATGGAGTTTTGGGGCCTGTTTTCCCATTGCTAATTGCTGGATTGCATTTCACTATTGTCCAGGTAGAAAGGCCAATAGCTTTCATGTATTTTCATTTTCAATATTAAAGCATTATGGAGAAATGTGACTTATTTCTCTGTTACCAACTGCTTGAAGCTGCCTAAATTTTTTGCTGATGATATCCAATCCAGTTCTTTCTCATGCATCACGGCATTTTTTATGTAGTTTTTTACGGGCATTTTAGAGTATAATGTGCTGAGATGAATTCTTCTCATATTTCAGATGTCCTTTCAAAAATCATCTCTACAAGAGCTGCCCGGCACTTTAGGATCATTAGCGAAGGTGAGTTCCTGGAATTATCTATGTACTAGTTCTTCATTTCTATTGTAGTCATTACAAAGCTTCACATTAGAAGTTTAGATTCTATTAAAGAGCAGTTCATGCATGGTTTAAGTTGACTCAGTTAGACCAGTCTCCTTTGATACTATGTCCTAGCTTACTAGACAATAAATTGATTTCAATTGAATTCTTCCTTAGCTCAGGCGCTAAGCTCTTCAACCCTGCCTCAGCAGTGGCTTCACAGTATTATTTCGCAATCTTAGTTGTTTTAGCTGCCGTATTGCCTATGATTTGTGAATCACCAAATAAGAACAAAGTAACAGTAGCAGTATGGTTTGGTACTTGTACCTAGTCATCCTTGCAGACGTGTCCTGACTCCTTAGGGAATTTCATTGTCCTTTCTTCTAGTGATTGATTTGCTCATGGATATGAACATATAGGTTAAATGGAACCTTTTATTCTTGGTGTATTGATTTTGATTATATTGAATAACTATGGTGATAATTTTTAGCTTTTGTTTGTTGGTTATGTACAAATTTGTGATTAGGATGTGATTATTTTTTCTTATGAGTAGTTATACAAGACATATCTGCAGCTGTTGACACTTCCTATTCTTCTTGCTACGTTCAATGTTCCCCAGGTATATTAATATCTCTTTATTTCCATTCCTCCGACAGCTTGTTTTTAAAAGCTTATGTTATACTAGTTTCAATAATATTGTACTATATCCGAGTGCATCTTTTTTTTGGGATAGTGATGGTGGATGGGGACACCGTTTTTTTAGAATGTATGTAAATGAGTATAATATAACATGTTCTAATTCTCGTTATCTGTGGCATAGTGCAAATGTTTTTCATCTGATCTGATTTTTCTTTAACAAAGATTATATTTAGTGGGACCAACACAATGTTTTTACTTTGGTTGTTCTGGTGACTTGCAGGGAAGCTTGGTATATTGGCTCACAAACAGTTCATTGAGTCTGATACAGGTTGGCTGGTGTTGTATAAATTAAAGAATTTCTTAACTTCCTCAAAAAAAGGTTCTTAGCTAGTATATTGCCAAATATTTTTGCTAGCACATAGCATCGTAACTCATTTTGTGTACTTTCCCCCACTTAACTTGCAGATGTTATCTCTCAGGCATCCTGATGTTATCGAGTATCTTGGGCTTCCGAGAAAGAACGAAGCTCTTGTAGCTCCATCTATTAAAGGAAGAGGCAACACTGGAGTTGTAGATATTGTTATACTGACAAAGCAGGGAGAGATCTCGGCTAATAGCCTATCGCCTGAAGAGTTGTTTTCTGTGAGTGATAAATAAACAATATTCAAGATGATAGTCCAGAGTACTCTGATTTGCATTGAATTTTTTCTGATTTTTGTCTAAATCTAACAGTATGCAGTCAAAATCTTAACTGACGGTCGTAAAGACGCTGCAATTAGGATACTGAAGTAAGCATTCTTTTACGTTGGAAATTTACACTTCCTTTTTTCAATATTTACCCCTCAATCGCATATAATGAACCGCAGGCTTGCTCTTGAAAAGGATCCTGAATACGTGAAAGGTCTGCTGATTCTGGGGCAAACTCTTTTGCAAAGCAAGCAATTAGCCGAGGCTACTGAGTGCTTAGAGAATGCTGTTTCCAAGGTCTTCCTCAATTATAGATTTTTTCCTCGTGAATACCCGCAAGTTGAAACTGTTTCCATGTTAATTAACTAGCTATTCACAACTTTTGCACAACTCTCTAATTGGTAGTCAACTTTTATTGTTTTATGTTGACCATCTACATTTTGTGCTTCAGCTTCTCGTGGCTGGCTATCCTACTAAGGCTGATCAAGTTGATCTTTTGATACTTTGTTCTCAGTGGGCAGGCATCGCTAATTTCCATCAGGTGAGTGAAGTACTTGGCCTCCTGTAAAACCGTGTTTTCATCTAGATTTCTTGCCTTTTTGTGATATGTAACTCAAAATCATGTGGTAGCTCCTTCAAGAACCCATTTTGATCCTAATTCTCCAAACCCAGCCCTAATTCAACCCTAGTTCGATAAAACCATCGTGTTTGGATCAAACTACGGAATGAAGAAATGAGATCACACCGCATCTCCAAGACCTTACTTTTTTTCTCCTCTCCCTCTTCCCCAAATCTCTTTGCTCCTTTCTATCAAATTTTCTGATCTTTCGTCATCAGTTGATGGTTTCAGCTCCAATTATCAGAGAAGTGTCTATTAGGAGGGGTGATTAGGTATCATATAGTACTTCAATTCCGTTAATGACCCGTTTCTTTTCGCCTTGTTCTTCTTGCATACAGGGAAAGATGACAGAGGGTCTTCTGCACCTAGAAAGAATAGCTCAAATCGAAGAACCGGAAGACTCCAAGGGCAAGGCCCATTATTACGACGGGTTGCTTGTTCTCTCGAGGTACTCGATCGATTGTCCCTTTCTTCCACCGTTTTCAAATCAAATCATATGATAGTTACTTCAATTTCTCGTTAACATTAACAGAAAGATCTTGTTATATATATCTGTAAACTTGCCACTGAATGATGTAAATTTTCACTCTAGTGCTCTGTTGAACGTGGACCGGAAAACCGAGGCGTTGAACTATATGCAGAAGGTTGTTGCGTACAATCCCGAGTATCGTGTGCATCTCGAACAGTTGGAAGCATATAATAAGGATTTTGCCGGTGATCTTGCTAGCAGCAGGAGAGACTTCTGAGTCGGTTTTAGACTTTTAAGTTTTATTCATTTTATTGGATTTGGGTTTTCTTCTGCGTATTTGCTTCGAATTGTTGCAAAGGGAAGGCTATAATTTCCTACATGACATCATAGCCTACTACTTGATGCTTTTTATTTTTTATTAGTGCACAAGCAGTGGAGGAGAGCTATGGCGTACCAGAATTTCCCATGAACAAAAACAGGTATTATAAGCATCATTCTTTTGATGTGCATGATTTTTTCGTGCAATCTAATACCGAAATTGTCTGTTCTTGATGTATATATTTTTTTCTTTGCATTGCATTTTCCCGTTACAGAAAAAAATAATCCACAAAAGTAATCCCGTTACAGACAAATTATGCGTACCAACCTTAAAACTTAATGGTAATACTCTTCAATGAAAATTTTAGCATTCATTCGTAACCACTCTTACTTGTCCTTTTGTAAGCCTTGGTTTATTACAACGTTGAACTTGTGCTTCGTGTCTTGTGCCACGTTGTTTCCGAGCCACAAATTTTAAGGAAAAAAAATCACAAGGTTGTGAATTATGGAGCTGACACGCCACAATAATATTGATGGTCCTTCTTTAGAGGCCGTAAGATCACAGCCATGGGGTCGTCAGCAGGTCAACAACAACCACATGGCACTTCAAAATCCTCTTTCGTGGACTGAGTTGAGCCGCCGTAGAAACTAAACTACCACATCGTCTTGAGCCACATGGCCGTGCCGTGCTTCATATATTTCAAAATATGAACGAGACAAGACACGTGGTATTATTTATTTCACCATTAAACTCTAGTTGGTGCCATTTTCCTACCACACCCCGTCATTTTCCGACACTTTCCATCTTTTCTTTTTATTGTTTTTTATTATATAAGGTAATTATATTGATTTAAGAAAAAAAAATCTTCGTTATGGAACATATGATAATGTTTAGGCATGTCGACTGGCGGGCTCTCGGATTAATCCTTGTTCCAATCCCTTCGTTTTTGGAGAATCTATTAAGATTATCTTAGTCCTCTCCATTTCTATTCTAATATAAGATTATAAAGATTTCCTCTTTTATTACCAGTTAATTCTAGTATGGACTGTTCAATTTAACATTTTAGTGTGTTATAACGCTTATGTTCACCCGATTTGATATGTCCATGTGTTAGAGATGAGCTGTGATGAGATTATTTGTCTCACATTGAAACTTCACTCCACTCAATAAAAATAAAAAAGCATGTTCTTATTACCAATTGGTTTTCTTATGTTGTATCCACAATGGGAAGGGATTTTACTGTCCCACGGGGATTTTCTGTTGGGTTTTTTGGGCTCCCAACTATGTGGATAAAAGCCCAACTCTTTTGCCCACTTAACACCAAGTTGTAACAACTAAATCTGACCTACTAAAGAGAGAGAGAGCTAAGGATCGATGGAATTATTCCACAAGAAAAAGAATAATTTCTGCAACTTTTCTATCCAGCGACAGATTCGGTTTTCTCACATTTGGAGGGGCAAACGTTGTCCGATTGGCCTGAAATTTCAGGAGAAGGTAGAAGACGATTTTGATCTTTATGATCTTGTTTTGAGTTGTGGTGCTTTTGGAGCTTTGATTTGGTGTTCATAGCTCATTTGTGGCATTGGGTTGTGGTGTAATTCGCTGTACTTGAAGTGGTGATAGTGGAATTTGGATCGTTTGGTCCCGTGGTTTTTACCCCGTCGATTTGAAGGGGGTTTTCCACGTTATATCGCCGTGTTGATTTCCGTTTTATTTTCGTTGCGTTGATTAATTGTGCTGCCGATATTCTGCCCGAGTGTTCGTTAATACCGTCCAATCCTAACAGAGTGGTATCAGAGCTTTTGGTTGTTCTGTTGGTATTCTTTTCATCATTGCAGGATGGAGGCGAATTTGAATAGAATGGTTTGTTTGAATGGCGCGAATTATCACAAGTGGAAAGGCAAGATGAAGGATCTTTTATTTGTGAAGAAATTGCATCTTCCGGTTTTCGCTACAGCAAAGCCCGATTCAAAAACTGATGAAGAATGAGAATTTGAGCATCTTCAAGTATGTGGCTTTATTCGGCAATGGGTTGAAGACAATGTATTGAACCATATTGCGAATGAGACACATGCCAAGACGTTGTGGGAAAAGCTTGAGACACTGTATGCTTCCAAAACAGGTAACAATAAACTGTTTCTTTTGAAGCAAGCAATGAATTTGCAATATCATGAGAGCAAGTCTATTTCTGACCACATCAATGAGTTTTAAGGATGCTTTGATCAGTTGTTTGGCATGGGCATTAAGTTTGAAGAGGAAGTACTCGGTTTATGGCTATTAAATACGCTTCCTGACTCGTGGGAAAGTTTCAGAATCTCATTAACCAACTCAGCTCCTGGTGGATTGGTAACCTTGGAGTATGTCAAGAGCGGCGTCTTGAATGAGGAGGTGAGAAGAAAAACGCAAGGTGCTTCATCCCTTTCTGAGGTGTTGGTTACTGAAGATAGGGGGAGAAGTAGACATGCGGGCCAGAATTCTAACCGAGGCAAGAGTAGAGGAAGAAGCAAGTCAAGATCGAAATATAAGGATCTTGAGTGTCATCATTGCGGGAAAAAAGGACATATCAAAAGATATTGTTATAAGTTGAAGAAGGAGCAGTCGAAGAAGAATGTTGACGATGGCGTTGATCGTGTGAATGCCACCACTACTCCAGATAATCTTGTTATTGTTTATGACGACGTGGGAATCAATCTTGTGAAAGGCGAGACTAGTTGGGTCTTGGACAGCGGTGCGGCTTATCATGTTACGGCTAATCGGGAATTCTTTTCATCATACACTCCGGGTGATTTTGGAGTCTTGAAGATGGGCAATGATGGTTTAGCGAAGGTGATAGGCGTTGGCACTATTTGCTTGGACACAGGATTGGGTTCGAAGTTGGTATTGAAGGAGGTCCGACATGCTCCTGATGTTCGACTGCATCTCATTTCTACTGGAAAGCTTGATGATGAGGGTTATTCTTGCCACTTTGGTGATGGACATTGGAAGATCACTCGAGGCTCTTTGATTGTGGCTCGTGGTAAGAAATTTTCAAATTTGTATTGGCTTAATACTAATGTGTCTGCTAGTGTTGTGAACGCAGTTGATAGCGGGAATTCTTCTAGTCTTTGGCATCGGAGATTGAGTCACATCAGCGAGAAAGGGCTCGATTGTTTGGCCAAGAAGAATTTACTTCCTGGCTTGAAAGGCGCTAAGTTAGACAGATGTGTGCATTGCTTAGCTGGAAAGCAGAAACGGGTTTCTTTTCATCATCATCCACCTCACAAGAAGGACGCTTTGCTTGACTTAGTTCACTCAGATGTTTGCGGTCCTTTGAAGGTGAAATCGTTCGGAGGCGCTTCTTACTTTGTGACGTTTATTGATGATCACTCACGGAAATTATGGGTCCGAGCTTTGAAGTCGAAGGATCAGGTACTGGATGCTTTTATTGAGTTTCATGTTTCCGTTGAGAGGGAGACATGGAAGAAATTGAAGTGCATCAGAACGGATAACGGAGGTGAATATCGCGGACCATTTGATGCTTATTGTCGACGACATGGAATCCGACACCAGAAAACACCTCCTAAGACTCCTCAGTTGAATGGCTTGGCTGAATGAATGAACATGACATTGATGGAGAGAGTCAGATGCTTATTGTCAGAAGCAAAGTTACCACAACATTTCTGGGGTGAGGCTTTATATACGGTTACTCGTAATATTAATTTGACTCCTTCAGTTGCTTTGCAGGGTGATGTTCCTGACAAAGTCTGGTATGGTAAGGATGTCTCATATGACCACTTGAGAGTTTTCGGGTGCAAGTGTTTTGTCCACATCCCAAGAGATGAAAGGTCGAAGTTGGATGCCAAAACAAGACAGTGCATTTTTCTTGGCTATGGCGATGAGGAGTTTGGCTACAGATGTTATGATCCTGTCGATAAGAAGCTTATTAGAAGTCGTGATGTTATCTTTATGGAGGATCAGACGATTGAGGATATCGAGAAGTCAGAAAAGCCAGCAATCCAGAATGACCACTCGATTGATTTGGATCGCCTACTTACACCAAATCCAGATGAAGCTGAGAGTCAACCCGATGATCATGTTGTCGATGATATTAATCAGCAGGAGGAGACACATGTTGACTTGCCAGAACCTTCTCTTAGAAGGTCTACTAGAGAGAGACGACCTTCTACTCGTTTTTCATCCGATGAGTTCGTACTTCTTACTAGTTAAGGTGAGCCAGAGAGTTATGATGAAGCCATTCATAGTCCAGATAGAGACAAGTGGATTGCTTCTATGAAAGACGAGATGGATTATTTACGAGTAAATGACACATATGAACTGGTGGAGCTTCCTAAAGGTAAAAGGGCCTTGAAGAACAGGTGGATTTACAAGGTGAAGCATGAAGAGCACTCACTTTCTCCCAGATTTAAATCCAGGTTAGTTGTCAAAGGCTTCAGTCAGAAGCAAGGGATTGATTTTAGTGAGATTTTTTCACCAGTTGTGAAGATGACTTCTATCCGTGTCATTTTGGGTTTGGCAGCGAGTCTTGATTTTGATATAGAACAGATGGATGTCAAGACTGCTTTTCTTCATGGTGATCTTGATGAAGAAATTTATATGGAGCAACCTGATGGCTTCGTTCAGAAAGGAAAGGAGAATTACGTCTGCAAATTGAAAAAGAGCTTGTATGGCTTGAAACAAGCTCCGAGGCAATGGTATAAGAAGTTTGAGTCAGTGATGATTCAAGAAGGGTATAAGAAGAATGATACTGACCATTGTGTTTTTATGCAGAGATTCCTCGATGACGATATCATCATTTTGTTACTTTATGTTGATGATATGCTTATTGTAGGTTCTTCGCCATCTCGAATTTACAGGCTAAAGAAAAACTTGAGCAAGTATTTCTCGATGAAGGATTTGGGGCCGGCTCAATGCATTCTTGGGATGAATATCACACGTGACCGTAAAGAGAAGAAGTTGTGGTTATCTCAAGAAAAGTACATCGAAAAGGTACTGCAACGCTTTAGCATGGAGAGAGCTAAACCGGTGAGTACTCCACTTGCTACCTTTATTAGATTGAGCATGACGCAGTGCCCTACAGACGAGAAAGAAAAAGAAGATATGGACCGAGTTCCCTATTCATCTGCCGTTGGTAGTCTTATGTATGCTATGGTGTGTACTCGACCCGATTTAGCTCATGCAGTTGGAGTTGTTAGTAGATTCATGTCTAATCCAGGGAAAGAGCATTGGAATGCTGTGAAATGGATTTTGAGATATCTCCGAGGTACGTCCAACATGAGATTGTGTTTTGGTTCTGACGAGCCTATTCTTGTTGGTTATACAGATTCATATCTGGGCGGAGATATGGATACGAGAAAATCTACTTCGGGATATTTGATTACTTTTGCAGGGGGAGCTGTTTCTTGGCAGTCCAGACTTCAAAAGTGTATTGCCTTGTCTACGACAGAGGCAGAATTTATAGCTGTTACGGAAACTTGCAAAGAGCTTCTTTGGATGAAGAACTTCATGAGTGAGCTTGGTTTTGATCAACAAAGGTATGTCTTATTCTGTGACAGCCAGAGTGCGATTCATCTCAGTAAGAATCCGACGTTTCACGGGAAGTCGAAGCATATTGATATGCGTTATCATTGGATTCGTGAGATCTTGGATACCAAGCAGCTTGAAGTTGAGAAGATTCACACCGATGATAATGGTGCCGATATGATGACTAAGTCATTGGTGAGATCGAAGTTTGAAGCTTGTTGTACAATCGCCGGTTTGGCGATTTCTTCCACATAGTCGTGAGGGGGGAGATTTGTTGGGTTTTTTGGGCTCCCAACTATGTGGATAAAAGCCCGGCTCTTTTGCCCACTTAACACCAAGTTGTAACAACTAAATCTGACCTACTAAAGAGAAAGAGAGCTAAGGATCGATGGAATTATTCCACAAGAAAAAGAATAATTTCTGCAACTTTTCTATCCAGCGACAGATTCGGTTTTCTCACATTTGGAGGGGCAAACGTTGTCCGATTGGCCTGAAATTTCAGGAGAAGGTAGAAGACTCATTGATCTTCATTCTCCCCGAAGGGATTTTCATTTCGAGGTCTGGTTTGTGAGTTATGAATTTTTGAAGTCTGCTGTGATTTTCTGTGACGATTTTGATCTTTATGATCTTGTTTTGAGTTGTGGTGCTTTTGGAGCTTTGATTTGTGTTCATAGCTCATTTGTGGCATTGGGTTGTGGTGTAATTCGCTGTACTTGAAGTGGTGATAGTGGAATTTGGATTGTTTGGTCCCGTGGTTTTTACCCCGTCGATTTGAAGGGGGTTTTCCACGTTATATCGCCGTGTTGATTTCCGTTTTATTTTCGTTGCGTTGATTAATTGTGCTGCCGATATTCTGCCCGAGTGTTCGTTAATACCGTCCGATCCTAACATTTTCCGACCGCTGACAAGCATGATACTTCATATCACATATCAGTGCAATGTTAAGAGCAAGATGCGTAAATATCAAGTTTCATTATATAAAACGGACGGTTATTATTCTTAGCTCATTTGATCGCTTCGGTTGCGACGGAGAAGATGAGCGAGGGGCAAAGTGGGTATTTCAGGCAACGTGAAGACGAGACGAGCTGACATTACATTACATTACAACAAGAGGCGCCACACGTTTAACATCTGGTGATTGTGATGATGTCGTCATTTTTCGGCCACGTGGCCATGAGAATTTAATGGCTGCGTTTTGGCCTTGATTTGCCCACAGAATACGCGGAGATATTTCTTGACGCATACGTTAAATTTTCTAAGGAACTACATTTCAAATTCAATCGTCAGAAATAAAAAAAATTAAATAAAGTTCCCATCACACAAATACACACCCAACGGCCCCTAGAGATGTATATCATAACGCTACAAAGTCATATTGAAATTAAAAAAGAAAAGAAGAAAGAATATGGAACAATAATAAGACGGGTGACGGCGACTTTTTGAGTTTGTGGACAAGGATGTATTTTCAGTCCTAAATAACATAAACTAATATTAACTATTAAATAGTAGATCTCCCTCTCTCTCTCTCTTCCACAAAATCCAAGAGTTCAAGCTAAAATATTCAAAATTCAAAAGATAGGCACACACATACATATACACACATCTTTATATAATTATTTTTTTACGTGCCGTGGACAATAATGTATACACGCACGCACAGTAGACGCTTGACAGCAACATATGTGTATGGTAATCATCAAGAGTTGGTGTTATTATGAATAATCATTCATTAACTTTTTCCCTTAAATCCATTCATTTTCCTTTGATATCTTAGATATCTATATAATCAACCGATCCCTTCGTCACATCTTCTGCAAAAAATAAACGTATTCTCTTACGCGTAGCTCCGTTCTTTATTTCCTCCCACGGCCATTTTTTTTTCTCCAAGAATTATTTCACCCGATAAATATTTATATATATATATATAATAGCTACGTACGTATATACATTCATAATCATGAAAGTAAGGCTTTGTGAGCTGTGCAGAGAAGAAGCCGCCGTCTTCTGCCCCGCAGACGCCGCCTTCCTCTGCTGCCGCTGCGACGCCGGAGTCCACGGCGCTAACTTCCTCGTGGCGCGGCACGTGCGTCAGCCGCTCCGCGCCGCCTGTCACGAGCCCGCGGTCTCACTCGTCGCCGATGAAGACGGAGACTCCGCCGTCGATTCTCCCTCTTCCTCGTCGTCGGCCTGCAACTCGAGCACCACCACCAAGGACAAGGGGACCACCGCCGCGAGCTGCAGTAATTCCACGTCGGTCTGCGTTCAGTGGCAGAAGAGTCGGCGGACGTCGTCGGATTACGGCGGTAGCAGTAATAATGCGGAGGCTGTCTTCGTCGACTGGTGCAGGAGGCTTGGAGGACTCGCCGGAGGCCGAGACCCGGCGGCGGCGGTCGTACGAGCGGCTAGTACCGCCTTGCAGGTTTGTAAGGAGCGTTTGACAATTTTGCCCCTCCGTGTTGGTCTGGCGGCTGCCCTGTGGCTGGGGCTTAGGCTCGGGTGTGGGCGTCGGCGGTGGTCGTTGCTGCAGACGTGGAAAGTGGCTAAGCGGCTTGAGGAGATCTCGGGCGTGCCTGCGAGGCTGATCTTGACCGTTGGATCGAAGCTGGAACGTGCGGCTAGGATTAGTGGTGGTCGGCATAAGCGCCGCCGTGACTTGGAAGAGGGATGGGCTGAGTCGAGCTAGTTTTCGACTATGTATAGTGGCGTTAATGCTTTTCATATTGTTGGTAGTTTTTCTATTCATGTTGGTGGAGACCATTAACATTTAAATTTCTGGGTTGATTTTAAATGAAAGAAAATACAAATCTATGTAAATCTATACTTAAATATTTTTTTTATAAAAAAAGTTACAATTAAAAATTATTTTTAGGTACTCAGTCGGTTGTGCGTACCATTTTATCATTCTCAACGTACCTTTTTATGTGTATATTACGTGCCGCGTCAAGCGTTTATATGGTACATATATACGTTTCTTTTTGTATCTAAATTTATTATATGATGTACCTTTTCTCACGGTATTATCTACCATAATACGTTTCTATATGGTACCTAAAATTATGTATATGATGTACATGCGGCGCAAACGAGTACTTATGTGTAAAAACTTTATTCTACTATGTACTTATATATAAAAAATTATGACTAGGGACTGAATTGATACTTTCATACAAAAGGGTATTTAAATGTAAATTTTCCGTAAATTTTTTTATGTGCATTTTTAGTGTCATTAGATTATAATCTATATGTAAGGTGGGATTATTAAACAAATTATCCTTTTAAGGTTGAGGTTCCAGATATTAAAATCAGTCTTTTAACACAAACTATTATAAATCCTATTGGTCCTTTCTACCCTCACGTGGGTTATACCCAACTCTGCTGAGATTCTGACACGTGTTTTGATGTTAAGAGTTGTGGGTGTTTAACACCTTGGATGGAGCGGTGTTGGACACATGTTACAATACAAACAGAGTTGTGTATCACCCAAATGGATAATTGAGAATAAACCAACCCTATTAGCCTTAGCTATAGGCCAAGAATTCTGTTTTACGCGGGAATTTGATGCAATAAATTACTAGAAATTCATCACTACTATTTGTAAATTATAACTGTTCATTTCTCTCTCCGTTGGCACAATATTTTGATTTATTACTTACCTAGCCAAGTGTTTTTATCAATCCAACTCCGATGGTGAATTTGTTACGATGTGTCAACCATTTAACGGAGTTGGGTTTCAGCTCACTTGGACAGGTAAGAAAAGGACCAATATAGCTGGTTATTTCTAATGTTCACTCACATCTATTCTGCCGCCAAAGTGTCACGATCTTTTTTCTTTTTAAATTTTATTTGAATTTTCCGAGCTGAAAAAAAAAAAACTTTAGAAAAAATATATGTTCCATGGTCTATCGGAGACGAAAAGAAATTTCTTCACGTTTGCTTATCAGAAACAAGGCAAAGATACCGCCCCGCACATTGCCAAGCCTAAACCCTACCGCCAAAACCGAAAGAAAAAAAATAAGATATTAAAATAGGAAAGTCCAATTCTTTTTGTCTAGGCCTGGATTATGGACCAGTCGATTCTAATGACATTTAAATGGGCCCAAAATTAATTGGGCTATAAAAATTGGGTCGAGTTTAATTTAAAGAAATGGCAATTATAAAAAAAATTTCGAGGCCCAATTACTCGCCAACCTTTCCTTCCCCACCCTAGCCTTTCGCCTTCGCCCAAACGTACTCTCGCTGCTAAAACCTTTCTGCTCTGCGTTAGGTTTACGAGCTTTATGTAATTTAATCAAAAGTTAAAATCGAAGTTTCTTATCTATATAAGATAATTAAAAAAGAAATTCAAAATTTCCGAATTGTGATGGCGTCATCTCTTTCGAGCTCCGGCCTGAGGTTGTTGGAGGCTTCCTCACCGGTACATCAGTACCCCAAGAAGAAGAATTGCCAACGCACCAGTTTGAAGATCGCCGATGGCGGAAGACCTAAATTCAGACTCGCGAGGACGGCGTCGTTTCGAGTGTCTGCGATTTCCCGTGAGGTGTCACCGGATGGGGAGGAAGGTGATGATGACGGGGATGGCGTTCAAAGTAAATTGGATAAGGATGATAACGGTGTTTTTGCTTTTGCTTCCGTTGACAAAACCGTATCTTCATCTCAGGTAGTGTAAATTGACCAAATTCTTAATTTATTCATTCCAATTTCAGCTGTTTCAGAATTTTTTGTTTCTCGTAATTGATTAGCTTATGAAGTTTGGACCTACAAAATCTCTGATTTTATTTAAATTTACGGAGCAGCTTTTTGTACAAGTGTTTACTTGCATTTCTGCCCAAGAGAAAGGTGAAAACCTATTTGAATAGGCTTCATACTTCGAAATTACTGCAATTCAATATTTTTCTCCTTCCATTAGTCTAACTGTGCTATTTTTTGCTTGCCAATTTCGACGTAAATCTTCTCGGTTTAATCGGTGGAGATTACTTTTTATCTCATTTTTCCTCATTGTATATAGTCGTTGAATGGATTTATCAAATGGATTGTTGGGATATGTTGTGACGGCCTCTCTCATATTCTGAAGGGCAATGAACACACTAAACAAATCAGTGAAAAGGACTTGAATTTGTCGACATCTCCTACCGTTAATGGTGGATATACGAGAGCAGGGCTTTTCAGAACGCCAATATCCGGTGGAGTGCAGAGTGCAACATCTGCTCATGGCTTACCAAGACCAGCATTAGCAGTCCGTAATTTAATGGAGCAGGTAAATGTTCTTAAATTACCGATGTGGTTGGAAACTTTGCTAAAGACAAATTTTTTTGGTGATCTTGCTTTATTTGTGGAACATAAAAGGCTAGATTTGCCCATCTTTGTACTGTGATGTCCCGCATGCACCATCGTCGAGAAGGCTACCCCTTTGGTTCGCTCGTAGATTTTGCTCCGGATCCTATGGGACGTAAGTGTTAAAAAAATTTCTTAATGGGTTCAATACCTCTCATTGTTTTCTATGACGGTTGTGTTATGTTGCTCAGTTATGCTTCAAAATTTACTGTTTGATTGGATTTGGGTAACCTTTCTTTTCTTTCCGGAAAGCAGAAGAACTGCTAAGGATTAGTGTTAAGTTTAGATCAAAGAAATTATAACTTGCTTATTCTGGGCTAGAAAAGGCTGGACATGAAACTCCAATGGAGTCAACCCTCGATCTTTCTGTTGATAATTGTTAATTTCCCATATGTGCTGATGTGTATTGAAGTACCATATACAGAGACCAACAATACGTTTGATATGGCTTCTATTTGGTTGTTCTTTTATACAAAATATTTTAGCTGTATGTTGCCTGAGATATATTCCTTTCAACTCAAAACCGAGGAGTTACATAAGGCGATTATTGGGATGTACCATTGCAGATCCGATATTTTCCTTCTCACCGTTGGCTATACACACCAGGAACTTGTTAGCTGATCCAAGATGCACACTTGTAGTGCAGGTCAGCTTCATCATATTGAGAAAAAGATTATATTTTTATCACAATTTTTCTGCTAATCATCGATTTATTGTACAATTAACAGATTCCTGGTTGGAGTGGCTTGTCAAATGCACGCGTAACAATCTTCGGTGATGTCTACCCGCTCAAGGAAGACCAACAGGTGGCTGCTTTCTACTGTCAATGTCCTTCGATTCGAAAGCCTTTATTTTAATCAAAATATGAATTTATCTGAGTTTTCTTTATGCGAATGTACGAACAGGAGTGGGCTCACAAACAGTACATAGCAAAACACCAACAGGGACCGTCACAACAGTGGGGAAATTTCTACTACTTCCGCATGCAGAACATAAGGTTCTCTCCCCCCACCCCCACCCCACCCCTCTCTCTCTCCACTTGAAAATTAAGGATTTTGTCAGGAACTTTAATGGAATCTCTGACATGCACACAGTGATATATATTTCATCGGAGGCTTTGGTACCGTGGCTTGGGTTGATGTTAAAGAGTATGAAGCCCTTCAGCCCGATAAGATTGCAGTCGATGGCGGAGAGCAGAATCTTAAGGTCTGTAATATTCTCTAATTTCCCATTCTAAACACTCAAAATAAAAATATGTATTTGCTCTACTGTGTTTTGTAATATCATCCTGTGGGGAGACAGTTGAATGAAATTTGATTCTGTATTGTCTTTATTTTTTATTGTCTCACGATAATGTTGTCTATTTATTCACTGTTTAAACTTTGGTCTAATATTTCTCCCGTGTACTCTCAGGAACTAAATGCAATCTTTTCGAAGCCTCTGAAAGAGCTTTTGTCCAGAGAAGCCGAAGTAGACGATGCTGCTCTTATATCAATAGACAGCAGAGGAATAGATATTCGCGTTCGCCAAGGAGCTCAGGTATCTCGCCTTAAGGCTGTGTTTGGTTTGTGGAAATTAGTAGGGAAAGGAAGATGAAATGGAAACGGAAAAGTAGTTTTCATGTTTGATTGGTAGAAGAAATAAATAAGGAAAAGAAAATCTAGTTAAGTTTTATACCTAAAACTAGGGAAAACTCATTTCTTCAATAAATGATGAAGAAAATGAAAGAGTAACTTATGAAAATCATTCTCTCTGATTTTCTTTTCCACACTACTTTCTTCGTTCCAAACACAGTCTATTAGTGTCATTTTTTTTTTTTTTTTTTTTAGTTTAATGTTCAGAGAGTTTCTTTCGAAGATGGCCATGCCGTGGAAACACTAGACGAAGCCAAGAACGCTCTCGGGAAACTAATCGATACGGGGCGTGTGGAGAATTTGCAAAAATGAGTTGAGCTTTTAGCTTTTACTGGTAAAACCATTACAAGGCCCTAAACTCGAAGCTGATTTTACATCAAATCGTAACATAATGTAAGTTAGAAACTTGCATGTGGGAGTATATTCCAGGTGTATATTCGGGAAATCGCTCGAAATATCGCCTGCGGATTGATAATTTTTTTATCGTGTGGAGAGTTGCTGGTTACTTGTATTGCAGTAATGAGGCAATACTACGAAGTATCTGATGTTAAAGAGTGCTGTAATCCATTGAAGGTATTCTACGTTTTGTTGCATTGTTTTATTATCTACTAATAAGTTTATTCTTACAGAGGTTTATGCTGTTGCACATTTATTGTCATTACATAATTTGATCATCTTGGATAACAGCTTCTTACAACGTTGAGCCTACAAATTTTTAGGCTGTGTTTGGTACAAAGATTCGATATGGAAAGTGATATTTATATTTTTGGTCCCCGATGTTTGACCTATGAGCATTTTTGGTCTTCCATTTTTTGAGTTACAGTTTCAGACCTCAATGTTACCGATTTTGGGAGTTTTTGGTCCTCAGTTAACTTAATCGTATGTTCTTGAGGGAATTTAAGACGTTACACGCACCTGATTTCACTCTTTACAACTTAAAACATTCCATTTTCATATTAGAACCCAAAAAAGGAGCTCACGTCGACTTAAACGCTTGGAACATTCAATTGTTATAATTGAACTGTTAATTCAAATTAATGTCATAATTCTTCCCCAAGTCTTTTATTCCATGTTGAAGAAGATGATTTCCGAGTATTTAAGTCGATTAAAATGAAATCAGATGTGTGTAACATGTTAAATTCTCACCAAACATACGATTAAATTAATCGGAGGACCAAAAACGCCCCAAATCGGTATCATTGGGGGACTGAAACTTTAACTCGGGAAAATATAAATGAAAAGAAATGGTGTATCTACAACACTGGAAAGAATAACTTATCATTGCTTGATGATACATTAAGATTATTTTTCTTCGTACAAATTCCGCGTACCAAACACAACATTAATGAAAAAGAGATAAGAATGTTTACTAAATTACCCATCGAATCCGTCACGCAATTTGCACATCATATTTATTCTATTCTATGAACTTGTTACGGAAAAAAAAAAAAAAAGAATCTACAATGCAGGTTTCATTCTCCACATCTGACCGATGACCTTATTCGGCGCGGGATTTTCGGGACCTCCATCGTGCTGCCCCGACGTAAAATACAACATTCCGTCCCAGAATCCGACCAGCGTAGTCTTCATGCGGTACGGTAGCTTTCCGAAAACCGACCATTTCCATCAATATAGTTCAAGATTTAGAAATACACGTAGCACTAATGAAATATAAATGCCACAAAGGTAACTTGGAATTTTATTTAGGCATAAAAAGCACCTTAGCATCGAACTCGAATATGAATATTTCTCCAACAAGGGTCATCTTCTTGGTGTTGGGATGCTTCTCCGTGGTTCCTCCGACGATGTAAATAGACTTGTTGAAGATCTTCCAAGCAAACCCGATGTGGGAATCGGGCTTTGGCATCTCTTAGAAATTGAAGTCTCCATCATACAACCAATTGGTAATATGTGGAGTTGCCTCTTGATATATATACTGGATTTAAGAGCTTGATTTGTTCGATGTGGGACAACACCCACTTAATTAGAATCTCAACAGCATCGGAGGTAGAACTTTCCACTCCGTGTCGTCGTCGAGCATGTAGACGTCGCCGTACACAATCTTGCAAGAGAATAAAAAAATGTGAATTTATAATTCGAAGGGCCACGACTACTGTGTTGTAGCTGGATTTCATAGCTACCTTGCTTAATATTGATTAGTTGATTGTTTTATAGGCTTAATTATTTTTTTAGCCATGTATAGTTGGGGGAGTGTGGGCTTTCAAGGATGCATTTCATTGAGGAGTGATAGTTGTAGGACAATATGTTTCCAAAAATGTTGGAAACTTAGTGTCAATTAAGAATTAGCACACGCGAGTCTCGCACATAATTAATTTTGAAAAAAAATCATACGTCACGTTTGGAACAAATTCGTTCCAAATTAGCATTTTCAAATAATTGCGTTATTGAAGGACAACTAACGTCAAAAACCTAATATCAGCCCGGAACTAACACACTTGAGGTTACACGTGACAATTAATTCTCATAAAGTTCCGTCCAAATCAGCGTTCGAGGCCACGTAGGATTTTTCCAAATTTAATTGTTAAGTACGATTCACGTGTGTTAATTTCGAACTGGAATTAGGTTTTCAGCCCTCAAATTGCTTCGATTCGAAAACTTATTGTACTAAGATTATGGATAAATTCCCTTTCAATACCTTTATGATTTTCAACTTCGTGACCAGTCCTCCTCCAAGTATTTCTTCATGTTCAGTACCCACTTGCGAAAAATTGTGTGTTTAATACCACTAAACATTGAAAAGACGAAAATAATCATTCTTTACAGATTCAGTTACACTAATTATTCCCATTATTATACCAATATATTCACTTATTATACCAATTGTTATAACTGTTATACCAAGTCAAATTTAAGAGTATTATATCACTATTATACTAAGTGTTCTCATTATTATACCAATGTATTCAACTATATACCAACTATTATTATAATACCAAAAATAATATTATTATAATATCCAAATTGTTTGGTATATATTCGATTTTATTGGTAGAATAATCAATTTTATTGGTATAATAAGCGGTTGTGCTAGTATAATAATCATGTTTTGTGGTATAATATGCAAAAATCACTTTCGTATAATAAAATTATAATTACATTATTTTGGTATAACAATGATAACAGTTAGTATAATAATTAAATATATTGGTATAATAATGAAAACAGTTGGTACAACAGTGATAACAGTTGATATAATATTCTTAAATTTGACTTGATATAATGAAGAGAGTTGGAATAATATCCATATATGAAGCAAGATTATTTTTGTCTTTTTAACGCTTTTTGAGTACCAAACACACAATGTTTTTACAGATGTGTATTTAACAGGAAAAATAATTCGAGGAGTATATATAAAGGAAGTTGAAACTTCAAATGGTATTGAAAAGGAATTTACCAATAAAATATCCCTCTGCTCACGGATTTAAAAAAAAAATCAAAATTTAAAAATCATAAATAATTATAAACCAAGCTATCATCTTCATCACCACAACACTTTACTATACAAGAAAAAACCATAACACAAAGCACCTTTCACCTTTCAACACTATAATAGGTTTCATGTGAAACAAAGAAGGAACCTTTTACCGGCTAAACCGGTATAGCATCCATCTTCGACGTATCCTCACACCGCAGAACTATACCATCTAAGCCAGCAGGGAAAACACACTGAGTCCACCGGCAACCTGTCGTGTAGGGCTCTGACGGAGCAACGATCATAAGCACGTTTTCATTCCTCTGAATCACACCCATCACACTCACCGTGCTCCCTTCCTTTACGTAACTGACAACGAACGAACAAAGCTCAAATCTTGTAATGAAATTTTCATCGAAAAGAGTAATAAAAATCCAATCTTTTACCCTTCTTTCAACCGCATGAGCCTATCATCGCTCGATAGGTTCCTCTCAGCCAACCACCTCATGAGCTCGGGAGAAGAAGGAGACTCGGGGTTCGAGTGATCGTGCTCGATTACGACGGTTTCGTCCACGTACGGCGTCACTCGGGCTCCGTAGCCCGCTTTCACAAGGGCCCGTAGGCCCGATTGGAAATCGGAGATGTAGAAGTCCACCGCATGCTTCTGCATTAATGCGAGACAATATGTCATCACTAGTATCTTATGCACACTCTAGGCATGTGCTCTAATATATATACAATATTACTTCATATTTTGAATATGTGAAATTATTATTGAAAAGTTACCTTTTCAATATATAAAAAGGGAAAATTAATTTGTGAGGATATAATTGTAATAAATTAAAAAGTGACCGGGAAAATAAATAGAAGGGTAAAATAGTAACTACAATTTACAAACAAAATGCAGTTACGTTTATTGGGGGTGTTTGTTTAAGGGATCAAACATCACGTTGATACTGACATCACAATGATGTGAGTAACATCGTGATGTGGATCAAAGTGATATATCATCAACATGTTTGTTTTGGGGTAATATTTCATTTTTCATATCAAGGTGATATTTGAATATTGTGTTTGTTTATCAAGGTGATGTGTGGGGTGATGTTGTATAAATGTCATATAAATGTATATTATTTACGTAAAGTGGTTTGTGATAATGATTAATGTTTCAATATTAAATATTAACTTTTTAAGCATTATTTATAAGTGTTTTATATAATTCTTCAATATAACCTTTTATTTTTTTTAAGCTTTAAACATATATTAATTAAATATTAATTTTAAGTTTATTATATATAATTTTCAATATAATTCTTTTATTTTTTAAGCATAAATATATTTTTTAATATTTAAATATGTTAGTTGTGTAATTAAAAATATGAATGTTAAAATATAAGGGGTAATATTGTCTAAAACATTTTTGAAAATATCACCTACCCGGGGTGATGGAGGATCACCCTCTTTTTTGGGGGTGATCCAAAAGCTAGGATATCACCCCGTTTTGATCACCTAGGTGATTCTCAATCACAGTGATGACTCATCACCTCCGCTAAACAAACGCATTAATGAGGATGTGATGGCAGGATCACCGTGATGTTTTGGAGGATCACCCCAAAACAAACACCCCCTAATAGTATAGATAATCATGCTTTTGTCAAGGAAAATGTCTTTTTCAATTACCGTACCTCCGACTGTCGAAGACCCCACGTAAAGCGACGGAGAGTAGGATTCGAAGCCTTCGAGCCCCATCCGCGGTACTCGTATAAAGCCGTGGAAGTGTAGACGCATCTCGGAATCTTCTGGCACGACGATTCGAGGGGAACACTCCCACACGTCACCATCTTTTCAAAGCAAAATTTAGCAGGCATTTGAGTAAGATTGCAATGACTTATGTGTGTGTGTGCGTGTGTAATGCAGGGATGTAAACGGGTCCTAATTGGGTCCTTAATGAGCCTAGATTTAGCGTTAGATCCAATGAGTCCGGATGGGCCTAGGGCTTAAATCATGCCCATTAAGGACCCAATTAGGACCCGTTTACATCCCCGGTGTAATGATTCACATACCCCTGAAACCTTGACGTATTGCCCGTTCTTAGCGGTCCTCAGCTCGGAGTCGGGAAACCGTTCAACGTATCGAATCACAGCTCTTCTACCCCAACACGAATTCCACAAGAACAGAGCAGAAACGGAGAAGAACACACCGATCACGACGGCCAATAGAATCACGTTGTGAACAACCGCGAGTATGAAGCCACCGGCGACGAACCCCATCGCGAAGATCATGACCACGCACCACACGATCGGTTTCGGAAGGTTCCTATTGAATGAGTACTCGTCGTCTCGTCCCAGAGTGGTCACCCCCTGAAGGGTCCCTACAGGGCCCTTGGCTTTGACCGAGCTGCCCCGGTCAAGCTGCCCGGAATTTTTTCAGGACGGGCCAGATGAGATGGGCCCGGATGTAATGAGCCCGGTTGCAGGGAGGATCGGGCCGCTGCCCGAGTTCTGAGGGGTGAGCCCGCCCGATTGAGGCCCGGAGGATTTCTTGATGGGTTCTCCGTGTTTGCTCAGCGGGCCTGAGGTGGGCCGCGGGACCGGGCCGGAGTGGGAGGAGGCCCGCGAAGGCAAGGGCCCGGATTTTCGAGATTTGGAGCCGTCCACTGGGATGTCGAACATCTTCCCGAGTTCGCCGGACTTCCTTACGTCTCCGCCGGTGTAGGGCACGGGCCCGGAGCTCAGGGTGGCCGTCCTCTCCTTGGGCTTCTCGGGCCTGCCCGAGACGTAGAGCCCGTTGCTGAGCTGGTGGGACGGGAATTGTGATCCCATCAGGGTTCTTCGATTGCAGAGCGAAGGGATTTTTTTTAACTTTGCAAAGCCAAATGAGAGATACAAAACTGAGCTAATCTGTTAAGAAAAAAATAAATGAATACATCTTACAAAGAAGGTTCCAAAACCTGGCACTAAATCTGTAACTACATTACTTCAAGAGACAAATATCCAAAAGCTGCACAGTTACAAGTCACATAGAACAACACCTTCCAACAGATATGAATTTTTCTTTTTTTTTCAGTATTTGAAAATTGAAATGACAAATTGAGATTGAGACAAGGTTCAAAATAAAGAGTGGGCCAGGTCAAGAAATTGGTCACAATATCTCATGATTTTGTTCCCATAAGACCTGTAATAACAACCAATATAAACCCCCTAACTTCAAAACAACACAGTGAAGCCTTAAGATTCCATCTTTAAGCTGAAAAGGGAACAGGGTAAAGAGAAAATAACGTGAATAAACACTTTTGAGATCCTATATTAGGACCCAAAAATGACAGAAAGGGACTGCAATAAGGTAAAGAACAGAGCACTACAGCGAATAGACAAAATCAACACGTAGAAGCTGGTTTGCCCGGTAAAAGCTGTGAAATCTCCTTCCTAATCGTTAATCTCCGAACATCGAATGTTTACGATCAAGCCCAAAATTCACGTTTGGAAAATAAAAAATCATTCTTGGGACGGTTAATCACAGTGTAGAAGTACCTGGACACACAAAGAGGGTCTCGTTATTGATACTTCTTTTCACTCCTTTTTTTTGTTCTATTACTTGTTCGAAAAAAAGATGAACTCTTTGATACTTGAAAACCTCAGCGACTGGTGGGTTGAAAACCTCTACAGCAAACACTAAAAAAAGGGTTTTGATTATATGTTGATCGTAATAATATTACTTATATCGACAGCAGCCATTATATTGTTGTAAATAATAAAGTTGAGAGAGAGAGAGAGAGAGAGGAAAAGGCGACAAACTCACCTTCAACCTTTTCACTCAGCAAGGCCAACTCTTTAGCTTTACCACTCTTCTGCAGCTTTTCTAACCGTAATTTAATCCTAGGGTTAAATTACTAATTATATCAGTTACTATTTAATTTCAAATAGCCCCTCGAAGAGCCGTGTTTATTACAACCGACCCCTTTTTTCCTTTCTTACTCTACAAAGCGCACTTAGAATCAAATTGTTTAATTGTACAAAATGCCTCGCTTCTCCCAATCTAAAACCCTAATTGCCCGAACCGCCTCTGTAAACCGCGTGTTCTCTTCCGTGCCGGAAACCATCGTAACCCTTCCGAACGCGTCGGAACTCGAATCCGCAGTCGTGAGGAAGATTGAGGACGCGATACACGGCATCATAGTCCAGAAATCGAAACCGGACTGGCTTCCTTTTGTTCCCGGAGCATCTTATTGGGTCCCCCCTCGTCGGGAATCGTACGGGATAGCGGAGGTGGTTCACGCTATGGTCAGTCAGCGGACCCAGCAGGAGCACTTGGCTCTCGCCTCCATGCGTGGGTTGCCGTCGTCCGAGTTCTACCTCAACAATAAAGACGACGACGGTACACGATGCTGATTTTCTTAGCTGTTTTGTTCGTGCTGTGAATCTAATTTTCAGATCCATCTTCGTGCTTTTTTGTTGCCTATTTTGTTGAAGGAAGTTGTGTTAACCTAATTTCGAATAGGTCTTACTATGTCGTACATTAATTGCCTATAACAAGGCTAAATTGCATGTTTAAGAACGGATAATTTGGGCAAATGGTGTTATTTGATGAGCGGAATCCCAAAAACATATTTTCGGGCAGTAAGATTTGATGCCTTTTACAATTTGGTGGAAAGGCATCTGTTGGTGTACGAGTTGCTGCCCTTTCCTTACCAATCAGTACTCAATGATAATAAGAATATTTTCCTGACATGCAAATTATGTTGTCAATGTGGACGCATATGAATGAACTAGTAGGAACTTAGCCTTCCAGTTTTATGTGCATATCCTGATTTAATATATTAATTTGATTTTCGTTGACTGATTTCCTATTCTTGGTTGAGCAAAGCAGCTTTCCATGAATGATGAGAACTTATCATTTACAGTTATCCCTGTCTGATAAATTCCAGATGAATTCTTGTAATCTGACATGTAAAGCTGCAAATGCTCCAGCAATTGTAGCTATTTTCTGTGTGAATCATGTAACTTTTTTTTTGTTAATCTTTCCTTGGAGCAACTAGTAGTGGGCATGTTTGTTTGAGAATTATGAGACAAACTAATCACAATTTTCCCTGTCTTGCAATCTTCTGTTGACAACTAAAACAAATTCTATCATTTGTTTCGTCGAAGCTTTAGTTTTGATCTCTAACACGGTAGCTTGTTTGCTACAGATGATGAAATGTCTTCCAACACTGACATAGCAACTGAAGGGAAGCTTAGCTGAAAATGTGTTGATACCAGCAAATCTTTACTCGCAGATCTGTCTGCATTTGTAAATATATAGTCCACTTTGGTTTCTTCGTTCTTCCTCTGTAACCATATTACTTGGTACTTTTTTGTTACATGTAATCCTTATTATTTAAGAGAAAATGGTAATATATGTTTTGCATCAAGGTGAGGCAATGGTTTATGAGCGGGTTTGGGTGGAGGATGGTACTTCACAATTCAACATATCATTCTCATACCAATTTTTGTTTATTTTTTACGTGCTTTTAATAATTCAAAACAAATAAAGGGCATGCACATCAATTATCAAGCGTCATGCGCATTTTTGTATCCAAAGGTAAATTTGCAGGGGAGAGAGTATAAAATGAATGGTCTTTTCTATCTTGGGATATATTGTGACACATCATTACAATGCTAAAATTAAGAGCATGTTTGGTTGGATACGTAAGGGGAGGGGGTTTATATTTAATTAATGTTATTCTTTTAAAGTAGGTTTTAGTTAGTACAATGTCATGGTTGGATATGTAAGGGGAGGGGGTTTATATTTAATTAATGTTATTCTTCTAATGTAGGTTTTAGTTAGTATCATGTCAATGCGACCAATAAGGTATTAAATGAATATTTACATTTTTTATCCCCAATATTTGGTTTATTGGTCCCCTATTTTTTCGAGTTACAGTTTTAGTCGCTAATATTGTCGATTTTGAGTGTTTTTGTCCTCCAGTTAACTTAACCGTTAAGTTGGACGGAAATAAAGATCGGGCCAGCCCGAATTTACGGATCGGGCCATATTTTCCTTTCTTTAGCCCTCAAAATTCGAGTTGGCCAGCCCGACCCGTAAATTCGGGCTGACCCGGCCCGTATTTCCGTCCAACTTAACGATTAAGTTAACCGGGGGACCAAAAACGCTTAAAATTGCCAACATTGGGGACTGAAACTGTAACATGAAAAAATAGGAGACCAAAAACGCACATAGACATAACATTGGGGACCAAAAATGTAAATATCCCGATATTAAATAACTTAGATATTCCTTTTGCATTTATCTAATCACAATGTCTTGACAAATTTATTTTTTATTTATAGAAATTATAATTCAAAATAAGGGTTAGATTGTAATTTAATTTAATTAAACCTCATATCGTCTAAACATGCCGAACATCATTATTTAAACACTTAGACTCCAAAAAGCTCATATTTTCCATTATCTGAACTCCGATAAGAATAATATAATCTACATCCTTTTCACCAAACATTCTCTAAGCCATCACTGGAATAAACTTAACTTTGAATTTGCGTTTGGAGGAGGGGGTGTAGTTTTAAATAAATGGGCAAAATATATGCAAATTTATTATTTTCGTAGGGTTTTATTTTTAATCTTAATTATCCCACGCCTCACCATAGGGTTTTAATTATGGTCTTTCTTATCCTCTGTTTCTATCCAGTTTTGGCTTAGCTGAGACTGAACAGACACCGGAGCATCATGAAGAAACCATCGCTGGAGGGGAGTAAGGAAGATAACAATAACGGCGACGAGAAGGCGAAGATGAGCAGCACGAGCAAGACGGAAAACAGTAAAAGCAGGAAAATGCCGAGTCCGAAGGAGCTCGTATCCTACTACGAGAAACAAGGAATCAGTAGCGAGGAAGCTTCACTCAAAGTGATCGAGGATCTGCAGAGCGCTCTGTTCAGAACAATCACGACGTCCAAACGCCAGCGGCAGCGTTCACCTCTCGAAGCGGTTGAATCGCGGCTGCTCAAATTGGAAATGAAGCTCGATTCTAAGCCGAATCATCCCCAACTTCTGGCTATTGGCATCGCCTCCAACGCCGTCTGGAGTGGAGCCGTGCAGATTTGGAATCTCATTCGCCGCACCAATTCGTCTTCGTCGTAGCTACTGCACTGCTCTCTCGTCTTGTTCCATTTCCCCCTTTTTTTTCTGCTGATTAGTTCAAAATTTTGAGAGTAGAGAATTTGTTGTGTTGTACTGATTCGCCTTTCTTGTTGTTTCGAAAATTGGTATGCTTCTATTTCAGCTGATTCAATAAAATTATGAATACCTTGAACGTAATTGCGTTGGGATTAATGTTCTTGCTACGGTAATCGCGATAGAAATTTACCACATTTGCGTTTCTTATGAATTTGGTCGTTCTTTTCTGTTGAGATATTAGGATATTATCTCTTATAACTATCCTCTCTTTCTTAGGTGATTGTGCTTGATTAAAGGTGATTAGGTTATCATTATTGCTAGGTACAATTGTATAGCTGTGTTGATAAACTGTAGAGTATTGAGTCATTGTATATCCTCTTTATTTGAAGACTTTCTTTCTAATGGTGGGATCTCAGCTGCGGACGAGAGCTTCTTCGTAATCTCGGGATGATTTGCTGGTACGTTACATGTGATGCTACATTCATCTGTATGTGTTAGTTTTGTCCAGTGTTGCTCAAGGGATTACTAGTTGCTGCATTTTCTGAGTTGTTGTGTTATCCATTTGATACTGCAAGAAGGCTAATAATGGTCATTCGGCATGGTCTTGAATAGGATGTGTAATGTTAAAAGAGGACATTATGTTAGTGGAAAATGGTTTAGTATTAGACGTAACTTACCCTCAAGGATGACTTTGCAAATCAAATTAAAGTCTAAAAATAGCATAAATGATGACACATGCAGCATATAGATTGAATTTCGTGGATTTTTTCTATCCTTTACTTCTGTAGTTGTTCTCTCTCTCTCTCTCTCTCTCATAATCGCCCACAAGCTTTCTGCCATTATTTTCTCTCTTCTGACAGGAAAAAGGATGGAAGAACAGAGGAAGTATTGGCTAAAGGAAAGTTGTTAAAATCTTTTCTTTAGCATGGGCAATTGCATCCAAAGGAACAAGGAAGTTAAGTTGGAATCAAATGACGTGTCCGATGAATCTCGCAAATTCGATAACGAGGATGTTTGTAATGTGATTGAATCATCAAGCTTACCACTACCATCAACATCAGTAGGTAAATCACCTTTATCTATTCCTAATTTAAGCCCAGAATATAACTGAGACGTCATGTTCTAAAATTTCCTCATATGGTTTCTTTATATGGTCTGCTTATTCATATTCTTGAATAATTCGGTGTGCATTTTCATATTCATGAATAATTCGGTGTGCATTTTCATATTCATGAATCATTGTTTGTATTGTTGGTTTGCAATAATCAATTTGCTGATTTTTTGCAGTTATACACTTGTTGTTCTGTTTTAAATCAACTGTTAATTTATGTTTGTAATTTTACATTTGAAAATCTTATTGATGATGTCAATAACCTCATCAGGTATCTCAGACGAACACAATACTTGCCCACATAGTCACCCTTTGCCCACTCCCAAAAGCCTCCAACCTCACAGAACAATACCTCACCAAGATCATAACAATATTAACAGCAACCACAAGCAACATTCGAGCATCACTCTACCTTTGCCAAAACCAGAGAAAACCACAGCTTCCACAAAACTAGACATGAAACCTAATTCATCTTCATCGACCCTTGCAACACCAGAAGGATCACATGCATCTTCGTCATCATCATCATCTTCGTCATCATCTTCATCTGCATCATCTTCTTCTTCTATTACTTGTGTCTTGCCATTGCCAGTAACTGAGAGCGAGATATTATCATCTCCTTACTTGAAGGTCTTTTCTTTTCATGAACTGGAAAAGGCTACTTATAATTTTTGTGAGAATAGTCTTCTTGGAGAAGGCGGATTTGGTTGTGTATATAAAGGATGGTTAGATGAAGAGAAACTAACTGCTACAAAACCCGGATTTGGTATGGCCGTTGCAATTAAGAAGTTGATTCCTTATGGCTTCCAGGGACATAATGAGTGGTTGGTCAGTTTTTTTTTTTTCCATTTATTTTTCATTTCTCGTGTTTCATATTATCTATTTCCACATCCCATGTCACTAAGTTGTGCAACTAGATTTCCTAACTAGATTGTTATTTATTTTCTTCTTAAAGTAAGATGTTATAAATGTTGTTGACTGATCTCAATCACATCTGAAATTTTAGTCAGAAGTCAATTATCTTGGTAGACTTCGCCATCCAAATCTAGTAAAGCTCGTGGGGTATTGCTCACGTGGAGAAGACCGAATGCTGGTCTACGAATTCATGCCTGGAGGCAGCTTGGAGAAACACTTGTTCAAGCGTACGCTGCCCCTCAATTATTAATATATTTACAGGTATTTTTCTCTCATATTTATTTATTTGTCCATGCAGGAAATGCACCGCCTCTTGCATGGGCTACAAGGATAAAGGTTGCTGCAGGAGCTGCCCGCGGACTTTGTTTTCTGCACGAATCGAAATCTCCAGTCATATATCGAGATTTCAAGACTTCAAACATATTGTTGGATTCGGTAAGTTCGTATTAGCTATAGCTTCTTACAAGCACAAACTATGTTAGATTGACTAAGCGAGGATATGTATTTGTGTGCGTGTGTGTGTTGATCGATGCAGGAATTTAACGCAAAGCTTTCGGACTTTGGATTGGCAAAGACCGGTCCCACCGAGTCTCAAACGCATGTAACCACGCGAGTCATGGGCACCGAAGGATACTGTGACCCCCGCTATCTCACCACAGGCATGCATATCATATATGAATGAAATCTGTTATCGGTGTATTATAAAGAATTAACTAATTTTTTTCGTCCCGCTAGTTAGGGTGCAGGACACCCAACTTAAGAAATTGCAATTTAAGGACACCAACTTTCCAAGTTGAAGCAATTTAAAAGTTAGTTACGGCTCCGTTAGTTGGGCGTTCTGAAACTGACACGTAGGATTTATCCCAAAATAAGCAACTCTGACGCCACCACGTAGGATCTACCCAAAAAAAAATTTACATGTGTGAATCAAGGGTCGAAGTTCAGGCCAAAAATTAGGTTTCTGCGCTATGTGTCCTTAAATTCCTTCAATTTTTTTAAAACCAGTGTCCTTAAATTTAAACCCTGTACTTTGAGGTTGCTGAAAGTGTCACGTCACCCCTTTAACTTATAGGATGACGAAAGTAGTAGTTGAGCCTACTTATTATATATACATCAAGTTCCTTTCTTCAATTATATATTTTCGCCCATCTCCAGGTAGATTAACCGTAAAATGCGACGTGTATAGCTTCGGCGTTGTGCTTCTCGAACTCCTCACGGGCCGCCACGCAATAGACGACAGAAAGTGCGAGGAGGAGAAAAACCTGGTGAATTGGGTGCGGCTCCACGTTCAGGACAACGGGAGGCGGATATTCCGAATCATGGACACAAAGTTAGAGGGTCAGTACTGTAAGAGGAGCGCCTTCATAGCCGCAAACATCGCCCTCCGCTGCGTCCACCACGAGCCCAAGTACAGGCCGCCCATGACCTACATACTCGAAATTTTGGATAACCTTCCCTCGCAGAGGAGCCACCACACCAAATCATGAATCAGGTTCTCAATTAATTACATATATATAAGTCCTGATTGTTTAATTAATTTTTTTTTTTTTGTGACTTAGATCGTAATAGCTTTGAGTCGGATTTTAGTTGCTTTTTCGCGAATTGGAGTAACGATTCTCGACGATCTAAATCCGACGAGAACGGCATAACGAAGGTGGATAAATTTTGAGCACTAAGAAGTCTGTGACGGCTAACTCATTTATATATTTACCCTGATTTCACGTGAGCCTGTCTCTCCCAATGTGGTTTGCAGGCTACTGCACTGGGTGTGGATTTACCAATCTCGTAACCATTTATATATTAGGCCCGATTAGTTATAAAATAATTGAAAAAAAATCGAGCCTTTCAAACTCAATTTTTATGAGCTCGAGTCGAGCTAGTTCGTCCCCCGAATGAATCTATGAACCATCACCTGAAACATAAACGTTCCCGGGATCAATAAGAGTCCAAAGCTCCATTTTCTACCGGGAAACATGGCTGCGCTGGAAGTTGCCGCGTGTCAGTTTGCGGAACAATGCACCCTAACAAGAGTCCATTTGAATTCTTTTAATCTGGCCCAACAATGGCAGCCCATTAATCCGTTCCTTCCGCCGTTATTGCACCAAGATCATATATGCAGAAACTGCAATGCCTCGCCTGTACAATCAAATAATGTAATAATAAATAAATGATAAATGGTTTTCCATATGGGTAATATATATTTAAATACCTTTTTGTATAAAAAAGTTACAATTCAGTATCATGTGTGAAAAAAATTATTTTTAGGCATTCAGTTGGCTGTGTGTACCATTTTATCATCATTGACGTACCTTTTTATATGTATATTACGTATCACGTCAAGAGTTTATATGGTACATATATACATTTTTTTATGTTACCTAAATTTAATTATTTATCATAATATGTTTCTAAATAGTACATAAAATTACTTATATGATGTACATGCGACGCAAACGGGTACTTATGTGTAAAAAATTTATTCTATTAGTTACCTATATGTAAAAAAATTCTGACAGAAAACTGAATTGACAATTTTTATACAAGACGATATTTAAGTGTCTATCCGTCTTTACATTAAGATTTGATCATCTGAGGAGTGTGAACTTCAATGAACCTGCTGCTACTACTCTGTGGCCCAGTAATGTTGGGCTGACATATCTTGTGGTATTTCTTTTTTCAACGTTAGAGCGATATCAAATTAAAAAAAATAAATAAAAAATCAGCTGCAGCAATGCGACAATGAACAAATAAAGACAAAAGTTCACCGGAAAAGAGACAAGCAAGTAAAACAACAAACAATCCTAAACATACTGAACTATTTGATAACAAAGACCAAACAAAACTAAACATACTGAACTATTTGATAATAAAGACGTGAACTTGTATTACGTCAAATTGAACTTAAAACTCAGTAGCGATGATGGCTATCAATGATTCATGGAATTGAATCTGTAAAAAAAAAATCATAATTACACGGAAAACACATTAAATGAAAGATGGCGTCAAATATTATGATATTAAACTTTGGTGGATACAATTGTGGCACTTAGTAGAATTGCCAGATTATTAACAATCAAAGAAACCTCGGAAGAGTAAGAAAATAAAATACAGATGAAGTAATCGCTTCAAACACACAATAAATGCAAAGATCGGAGCGTCATCTTCTTAATTTATGATTGAATAATACGAAAATGAATACATTATATTAACGGCCAGTTGACTTCCAAGACTACTTGATCCCACCACTTGGAGCCCATTTTCAAAATATCGACCCTAAACATATTATCTATACTCTTTTATTAAGCGTAAGCATTTTTTAAAATTTGATGTAGCATAATTAACTAATGAGATTTTAACTACTATTAATAATTAAAAAAAATTAAATTAATTAAACAATGTTCCAAGAATACTATGGGAATTGAATTGATCTTGCATTCATTTTTTAATAAAAAATTTATTACAATTATAATCACCCACTTGAGGAATGGTTCAACAAAATCCTCATTTTTAGTTGTCCATCAATTTATTTATTTTTTTAAATTACGCATTAATAATTTTATTTGCGCACACATTAGCGTCCACACATACTAGTTTAATTAATAATTCACACCGTTTCTTCGCCTAACCTCTACTGGAACTCAATCATAGCATAGCCAGACTGTTAAATTTCTCAATAATCAAAGAACATGGTATCTATATAATATAATATAATATATATATATATATATATTATTCTTGTCATCACATGTATATGTAATAGTTCGTTCCAGCTAATCACACACAGCAGCCTACGAAGCCTTTCTTCTCTGTCCTTATTTCGCATAAGACAGAGAAAGAGGAAAACAAAATGAAATCCGAGGAAAGAAATTCAACAGCAGAAACTGACGACCACCATGTCGAAGAGCCCGAGATCAAGTACAGAGGAATCAAGGCCATGCCTTTCATCATGGGTGAGTTCTACTATATATACTAATACGACGACGTTTTTTTGAATTCATTACAACATTAACGACGACGTTCTTGAAAAAAAAAATAAAAAAAAATTATTTGAAGGCAATGAAACGTTCGAAAAGCTGGGAGCCATCGGGACCCTATCGAACCTGCAGGTGTACCTCACCGTCGTCTTCAACATGTCGCGGATCTCGGCGACGACTCTGCTCAACGTCTTCAACGGGACCACCAACATCGCCACCTTAGTCGGCGCCTACCTCAGCGACACCTACTTCGGCCGCTACAAGACCCTCGGCTTCGCCTCAATCGCCTCTCTCCTCGTAATTAACAAGAAAACCCTCTCTCTCTCCCTCCCTTTTTCTCACGTGGGTTGATTTATGTTAGAAATGGAGGTATCCTTTCTAAAAATCAAATTGGTGATTGGAAGAGACGCTCGTTGATTAATTTATTGAGTCGGCGGGTAAAGTTATTTTCTCAATGCGGGACAGATAATCTCAACATGTTTCCTTGCGTGTTGCACGAATCAAAGTCTAACATCTGAATGTATAAAATCGGTTGGCAGCGAGTAAAACATGCTTGATAACACGTAGATCGAATTCTCTATGATATCACGTTAAATTGAGGGTTCCTTAAATCAATTTGGTGATAGGAAGAGATGCGTGTTTGATTTATATATTGAGTCGGGTAAAGTTAGTTTCCTGATGCGTGACAAATAATTTCAGCACGGCTCCTCACGTGCGGCACGGTTCAAAGCCTAATACGTGAACATATCAAATCGGGTGACGTTGAGTCAAACAAGCACGATAACACGCAAATCGAACCCTCTCTGATATCATGTTAAATTAAGAGTTCCTAAAGGTTTATTCTAACCTACCCACTTGGGTATAATCCAAGTTGGTTGAGATTGTGACATGTGTCACAACTCACATCCTTCCTCATCCTAGGGTGTTAATCACTCCACCACTTTTTAGATGGACACATGTCATAATCTCAACTCACTTGAGTTATACCCAAGTGGATATGATAGCATCGATCGTTCCTAAAACCAATTGGTGAAAGGAGGAGAGACATCTTTGATTTTGAGCCGGGTAAAGTTAGTTTTCCGATGTGGGACAGATAACAGCACGCCTCCTCACGTATAACACGGTTCAAAGCCTAACACGTGGATATATCAAATATGGATGATGGTAAGTCAAACATGCATGATAACACGCAAATCCTGATACCATGTTAGAAATCGAGGGTTCCTTCCTAAGACCAATTGGTGATTGGAGGAGATGCCTTTTGATCTATATATTGAGCTGGATAAAGTTAGTTTCCCGATGTGGGACAAATAATCTCAACAATTTCTCGACTTCCTCATACAGGGCTTGCTCGTCGTGTGCCTGACGGCGGCGTTCAACAGCCTCCACCCGCCGAAGTGCAACCCGCAGATAGAGAAGTGCGTGGGGCCCGACGCGGGGCAGATGTCGTTTCTCCTATCCGGGTTCGCCCTGATGATAATCGGGGCGGGCGGGATCCGACCCTGCAACCTTGCCTTCGGGGCGGATCAGTTCGACCCGAGTACGGACTCGGGAAAGCGGGGCGTCGACAGCTTCTTCAACTGGTACTACTTCACGGTCACCTTCGCACAGATCGTGTCGGTGACGCTCGTCGTGTACGTCCAGTCGAACGTGAGCTGGTCGATCGGGCTCGGGATTCCGGCGATCTTCATGTTCTTCTCGTGCCTCTTCTACTTCGTGGGCTCGAAGATGTACGTGAAGGTGAAGCCCGAGGGGAGCCCCGTCACCGCCTTGCTGCGGGTTTTGGTGGCGGCGGCGAAGAAGAGGAGGCTGAGGCTGCCGGAGGGTGACGAGCCGTGGGCGAGCCTTTTCGACCACGCCCCGCTAAAGTCTAAGAACGCTAGGCTGTCGTACACGGACCAGTTCAGGTAAATAACTCCATATTATACATGAATAAACTACTAGGCAAAATTATAAAATTGTGTCACTAAGTGAACTAATTTTCGTTTCTTGGTCACTATATTTGATAATTGCAGAAATAAGTGACTAACTTTGTATGTCTTAACAAAATTGGATCGCCGACCGATTTTCATGCCAAGAAATCCGACGTACCGGTGAGATGTCATTTGTCATGTCAGATTCCTGCGACTTTGCCTGGAAAATTGATCATGGCCCAATTTTGTTAATAAATACGTAGTAGTTATATATTTTGCAATTATCAAACATAGTGACCCAATTTTATAACTTTTCCTAAAATACTCCTAATAAAATAGATTTTTTATTGTTTTTAATCGTTAGACGTTAGTTTAGATTAGTTTATATTTTAGGCGAAATTTGCATTTAAATTAGAAAAAAAAAATTTATTTGGGATGACTAAACGTGACAATTAATGATATGGTAATGGAAACTATGCCGTCACCACTTCTATGATTTTTTCAGTCTCTTCTTTTCTAAGTCATGGTTTTACTAAGTGGGGAGTAATTATTACATTGGACTAATAGACAAAGAAGAAGCACTAAAATAATATAAATGCATTACATATTTTAATAACGTCAATGTTTATGGCCCGGAAAAAGCTTACATATGGATAGAGTGCATAACAAGCATATGAACAGCCAACCAAATGCCACTTTCTTATCATCATCATATATAAATATATATATATATACATATTTAATATTGTGATATGAAATTGTCTTTATATGCCCACCAACTATATCTACCACCAAGCTTGAACTTTCTTACATGTTAGGTGAGGTCCTAAATTAATTTAGAATATTACAAATGGAGATAATGGGATCTTCCCTTTTGAAATATAAAATCGTATATTATTTAGGATTTAATAAAATAGTAAAAACCTGTCAATGATCGAAGAAACCGTTAGATATGTCATAGTTAGAATTGACTCGACTTAAGTTACGTAAGTTTAAAGTTTGTTCTTGTAATAACATATGTAAGGTCTCGGTTGATCGTTTGACACGACTCCACTATCTCCACGAAGTGCTCACTATTTGATTTTACTTAGATTACTTGATATTGCATTCTTTGTAACGAGTTAGGAGGATTAATTGGGCGGGGTCGTCCCATAACTTATAATGAGATTTATATTCGAATCAAAATAAATTTTAACGGGATTGACGGGAGTAAGCTGCAGTTTGTGGAATTCAAGGTTTTGAAAACTGTATTTTTTTCATGATTTAATCCTTAGTAGTTTAACCGAAAAATTCTGAATATAACCATAGGAAAATTGGTGCATGAAAAAAATATTATAACATAATGATTAATACATGTTTTCAAATCGAGAGAAATTGATTTTTTATCCGATTCAAGGTTTAATGAGATCCTCTCTTTATAGTAAAATACTTGCTGTAATTTATTCTTCAATATTGATGAGAGAAGCAATACAACTCCATCAAATTTGCGATATGCCGTCGAAGATTTAGATTCGATGATATATTCAAAATTTGACGGATTAGATTGATTTTTCCAAGGTCAACAATAAATCCTTAAGGGCTCGTTTGTTGTCCTAAATTAGATTATATAAGATAAAAAATAACCCATTTATTTATTTTTGGTTTCTTTTCTACAGTCCGAAATTAATAGAAAGTTCACCATAATATTACGATTTTGATTATAAATAGTATGATTAAAATGAATGAGATAAATATAGCCGGCTTGATATAAATAATTTATCTTGGTCCGGGACTTATAACTAAACGCGATAAGAATATTCATAGTTTTATGTAGTAATCCACTCCTATACATCTATCGGTTAAAATGACGCCGTATTCAAGGGTTCTTACTCGGGTCGGGTCGGATCTCTAACGACGTCTTCTCCTTTCCGTGAGCAGATTCCTCGACAAAGCCGCAATAATCACAGCAGAAGACGCGATAAACCCCGACGGATCAGCTTCGAATCCATGGAACCTCTGCTCGATCCAGCAGATCGAAGAGGTCAAATGCGTGATCCGCGTCATCCCGATCTCCCTCACGGCGATCTTCTACCACATCGGAGCCCAGCAGCAGTACGTCGTCTTCCAAGCCCTACAATCCGATCGCCGCCTCGGAAAATTCCGATTCCAGATCCCCGCCGCCTCCTACATCGTCTTCGCGATGCTCAGCCTCGCCCTGTGGGTCCCGATCTACGACCGCCTCGTCGTTCCCCTTTTCAGGAGGCGCAATCGCGGCGGAATCACGCTGCTCCAGAGGATCGGAATAGGGCTTTTCATCACAATCGTGGAGAACGTCGTCGGCGCGTTGGTTGAGCAGCGGAGGAGGAATCTGGCGCTGAGGAGCGGCGCCGCCGCGTCGCCGATGTCGGCGATGTGGCTCGTCCCTCAGCTGGCCCTGGGCGGGTTGGCGGAGGCGTTCAACGCCATAGGGCAGCTGGAGTTTTACTACAAGCAGTTCCCTGAGAACATGAGGAGCATCGCCGGCGCCTTCTTCTTCTGTGGGAGCGCGATTTCCAACTACGTGTACAGCTTGCTGATCTCTCTGGTGCATAGGCTCACGGAGAGGGATTCCGGCGGAAATTGGCTGCCGGAGGATCTGAACAAGGGGAGGCTGGATTACTTCTACTACTTGGTGACGGTTCTCTGCGTGGTGAATTTCTTGTATTTTCTTGCCTGTGCTCACTGGTATCGGTACAAGGGTTACGGTGAGGGTGGGAATGTGGAAGTTGAGATGAAGAAGAAGCTTGATCTGCTGCATTCTGCTTGAAAGGTGAGATCTTTGTTGCTTTGTAAGAGATGGGATGAATTTGGTATGAGATTTTGTTTTGTTTTGTATGTTTTAGTACAGTCTTGATTGTGAATGGGCTTGTAATGATTCCTCCAACTGTTGTGCTCTGATCTGTTTCTGGTTCTTGATAAATGCTTTGTGTTTCTCTTTATATATTTTCTAGGTTCGAGCTCGATAGTAAAACACTTGAGCTCGGAACTCAGCTCGTCGGCTCGACCCTAATGCTCGAAAATGAAAAATAAATAATTATTTGAAAAAATATTTTAAAAAAATACATTATATAAAAAAATAATAAAAAGCTCGTGAGCTTTCGAACAATTACGACGGAGCTCGAGTTCATGACCGGGCTCGCGGGTTAACTCAACTCACCTTTCACACCCAAGACAGAGCCACAAAATAACAAAAATAATGATCATAATAATAAAATGGATGGTCATTAAGATATAGATGGCCAAGGTAGGCTTTTCCCAAACAAGAAAACAATGTAAGATGATCAACAGCTTGTTCTCATTTTACAACCAATCAGTCTCTTTCAACAATGAGAAATAATCATCCTAAAAACTTTCACAAAGATTTCAATATCCTTAAGCATTAAAACCCTTTACTGTCTAATATTCACAAACCCCCAATAGCAAAGCAAACATGTCTTCTACTCTAGCATGATGTGCATGCATGTATGTATATGCATTTGATAATCATACAAATAACAATGCCACACACACCAGCACTAACAGATTATCAAGAACTCCCCCCAAGAACTCTCCTCAGCTCAGATTTCTGCGATTCACTGAGCCTCTTCGGGTACTTAACATCGATTTGAATCCTCAATTTCCCCTTCTTCCTAGGCTCCTTTGATGCGGGCATTCCTTCGTTAGGGACCGTGATTTGATGCCCAGGCTTAACGATCTCGGTCAACGGGACCGTAATATTTCTTCCGTCTAACGTAGTGATTTCGAAGGTTTTGCCCGTGAGGGACTCGAGGAGTGTAATCTCCTGCTTCAGTATTAGATCGTTCCCGTCCCTTTTGTAGATATGATGTGGCTTTTCGTCGAGAACGAAGATGAGGTCCGAGGGTATTATTCCCAGTTCTTCGTTGCCCTTCTCTGGAAAAGTTATTTTTGTGCCCTTTTTCCAACCGGGTTTTATGTCGATCGTTAAGATTTCTTCGGACACGGAAGGGTTTCTGTAGAAAAGAAATTCAGTAAAAGAGGGAGCAAAGTTGGTCAGAAAGCAACGCAAGAAATACTCTTATATTGCAAGAAAAAAAAATTGGAACACTTACTTTCTCAATATCAAACTATGTACATTGAATTTAATCTAACTTTTGAAGCAACACAACCAGTAAGTACATCATGATCCTATTGACCAGGGAAATAAGTTGAGAGAAAGAGGGTTGATTGTTTGTTATATATTAATAGGAAGGTCATTTACACATCCCTCTTGGCTACAAATGCCAAAATTGGGTGAAGCTTTATATGCAAGAATCAAGATGCATTTCCATGAATGTATTTAACGTGCGTAAACACGTGTAGGAAATAAAAAAGGAATTCTGCTTTCTTAGAAGAATCCAGCAATGATGAATTTGGAGTTATTTGGCATCCCGTTGGTACCTTACGAGACACGCAACAGTCTAGAGAAGCTTCACGTGCATACAATTTATAGCATTGTGCGTATTAGGCAAACAGCAGAACGTTCAATGATAACCCCTACTAATTACAGATGACATAAAGCAGGGAGACTATTGTGGCTTGAACATTTAACTGCATATCAGGAAGAAGTATCATAGCCGAATAAAATGGTAGCTTGAAAAAATGCATGTGACAACAGAGAATTCCTCATGTATAAGAATATGGAAAACTGATTTTATGCTCGAACTCTAACAAATAAAAAAGATCAAGTAGCTGCTGCCCAATGAAAAATGGGAATCACACGTGGTGATCACGTAAAATTCCGTTACATGTTTCGGTTTGACATTATTCAACGGGAATGGATCAGATTACTATTTTAGAAAAGGCTAAAACACGGGTAAATATCCCCGACAAAGCAGACATAGAGTAAATGCATACAAGTGTCTCATCAAATGGAATAAGCAAAAGGTATCCAAGTAAAAAAAAAAACTTACTTCACCAAAATTAACTCAATCTCAATCAAGCGAAAACATAAACAACATGATAATCACAAAAAACAAGGCCACAGCATTCGTACCCGTGAGGATCAAGAACATTCCTCGAAATCTTCATCTTCCTTGTCGAACCCATATACAACTCCTCCAAGCTACACATCAGCACATTCTCCACGGGAGCCGCCTTCTTCAGACCGCCACCAGCCCCAGTCGTATTACTCCTAAAAAACCCTTCCCTCCTATTACTACCACCAGCAGCACCACCACCACCACCACCACCGCCGCCTCCATTGCTAGAACTCGCCCCGCCGCCACCAGCACCGCCACCGGCGCCGTTCTCCCCGAAAATCTCCGCATATATATCATCAGCATTGCGGGGATTGAACCTGAAATTAGGGTTCGGATGCTGCTGATTGTGCTGGCTATAGCTGTAATAGCTGGGAAACCCCTGCTGATGATGACCGTTCGATCGACGCTGGGAGTGATTATGATTGCCCTGAGCCGCCGGAAACGATTTGAGGCCCTCCTCGCCGTAGAGATCGTAGATCTGACGCTTCTGTGGATCGCTCAAAACGTCGTATGCCTCCGAGATTTGCTTGAATTTGGCTTCAGCTTCGAGCTTGTTGCTCGTGTTCTTGTCCGGGTGCCAAATCATCGCGAGGCGGCGATAGGCTTTCTTGAGGTCGTCTTCGCTGGCATTTCGATTCACCTTGAGGATGTTGTAGTAATCAACCCCCATTTTCGATTCCTGTTTTGGGGACGATGCGATTGTTCAATTTCTTCTACTGCTCTACTATGTCTCTTCGATAAATCATGGAATGGCGATTAATTGTGGTTGTTGGAGATCAAGAATCGGTGCGGTGAATTTTGTGTTCTTCCTCCTTTTGCTGTTAGGACTCGAAATTCATTTGTTTATTATTTTTAAAAGTAAAATTGCACAAAAGTCCTTTTAAATTAGTAAATTCATTTCTTATATCGAACTTAATGAGTAACTCTTCATCGAGTCCACTACCTTTAAAATCAGTAAATTTATCTAATCAGTAAATCCCACTTATAATTTCAACTATTACATCGAATTGTTAATTATTGTATTTCCTAATATATTCTTAAAAAAAGATATTCATTAATAACTGATCATAAATCTATTTATTTTCTCTCTATTCAATCAATAAACAAAAGAATCTGGGCGATCCGTGTAATTTCAAGCAAAATAATAATAATAATAATTAAATGGCAAATCCCCAAAATGCCAAATGGGGTTTAGAATGCCACATCGTTTTGACGGGACATATTTGTTATTTAAGTAAACCACGAGGAGATGCGTCAAACTCTAAGGACGAACAAAACAAAGAAGACACAACGGACTAAAAAGTATTCATGCCCCATTTGAACCAAACGGTGATTTCATTGCGAGATTATAGTGATTAATAAATATAGTATGCGGATAAATAGATGAATCGATATTTTTGTCGTAATTTGTTATATATGATGTTTTTTTGTTAATGTTTAGTTGTTACTATATATAGCATACTAAAGAAATAAATGTTGTATTTTAACTTTATTGCACTATTAATGTTTCCTTGGTGTGATTTACTTTTTATTGTGAATATTTCGTCATGGTAATTGCTGGCATTGATGATGATATTACTAAGTTTATTCCTTTTTGCTACAAAACACTTTTGAGGAAACTCGAATCCCACACGGAACCTCGATCCTCATATGGTGATTACTCATTCCCGAACCAACTAGTTAAAGAGGTGAAATAACGATGATATTTAAAATAAGGATTTGGCATGGATGTCAATAATAATTCGCTCATTGCCACCCATGATCTTGAGCCGTTATCTTCTCTTATTGTAAATGAAAGAGTTAACATTTTTTCATCCTTTAAGTTAGGACGTGCCACTTTCAGCATTCTAATTTAGGAGGTTGCAATTAAGGGACACTAAAATTACAACAATTGAAGGACACAAACACAGAAATCTAATTTAATGCTGGAATTTCGACACACGATCAACTCATGCGAAATATTTTGGGAATAAATCATACATTACGTAGGAGTTGCTTATTTAAGAATAAATTCTACATGACAGTTTCAATACACTCAATTTAAGGACACTAATTTTTAAAAATTGAAGCCCGACAAAATTAGGCTTCAGTTAACCCGAAGTGACAAAAAAAATAGATTGGTTTTCGTACTAAAGATTGGGCTCAATATAAATAATGGATCATAAGTTTTTGGCCCACATCTCAACACAAGTAAAGAACAAATACGACCCAAAGATTACAAAATCCCCATGATTGATGATGAGTCTTACATGGCACTCTTAGGCCTTGTTTGGTTGATCGGTTTATATTTAGGAGGGTTTAAATTAGTAAGGTTTATATAAAACTAATTAATAGGTATAAAATAAAATGTGTGTTTGGTTAATGAGTTTAAATAAACACACCTGAGACATGTGTTTATTTAAACCCTTGTACAAGGGTTTAAAGTTGATATATATAAACACATACTTCATATAAACCTATGAACCAAACACCTCAATATGGTCTAAACTAACTTTTAAAAGGTCTAAACCCATGAATCAAACAAGGCATTAGAGGATATGAAGTCGCTTAAGCCCGACGGAGGCGATTACATTACTGAATTGAGCTTGCTTAGTTAGCCACACGAGGGGAATCTTAATAATAATTAAATCCAAGTTTAAACGATTAGTACGCATGTTTTTTTTTTGAAAGTTTATGAATTTAACCCTGAAACGTGGCTAATAACTGGCTATCTATTGTGGGCTCCACCTCAAGCCAGACTAACTCATAAGTTGCAATTTTAGCAACCTATGTGCATGAATGAATGAATGTCTTGTAATAAAAATCAAGTACAACCTGTAAGATTAGCGATTAATGAAACTGATTGTCATTATCATTTAATTCTCAACTAGTTTTTAAGAGGGGCCACAACGTGCCAAAGGTAGCAATGAAGATGTGTACGGGTGTTACCATTTAGTTTGGTTACTTGGTGTCCATTTGCTGTTTCAATCTGATGTTTCACGCACCGGATTGTAACAAATGTAAAAAAATCAATTGAATTTAACACTTGTCGCAGCGTAAGAAACACCAAATGAGAATTCTGTTAACATTACAAAGAAAATAATTGCAGTCTCTTTCACCAAATAAGAATAAGAAGGTATTTTCAGGAAAAAGAAAATTGTTTCTTTTCATTTTTCAATCCGGTAAACTTTAGGTACTACTATTGATGCGGTCGGTACCACCACATGCAAAACCCTAACCATCCGGCGCATTTTAGAACACGCCACCGTACAAATCAAGATCTCTCTCTTCACAGGTCAAGTCCACATCTTATTTCACACACACACACACACACTAAAACACCTAAAAGACACACACACAGTGTACCCTATTCATTCATTCAGCACCTTTTATGGCATCTCACGACCCCCAAAATCGCCCCGAACCCACCGCCACCACCGAGAACCGCCGCCGATACCACCACCCAGCGCCGCTACCCATCCACCCCACTCCAGATCCCACCGTCATAACCGCTCCGCCTTCAACAGTACAAAACATATCCCAAAGATTCTCAAAACTCTACGCAAATCACAAGAAACTCGCGCCGATGCCCTCTAAACCCCACCCCGATCTACAACACCCGCAGCCGGAGGAATACTTCCAGCAAAAACCCATCACTTATTCTCCAATTTCCGACACATCTCGCACCACTTTGACCAAATCGAGCAGTCACAACGGGAGAAAATGTGCCAAGAAGCATTCTTTGTCCGAAAATGTTCCCAAAAAGCCACCTTTCGAGGAGTTCGACGCCGACGAGGCGAAGAAATCGACGCCCAAGAGCCTACAAAGCCACGAAGAGGTCGTTAAGAAGAGGATTCAAGCTCCGCCGCCGCAAGGCTTTAACACTGGAGGGAGGAGAAAGTCGTTCTGCAGCTCACCGGCGGAGCTCGCCGATTTCTTGTCGTGCAGCGGCGTGAGAGTCGTGGCCGTCGATATGCCGCCGTCTATGCAGATCCACGCCGTCGATTGCGCAAGAAAAGCCCGCGACAGCTTGGAGAAATTCGCGTCCAAGGCTCTCGCTTTGACGCTGAAGAAGGTATTAAAAAAGACGAATCGAAATCCCCATCGTAATGCTCTAATTAATCATCGCCAACCAAGAACGCTTTTTTTTTTTTTTGCTTCATGATTGCGAATGGGTTATGATTAAAATATTAGTGGGGTTTTATTCTAACATTAAAATCTTTGTTTTTTTTTCTGTCAGGAATTCGATGGGGTTTATGGGCCCGCGTGGCACTGTATAGTGGGGTCCAACTTTGGATCGTTCGTGACGCATTCATTAGGTGGCTTCATGTATTTCTCCATGGATCACAAGCTCTACATTCTTCTCTTCAAGACTAATGTGCAGAGAGCAGAGTGAAATTATTACTACCTTAATCTTCGAATTTTGTTTTTTTTTCCTCTAATTTTTTTTGCTTCTTTAGACCGTAGAAACACACCTTGTAGTCAGCAACATTTGTAAACTGTTGATCTATCTATATTTAAGATGACAAAAAAAAAAAAAAAAATTATTGGAATGTGTTCTTCTCTTGTGCATAATTACTACTGGCATTTAATATAGTTTGCTCAAAGGTATTGACCGTTATAGATAATGTCGGCTGTGTTGAAGATAGGATAGAGGAAAGTCTTTTGTCTTGGGAATATTTATAGATCTGAATCCGATGCTATTAGCCATTAACTGATAGCAAGGAAAATAAGTGTATAATCTTTTTGCAATAAATTTCGGCCTAACACTTGGGGCTCTTGAATGACTTATAGATTTCTATTTTTTGTATGTTCTCACCGGCTCACAATTATTATTGAGTCCTCCTAAAGTGTCTTGCACCCCTTTTTTTCTTTCCAATTAAGTTCGGTCAGAATAGAACCTTGTGAACCTATTATCTATAGGATGGCAATGGGGCGGGTTTAGACCCGTACCCGTCTTGGATCCGCCCTGAACGAAACATGTTTTTTCTTATTATTCGGGTCCCGAGGCGGGTCTCGGGTCTCAAGGAAAAAACCCGACCAAATCCGGAGCGGATCCCGGGTTTGGCCAATCCCGCCCTGAGACCCAACCCGGTAATAAATAAATATATATTAATATATTATTCGTATTTATATTTAAAATATTAGGACAATTAGTAAGACATTCCTTAGCCTAGTGGTAATGACTTGGTATAAGGAGGTTGAGGTAGTGGGTTTCCTAGTGGTAAGGACTTGATATAAGGAGGTTGAGGTAGTGAGTTGCGTAGTGGTAAGAACTTGGTATAAGGAGATTGAGGTAGTGAGTTCAAGCCCCAACTATGTACATAAAATCCTCATATGTAATTTTTAAAAAAGATACAAAAAAAAAGAAAAAATAATATAACCGGGTCGGGGCGGGTCCCGAGTCCGGCAAAACCCGGCCCATACCCGACCCGTTGCCATCCCTAATTCTCTCTTTGAGTCATCTCCAACTCATTACACAAAAATACAGTTAACTTTACACAAAAAATAGAGTTGCTACATGTTTTTACTTCAACCCACTAACTCTATTTTCTACACTAAATTTTACTACAACTCATTAACTCTATTTTCTACACTAAAATAATATTTCATACATATTATTACTTATTGTTATTATAATAAATTAAAAACGAAAAATTTATATAAATTAAATTTAAATTATGCCTGAAAAATTATTTTTTATTTATATTTTCATAAAGTAAATATTTTTTTTATATAAATCGTATATAAAAAAACACACTTAGCGCACAATGGCTAGTGGCGGTGTTGGCGAAAGTAGTAGCGAGGAAGGAGCTTTGACCTTTACGCCTTTCTTGCAAAGAAAGCTCAACGAGGTCGAGCGAAAAGTGGCGGCCAATGAGGACACGCTACAGGAACTTCAAGCCCAGGTGCCGCAAGACCTGGAAGTACAGCTGGACGCGATGCAGCGCGCCGTGAACGAGGGCGCTGCGCTGGTGGGCGTATTGGCCACCAAGTTTGACGAGCACAAGGAGACCAATTTTCGGGACCTTGATGCTGTCAACAAGCGTTTCGAGGAGCAGGCTGAGGCCTTGGCTCAGTGGCGTGCGGAGATCGACGGCGAGCTGCGGCTATTGCGTGGGAGCCTTGCGAGGCTCGAGCCGCAGCATGGCACGAGCGTGAGCTCGGGCATGCCGGGTCTCGACACCTACGACGGGACGCGTGACGCGAAGATGCTGGAAAACTTTCTGCATGATATGGAGGGCCATTTCAGGGCAGCGGACGTGACGGAGGCCAGACGAGTTGTTGTGGCATCGCGGTACCTCACCGTCGATGCCAAGGCCTGGTGGCGTACATGGGGAGCGTGAGGCTTCCGACAACCAGCAGGCCCCCCTCGAGACGTGGGAGCAACTCAAGGATGAGTTGAAACATCACTTCCAACCAAAACATAGTGCGTGGATGCTCCGCGACTCGCTTCATCGACTGAAGCAAACGGGGTCCATCAACGACTATGTCCAGAAGTTCCAACATTTGCTTATCGACGTGCGGAAAATCTCGGAACCGGATAAGCTATACTACTTTATCTCTGGGCTTACACCTTGGATCCAGAACGAACTCGCGCGGCGAGACGTAAAGGATCTCCAATCGGCGATTGCGAAGGCGGAGAGGCTATGGGATCTCCCGAAGCCACCGGCAGAGGCCGAACCCCACAAGCAAAAGCCACATGACCAATAGAAGAAGAAAGGGTCCAAGGGCCAAGGTGGTAAGAAGAAGCAGGGCTCGAATCAAGGCAGAAAGAAAGAGTCAAAACCCGCGGGCAAGCAAACGGCAAGTGACGCTGGACGCAAGGTTACGTGTTATTTGTGCGGAGGGCCGCACAAGCAGTACCAATGCTCGCAAAAGTCCATCGCTAACGTGGTGGCCACCAGGCTGAGGGGTGAAGGAAGCGCACCAGGAGCCTCGAAGGAGACCCCGCAGGCCAATTAACTCCAGATATTGGCCGCGCTTCATCAGGGGAAACCCGACAAGAATAAACTCATGTATGTCTCTTGCGACATTTCTGGCACATCGGCGATGGTCATGGTGGACTCGGGGGCAACCACAACTTTATGTCCACCACGATGGCGGCGAAGCTCGGGATTATGCTGACCCGCAACGACACAATCGTGTCGACCGCGAATGCAGCCCCTATTCAGGTGCAGGGGAGTCTAGTGGCGCCCGTGAGGATGGGGCACCAGAGCGGCATGATCGACTTCGTCGTGGCGCCGTTAGCTTTCGAGGTAATTCTGGGCAATGAGTTCATGGTCGAGGCCAAGGCTATGCCCTCTCCTTTTCTTGGTGGGATGATGATCGTGGACGAACTCCAGCCGGGGTTCGTCAAGGGGTATTACGATTGGGACACTAATGCGGATACGAGCGGAACGGGCCAGCAAGGGCCTACATGTTCCGCGATGCAGCTGAAGCGCGGCATCGGGCGCGGCACGCCCATGTACCTTGCAGCCATTCGGGAAGTAGAGGCTGCTGCCCCGTCTGACCCGCCTGCGGAGGTCAGGGGCCTGCTGGAGCAGTTTGCCGACATCATGCCGGACGAGCTGCCCCGACGACTACCGCCATGGAGACCCACCGACCACCGTATAGAATTGGAGCCCGGAACGAGGCCACCTGCTCAAGCACCGTACAGGATGAACCCTGTAGAGCTGGAGGAGCTGCGGCGGCTGCTCGACGAATTACTCGTCGCTGGCCTCGTGCGGCCATTAAAGGCACCTTTTGACTCACCCGTGTTATTCCAGCGCAAGAAGGACGGGTCCCTTCGATTTTGTGGGGATTATCGAGCCTTAAACAAAGTCACGTGAAGAACAAATACCCGATCCCCAACGCCCTGGACCTCTTTGACAACCTGGCCAAGGTGCGGTTCTTCTCGAAGCTGGACCTTCGATCGGGATATTGGCAAGTCCGTATAGCCGAGGGTGACGAGGCTAAAACGACTTGCGTAACGAGGTACGGTTCTTACGAGTTTCTCGTGATGCCGTTTGGTCTAACCAAAGCTCCGGCAACATTTTGCAATTTGATGAATGACATCTTGTACGAGTTCCTCGACAAGTTTGTCGTGGTGTATTTGGACGACATCGTCGTCTATTGTCAAATTTGGAGGAGCATTTGCGACACTTAGAGATGGTGTTCGAGACCTTGCGGAAGAACGACCTCTTCGTGAAAAAGGAGAAGTGCGAGTTCGGGGCGACGCGGATTCATTTTCTCGGCCACGTGATAGATGATGGCGAGATAAGCATGGATGAGTCCAAAATCAGCGTGATTATGGGCTGGCCCCGACCCGGCACGGTGACGGAGCTGCGCTCATTTTTGGGCGTAGCGAACTACTATCGAAGGTTCATTAAAGGGTACTCGAAGATGGCGACACCCTTGACGGGCCTTCTCAAGAAGGATGCACGGTGGGAATGGAGTCACGGCTGCGAGGAGGCGTTCGAGCGGCTGAAGGCAGCGCTTGCTTCCGAACCCGTGCTCAGGCTGCCCGATTTTGGACAGCCCTTCGAGCTCCACACCGACGTATCAGGCAAGGCGCTTGGCGGAGTCTTGGTACAAGACAAACACCAGGTGGCTTACGAAAGCCGCAAGTTGAAGGAGGTCGAAACGAGGTATAGCACGCATGAGAAGGAGATGATCGCGGTTATCCACTGTCTCGAGGCGTGGCGACATTACCTTCTAGGGGCAAAGTTCGTGATTGTCACCGATAACGTGGCGAACACCTACTTCAAGATCCAAAAGAAGCTCACCCCGAAACATGCCCGTTGGCAAGAGTTTCTGGGCGAGTTCGATTTCGACTGGGTGCACCGTCCGGGGAAGCAAAATGAAGTGGCGGATGCTCTTAGTCGGCAGCCGCACCTCAATGTGCTAGCCTTGCGAAGCGAAGTCGCTTCGCGCAGTGGATCAAGCGTGAGGGCACGAGTGATCTCGCGTACAAAAAGCTCAAGGAGGATGTCGTGGCAGGCCTTGTTCGGCGCTACTGGCTCGAGGATGGGCTGCTTGTCACGCACGGGGGACGATTCTACGTGCCAGCCGGGAAGTTACGGAGGGAGCTCTTGAGGGAGCACCACGAGCCGCAATGGGCTGGACACCCGGGAGTCAGACGCATGTTGGCGATGATCTCCCGTAGGTTCTTTTGGCCGAAACTCGAGCGAGACGTCGAGGCCTTCGAGCAGACCTGCATCATCTGCCAGCGGGACAAGCCCGAGCGCGCGCGGCCTGCGGGACTGCTGCAGCCACTGCCGACCCCTACCAGCCCGTGGAGATCCATTGCGATGGGCTTCATCGTGGGGCTGCCGAAGAGTGAAGGTAACACTTCTATCTTCGTAGTGGTGGATCGCTTTTCGAAAATGGCGATCTTCATGGCTGCCCCTCTTGAGTGCAACGCCGACGTAGCGGCGGAGCTTTTCTTTCGGAATGTGGTGAAACATTTCGGAATGTCGGAGGAGATTATTAGCAATAGGGATTCCCGATTCACCGGACGCTTTTGGACGGTGCTTTTTCGCATGTTTGGCACCAAGCTGCGATTCTCCTCGGCGCATCATCCACAGACGGATGGGCAGACGGAGCGTACCAACCAGCTTCTGGAAGAGTACCTCCGACACTATATCTCGGCGAGTCAAAGGAATTGGACTAGCCTCTTGGATGCGGCGCAATTCTGCTACAACCTACACAAGTCATCGGCGACGGAAAAAAGTCCGTTCGAGGTGGTCTACGGCTTTCAGTCCTTGACACCGCAAGCCGTGTCGTTGCGGAGCAGCAGCAGGGAGAGCCCCGCTGCACACAGATTTGCGCGCAACCGTCAGCTATTGTGGGATGAAGCTCGCGATAGCCTCGCCAAAGCAAGCCGACGGATGAAGAAGTACTACGACCGAGGACATCGGCCGGTGAAATTCTTGGTGGGAGACAATGTGTGGCTGAAGTTAACGCATCAGCTACAAGCCAGCTGGAAGTCGCAATCGCACGCGCGGAGCTTAATGCCCAAATTCGATGGTCCGTTCGAGGTGATCTCTCGGATAGGCCAGGTCGCGTATCGATTAAAGCTTCCACCAAGGTATCGTGTCTACCTCGTTTTCCACGTTAGTTACTTAAAGAAATTCTACGACGATCCCGACCCGTCACGAAGTTGACGGAAAGTTGACCGTTGACGGTCAACGGTGGTCGGAGCATCACCGGCAAGGCTCGGCGAGCCTAAATCGTAGAAACATGTGCGGCAAAATATGAGGTTTGCCGGACATTGGTCGTTCGTGAAGATCGGCCGCGCTCAAAACAACGCTGGGCTGGCCGCAAGGCAGCACAACACACTTTGGCTTGGGCGCGCGGGGCATCGGCATTGCGCGCTGGGATGTGGCACGACACGGGCATGCTCGCGCGGAACATGCGCGCGCCATCGGAATCGGGCGCACACTGTCGGGTCACCATCGGACACGTCGGGTCACCATAACCTCGGCAGCTTGGCGCGTGGGACTGCGGGACGCGCGCGCTGTCGAGCGCCTGGCATGGCACCATCGGGCGACGCTCGGGGCGCACCATCGGCATGGTGTGCTGAGGTCTAGCTGCGATCAGACAGGCCACCACAAGGCGGCCACGTGGCAAGACACCTTATCCAGCTCCTCCACCTGGCGGGCACGGATCGGGGCCGGCCAGCGCTGAGCGGGCGCTGACTGGCCACACGGGCGCGCGCCGATTGGGCGGGCATCGAGCGGGAACCAGCCTGGCTCGGGACTATGACGCGGCGACGATAGGGACGCGCGGCATTGGGCAAGCGACAGCGAAGCCAAGCCCGATTGGCCAGAGTGGCAGCCAGGGGCTCTCCTCGACCCGTCAGCGCACCAGATGGCCCGATAGCCATTGGCATGCGCCAGCTTTTGGCAGGATGGCAGGGAAAGCTAGCCAAGTGACTGACCGACCTTCCAAGGGTCTTTTTGGGGCCAGCAACATGCAATATGGACAGGCTTTGGCAGGAAAAATGATGGGTATGCAGGGGCAAGGGCTGGCCGAGTTTGAGATGGCTTTTTGGGGAGGCCTTTGGGCTCCTCCTTGGCCGATCCTATATAAGGACCTCATACCTCACTTGCAACCTTCATGCCATCATAGAGAGCTCAAGCCACTAAACAAGCCAAGTCATTCGAACGTCTAAACGAGTTAGAATCGAGTGCATTTCCGAGAGGTACGAAGTGAGAGAGCGAGCTTTGTACTTTGTACGAGTGTTACGTGAGTGTGTAAACTTGTACTTACCTTCGGGGCCCCGTTTCTAAGTTAGAAGGAAGTGGGTTGGGAGATTCTCCCGTAAATCTTGTGTTGTCTTCGTTTGCGTTTCGTTGGTGTGAGCCGCGAACCTATACGCACAAGAGCACTAAGTTTTGGGTCGTAACCCGGCAATGTTTTAAGTTCGAAAGAAGATTAAGTCTCGAGAGGTGCAGTTCCGCACTTTGGGTTGAAGGGCTGAGCGACGAGGCTAGGAGTTGAGCCGAGTCGTTGCCGTGTTCGAACGGACCTAGAATTCGCGAAAAATTGTAAGTCATTTACGTTCGTGACTATAATTGACAGTTAATTGAAACGCAAATATACTCATATTTTATATTTTAAAATAAAATATTTATTTTTATTTCATAAAATAAAACCGAAACGTATAGAATATTAAAAGATATTTATAGAATTTAATTTTATTATTTTAATGATATAAAATATTTTAAACATAACTAAATAAATTTATATTTAAAAAAATATAAATTAATTTATAACTCTATTTTAGAGTTGAGAAATATAGTTACTCTAATAGTATCAAAATAGAGTACCGGTTGGAGAAGATGTGTACTCTATTTGAGTGTTTTATACTATTATAGAGTAACGCTGGGTTGGTTGTTAAGTTTACATTGATATCAAGGAAATTAAGTGGAATGAAATTCATGACTGTCCATTTGACTAATCAATCCCTGTGATTTTTTTTTTTCCGGAAAATCCCTGTGATTTAATGTCCGGTTTTCGTGGTGTGTATTATTAAGCATATTTTCTTATGAAACGAGCTAATTTCAAAATAAAAGTAAAGACAAGTTTCACCATCGATCTTAAATGCGGTCGACCACATTTCATATACCACCTGCCATTTTTAGGCAACAGTTGAGTCACATTTTTAGATGTAAATGGACCATACTTGATGATATATATATATATTATGTGATGGAGAATGTAATAATTAAGAAAAACAATAAATGTTCATGCTCTATGATGAGAATAATACTCTAGACATCACATTAAAAACATATCTAAACGGATTGTATTAAGAAAAAAAAGAATCACAAGTCTTCAATTACAAAAACATAAAATTAAGACAACCAGTCAAACAATAACCGTTGCGTAGATCTAATGACATTTAATGTCCCTTTCCGTTTCTCAGTTGGGGGTAACCGTAATAAGACATTCATTGTCGTCATCATACTTTTAACGTTGCTTACAAAGTTACATTAACAAGAAATCTCTCTCTCTCTCTCTCTCTCTCTTATATTAAAGTTACTATAAACAAAAGGAGCACCAAAGCCGTAGCTGGTACCTCAACATTACCAACTTAATCACCATATGTCATCGTTACAATTAATGCAACATAACGACATAAAACAATTAACTACAATAAACATTCTTACCAACCCCACCTTACTCCATCAACACAACAACAAAGCCTTCCTCCACGTTCGAACTTCCCATAAACCCCACGATTACTTTGTCCTCCTCGCCGTAGCCAAAAGGGCATCAAAGTCTTTTCACCTCCACAGCGATCTTTTCTCTAGCATAAGGAGAATTGTTATAGCTCAAGGAGAAAAAAAGGAAGCTCCTTTAAATAGAAATCAGACATGAAATTGCTTCTTGCAATAGCAATTTCAGCAGCAACGGGCATACTCGTAGCAGGATTACTCTTCTATCTCTTGTACAGGCTTACTTTGTCCCGAAGAATCAAGAAAGCAAAACAAGGCTCGAGTTTTCGGAGGGAGGCTCACGGAGAAGGAGGGCCCGTGATCGAATTCAGACGACAACACGGAGGAGCATTAAAAGGGCTCATAGTAGACGATGTTTTGTATTTAAGAAACGTCGAGGGCCAAAATTGTAATAACGCGGGATGTTTTTCCAAGGTTTGGTATAATAATCCTATGGAGGAGGAGGAAGAAGAAGAAGAAGAGGTTAAGAGAATTGATGGCCACAGCAGATTAGTGAAGCCTATTCAAGAGGTTCCATTGCTCCATGATGTAATAAGAGGAAAAAGTCCGCCTTCACCGCCACCTACACCTCCTCCTCCACCACCGCCGCCTCCTCCACCACCACCACCACCGGTGAAATCAAAACCTGCTCCACCGCCGCCTCCTCCGGTGACGAAGACGAGGGATCGTATGAGTTTGCTGCATAAGCCACCACCTGCAAATCCAAGAAGCAATGAGAATCACAGAAAAGACGAAAATTCCTCCATGGAAATAAAATCGAAAGATAAAACGAAGCTGAAGCCGTTGCATTGGGATAAAGTTACTGCTAACGCAGATCATTCGATGGTGTGGCACGAGATCAACGACGGTTCTTTCAGGCAAGTTTATAACCGATTCATTACCGTATAAGAATCCAAGAACAGATACGGTTTTCGTATACTTTTCCCCCGTAAAGTTCAGATTTTTTTTTTTTAAAAAAACAGGTTCGATGACGATTTAATAGAAGCCCTTTTCGGCTACAACCCCAAAACCCACAAACAGAGCGATAAAAACACCGAATCATCAAAGCCCGGAGCTTCAAACACGGTAAATTCGCCTCGGGTTTTCATACTCGACCCAAGAAAATCGCAGAACACCGCGATCGTTCTGAGGTCACTAGCAATATCCCGCAGAGAGATCCTCGATTCCCTTCACGAAGGCAAAGGGCTCAAAGGAGAAGCACTAGAGAAGCTCACGAAGATCTCTCCCACGAAAGAGGAAACCATCAAAATCCTGCAGTTTAAGGGCAACCCCACGAAACTGGCCGATGCAGAGTCTTTCCTCTACTGCATATTAAAAGCTTTCCCATCGGCTTTCGTTCAATTCGAAGCTATGCTCTTCAAATCGAATTACGACACGGAGATACTCAATCTCAAGGAATCATTACAGGCTCTGGAATCGGCCTGCAATGAACTGAGGAATCGAGGGATCTTCTTTAAGCTCCTCGAGGCAATCCTCAAAGCTGGTAATAGAATGAACGAAGGAACAGTAAGAGGAGACGCTCGAGGCTTCAACCTCACGTCGCTGAGGAAATTATCGGACGTGAAGAGCACAAACGGGAAAACTACTCTGCTCCACTTCGTGGTGGAGCAAGTCGTACGATCGGAGGGCAAACGCCGCATGTTGATCGATAAACCCCAAAAGAACAACGCAAGCGACGTAGAGGATAGGGAATTTCTTAATCTAGGGTTACCTGCTGTGGAGTCGCTGAGCGGCGAGCTTTCGAATGTTAAGAGAGCGGCGGCTATGGAGTACGATACCTCGGCTAACGCGAGCTCGATTCTCGCGGCGAGAGTTGGCGAGATCCGGCGGCGGCTTCTGACGGAGATGGGATCTGGTGGGTTTGTGATTGAGATGAAGGGGTTTTTGGAAGATTGCGAAGAAGAGCTCGAAGTGATCGGAGGAGAAGAGAAGAGGGTGATGGAGCTCGTGAGGAAGACGACAGCGTATTATCGAGCTGGGACTTTTTCTTCGGCGGAGGAGAAGGGGAGGAGTAATCATCTTCAGCTGTTCGTTGTAGTCAAGGATTTCGTGAGCATGGTGGAAGGAGTTTGTAGTGAGATTGGACGGAGAGTGCATAAGGCTAAGGCGGCGAGTTCTTCGTCTTCTTCTTCGTCGCCTCCGCTGTCGCCGACTCTGAGGTCCCCGCCGAGGTTTCAGAACCTGGATTCGTATTTCACGGCGCAGAGAGGTGGAAAGAATTCGAGTGATTCAGATGATGATGATTTCTCGTGAAGGGATGTCATTTATATGTAAATTAGAGGGAGAAAACTGATTTTGGTCCCCGATGTTTTCGTTTGTAATATTTAATCCTGTAATTATTCGATTTGAACTAATTTGGTCCCTCAATTGGATTAAACGTCAATTTCGACGGAATATGTCGTGAGAATCGCACGTGATATATCACAATTCCTCAAAATACTGATAATACGTCTGTTCAACTTAAAATTGCCTAAATTTGTATCGTTCGTCGCACAATCGACCCGTAAAAGCCTAGATTTTGGGATACAGAGACAAATTTAGAAGATGTTAAGATGAACAGACTTATAAACTGTATTTTGGCGGGATATAATTTATTATGTGCGACTCACGTGATAAATTCCGTCCCAATTGATACGATTTCTCATTAGGGGAAGCGATTTGTATGTAAATTTGATTTGGCGAATGTGAATTATACGTTCGGCTTTATGTAACATTATATTATTTTTCTTTTCGACATCATTGTCATATACATTACTGGGGGTTCAACAATGGTGAAGTGTATGTAAATTCTAATTGGAAGGATTTGAATTTATCGTTGTTTTAGAAAGTTAAAGGGTCTAATCGTTAAATTTTAGAATTCAGAGGACTGTCACTAGTAATATCAGTCCAACTCTTAAAAGACCTAAATCATACGCCGTGGAGGAGCTCGCCAACGAAAGCCCGGTGCAAAGGAAGAAGCGAAAAATAAAATCTATGGAGAGAGATTCAGAAGCGGAGGCTCCATCGCCGAAGATTTTTATACCAGATGAGTGGTCCGAGGCTGCAGAGGCAATAGCTTACGGCTCCGTTGCTTTCCCAATTGCTTTCGTTTGTGGGCCGAAGAACAGCGGCAAAACTACGTTCTCTCGTCACCTCGTCAATGTTCTCTTGCGGAGGTATTTCAAAATTCGTCGGCGATCAGAGACCTGTAAATGCTGTCTCTCTATTATTTTATGGAGTTAATGACTGGGATAGAAAAAAGTTTGGCTTTTGATTTTATTTTTTCTGTTGAGTTTTCGTCAATTTGGGCGCTGATGGTATCCCGCTGAGGAAATTGTTGTTTACTCATTAATGCTTGTAATAAACTTTGCAGTTGAGACCATGCTTATAATAATTATAGAGACAGAGACACATCAACTGTAAAAATTCGGGATTACCGAAAAACAAAGTTTAATGATGCTTAAGGATATGTTTTATATTCTTCATCAGGCATAAAAAGGTTGTGTATTTGGACACCGATGTTGGGCAGACAGAGTTTACGCCTCCCGGTCTCTTGTCTCTCATTGTGATAGATAAAATAACACCGGGTACATGTTTTTCGCTAATTCAATTGATTCGTGCAAATTCGTTTCTCTGTTACATAGGATTCAGCATTGCATTGACTATGTGGTATTGGGTAAGTTAAATTATCAACTGATTCGGGTACGTTTTTTTGTCCTATAGATGTAACAATCCCGTGCTTGAAAACTCCAGAGAGGTACTGCACTTATACTTCCCCTTATCAGTGCCTATGTTTCTTGTTTTCTTATCGGGTGTAAAACTGAATTTTCTGTTCATTTAACGGAGCTTAATCACCCAATGCTCAGGTGCTTCTTCTTCGGGGACATCTCTTCGAAAAGGGACCCAGAGACCTACCTGTCTTGTTTATTTTCCCTGTACGATCACTACGTTAATAATTTTAGCACGAGTAATCAGACAGAAACCCGAGGAAATCTTCCATTGCCGCTCGTAATAAACACTCCCGGATGGGTCAAAGGTCTTTTTTTTTTTTTGAATTTTCTCTTTTCTAATAAATCTTTTTCCCCCTTATTGTTCTTTCTCTGACAAGCTATCTGTTTTTTCAGGGATCGGTTTTGATATTCTCGTTAAGATGCTGCAACACATTTCTCCAACACACGTGCTTAAGATTAATATATCTTCCAATAAAAAGAATTTGCCCGTCGGGTCTTTTTGGTTGAGCGACGGCGATGTAGATAAAACGACCGTTCTTGAAGTCGGCTCTGCTCTTCAGGACAACTTTAACAGATCGTTAAGTTTCTTACCGTATTTCATTACATGTACAGCTGTGTCTTTTATTACCTCACCATCAGAGTTTTTGGATGATTCACATCTCATTTATTTTGCAATTGATTTCCTCATTTTAGGATACTCGTAAGAAAGGATTCGCATCTTCTGCGGGATCTGCGTGTTATGGCATACTTCAGGCAATGTTTTCCGAGCGATGAATCGATTTCCACAATTAAGGAACTTGCTAATGCCTTAGTTGCTCTCCCTCCGTATGAAGTTCCCATATCAGCCATCAAAGTTAAACACCTTCATTGCCAGGTAGGTTCAAAAGATTGCATATATATATATATATATATATATATATATATATATATATATATATATATATATATATTATGCATGCGGCTAGCTATTTTTTGTTCCAAATACTTTCAATTTTCTGTTGTTATTTTTTTTATTAGGTTCCACGGACCGAAACTTTCTACAGCTTAAATGCAAGTATTGTCGGTTTAGTGATCAGTTCCACGCCAGAGCACTTGTCTCCATGTGTGGGCTTAGGTTCGTTCGTTCACCTTATGTCACATTTTTTGTATTCTCTTACATCCTATTTTATTGCATCATAAAAGATATAATCAGAAAATGAAACTAAAGATACAATAAGGTTTTTATATGAATGTGAAAACCAGGTATTGTGAGAGGCATAGACACTTCCACCGGTGTTCTATATCTGATAACACCCGTTCCGAAGCAGATTCTTGAAGATGTCAATTTGTTGCTTCAGGGATATATACAGATTCCTAATAATTTACTTCAGGTACGAAGGAGTTTAATGTTAATCACCAGAAAAAAAAGAAAAAAAAATCATCGATATTTCAGTTTTTTTGTGTTGCTTACTACTTTTCTTCATGTTTCAGGTGCAGGGTTGCGTTTCTCCTTACATGTCAGCCAATGTTCTGTCTGGTATTTAATTAGCTTCTTCTCCGAGATTAAAAGGTCTTTAACATATTTTAGATTTACTGAGCTGAAAGAACATTGATGTATACAGATATTTATTATCTTTGTGGAACATATGAACTTTGTTTTTTTTTTTTTTTGAATTTTTTCCTTGAGCTAATCTTTAATGCAAAATGTGGAACTTACCCAAAGTAGTTGCAATAACGAATAAATTCAAGAACAATGGACCCAACAAAAGCCGAAAAACTTCCGTCATCAATGATTTATACGCACGCCTCAAAAACTGCGCTTTTCCGAAATTTTGGTAAGTTTAAATACCGACCAATCAGAATCTTGGAGTTTTCATCGTTGGATTAATATTTCGACAAGAGCATCGAGTTAGCGTTGGCAGCACTTCACATAACTTTGGATATTATTAAAGCAAAGGCTTGAATATTTTTTTCGGTCGGTCGAGTTTCGAAAATTAAGCAATTTAGGTACATTATACTCCCAACCTCTTATTTTAACCCGACCGGCTGACGTGTCATGGTATATTTATTATCTCTCCTCCAAATCGGTCACCACGTCATTAAAAAAAGCTAATGTATCGCCACGTCATATCTTAAAATCGATTTTTCCCTTTTGTCCAACTCAACTAATCGAGATGCATATTTCACGAAATCAAGATAATCGCGCGACATATTCACGAAATCGATGGTGCGTGTCTGTGTATCTTCCATCGCTAACACTTTCCTTCCATGCCCAACTATACCGAACCCACCACAAGGCATTCGATTGGGTGTTTTGTTTTGTATTTTTTTGGGACTTTTTATATTTTTGGTCCACGATGTTTGGCGTATGATTGATACCTTATTTTCCCGAGTTGCAGTTTTATTCTCCAATGGCGTTTTTTGTCTTTGGTTAACTTAATCGTTAGTTTCTACGGAATTTGAAATGTTACACGTATCTGGTTTCATTTTAATCGACTTCAATGTTAAGAAATCATCTTCTTCAACAAGGAATGAAAGACTTGGGAGAGAGTTATGACATAAATTCGAACAAACGATTTAATTATAACAATGGGATGTTCTGAGCATTTAAGTCGATGTGAGCACCTTTTTTTGGGTTGTAATATGAAAATGGAATGTTTTAAGTTGGAAAAAAGTGAAATCAGGTGCGTGTAACGTGTTTAATTTCCTCCTAACATACAATTAAGTTAACCGGGGGACCAAAAACACCCAAAATCGGTAACATAGGGGACTGAAACTGTAACAAAAAACGCCCATAGGCCAAATACCGGGATCAAAAATGTAAAAATCTTTTTTCATTTGCAATTGCTTTGGTGGCGACATGCCCTCTTTGATTTAGTGACACAACATCCATTTGGGAGAAAACACGTGACATTTCTTCGAAGTACAAAGTTATACCGTATAATGTCCCCGTTTTCGAAATCCATTGTCCATATAATGCCACCCTTTTTACTAGTTGTCCCTACAACGCCATCCCCTCTAAATTACGGGATTAGAAAAATATTTAAGCCTTAAAACAATCATTGTCCAAAAAAAAATTGTTTGAGGAAGAACATTTTGTTCTAGGTATCATACGAAACGAATTGCACGTCAGCTGCTGCATTGTTGTTATTATTGCTAACATTAGCTATGTTGATTTTATTTTGTTCTTAAATAAATTGTGCTTCTTTTACCTATGCGAAAGAGAAAATGCGGCGTTTTCTTTTGCTTGACTTTGAAGGCTTTTTAGGTCATTTCGGCGTGTTTGGTGGGGGCACGGCCACTTAGTTGGTGGTTGGTCCTTAGCTCTTCAGTATGTTGTTTGTAGTATGTTGTTTGTGGAACTTTCTGTTGTTGTGTTGTTTATATACACAATTTTGTTGTTCCTTTTAGTTTTAAACATACGGGGATAAGGGAGTGTTTGTTTTGGGGTGATCCTCCAATACATTATGGTGATCCCGTCGTCACTTCTTCGTCACCGCATTTGTTTAGCGGGGGTGATGGGCCATCACCGTAATGGAGGATCACCTGGGTGACCGAAATGGAGTGACATTTCAGTTTTTGGATCACCCCCAAAAAGCAGGGTGATCCTCCATTACCGTGATGAGTGATATTTTTAATGTTCTTTTTGACAAAATTACCCTCTATGGTTTAACATTCATTCCTCACATACCCTTATTTATATTGTTAATTACGCAACTAACATTTTAAAATATATATTTATGCTTAAAAAATAAAATAAGTAAGGATTTATTAAGTTGTATTAAGCGGCTTGATATCGCTTAAGCAAGTTTCTGGTTCGAAACCTTGTAAATGCATAAAAAAAACCTTTGGAAGCCTCACCCATGCATGTAGGTGCACGACAAGGGGCGATCGGATTAGTCGGGGCAACTCAGATACCGGCGATCGTCCAAAAGAAGGATGAATCAAATTTAGAATTTATTTGCAAATATTCAGCAATTTTTCTAATTTGTCGAGACATAAAAAATCGATAAGGAAATCATTAACATGCACAAAACGACAAGAACCATTCTTAACCTCACATTGTTTGAGAATGTGTGCGGTGCGCCATATTGCTTTGGGCCGAAAAATATAAAAATTTCGGCCCATTTAAACGTCTATCGAATGTCCACAACGAATCGAATGATCAGCATGCATGAATGATTCCGATTTCCGATGCAAAAGGATTTACGACATAATTAAAATAGATGGATCATCAAAGAATAATTAATGTAATTATAGGACGTCGAAATTACGACAGCCTACGAATTTGGAAACTCGAAGAAATAACCGTAGGACCGACAAGTCAACGACCAAGAACTCCCTTATGGTATTTTATATTTCTTGTAGTTGGTTTTATTATATTATTTCGTACACGGCAACTAGCAAATATAGTGACAAATTATAACTTTAGGTTACTAATTATACATGTTTTCGTTTTTTATCATTATGTTCGATAATTACAAAAGTATGTAACTTTGTATGTCAAAACAAATTTAGCTCACCCTTTCAATTTTGGATCACTAAGTATATATGTATTCAATTTTGGATTTCTAAGTATACATGTTTTAAGCTTTTGGATCGTTATGTTTACAAGGTTAGTGACTCGATTTTGCATTCGTAAAAACATAGTGATCCAAAATCGAAAGCATGTATATGATCCAAAATTAAATGGTTGACCCAACTTTGTTTTGTTATATAAAGTTAGTGACTTATTTTTACAATTATCAAATATAGTGAAAAAAAGAAAATATGATACTTCATAACCTAAAATTATAATTTTCACCAAAAATAGTTTCTAGTTTGTTCTAGTAGCTTTCTAAGACAATTAAGGTCAATGGTCTACACCATCAAATAAGGTGGCTGAATCTTCCCTTTATTTGGTTAAAATTTTCAATGGCCAAGTCAACTATAAAAATATATACTTTTCTATTCACCCCGGAAAAAAAAAAATTGAAAAAAAAATCAAAATCTATTATTAAATTAACACATCTAGTAAGCTCACATTGTAATATCCAAACCAAACAATGCCGAACTTTCGGCTATATGAGAAAAGTATCAACCAAGTATTATTAATTACATATCAACGAGACAAGCATAGCTTTTCCCCACACGGGTATATGCGTACCCACACGCACCTACACACACGCATATATATATATATATAGCTCACGGCCCCTACATAGAAGTAGTAATAAAATCTTTCATCTCCTTATAAAGAAACTTGTTGCATTTTTCAGAAGAAGAGTAAATCTTTCTAAAGAAAAAATGGACGGTGGATCATGGGCTGATCAATGGGACAGCAAGGCGGATCCTTACAGGCTACCTCCGGCAGATGATCGGAGGGAGGAGAAGAAGAGCCGTGATTATGGATCGACGGCTGTTAAGTACGGTAAGAAGACAAAAGCTTTGGCGAGCACAGGCGTGAAGAAAGTGAAGCAAGGGACATCTGTTGGATTCAATTGGATCAAAGTTAAGTACCAAAAGACCGTTCACAAACATTGATAATATGTAATTTTTGTTTATATAAGAAATATATATATATATATATATCAATTGCTTGAAATAATAATAACCCTTAATTTTTCTTGGTGGAGTGACAGTATCGTGACACATGAATTAGATGTCAATTTTAGGACAACAAGTTTTCGAATTGAATAAATTTGAGTAGAGTTAACACTGAAAAACTAATTTCAGCAGAAATTAACACACGTGAACCGTAATTAATAATTAAATGCGGGGAAAAGCATACGTGAGGTTAGACATATTCTGATTTAGATAGAATTTTTCTCGATTGCACGCAGTATTTACCCAAAATTATAGTCATGTGCACCTCACATATGTTAATTGTCCTCAAATTTCTTCAATTCGTCGGAGATGCTAAAATGAACCGATTGTTTCCAACGCCACGTACGGTTTTCCCCCCTAATTAATAGTCACGTGCACGTTTATCAATTCCCGGCCGAAATTAGGTTTTGAGTATTAATCGTTCTCAATTTTCTTCAATATCCTAAAATTATCACCTTTTATTTAAGTATCCTAAAAACATCACTCCAAATATACACGATCTAAAAAAATAAATAAGCCTAACAATAATGATAATAATTTACCTTTTTGATTGATTGCATGTCTATCTTCTTCACTACAATATTTAACTCAGTTCCATATTCTCTTCCCACAACAACATTGCCTTCTCTTCACAGCCTCACACGCCGCGGAACTCTCCCACATTTACTCTGCAGCCTCATAATCTCCCGAGCAAAATCTTGATTACCGGTCAACATCAGCCCATTAAGTACCCTATTGAACGTAAACCTCCGAGGCAAAAATCCCCTCTCCACCATCTCCACCAGCAACTTCCCCGCAACCACCACATCATTCGCCTTCTTCCTCGCAAACATGGAGCTTATCAAAACATTGTAGGTATCCAAATTAGGCAAACACGGTTTTTCACCACCATTGATCCTTCTAAAAATCTCCAAAGCCTTCTCGATCTCTCCACCTTCACAGTAATACCTAATCACCACGTTAAATGTCTGAATATTCGGTTCGCAGTTTTCCTCCATCTTCTCCACGTACCTCACGGCTTCCTCCATTTTACCAGAGTGGCAAAGGCCCCTGATTATTACATTGTACGTGGTGACGTTCGGTGTGTATCCTCTCTTCAGCATTTCTTCGAACATGTAGATTGCATTCTCGATACAGTCTTTCTTGCACAAGACTTGAATCAACGCATTGTACGTTGCAACCGACGGAATTATTCCCACACCGATCATCTCGTTGAAGGCCTTTTTCGCCCGATCGACCTCTCCGGCGACTCCCAACCCGTGCACGACCGTCGTGTAACTGACGACATCGATCCCGAGTTTCCTCTTCTTCATCTGGGAGAAAAATTCGCAGCCCTTTTCGATCCAACCGCATCTGAAGTAACCCTTCAAGAGGATGTTGTATGTTGTTGTAGTTGGCTCCATGCCCCTTTGGACCATCTCCGTTACTACATCCAAAGCCTTGCTTATCTGTTTTTTCAGGCAATAGCCATTGGCCATGATGTTGTAGCTTATTGCATCGGCCTTAAATCTTCCTCTCAATGCTCTGAATAATCCATATGCCTTCTCCACCCTCTTCGACTTGCAGAGAACATCGAGAATCGTGTTGAACGAATTCAAATCCTGCTGCACGCCGTAGTGCTGATGCATCGAGAGGAATAGTTTCACAGCTTTGTCGGGTTTTCCTGCAATCGGTAGCCAAAATGAAGCCAATTACTCAGTCATCAACGATGGAACCAAATCGAAATCTCATATCTCCAAAATAAGAATACCTATATGAAATTCGATTGCCCTGTACCTGCAGAGACGTATCGTTCGGCGATGATGGCTACCGTTTTGTGCGTGGGTCCTAAATTGAGCTTCCTCATCCTGTGCACGAGGGTCCACACGGTTCTGTAATTGCGGGAGCGAGCGGCGATGTCGATCGCGTAATCGAACGACGTGGTGGTTTGCTGTGTTTCGAGGGAATTGAAGAATTTTAGGGCTTTGGGGGAGTGGTTCCATAAGCGCTTGAGGATCGTAGGCGTGATATCTGGGGGGATTTGGTTTAAGGCCTGCGGGGCTTCGATGGAGGCGACGATTTTGCTGGTTATGGCGGCGGGGTCGAGCGGCGCCGGCGGCGCCGGTGGTGAATTGGGGGTTAGTTTGGGAATTATCTGAGGACGTGGGGGCATTTTGGAGATTTCCCCCAGTCATGGGCTGAAGTGAAGCGAGTTAAGGGCCGAAGACAACTCTTACAGGAGACACATTTCATAACTCGACTATGTGCGCTATTTCAAATCATAGCAACGCGCGGCCTTACAGCAGAGAAATCCACCTCCTCAAGTAGAAAGCTACTGATAAAAGAAAAAAATCGAAAAAAAAATGGCGTCTAAGGAAAATTGCAGAGCAGAGCTACGCGCCGCCGTCCGCCACCTCAGCGAACGCGGCCTCCACACCGCCGCCAAATGGTATCATCCCTTTCAAGGCCCATCGTTTAATTTTTCAATCTAGAGATAAAAAAAACCCTTCTTTTTTTTTTCTTTCTCGCGAGCAACTCAAAGATTTCGTTTCTCTTCAAAGGGCTGCCGAGCAATTGATGGGAATCGAGCAAGACCCCGCAAAGCGCACACCCTCACAAACTAGGTTCCAGCGCGAAAACTCTAGCATCCGGCGCCGTTTCCGCCCGCCCTCCAGCGGCGGCGTCGGAGATTCCTCCGGAAGCACCCCTGCAGCTGGGGTTTCTTACATCGCGACACCACAAGGAGGACACGGAGCCGATGAGTACGATTTCGAGGGGGGAGACACTGATTTGTATTTATTATCCAAGTCTTACTTCGACTGCAGGGAATATAAGAGGGCGGCTCACGTGCTTCGGGATCAAACGGGGAAGAAGGCCGTGTTCTTGCGGTGCTATGCACTTTATCTGGTTTGTTCCTCTCCCATTTCCCATATGTGCTTTCATTTTGTGGGAATATCTTGTAAATTACGCACTGGCCGTGTAAAATTATTCCTACTAATGATTGTTTATTTTCATTTCATTTTGAGTTTAGTGTTTGCTGTAAGTGTTGGGATATCAAACCCAATCCCACATCAGATAGATCAAAGAATTGTGACCTGTATAAGCTTATGGGTCACTCCCTCTGTTGCCAATTGGTTTTAGAAAGGAACCTCACAAGACTTGCAAGGTTTGGGCTTTACGGGATTGATTCGATCCTTATAGTAAGTTAATGGGCCAATGTTGTTTTTTCATCTTGCTTAGGGAGCATATTGGGTTGTAAGATTATGGGACTTCTCTTGGAACCCTAAAAGTTACATTTTGCAGCTTCGATCGGACCTTTTCGATAAAGTTTGCATTTTTTCTTATGGGTCATCATTTTTTCACTCGAATAAGCAGTATTCTTCTCTTCTTTTGATTCTCCAGGCTGGAGAAAAGAGAAAAGAAGAGGAGAACATAGAGCTCGAGGGGCCCTTAGGCAAGAGCGATGCAGTGAACAAAGAACTCGTCCCCCTCGAGCGAGAGCTCTCCGCCCTCTGCAAGAACGGAGCCAAAGATCCCTTCTTTCTCTACGTTTATGGTCTCGTCCTGAAGGAGAAAGGCAACGAAGCCCTCGCAAGAACGGTCCTAACGGACTCCGTCAACGTGTACCCTTGGAACTGGAGTGCCTGGTCCGAGCTGCAAACCCTCTGCACCAACATCGAAGCCCTCAAAACCCTAAACCTCAACAGCCACTGGATGAAGGAATTCTTCCTAGCACACGCTTACCTCGAGCTCCGTATGCACAACGAATCCCTGTCCAAATACGAGTACTTGCTGGGAACCTTCTGCAACAGCAACTACGTGCAGGCCCAGATCGCGAAAACCCAGTACAACCTCAGGGAGTTCGATCAAGTGGAGGCAATCTTCGAGGAGCTGATGAAGACAGATCCTTACAGGATCGATGACATGGACATGTACTCCAATGTGCTGTACGCGAAGGAGTGCTTCTCTGCTTTAAGTTACCTGGCACATCAGGTGTTTCTCACCGATAAGTACAGGCCCGAATCTTGCTGCATAGTGGGAAACTATTACAGCCTCAAAGGGCTGCACGAAAAAGCCGTCACTTACTTCCAAAGGGCCCTCAAATTAAACAAGAAGTACTTATCCGCGTGGACTTTGATGGGCCACGAGTACGTGGAGATGAAGAACATTTCTGCTGCTGTGGATGCCTATCGAAGGGCGGTGGACCTAAACCCGTGTGACTACCGGGCCTGGTACGGGTTAGGGCAGGCTTACGAGATGCTGGGCATGCCCTTTTATGCCCTTCACTACTTCAAGAAATCGGTTTTCTTGCAGCCCGGCGACTCGAGGCTGTGGATCGCGATGGCTAAGTGTTACGAGACCGATCAGCTTCGCATGTTGGAGGAAGCCATCAAGTGCTACGAAAGAGGTGCGGGCTGTAACGACAGGGAAGGGGTTGCTTTGCACCAGCTGGCTAAGCTTCACAGCCAGCTCGGTCGAACCGAGGAGGCTGCTTTTTATTACGAGAAGGATCTTGAGAGGATGGAGGGTGAGGGGATCGAAGGGGCCAACGTGGTGGAGGCACTGATGTTTCTGGCTCAGTACTGTAAGGACCGTGGCAGGCTCGATCAAGCCGAGGTTTTCTGCACCCGTCTGTTGAACTACACGGGGCCGGTATTTTTTTATTTTTTTTTGGTGCTCGGGTTCGGGGTTTTGGCTGCGCGAGATTTAGTGCTTGTTTCGCTCACGGTTTTTTTTTTTTTTGTGTAGGAGAAGGAAACTGCGAAGAGTCTTCTGAGTGGGATTGGGTTGAGATATGATAAGGAGGGTGAGCATTTCCCTTCATGAATAAAAAGGGAAGCTTTGGTCTCTGCAAGTTTGAATCAAGAAAATGGAGGTGATGGGGGATGAATTGCAGAGAGACCTATTTTGGAGTTGATATACTGTGTTTGCTGCATATATATGTGGAGGCTTTTGATGTATTTATTTAATTTTAATCACATTGGAAGCAGTTTAACGAATGTGGCAACTTCTTCTTTTTTTTTTTTCTGGCATACTTTGTTCTTGCAACATGTTCAAGCGTTACACTGAGGTTGTTTTATAAATGTATTTTTGCAACATGGACCTATACAAACTATGATTCGCCTGAACGGTGGCTTTCGTGACAAAGTTTTGAATTTTACCCATTTTTTAGGGTGAATAGCATATAACCTGTGGTTTAAAAAATAAGCATCAAAACTCATATAGTTCGAAAGTAGCGTGAAATACTTTCCTTGTCATTTTCACCTAATGATTGGGGATATCGTGCTATATTTTAGAAAATACAAGGGGTACGGTGCTAAGTTTTCGACAACACAGGGGTTATTGTGCTAAGTTTTAAACAACATCGGGGATACAATGCTAAGTTTTATATAGCACAAGGTAGTTCTGCGCAATAAACAAAGCATATGGTAGTTATGTGCATTTCGATATAACCACATGGAGGTATTGCATAAATAACCCAATTTTTTATTGTCGCTATCGAAACGGGCTTGTCGAATCATAACGGTGGCAGTAATGAAAGACTCCATGATATAATCGTCGAATTATATTCATAGGAACTTAAGGAAGATACTTGGAATTAACTGAGCAGATGTATAGTCACAGCTTCAAAAGAAACCGTCGGCATAACTGTCAGAAACCGATAATGTAATAGAATTGGAACACTCATAAAACAAACAGAGCTTCCACAAGATTCTTCTTTCCCATTATAACTTATCACACTCACAAAATAAAGTAGGGTAAACTAATCTGTAACCCCATGTGATTAAACTGAAAATCACGTTACTACCTTGTGATTTGTAAAAGTCGCGACACTCTCTTATGATTTAGAAAACATATCACCATATCCCTTATGATTTAAAAAATATATTACCATACCCCGAAAATAAGTAGAATGTGAAAACTTAACTAAATCACACGGGGTTATATGTTATTTTAAAATTATAAGTTTTTCGTGATGTGTTCAAAACTCGTTTCGTAATTTTTAGCCAATAAAGAAAGCAAAAATACAAGGACACTGAAAACTTCATCCAAAAAAGGCTGCAATTTTAAACCTCAGGAAACAAAGCACAACGGATCAAAAAAGCCTCTCTTAATTTATCTGCTGAGACAAGAGAACGAGCAGCCCTTGAGGCCCGACCAAGATCTCGTTCAGGAAGCTGACGAGCCCGAACCACACGACGGGGGTGACGTCGACGCCGCCGAGCGGCGGTATCACTTTTCTGGTCTGGGCGAGCAGCGGCTCCGTGGGCGCGAAGGCTATGACGTAAGGGAACTTGTCGACGGGAAGCTTCGGATACCAAGACATGACGATCCTCAGTACGAAGAGGAACCCGAATGCCGACAGAAACGGCCCGAGGAATGAAATCGCCAGCTTCGCCGTGCCCGGGTCCAAATCGAGGAGCACCGCCGCGTTCTCCAGCGATGGGCCGTGGGACGGTGGTGGTAATAAGGCCGTCGCGGGGAAAGAGAGGCGATGAGCGTGATGTGCCAAGGAAGAAGAAGATAAACAGTGTATTCTGTGTAGCTTTGCCCGATTGTGAGGGGGATTTGTGGGGGCGAAAAGACATGGCAACGTTAAAGGAGTTGCAGAAGTAACGGAAGACATTGATTTTGTCTCCTGCTTGAGTTTGATAGGAAGCTTCGAGGGTTTTTCTGCTCGCGGTGGTGGTGGCGTTTAACAGCCTTTGTTTTTTAGGACCGTAGACTTCAAAGACAAGATAATGGATAATTTGATAAAATAGCCCCTCAACAAAAATAACATGTATAATTGACTCCCTTACAAAATAGTTTGGTTCCTTTGTACTCATTTAGTGTTTTAATATAATGTTCCATGCAATAGATTGTGATGTGACACGTGTAAAAAAATCAATTGAGTTTAACACTTGTCACAATCTTCTGATGTATGAAACATCATGTTGGAATACCAAATGGAAATAAACGATCTCATATCATTACTAAACGGATCGCTTGAGTTTTATGTCACGGTTGGTATTGGTTATACTGCTAAGAATCTACCGTGACAAAATGAATTTCATGTCAGAGTCTTTTGTGTACATAGCTAGTTGAGTATCCGTTATACTGTTGAGTTTTCACCGTGACAAAGTGAATTTATCATATTGGATTCTCGGATTTCCACCGTGCCAAAGTGAATTTTCTGATAACATAATCCACATGGGTTTTTAAATTGTAAAATGAAAATAATTTCTTTAAAATTAAAGTTATTGAATAGAAACGGATAAAAGAGTATTTTTGGTAAAAATGGATTTGGGGGAATATGATTATTTTAAGGAAAATTTCATATGATATCCTTGCGTTTAATGCTTTTCTAGTTGATGTCCTAACGTTATTTTCGATTGTAGTTGGTACACCCAATGTATGACAAAAATAGCTCCGTAAGCATAAAAGACCAAAATGGTTTTTTTTTTCCTGTAAAAAACGTTAGTTGCTGACAGAAATCTAGACAAGATTGATATGCCCTCAAAATTCAGACTTAATTGACTATCTTATCATATGGGAGCTTCCTACAAAATTGACCATTTTTGGATGTAGGACTGAAATGCCCTTCTTAAATCTGAACTTTTAGGGCATTTCGATCTTTACAAGATTTTCGTCTGCAACTAACGGTTTTTACAGCAAAAAAACTCAATTTTGGGCTTTTATGCTTACAAAACTATTTTTTGTCATACTTCAGGGGTACCACATGTAATCGAAATAACGTTAGGACACCAACTGAAAAAATGTTAAACACAGATATACCTTATGGAATATCCCTTATTTTAAACACCCCAAAGATAAGGAAACGCCTTCTGCCCTGGCAACAGGAGAACTGCTCTGGACATATAAAATTTGTGGATTTTTCTTACTTCTCCTTCCATCCTTTCTTTACATTAGATAAATGAGTTTGGCTGGTATTTAATGATTCAATTAATGACACATTTTAGTATAAAGTAAGAGGAGAATAATGATTTTTATTTATCTCGTAATTCTACCCTAATAATTGATAATGAAGTCATTCGATAAATTAGTAAAAAAAAATGATATCCTAATTACTAATTATTTTATAAATGTATCTTTATTTTCTATACGAATTATCACAAAGTCATTTGATTGTAATGGGCCGTCAAATGCGTACATAGAAGTCTCACCATCGGAGACGTACGGCGACTGATTTCCGTGTTGATTCTCCTCAACGGCGTCGTTTGTCTGACGCCCCAATTCTATCCGATGCAGCTCAGCTACCGAAGAACGCGTCTTTTGATGCTTTTGATGATTGTTACGGCATTCTACATACAATCATCTCTATCGAAACCGGATCCTTTCGCCGCCAGGAAGAAGCGCATGAGTGAGAAAGTTCGCGAAATGTAATCTTCGTCCAAGTTTTGAGCTGTAGGGGCTAATTTCAGGAATTTTAGCTGGTTCTTTTCGTCTTTGGGATCGATTGGATTCGTTGATGTGTCTCTGTGTCAGTGATTGCTTTGATTAGCGTATATCCCCTTGATTTGGCTTCGACGTCCTTAATTTGATCAGACATAAGGAATTAGGACTCATTTAGCGTTGAGCAAGTGTAAATGGCTTGTATTGCCTTTGGTGACGGTGTGGGGTAGTTAGTACAGTCGTTTGAATGTGTGTCCAGAGAATTGATTTGTGGTCGCTCTTCTGATTGCACTGTACTGCTGGTGACTGCTTGTTGGTTGAAAAAACGTGAATCTTTAGCTAATATGTGACTTTGTTAGATGTTTTATCAAATTTAAGTTTAAATTTGTAATCATAGAGTTTGAAGGAAAGATTATTCTTTGTGTTGATGATTTACTTTTCTCGTGTCTCAGGTTCTACCATGCTTATGATAACTACATGATGTATGCTTTCCCGGTCAGTTTTTAATTTGAGAATCTGTTTGAAATTGTTTTTTGGAAACAATTGTGACTTTCATGTCATTTCATACTTATCTGCGTGATCTTGTGGCAGCATGATGAATTGAAGCCTTTGACAAAGACCTACACCGATTCATTAAGTGAGCTAGGCAATTTAAATGTAAGTAATGTTGTTGGGGATTTTCTTTACTGAAGTCGGAGCCATGTGTGATAACTGCTTTCTTGCAATATTCAGCTCGAACATCTCCCGCAAGAGTATCATGGATCAGCTCTCACCCTTATTGAATCTTTGTCGAGGTTTGATGCTTTGTCCGTAAAAAATGCTTATTTCTAGCTCTGTGATTTGTCTGTAAACGTTGGGATTATCTTTTTATTCCAGGCTGAATAATCAGGCTAATCTGCTTTTTTCTCACCCAGCCTTGTAATATTCGGTAATCACACCGAGTTCAAGAAGGCTGTTCTTTGGCTCTCCGAAAATCTGACGTTTGATGTTGATGCAAGGGTTAATCTGTTTGAGGTAAGATAATGATTTCTGCTTCCAATTTAATCGGAAGTACCTCATCTATTATGATTTCTTTTTCTATTGAGATGATTTCGATGTAACTGATCGAAAGAAATTTATTATATTTTTCTTTGAACAGGGAAGGTAACGATATTTTCATCAGCAGATTATGCTGCTTTCGTTTTCCTTTTTTGTCAAGTTTTATTGAACTCTCTTAATCCGTTTTCCCCTGACTGAAATTATGTAGTGCAACATAAGAGTACTTGGAGGCCTAGTGTCTGCTCATATTCTTGCAACTGATTCTACGAACAGGTTAGCTGAAGAAGCTTATAATAACGAACTTCTCGTTCTCGCTGAGGACTTGGGGCGCCGTTTCTTACCGGCATTTGATTCCCCCACTGGTATTCCCTATGCATGGATCAATTTGAAGGTACTGCTTAGGTTCAAAGCACCTTTTTATCCCCTCAAGCAACTGGTGGTGTCTTGAGAGTTTATTGAAACTGAGTGCATATTGCCTCATGTTTTATTTGTTATAACTTACGCTTTTCCTTTTACTTTCATTTCTCTTTCTTTTTCTTTCTATAGAACTAATCTCAGTGGGCCGTCTTTCTTTTCTTACATTGTATCTGTCTCTATGTGCAGTATGGTTTAATGGATAAGGAGACAACGGAAACAAGCACCTCTGGTTGTGGTATGTATTCTATTGCTATCTTTCTCTCTTGCAGATGCCCTTATTATTTTGCTCTATCATATTAATTAAGCTTCTAATCTTGGATATAGGTTCTCTAATTCTTGAAATGGGAGCATTGTCGCGTTTGACTGGTGACCCAAGATTTGAGTCCGCTGCCCGCGGTGCTCTCCGCAAATTATGGAGCATGAGGAGTTCTCTAAATCTTCTGGGAACGACACTCGATGTGGAAACCGGGGAATGGATAGAGTATTCAACTGGAATTGGGGCTGGTACAGTTATTTTTTTAGTGACACCAAAATTTTACTATCTGCGTAAATTACTCTTGGCCAATTTTTCTGTTTGTGGTCATGAACTCTTCACGTGTTGGGATATTATTGATCGTAACATGCATGTTGCTTCGGTCATCGATATCTTCACATTTCTTATATTACCTTTCCTTTTTTTCTCTCAGGGGTTGATTCATTTTATGAGTATCTTCTTAAAGCCCATATTCTATTTGGAATGGAAGAATTTTGGAGAATGTTTCAGTCTGCTTATCTCGCTGTGCAAAAATATTTTAGACATGGCTCTTGGTAATATTATGTTTTTCTCTAGCTTTTAAAATATATATTACAAGAGTCCTAGTTAGATTAAAACTGAGTTGAATACTTCTTCTTCCTTCTCTTTCCCTTTGTTATCTTTGTCCTTTTTCTCTCTAGCTGCCACGATGGGATTATTTTGCATTCATAGCTTTCTGAATTTACGACACTATATGTTATAGGTACCATGAAGCTGATATGAGGACAGGAAGAGCAACGTATTGGCAACTTACCAGCCTTCAAGCATTTTGGCCTGGGCTTCAGGTAGACATAACACGAAACCCTTGTTTGTTAATCAAGCTTTTGATTTTGATTGTGTTTGTGTTGTTCTTGTCAGGTTCTAGCAGGAGATATTTCCGCAGCTAACTCATCGCATCGTGAATTTTTCCATGTCTGGCAAAAATTCGATGTACTACCAGAGAGGTGATTCTATGCTATTTATATGTTATATCGTTCTGACGAGTATGATTGAATGTGGTTTTCTTCATACGATTCTTAGCATCTATGTTACAATTCAGGTATCTCCTGGATCATCAAATGCTACATCCTACTGAGAAATACTATCCTCTACGTCCCGAGTTGGCAGAATCAACGTTTTACCTATATCAAGCAACCAAAGGTTCGTCATTTATTGTTCAGTATAGGCCAAATTGTCTTTCTTTGTCACCTCAACATGTGATGCCTGAGTACTTTCATTGGATCCTTTTTTCTCCACTGTTAATATTTTTTCATCTACTGAAGCTCTGCAGTTAATAGTTAGCTCGTGTTATTCGTTTCCAACTCGTTCCATCAGATCCTTGGTACCTAGAAGTGGGAGAGTCAATGGTGAAGTCCCTCAATTTGCACACACGAGTCGAGGGTGGCTTTGCAAGCATCAGAGACGTCACCACCATGGAGCACGAAGATCATCAGCATAGCTTCTTCCTCGCCGAAACGTGAGTGTCCCATATTCTCGTAGCAGCAGAGGAGCAATCTTCTCAAGCTGTTAGTTATTGCACCGCCATGTGGGGATATTTGAGCTAATCTTCTCTCGATTTTTTTTGTAAATTTTCTTACAGGTGCAAGTACTTGTATTTGCTCTTCGACGATTCGTTCTTGTTGGATAAAAATTACGTATTCACCACCGAGGGCCACCCGCTGCCTATTCTTAGCTCGTGGCACGAAAGGCTCCCCGAGGCTTACATTCCTAGTAATTGGACATCCTTGAAGGTCTTTTCCCTTTCACTTTATCCGCTCTTACATATGGTTCGTTTGGCTTGTGTTTCTTCACCTAAACATGCATTGAATTGAATGAAAAAATAAATAAATAAATCTTAGATTTGCCGATGAGGTCATAGCCTAGCTAGCGGTCAAGGCTGAGGCCTCAATGGTTAGGGGAGAGGTCTCCCTGTCAACATTGTCCCTGAATGAGTCTGTCACACATGGACCTGGACTAGTGTGGTTAAACCGGTTGGCATGGTTTGCAGACCCCCGGGGTTTACCCCGTCAGGGTTCCCCGGGTCACCTAGTGGAAAAAAAAAGATCTCGAAGATTCAGTTGGATTTATTTGTATTACATCTTAAGCTCGAATATGGACACTTTTGGAATTCGTGTGGATTATGGCAACTGCCGAAAATGTTTCCTCAGTCTATGCCCTCTTTCTGACTATAATATCCTCTCTCACAGAGCGATGATGATAAACAAAAACGAGCCAGTGCAATGCAAATGCAGATCTGCCCGGCTTCGAACTTGAACTGCATAGAAAGAGAAAATCATCATCATCATCATCATTTGCCGCCTCTCGAGAGTATCTGCCATATTCCCGATGCTCGTTTAGATCATCGGTGCTTAAACGATGAAGACTGCGGTGTCGATTCGATCTCTTGCAGGAGGAGATCTTGCAGCATGGCTGGGTACTGCGGTCTCTGGCTTTCTACGTGAGAACTTATTACTACAAATGAAGGCCATTGTTCGATTTAAAAAGTAAGATTCATTTCTTTTTCTTTCTCAGGGGAAAAAGGGAGTTGTTTGGGTGTTTAATTTACTGATACAGGGACTTTGTAATGTTAATTTATAGACCTCATTGTGTATTTTTCAAATGTGTAACAATGATGATAAAGAAAGAAAGAAAGAAAAACAAAAAGATATCTATTTCCATCCATGATTCTTCCTTTTTGTTGGTACTTGCTTGCACTTTCTTGTTTTGGTAGTAAATTCATGGCTAACTCCAAGAAAGTGACACGTTTGCTTCCACTTCGTATATTTCATCATTCTAACGAACAGATCAAATATTATGTCAGGGGAAGTCAAGAAAGTTGGTCACGTCCCAATCAGCAAATCGACAGACATTATTACAACGGGCTAGATAGAACTTACACGGTTGCACAAAACGCGTATGAGATTGTTTTATTATTTTTTTTATAAAAATGCTGCGTGTGAATTCAAATAAAATGCACACGAGATAAATGGTACTTGTAAGCTTTGTTTAATTGATTAAAATGACAGTACTGAAGATTAATTAGAGAACATCACACAAAGGCTGTGAGATTGTGCTAAACATTTAGATGGTTCCACTAATTACCACACCACAAAAAAACAAAAAAAAAGGCATGAATGAAAACGGGGTTGAAAGTAGTAAATATTACAAAATAGCCACTCTAGTTTTGAATTGGTTGAAAAGTCTCCCGTTAGGACTGAGAGACGGCGTACAACTCCCCGTCAATTATATCAATATAAATACGCTGTCGCGCGAGAGCCTCTTAGATTGATTATGATGATTTTTTTCACTTAATTGCTGCTTCTGTATACTTGATAGTCTTCTTCCCACTGCGATCAATTTGCCTATACATTCTAAAATATTTGATGATGATGATGATGATGATGATATGATGATGATGATGGAAGGAGAATCATCAGAATCAGCGAGCCGTAACAGTGGTATCAAGCGGAAGCCAAACACTGAAGACGATCCGATGGAGCGAGCCGTGAGTGCCAACTAGCACATTTTCTCTCTCTACTCTACATACGCTTCGCATTATATTTTATTATTATTTTATTTCGTTTCATATTGAGCTGAAGTGTTCTTCGTTCTCATCCATGGTGGAAAAAAAATCAAAATAAATCTGGGTTTTGACATTTCGTCTTCGTTCGATTTCCTACAGATACGAGAAGAAAATAGACAGTCACGTCTCAGGATCGCCCAAGTAATGGAGCAGTCGTCGCGGAATATTTCGGAAATTATTAAAAGGTGAGAGATAAATTTCTGAAAATTGAAACAATCGCTCATTTAATCAAGGGGCATTAAGATCGTCTATCGCCCGAAAAAAAAAATTCTCAAACTCAAAATTCCGTAATTCTTCTCCAATCGTTAAATTCAATCCCAAACTCAAGAATATTAATAGTAAAATATAGTTTTTAAATTAAAATGAGGCTTACTAAATGTAACAATTTAACTTAATTATATGTTGAAATTTAATTTTAAAATACAATTATTACTAAAAATATAATTAATTTAATTTAAATGAAATATAATATTGTTACTGTTGAAAATATATAAAATACGTTGGTAATATTGAAAAGTTGTAAAAGTTTGTGTGAATTTTAGTTTGAGAATGAGTTTTTCGATTGGAGAATAATTACTGCATTTTGAGTTAGTTTGAGGATGAGTTTGAGATCGGTTAACTTTCATGTCAAAAAGCAAACGCATAATACGGTTAATAAACGCAAATTTCCGTCTAATTGAGGAGAGAGAAGTTGTCAATCTCAGTTTTAGTCTGGTTTTTGGATTCCGTTTGGATGAATTTTACTCTATTTTTTGAATTTAAGTACCATTGGAGATAATCTAATTTTACTCTATTTTTTTGAATTTTACTCCTTTTATTTGACTTTTATTATTTTAAGATTTCGTTACGATCAGAACTCAGCTTCCCCTGAGCGAAGCCTGAAGCTCAAGTTCATCAACAACATCTCTCAACAAGTGACGCCTGGCGAAGAAATAAAAGGAGAAGGCGGTGTACCTATTAAGGTTGCTCTTGTTGACTGTTCAACCGGTGAAATCATCGGTTTTGGGCCCGAAGCCTACGCAAACGTTGAGGTACTTCTTCTTAGGGCGGATTTTGCTGCTGGTGCTGATTCTGATTGGACGAGTGCAACCTTCGATGAGAGCATTGTCCGAGAGGTACAAGGAAAAAAACCTTTCCTCGATGGAAATGTTAATCTCCAGTTGAAATGTGGAGTTGTTTCTTTGGAAAATGTCAAGTTCAAACACGATACGATCAATATTAAACCACCAGAGTTCAGATTAGGAGCAAGGGTTAATAACAATGGGGATCGAGTGATGATAAAGGAAGATGTCACCGAACCGTTCAAATTGGTTTACTACCACAAGAAATGTAAGGCTTTATATATATATATATATATATATATATGGCGTGTATAACATACATAAGCTTGTTCAATCTTTTTCTTTTCTAATCTTCTTTGTCATTTCCGTGATTGCGGTTCTTAGACGTCGAGAAGCATAGCAACCCTTTGTTATCGGACAAAGTATACCGATTAATCAATATTCCAAGGTATGGTAAAACTGCTGAATCTCTCCGAGCAGAGAATATTCTGACGGTGGAGGATTTCCTCGTACGGCTACTGGTCAATGCCGAAAATTTGGAAGAGGTAAATAAAGGTTTTCTATCTTTAATCGGAGAATCCTAAAAAGTCTCTGCTAATAATGCTTAACAGCCATTTATATTCATTTGCAAGAACTCTACACCACGCGGCAAGCAGGTTTTGAATCTTTTATCTTTTTTTATCTTTTCGTAAGTTTTTCGGAGGTGATTCGCCGTTGGATACGGACTTAATTATCCAAATGCTTACTTATTATAACTTTTTACTGTCTCTGGCTTTTGCCCTTTTGGCTCATTCTTGACTGTGTGTTGTATCTTGCAGATTTTCAATTTAGGGAAATCCAAATGGGTGGCGACGGTGAAAAATGCACGAGCCTGCAGAAACGTCGACCACAAGATGTACTGTTACGTTAATCCCGACAAAACTATCGGCATTGTGTTTAATGTTCTTGGACAGGTCCTAAGGCTATACATGGGAAATCAGCTCATCACAATGGATATGCTGACACAAGTTCAAAAGGCAACAAACAATACACTCTCTCTCTCTCTCTCTCTCTCTCTCTCTCTCCATATAAACAAACGTATACCTTGATGCCATAGGTTAATGCGGAGAAGCTGTTGAGGTCATGTGCTTTCAAGAATTGGGAGTCTACCGTAGTTGGCTTTAGTCATGAGAAATCCCTTCACCAATACGCCATAACAAAGATGGGGGATGCTCCTGCTGTTGTTGCTGTTGCTGCTGCTACAAATCATGCTCTTGATCAGTCAGAGACTGCGTTTTCTGGGACGACATTCGTTGGATCGAGCAGCGCAATCCCTGACATGAAAGCAGGTGATGATGCAGTTGCCACGACGGGCCAGTTTCTGAGTCCGTTTTCACAAGAGCTGAGTGGTACTCTTTCCTTGGGGGATATTTCTCCCGGGCTCACCGAAGCTCAGCTCATCTCCACAGCCACCGGCGGTGACTTGGAGGATTGGATTAAGGAGCTTTGTATGAGTCCAAGGCCGCCGCCTGCAATGGTGGATCACACTTCTGAGATGGAACAGCCATATGATTAACTAATGATGCATGGCGAAAGCAAGAATTGCGATGCATTTTTCATACGATTGTTGTTGTTTTTCTTGAGGAATAAAACTCTTCTCTTTTTGTCCGAGCTTTTGAAACGCTTTCTTTCGATTTTGTTTTTTTTTTTTTGTTTTACTTTTTGGTTTGTATGGGTTCTCTCTCTTCTCTTTTTTTTTTTTTACTGACTCGGAGATATCCCGCTCGACATGGCTATAGGCTAGTTCCTAAATACCGGTGTGGGCTTGCGCCATACAGACCTGACGAAGGCTTAATTGCATCACACACTCCAGAGGTGGAACTAATCTCCGGAGTCATACGTCTCAAACCCATTTGACAACGATAGTCGTGGGCCATAAAGCCCATGGAGAATGCTTAAAAAAATTGTGTGAGGAGGAATTTAATTTCACGACATAACCCACAAAATCCTTAAAGTCTCCTCGTTGACCACTAGACCAATGCATGCATCATTGGCCTCTCTCTCCCATTTGAGTGGTCAAATGTTAACACATTGGAGTACTCTCTCCCCTTTAGCCTCGTTTAGCCTCTTGTATGTTTGAGCTTTTTTAACATGAATCGAAAAAAAAAATAATTTTCAAAATATGGCGTTTTCGACACCTATTACTAAAATATAGTCATTAGCGGGTATTACCCGCGACGTCGCACCCATTAAACGCGACGATCCAATTTAGTCCAATGCTCCGATGAATTTCAGTCTGAATTGAATTCGAACACCATGGTAGGCTATAAGACATAGATAATCAAGGCGAACAAGCGAAATCGAATATGATATCATCTCTTTTTTGTGATACCACGATTTCACTAGACCAACCTTTCGATAAAATTACAGGATCTTACGAAATATTAAAAAGAAATAAAAGAAAAAGACAAATAACTTATCATTTTGGGCAGTTACTTGGAAAAACCATTGATATTATAGGCTTTTACTGTTCCATTCGGGTCGAAAGAAATTGGGAAATTTTAGTTACTATCTTTTATAAAAAGAACAAAAGGGATGGAAGTAATTGAGATGATAGTCTTAAAGATTTAAGAATCCCCATTTACTTGCAAAACCTTATCTTGATCCAACTTTGTGATAAGGATCTTGATCTTTCAATATTATACAATTATACAATATCGGGCTTATCGGGCTTTTTGACAAGAACAAAAAGGCCAACATTATGCACTAGTGTATTACATAATACATTTACATTCTTGGATTGGTGAAACTGCTGGTGTGGTTATGCTTATTTGATATAATGTGCCTTGAATTCATTTTCTTGTCAAGAAAATAAAAAAATCACAATCATAATTACTAAAAATCTCTTTGAAATAAATCGTTCAGTAACTATCTAGTTGGATATCATTTCTTGCATCGTCACGTAAGTGATTTGTCTATTTAATGTAGTTTCCCTTTCGAACAATAATAATCTGACAGCACATGTACTTTGGACCAGTTTAAAACCTATGACAAGAAATTTCCTAAAATCCCATCATTATTATTATTTTAATGGAAAGCCAATCTTTACATTAATTGCTTTATGATAGCTTATATATACAGCACTAACCTATCTCCATTAATGCATCTGTGCTTTCGTGCCTTTAAAATACTTATATTCTTTGGTAATTGAGATATTGTTGATTACACCTAAGATTCCCCTCCTTTAGTTTAGACCCAAATCTGATAAAAATGATAACAATGTCTCCATATTTAATCCCATTCTTTAAAGAAAGATTTTGTAACTTTTCTTGCACCATTATATTTTTCACCTCATACTATCACAAATTAGGCCACCGGTGTATTAATATTTCGGTTAAAATTAGTAATAACATCGGCAATGGAATGACCACAATGAACTCATATCGTATCCTTTTGTACTGTTTTAAGTAAATCGAAAGTCACGGAACCCAAGTGAAATTAAACCTATGACGTGACGCTGACACTGAAAAAATTATATAATATTCGATCATATTGGAGACATGGCACCAGAAAATGGGTTTTAATGTAATAATGGGCCGAAGAAAATGATTCTCTCACTATCCTTCCATATGATTGCTCAAGGTCAAATATTGACTAATAAGCATGCATGAGATGCCCCCTTTTATGTTCATGTTCTCATCATTTCTCTTGCTGCAAATCATATATTTTTTAAAAAAAGGTCACATTCTTTGAGACGTAATTATATAATAATCTCACGAGATTTGGAGGGATTATCTTACATTTAATTTGAGAATATAATAAGTGGCCAAGATCATTACCATGCATCTTTAAGCAATCATAAGAAGACTTCATCATGATTGCATTTAATTTCTGTTCCATTGATTATTGTTTCATTCTAGTTTTATTTAATCTTTCTTGTTTAAACAGTAATATGGGTATTGGATTCAAATTCCTTGGGGAAAAAACATAACAGTTAAGATTTCTATCACTGAAAAGTTCGACTAATCACTCTCTAACACTGCGACATGTTCTCCAGATAATATCCACAGCTTGAATACGATTTGCTTTTCCCAGATTGTTTTCATACATCAGCAACAGAGCCCATCTCCAAAATATGATCTTTTTTTCAAAATATTATTTAGGGCCAAGAAATAAAGAAAAAAAAACTAGAGAAAATCAATCAGCTTGCAGCTTCAGATATGCTGTTTAACGATGGCTGCCAATTCCTTGATTTTGATACTGAGTTACTGTTCCTTGATCTTTGCTTGTCTTTCTTCATCTGCAATAATCATTTAAAGAAAAGAGACATAATTAAATAATAATAACTTGAAATATGAGCTGGTTGTATTAAAAAACGATCCAGCACATATCTTCTGGAAAAATTAATTATCAACTAACAAATAGAAATAATTACTACAGTGTATGTTCTTTAATGTGTGTGTGTGTGTGACCAGTTTTCCTTAAACATCACACTGTAAAAATGCCTAAACTGCTAACTCAAGAGCCATTTTTGAGATCTGGCAGATCAGACTTTTAAATCTCAACTGTACTTTAAATCCATAAATTACTGACATATTAAATTAAAAAAAACTAAAAATAAAATAAAATAACTTATTACCTGATTCATCTTCTTCCCAACATTAACCTTCCCAGAATCTGAACTCAGCTCTTGATTCTTCAACTTAGCCTGCTTTTTAGCCCACAAACCCTTCATTACCTCTGCAAATCAAACAAACAAAAAAATATATAAGATTAAAAATCTCGAATAATCGAATAAAGAATAAAAAAAATCACTGCAAGAAAATCCCATCCCACAAAACCTTGAGTGGTGACAAGCCTGTAAACGTGCCCAAGAACGAGCGTATCACTCGACCGTAGGAGCTTAATCTTCGTCACTCGAACGGGGGCTTCGCTGTTCTTGTTCGAGTACAAGGTTGTCGTGAGCAGAAGCGCCACGCAGTGGCCGGGGTTTTTCCTGGCGACGTCGCCGGCGGAGATGGGGCTGTAGAGCTTGTCGACGCGGCCGTTGGGGTGCTGTATCAAGAGTGCTGCGTTGTCTACGGCTTGGCAGTTTCCCATATTTGATTTCTGATTCTTCGAATCTCTTGTGGGAATTTATTTTTTTCGGTGCTGGATTAAGTTCTTGATTTGTGTGTGTGTGTGTGTGTGGAGAAGGAATATTTGCAGGGAAAGAGAGAGAGAGAGAGAGAGATGTGAGTAATGGCTTTGTGGTGTGTTGTTTAGTAGTTTTGTGTCTTTATAGGCGCACAGTGCCCCACACACGCACGCACCAGCGCCACTTCTTCCTAGTTTTATTGCATGAGGTCACACATCTTCTTCCCAACTTATTATATGTAATAAATGGAGGGTATTAGGTTATTTAATAGATAGTATTAATTATGGTGATGGTGAAAACGCTTGTTCTTCTTTGAATAGTGTGGATTTATGGACGAGCGAACTATGTAAAAATAAAGGGTAAATTCATTTTAAGTTTCGACTTACTCTTAAATATTACTCGAATTATTTCTGCATGTTAGGTATTCATGTAAAAAATTGTGTGTTTGATACCCTAAAAGCGTTAAAATTTAAGAATATTATACCAATTGTGTTCATTATTATACCAATATATTCAATTATTATACTAATTGTTATCATTGTTACACAAAAAATAATGTTATTATAATTTTATTATACGAAAGTGATTTTTACATATTATACCACAAAACACGTTTACCAATAAAATTGATTATTCTACCAATAAATTCGAATATATACCAAATAATTTGAATATTATAATAACATTATTTTTTATATTATAGTGATAACAATTTGTATAATAATTGAATGTATTGATATAATAATGGGAACACTTGGTATAATAGTGATATAGTACTCTTAAATTTGACTTGGTATAACAGTGATAATTGGTATAATAATGAGAACAATTGATATAATTGAATCTGTAAAGAAATGTTATTTTCGTCTTTTCAATATTTGGTGGTATTAAACAAACAATTTTTCGCAAATGAGTATTGAACAGAGAGAAATACTTGGACGATACTGATCATGAAATTGAAACTTAAAAGGATATTGAAAGGCAATTCGATTATTGACGAGGTGAACTCAACGCGTGGCATAAATTGTGTTAGATAATATATGTTGTTTTATGAATTAAAATAGGAATCTCATGGCTCGGAAAAATCATCCGCTGGCCTTAATTAGGGCGGATATCTCGTCGGCGATTCTCTTCGATGCTTAAGAAACTTTTCTTGTTTTTTTAAAAAAAAATTTCCTTTTTTTGTTTCCAAAAAATTTATAAGAATGTGACATTAATGAGAAGATTTGGAATTAGATATTACCTTGGATATATTGATATTTGTTTTCTTAATTTTAAAGACATCCTCCATCGAAATATTTATCCTGATATGAGATAAATCAGTATAAAAATATTTGCTTTCCTTTTTGTGGCTTCCAATAAAAATATGAGATATATCAGTATAATTGAATGAAGCAATCCAAAAGCTTAATTTATTTTTCTTGATGGACAGCTTAATTTAAATCATAAACATAGTATTTAATGAATACTAATAGAAAAAGAGGCATAATTGCGTGAAATCGAGCTTCAAACATTATGTATAATATGCACGCAAGAAACATCTATTTCACGCCTAGAAAAAAAAGAACAGCGAGCATGAAATAGATTCCAAGCACAATAGTAATAATTCGGTGTCGCGTGTCGATTTTATCATCTTTTTGGTGGGATTAAAACACTATCACCATCATTATTATTCATAATAAAATATATTAAAAAGTAAGGCTTGCTCGTTTGTCCAATAGCGAGCTTCGCAATACATTCCTGACATTGAAAGGATTACCGTTACCAAAAGTTTATAACATCCTCTTGTTATTTCTCTGTCTTAATCTCCTAATTGTTTCCCTTGCGTGGAACAAAGGTAGTAAAGTAAATCCCCATTTACAAGTCCTCTTTTCCCTTTTCTTTTTTATTGGTGGGCCCTTGCAGATATTTCAAAAATTATATATTGATTGGAGAAATGATCTTCGGGACAATGATCAATAAATAAATAATTTATTTTCTTACATGTAGTAAGACAATTCATTATTGCACTATGCTCATGCATGAACTAATCATTCTTGTTTTAGCACTCCTCCCGCTTTTATATTGCTTCACATATATATTTTATATTTCAACCTGCAAAAGGGAATTAAAATTACGCATCGGGTGATTCGTCACACACACACACACACACATATATATATATATACATATATGAATGTGACAAATGATGCATCGTGTTTATATATTGGACAATGTGGTACTACTTATCCTATTTTCTCTCGACGTTCCTAGAAAAGAAATACAAAATTTATTACGTCCTAAGTTTCAGTGTGCGATTACATATGTAAGCTATTTATTTAACTAAAGGATAATGCTAATATAAAACGAATGTCTTGGTCAGCAAAAAATAGTTGGTATGCTTTTTACTTATTGCTTCATTGAATAATTTATGATTTCTCTTAATTACCAAACATCTAGCATAAAATAAAAGGGTCTTTACACCTTGCCTACTACATCATCTTGTATTTTTTTGTCCTTTTCAAAATTGTAGTACGGACAGAGAGGGAGAGAGGCATATTAAATGAAATGAATTATTGGTTAGTTAGGGTTTTAGGAAGAGACGAGAGGTACAGATCATATCGTACCCAAAAAAGAGAAGCAATAAAATCAAAAAATATTCTGTGAAGGCATTTTTGTCTTCTAATAAAACGAATGACATTTCATAGTGCTTGTGCATTCCATTATGTTTCATGTCTACCTCTATTATTATTTTACTAGGCAAGAAGCATGGCTGCTTATGTAATCTTCTTACAGGGGTTTAGATTCATGTACTTGAATTATTTTATTAAGGAAAAATAAAAATGAAGTCTTTCTTGACAAAGACACGAGTTAGCTTCTGCCGTGATTCCGGGACATTATCTACTAATTTATTGAACCATTTGAAATGTAATATATCTAATATATAATATTATTTACTAATTATTGAACCATTTGAAATGCAATAATTATACTAACAATAATATATTATGTCTCCATAACCACTATTTTAAGTTATACATAACCTTTTTTCTCCAATACTCCAAAAATGTTTGATGGGCCGAATCCAGGAATGAAAGCCCATATATGAAGCCCATAAGTTGTACCTTTTTCATCAGGAAACTCGAGCCCAAGAAATCAAAACCATTCTTACATCACGTATTACAATTTCTTGGAAGTTATCCGGATAAAAGAGTTGTTTTTTTTCGGTAAGAGGTGCAAATTGCAATATGTTTGAACTTTTGGTAGAAATTTTACTTTTTAGAATAAGAAAGGACATATTCGTAATCAACTGGTATTCGAGGGTGGTTATTGTAAATAATTGGAATTTCGTTATATGTCAATTTTTACTACGATATCAAAAATAGGACCTGTCGTGTCTAAGACTTCAGCTTGATTTGGGGTTGCATTACCGATTCTGAAATCCTCGCTCCCCGGCATCTATCGGGTAAGCATACCTCATTGAAATCATTTTATTACGTGAAATCCGAAATCCGTTGTTCGTGTGTGTGAATTAAGTTTCATACGTAATGGTGGGCTCTACTGCATCGATTTGAGCGAGAGGTTTAACTAGGGTTTTAGCCGTTTCCCCCTTTTCCTTTTTTCTTCTTACCGTCATTCTACGTTTATGCTCGATGAAAGGGGAACAGTTGTTCCAGCGAGCTTAAATTCATCGCCAAGATATGTTTATTCGTACTTCTTTTCGAGTTTTTATACTTATTCGCCGTTGTGCTTAATGAGTTTTGAGGTCAAGAACACGAAATCTCCACATTTCATCTTCCTGCACTGTGGTAGGGCTAATTATCAGCTGTTGAGGTCGCTGTCATCAATTTGAGTGTGTTTGGATTTTGGATCTCTTTGCAATTTGGTTTAATCTATTTTCTTTCACAGGCATTCTGTGTTTTTAACCGATGTTTCTGAGGCGGGTTTTCGGGAGGACGTTATTCGCAGCTGCAAAGTCGGAGGCTTCAGCTTCTGCAGCTGCAGCTAACTCTAAGGCAATGAAAAATCCATTAGAGGAGTTCTTCGAGGCTGATCGAAACACCGAGGATGATAAGCCTGTCATATATGGTATATACATTACGTTGTTGTTAGCTCGTTTTTAAGGCTGCGTATGGATTGGTTGGTTTTCCTTTTTTTTTTATTATTAGTGTTTCATCAGATGTCTTATAGCAAATGTTTGGTCAAAGTTTCATTGTATTTATATTTAATATACCTGCTGCGTTGAAAGACTTGCTCCAATTCTGCAGCTAATAGTTCGAGGAATGCTTTCGGCTAATTTGGGTTTGAATATATAGAGGATGTTTCGGTTTAATTTAAGTTGCTTGAATCTGAGTTGATTTGCCTGTGAAAAGTTGGTATTTCTGAGATTATCTAATAATTAAAATGAACCTCTGTGAATCGTATATTCAGGCAGGAGTTGGAAAGCTTCTGAGCTCCGCCTGAAGTCATGGGACGATCTTCAGAAGCTGTGGTACGTTCTCTTGAAGGAGAAAAACATGTTGATGACTCAGCGTCAGATGCTTCATGCTCAAAATCTGAGATTTAACAGTCCAGAGCGAATTTCAAAGGTGTATAGCTTTCTTTTCTCTGACGTAGTTTATCTCCATGAGCGATTGAAATCAATTGTCCCATTAATATTCTTGTTCCACTCTATGTCCCATCCATCATAGTGACCATTCAATTATAGATCGTGTGGTTCGTAAATTTCTTTTTTTTTTTATGAAAAAAACAAATACATATATCTAATTTATTCATTTTTTCACGTCGATCAAATTGATAACCATATATTATATTTTTCGATATTCATAAGAATTTTTTTTTTAAATTGTACAATGTGGGACATAGAGTGTGACATGAATAATGGGACATGTGATTTCAACCGCGGTCTCTTCAGTCTTAACGCCGGAGTTCCTATTTTGAATTCATTTCTCTTACAGTGGGTGTTATATACTCTTTGTCCTACGAATCAGCATATTCTTACAGTAACTATGCAGCTTAATATCAATCTGAAAAACATGCTTTACTTGATGCCCTTTTGTTATCCTTTATTTTTCTCAAGAAATAACGGAGTTAGTATGCTCACAAACAAAAACTGCAGACTTTGCTTGATATTCTCTAACATCGGTGGCTTTGACATATTTTCATTCAAATAGCAACCTTTTCCATGTCTGATTTGATCGTATTTTAAACAGGTGAGAAAGTCGATGTGTCGCATCAAACACGTCTTGACCGAACGGGCAATTGAAGAAGCAGATCCAAGAAGGTCGGCTGAGATGAAAAGGATGATCAATGCCTTGTAATTTCTTACCTCAAAAGTTCATCAATTTGAAAACTAAGATAGTTGTTGGGGCGATAATTATTTCTGTCTTCACATAGACTCTAATCCGCTCCCTCGTGATCTTTTATCCTCGGATGCTTTAGAAGAATGCTACTTACTGTTTTTAATTTTTTTTTTTTACTGTGTTGCTTCTAAACTGGCTGTTTTTTTTTTTACTTCTTGGATTTCCCGTGTAAGAAGACATCAAAGTTCCATTGCATATAATGTTATGGTCCGTTTGGATGGGCGGATTTCGATTTGAAATTCGGAATTCATCCAAATCACCCGTTTGGCAACCGCTCGGATTTGGATTTCGATTTCATCCAAATCCGAGGAGAATTCAAACCCTTTGTTGTTTGGTGATTTTGAAATCCGACCACAAAGTGGTCCGTTTTCGAAATTCAAATCCACGCGGTAATGATTTTTCATAAATAGTAATAATAATAATAATCAGTATGAGTGAACAATGAGTCGAGTCGGCTAGCGAGCTTGATGTGGCGGCTCGAGCTCGACGAACGACAAGTCGAGCCGGCTCGACAAAAGCTCGGTTCGAGCTCAACGAACGACGAGTCAAGTTGGCTCGCGAGCTCCATGAACTGACTCGACATAAGCTTGGCTCGAGCTCGATGAACGAGGAGTTGAGCCGGCTCGAGTTCATTATTGTTGAGCTAAATTTTTAAATCCGAATTTCAAATCCTAGCGTTTGCCAAACAATTGATTTGGATTTCGAAATTCGTAATTTTAAATCACGAAATTCATTTCAAATTTACGAATCCAAACGCATCCATAAAGAAAAGAAAAGAAGTTATTAGTTAATTAAGTATTAATTTAGTCTCTTCATGTTCTGGCCCTTCGTAGACAAAGATATACTAGTATTGGAGCACACTCACATGTGTGTGCAAAAAAAAAACTATATTTTAATTTATTATTTAAATAATCAAAATAAATTGGAATGAGCGTTGTTTGTTTTTTTTGTCCGTAAAAGAGGACTCTAGAATGTATCCATCCGATGTATAAACTATAGCATGTGTGTCAGTTTCTACTTTATAATTTGGAACGTGGGCTTTATTATTTAATAATTATTAATTAAAAGAAAAATTATGATTGATAAATAATGATATACGAAATAACAGTTTTTAATTTGGCTTATCCGACCGTAGTAGGGTTTCAATACGGCACTATTTACTATAATTCGTTGGGTCCAATCCAATACTTCGTTTTTATTTTTGGCCCCCTTATATCGGTTTGTATTAAGTAGCCGTAAACAACGAACCCGAAGAATCTCTTCGTTTTCCGTAGCCGATTCATTGTAACCTCAGAAGTTTCTAAATACGACGAAGACGAAACATTTTCAAATCTCATACACTCACTGCACATACACATACATACATATATATATACATACATACATGTGTGTACATACGCTGACCTATAGATAGAAAGAAATGGGGCAAATCGGCGGCGGCAAGGGTTTAATAGCACTACTCCTCCTGGACTAGCTATAATCGCGTCGGTCAAAGGGGACCCAGACACAACCGTCCACGCAATCGAGTGCAGCATCGCGAGGTGCGGCGGAGGAGACGACTCCTACGCCGGGGTCGTGCGGGCGCTCCTCGACGGCCTACCGTCGACGTGCCCCGGCGAGAAGTACCACGAGTGCTACATGACCTCAACGGACGGCACGACCACCTCCTGGGGGTACTCGGAGTGCGACGTGCGGCTGAGCGCGGAGGACTGCGGGAGGTGCGCCGCCCAGGCTCGGGACGCCCTGCTCGGCGGTTGCTTCTGTTCCGTCGCCGCCGATGTTGTGATGGGGGACTGTCGGATGATGTACTAACGACTGGGCGTTCTACGGATAGGATGCGTATTATAATAATAGTTCATTTCTCTAAGAAGATATTGCTGAAAATATTGTTTTTGAAAGACATTTGAATAATGTATGATGTTATAATTAAGATTTTTATCTTTGATGATCTCATGGCAAGATATTTATTTCATCTTTTTACTAGTTATCTGCACGCAATTGCCTATGCTTTATGGAGTACACTCAAAAAATGAGATTTAATGTCTGGGCTCAGGTGAGAAAGTCTCACTTTCCACCGAACATAAAAAATCATGATTATTTCCGGTAGATTCGAACCAGAAACTTCCAACTTGAAGACCCTCGGGCCTAATCATTAGGTTATGCCTTCTTGGATATTTATATTTATTAGTGAGAGGATCTTTTTTTTCTGTCGGGAGGTACCCCACACAATGCTACCATAGTCCTCACGCTCCGACTAAGTCTAGTCTGAGTTTGAATCTGAACCGCATGATTAGCTATGAAACTACTCTTACTTCAGCGAATCTAATCCCGATATCATTTATTCTACCATACCCGTATGGGAATACCAACCCAACTGCGTTGGATTTTTCACACAGTGATCGAAAATTTTAATTTTCGACGACGTGTAGAAAATTCAAGGAGTTAGGTTGATGTCAACGTGGATAGAGAATAATATACCCTCCTCATTACTGGTGTGGTTTTTCAAGTCGATGCATAATACATACAATAAGAGTGTCTCCAATCGGCTATCGTTTTTCAATGCAAACCAATAATATTCCTCCAAACCGAGACTAGTTCCTATATGCAAAATGAGTATTTGGTTAGTTTCTCTCAGCTCTGAATGCAAATTTGCGGTGGTAATTGGTAGTGTTCCTCAATGCATAATTTTTTTTACTATTAGAAAGAGATCCTGTTAATTTAGTAATTTGCCCCATAAAAATTAAATATTTTACTTATTACAAAAATATTTTAATTTGTCTTTTTATAGTATATTTATTTTGTCATTTTTAATTATATAATACATAAATGATGTTTTTAATTGTAAACTAAATACTTATGTAACGTTTTAATTTATCCTTTTTTGTGTAATTTAAAGTTTGATCCTTTTTCTGGCCATAAATTAAAAATTATTTCAAATATACTAAGCTCAAACTTAATTTTAACTTATTATTGTAATCTTATACTAAATAAAAAAAAACTAAAATCTGATCTAATTCGTAAGGTTATAAAGTTTGTGGGTAGTAATGAAAATTTGTAAAGTTGGGATAGAAGAGAATATTCCATTAATATTCTTTTGAGTTTGAAAATGATCTTAATTGTTGGAGAAAAATTAGTGTATTTTGAGTTTGACAATTAATTTAAGGGAAAATAGGCATTTTCGACGACATGATCTTCTCCCAATTTAACTGTTAAGTATAAGTCAAATATGTTAATTTTGGATTAAATTTGAGATTCAAGGTTAAAATTGCTGTAAAATTCTCACTCTCTTTAAACTGTAATTCTCCTAAATATATGGAAAAAATAATAATTAATCCTTAAGTTCAATCCTCTTTTTAGTAAAATTAATGAAATGTTTCTTCTTCTACACGACGTATCGTTCGACTCCTCTTATAATAAAAAATTAGTCTTTTGAGAAAGCCTAAATTAGATTTTCTTCGAAGATCGCGAGGAGGATAAAAATTCTGATTCGTCACGTATTGTGTCATCTAGGTAAGCTTATCGTGCTATTAGCCTTTAGGTTTTCGTTCCGATTACTTATAATTTTGGTCGCTGGCGGTGCGCGCGCGCTAGGGTTTGAGTTTTTTTTTTTAAACAGTGGAGAATGTCTACTGAACAAGCTAAACCGGTTGCTGAGGAAGCGAAGGTCGATTTATTCGAAGACGACGATGAATTTGAGGAGTTCGAGATCGGCCAAGGTTTATTTATTTATTTATTTATTTATTTATTTATTTATTATTTTTGCTGAGGGATTTGGGTTTCAATTGTTTCAATCCTGCATAAGATTTTTGTAATACTGTGGATGGTTTATCATCTGATGATTTACCAGTCTAATTGACAGTAGCGTTCCGAGCCTAGATTGGAGCCAGGCTCGGACTCATTTTCTAGGCTCGAGCTAAGAAAATTATATGTTGAGCTCGATTATATTTAATTAAGCCCGAGCTCGGCTCGTGAGCTTTTGATCAGTCACGACGAAGCTCGAGCCCAGCTTCGGTCGAACCGGCTCATCCAGCTCGTGAGCGAACCCGACTCATCTTTCACCCCTAATTGAAAGCTAAGTAAGGAACCTAAACTAAATATGCTTCTCTGAGGCTTGGAATTGGGTACTTATATTTTCTTGTCTGACTCCTATAGATGCAAGCTGTTTAGGTAGCATCAACGAAGCTGTTTTGAACATTTCCATCATTTGTATCATATGTGAATATAAAGTTACATCTTTTATTTATATAAAACGGTACGTGTCAATAACATAGAATGCGGGAACCACGTAAAACATTGCTCAATTATCATGCAATCATCAGCCCATGTAGTATGTCCTTTTCTTAACTCGTGTTGGAAATTGGAATTCGGTGATTATATAATACTTCAATCTTTTCGTGCTGGGAATGCATTTGTTGCAGAGTGGGAAGAGAAAGAGGAAGGCAAAGAGGTAACTCAGCAATGGGAAGACGACTGGGACGACGACGACGTGAACGATGACTTCTCCTTGCAGCTCAGAAGGGAATTGGAGAAAAAAACCGAGAAAAAATGAGGTTAAAATTGATCTACTACATGATTTCCTTTGCTTGATGTTTCCTCTTTTCTTTGAGTCGTCGGTTGTTGTGTCGCGTGCCTGAGGATTTCTTGCTACTGAATTAAGCAGTTGCTTCCACTTATGATAATAACCTTCATTGTGTCTAATTGCTGATCTTTCTTCAATAATAACATAGCTTGAATTCTGGTATATCGGAGCCGTTAATGATGTTCCCTTGACCTTGCTTTAAGATTATTAACCCAATTTCAAATATATTTTTCCGGGACCGTATCGATAGTATGGGATCGGGTCGACCGGTCTTTGTTTCCGGGCCCGATTCCAGTGACCCGTCGTTGTGTTCTTGGGCCCTTTCACCGTCACAACCCACCCACAAAGCTGCTCCAATGGAGAAAATGACATTTTACGTGATCGATCGTACTGCAGAACCCGAGAAACTGAGGATGATGGGAATATTTATTGTATTCTTCTAACATTTAAGTCAACAAATGCTGCTGCGCCTTGCAATAATTTAGTTTTTCCGAGCATGTGATCTTGAAAAGTAACATCAAGCAAAGAAACGAAGATATCGAAGAGGAAATGAGAAGAAGAAAAAAATATTCTACTTATTATTAGATAACAATTAGGTGCATGTAATTGAGCACGACAAAAGCTTCAAGTAGAAGCTATGTAACGAAAGAAGACATGGCATAAAAAAAGTCAACTTCGCCAAATTTTTTGCCTTTCCTGCTGTGTACAAAGCACTAACCCAATTTGAGGTTTTTGTAATTAAACCGATTGAGTTATATCTCAAATGATCGAATCCCAAAAACAAAAAATTCAAGAAAAAACTCGGGAAAAAAAAAAGGTGAGGCAAAAACTATACCATATGTGTTTCGCCATCATCACCTGAATTATTACCGTTACCTCGCTGTTCAAATTCAGACAACGTAGACGACTTATTAGAAGCAGCAGCTCTACACACCGGGCAAGCACCGGTCTTCAAGAGCCAAGAATCTATACAATCGGCATGAAAACTATGGCCACAACTAGGCAAGATCCTGCACTTTTCTCCCTCCCCGAAAACCTCCAAGCAAATTGCACACTCCACGGTGGTGTTTAAATCCACCTTCTCTATGTGATCCACCTTGTATTCAACGCACGGAATCTGCCCGATATCTTCGAGGTTCATCCTCGGGGCACGGCGGGCCCGCCTCGGGAAACCCGGGTTCGGTTCGTTACGAAAAGCCCTCGAAACGACGCACATGTGGATGAAAATTAAGACGGATACTCCTACTACGAGTAGAATCACCGATACGATGACTTCCATTACCATGGCCAAGAAAAGAAACCCTAGTTTTGAAGAAGCTGTTATTAAGACAGATGTGTTGCTTCCTCGGATGAGTGCTTATGGTGACTGAAAAGAGCGTTGAGAAATTTTGTAGTTGTTGTCAAGTGGCTGTTAGTAATTTTGTTTTATAGCGTCGGAATTGTTATTATTATAGGAAGGTTGATTGATGGAGGATGAGAGCAATCCGAATATTTATTATTATTCAGATTGACTATTAAGTGTGCATAATTTATGGTTTGGTGTTTATATCGCCAAGTTGATTAGTATTTTAATGTTGTTTCTTACAAGAAATCACTGGCAAGTTACATCATATTTTGCAGCTTGGGTCATGGCTCGTGGAATAAATGACTGAGGATATCTTAATTTGATATGAACTTCACTATTCATCATTAATTAAAGTGATATCAGTTCCTAAGATTTTATGATTTGAAAAAAAAATTGAATATGTATGTTTCGAGTAATGGAGGACCAGATAACATCATGGTTGTTAAACCGAATTTTCGAACCGGACCGGAAAATTTAGTTGTTTAAGGTTTAATGGTTTAACCGGAATAAAATCGGGTGAAAACCGGTGTCCTTAAATTTTTTTAAAAAATTAGTTCTTAAAAAAATTTGATATAATCATCAAATAAAAGACATTAGACTATTAAAAATATTAAGTTTGAATTGGAAGGCCATTAATAATTTGATAAAAGTTTCAGATAAAAATGCAGCAAAAAAGGTAAAAAAAATGCAAATAACCCGGTTTTTTAATTAAAGAAAAAAGCTCATAACCTAACCATCACACCAAGTATTGATTCTTTAACACTATTCAGTCTAAAATATAAATACACAAATATTAGATTTATTTTTTTTAATTATAACTTAGACCGGACCGAACCGGAACTGGAAAAATAACTGGTCCACGGTTTTCCGGCCCGAACCGGCCGGTCCGGTCCGGTCCGGTCCGTTCAGTTCTTAAAAACCCTGGATAACATACGGCATTCTATTCATTGGGAAAACCAGATCTGTGTACAGACGAGGAGTTGCAAAGTCAACACTAGTGGTTCTTGATTTCAACGGTCATATCGTGTCATTGCTTTATTTATTTTTGTATTTGAAATAATCTCTATGTCGGAAGGATTATTCACCGATAATAATTTGAGGTGAAAATAGAGGTGTTAGATTTCATCATTTTTATGCTTGAGAAGCCAGAAATGTTACTAATATTTTAACTCGAGTTAAAAATTAGAGAGTACGATGTAATAAATTATTTTCTTCGACGTCATTATCCAATGATTGGACATTAATATTTTGCGTTTTATTAAATTCGGGGCTTCAAAACTAGGGCTGCTAAAAACCCACCCGACCCGCCAACCCGACACGAACCGTACTCGAAAATAGCAGGTTTGGGTTGGCATTTTCAACTTGTTTAAATAAATGGATAAACCCGAACCCAACCCAAATATTAATTGGGTCACGTTAGGGTTCGAATTTTCAACCCGACAACACCCGTTTATCAACCCATTTAACCCATTTACATATTTGATTTTAAATTAATTCTCAACTCGAACTTAACTCTCATCCCATTTAGTTTTTGTTTCTATACGAGTATACGTGTTAGTTTTTGTTTTCACTTTTTACCCTATCTAATCATGTGATTTTGTAACAAAAATGGATCCTATGTTCGATGATTTAAACGGGTTGGCGAGTTAATAGGTTGGTGGGTTTAAGGCATGTCGGGTTTGAGTTCGATATTTCAACCTGTTTAAGTAAACATGTCAGGTCAGGGTTGGAGTTTTCAACCCATTTATTATACAGGTTGAACCCGATCTGACCCAACCCGACCTGTTTACCACCCATACAAAACTAATACTAATTAGTGGGATGTGATACGTAAAAAATAAAATCCTATCAATCAATTTACCTTGTATATATTTGCTTTTACTTTAGTAATTGATCATATATTTCCACCCATGTCGTACATATATAGGGATACATAACATGTTATTCTTAATTTCTTTTTATTCAAGTTTTCTTGATACAATGTATTTATTTTCCCCATCATAATTCCGATATTCCAGTTCTACTTTGAATGTATATATTGGTCAGTTATATCAACATTATCCAGGAGACGATAGATCTAAATAGTCCCTACTCTTCCCCCAAAGAAAAACTTCCATTGGGATCATACAAACTAATTATAGGCTCAAAAAATAAATCTTCAAAACACGATTTAAAAACACAGTTCTTCTTTCACTCGTATTTACTTACACACATTCTAATTATTACCATAAGGCCTAAAAAATCAATCTTTCTCCTAAAACAACACACGCTATTGTTTCCCGCAAAGCTAAAGATCCAACCTTTCTCGTACTCAATCTTTCTTTTGATCTCTCGTTCACCTAATATATTTTGCTAACTCATCTTCCACAAGCAGGCGCTTTCCTTATAATTCATAGCTAAATTAAATATAATTCTCCGAAATATTGATATCATCTTTTTCGAGATTTGAAAAATGGTGAGCGCGGACACGTCGAGGACCGCAGTCGGGATCATCGGTCCGTGTCCCTCGAATCGATTATTATTTAATTTTCTCGTCGAGAACCTCTAATTATATGATCTCTCCATTTTCAATATATTTGCAGGGAATGTCATCTCATTCTTCCTATTCCTTTCCCCACTGTAATAACCCTCTTTTTCCTATTTCATAATTTCATGCACGTTTTAATTTATTCTATTATTGATTTCAATGATTTACGTACGTACGCATGCATGTAAATAATAGCCCGACTTTCTCCAACATACGGAAGGAGAAATCGGTCCAATCTTTCAAACCCGACCCGTACGTGATGACGTTGTTGAACTGCGCCATGTGGGTATTTTACGGAATGCCATTTGTCCACCCCCATAGCGTCCTCGTCATCACGATCAACGGCTTCGGGTGCGCAATCGAGATCTTTTACATCTCTGTGTTCTTCTTCTACTCCGAGTGGCCCAACCGCGTAAGTAAAAAAGTTCGCAACAAAAAAATTAAAAAAAAAATTCCCGTATAACGACGAGGATTTAACGTTCGATTTTTTTTTTCAGAAAAAGATTATTGTTGTCTTGCTTGGCGAGGCGGTGTTGTTCGCCGTGGTTGTAGTCATTACGATGTCGGTCCTCCATGGCACGACGCAGAGGTCCATGCTGGTGGGAATTGTGTGCATAGTTTTCAACATCGGCATGTACGCTTCGCCGCTGACTGTAATGGTACGTGGAAATGTTGTTGTTAAATGACCAATTCACCTGAAAGATTAAGATTAAGCTGATTGTAATTTTTATTATTTGTTTTATTTCCACCAGTCTATCACGTTTAGGTTTTTTTTTTTTTCTTATCTGGCCTTAGAAGTGTTTTTTTTTATTACCGGTGGTCGTGAGGATTCACACTCATTAACCCCATTGACATGAGCTGTTAGATCATATATTATAGTTTAGTTTTACATGTTTTATTTTCAATACGCCCTTTTCACATTCAGGTTGATTTATTTCTTACTAGCTATAGACGTGGATTTTTATTTTTACGGCTGGTTGCGAGGATTCACACCCATAACCTCTTGACCTGAGCTTTGATACCTGATACCGACCACTTCTCCTAAAACTTTGAACTTAAACGGAGCATATCATTTTTTAAGTTGAATATATTTTAGTTGCATGAATTGATTTTACGTTGTTTATATAATTATATGTTATTGATTATCGCAGAAACGTGTGATTAAGACAAAGAGTGTGAAGTACATGCCGTTTTACCTGTCTCTAGCCAGCTTCGCAAACGGCATCGTTTGGACCATCTACGCATGCATCAGGCTCGATCCCTATATCTTGGTAAAAGACATACGAATTATTTGTTCAAACATAAATATATATATAATATGTGATTATGAATCGTATATATCTATATATATTACTTCATTTAATTTTTTAATTTAATTTTTTGTTACAGGTACCTAATGGCTTGGGAACGTTGTCCGGGTTAGTTCAGCTGGTGTTGTACGCAACGTACTACAAATCCACCAACTGGGACGGCGATGCTCCGACCGAAGGCGGAGGCGTTGAGCTGCAGAGGAATTCGCAACCTTAATTTTATTATTTTTTTAGTTAGTTATTTGTATTGATGATCTTTTTTATATATATACGTTTAGTAGTAGTATTTTCTTGAATGGGCTCGAACCGATTCTGCAATTGGAAGCCTATGTATGTATTTTTGAACACTTTTACGATTTCTTATTTATTACAATTTTGAAACATGAGTGTGCCTATTTTCCATTTTGATCATTATATTTTAGAAAAATAAGTCGAAAAACCTACTAAGCTGATGGAGGAGCTAACGGTCTTCTTTCTTTCTCCCACAAAAAAAATGAAAATTTGAGAAATCATTCTCATTATTGGAAGAGTATATTTTTCTCAACCGTTGCACAATTGCTCATTTAATTTGGTTGAAAAATCAGTGGCGCGAAGTTAAAGTGCATTGGGTTATGACTTAACACGTGTAAATTGTTATCTAGGCATGAGAAGTGATGCAAGAGACCAAAAAAAACACAAACTTCACGTAACGTGTGGATATATTAACAACAAAGTCTCTCTTCTATTGTAAGCATATAAAAAAACCCAATCATAGCATTTGTCTAAAGAAAATATTTCACATAGAATGAAAAGTTGTATGGCTTCAAGTAGAAGCTCTTTCGTTCTATACCTTTTCTTCCTAACTGCAAAACACACACATTCAGAGACATACACTATAAATTTACACGAACACTTTTGATACCTTTCTTTGTCCGGACTCAAGAATGGGAATCATGATATGGAATAATAATAATAATAATAATAGTAATATTTATTTATTTTATTTGCACTTTTCACTTTTCCTCTTTATGCAGTGAAAAGAGAATAGTACCAAAGAACACGCGGGTTTCGAGCATGGGGAATACATTCATGACAATTGCTCGATGATGAGCTGATGCTCAAATTAGTGGAAGTGTTGTGCATGCACTAGATTGCACGCTATGTACTAACTTCTATACTAGGAGTACACGTGTATTGCATCTCATTATAATTTTTTTTTCCCAAGAAAGTTATTAAACCCATCTTAATCATTACACTTCGATTAATTTCAGTATTATCAAAATTGAGCTTCATTATTGCCAGATATGACACAACTCAGCCTTCGAGTAATCTCTTGGTTCATGTGATAAACTGAATCTCACTGTCAGTGTCAACTATAGAACAAATAAACTGAATCTCACTATTAACTATAGAACAATTCCTAACATCTAGCAGGAGTTATCCTCAAAGTTGTTCAGTTTTATCCCAAGTCCACACATGGAGCGATCTCTAGGAGTTTCAGTGAAATCAAATCGAACAATTTCTAAAGTGAGTTACGTGCTCAACCACTTGATCTATTATCTATTCATGAATTAACGTAATTATATGGCCTTGTAATAATAAATATCGCATTTCACTAAAATTAAATTTGACTTTGATCATATTTTAGCATCATATAGAGAAAACAAAAGAAAACCCCCTTTTTTTTTTCTTTCATACGAGAAACTCATCACCATCGCAAACACTCCAGAAAAAAGTTAATAATAATAAATTCAAAATCAATAAAACAAAGCTCACACGACGAACAAACAGCTAACGATTAATCAGCCAGAGTCCAAGTCATATCATTCTCGTAGATCCAATGGCAAACCTCGATAAGGCCCGGCCCGTAACCCAAAACCGCAAACGCCCCATGACCCGGACTCCACGCAGACGTGTCCACGTGGCATATAGCGACGCCGCGGTTAATCACATCCTTCCCCTCCACTCCAAGTATCTCCGCCTCGTAAACCCTAACCTTCGGCACCGAGTGACAATAGTAGACCAAATAAGGGTACAAGCTCTGATGGCAAGACACCGACTCCGTTACCTCGCCGCCGTTGACGCCCTTAACCCTCCCGATCACCACCTCCCCGTTCGACCCGCGAACGTTTTCCGTGGTCCTAACCGCCACGTCGCGTCCTAAGACCGCCGCGGCGAAGTCGATCATGTCCTCGATCGAGCCCACGCACCTCTTCGTCTCCCCCGGGCTGGGCTCGCGCTCGCACTCCGTCAACGCCCTTCGAACCGCCGCCTCCATGGCGGAATCGTCGGAAACCCTCAGAGCCCTTTTGATTTCGCCCAAATCGGAGCTCGAAAACGGCAGCTTCGACGAAATCGCTCTTGGCAGGAACGATCTCTCAGGCATCCAGTCTTCGATGTTGGGCATCTTCATCGCCTTCCCTTCCCTCAACGCGCTCTCCCTGAAGAACTTCCCTTCTTCCACTCGATTTCTGTCGTTATCGCCCGGTTTCGTATACTGCGAGAAAACGACGCCGTTTTGAGCATATTCCTTGAAGGTGCTGTTGACGCCGTAAATCTTGAACCCTACCGATTGGTCCACGGCCCCCTTTGCGTACTCCTTGAAATTATCGACCCCAACGTTGAGAGATTTCCCGTAGTTTGCGAAGTTCGTCTTCTCCGTGTTGGAGCTCCGGCCGTAAGACTGAAACGTGTCGGTTCCCGCGTTGGCCGAATCTCTGTAGCCGCTGAAGCTATCGGCGCCGCCGTTGCCGCCGAGGCCGTAGTTCCTGAAATTGTTGGATGGGTTGTTACCGTTGGAGCCGTACCCTTTGAACGAATCGTTGGCGGCGTTGCCCACCTCGCCGTAACCCGTGAAACCCGACCCGAGTACGTTCGAAGCGGTTGCGTAGCTGGTAAACCCGGATTCGGCCCCGTTTCCATTCTTGCCGTAGTTAGAAAACCCTAAATTTCCCGAGTTCGCGTCGTCCGCGTAGCTCGAAAACGACAGCTTGTGCCCGTTGCCGTCGGAGTCGTAGGAAGCGAATCGGAGGCTGGGGACGTTGACCCTCGCCGCATAGGTGGTGAAATCGCCGCTTCCTCCGGTGGCCTCCGAGCCGTAGGAGGTGAAATTGGAGCTGGCCACGTTGCCGTCGCTCGCGTAGCTCGAGAACCCTTCTCCGTGGCCGGTGGACCCGCGGCTGTAGCGGGCGAAGGAGCCGCCGGCGAAGTTGAGCCCGTCGGAGTAGTTCTTGAACTGGTCGGACCCGCCGAGCCTTGCGTTGCCGTAGTTCGAGAACTGCTTATTTCCGTACGCGGCGAAGTCGGCGTCGTCCTTGTGGGCCCCGCGGATCTGTTTGCCTTCGGATTGAAGGACACAGAAGAGGTTTGCTTCTCTGCAGAAGGATGGTAAGTGGGAAGCTAATTTTTCGTCGGAGATTAGTTTTGTGTAATAAGCCGATTGAACTGCGGATAAAGGCGACGCCTTTGACAGTAGAAATGGTGGCATTGGGAATCTGCTGGAGATTTTTTGGCTCCAATAGCGAATGAGCGATGATTTTGGAGTGAAGGGATTTGATGGGCTGTGAATTTTGTCTGATTCTTTGGATTCGGCCAATGAGTAGTTTGGTGCCTGCGAGGAAAGACAAAAAAATGAGTTGGTTAGTTATTAGTTATTACAGTCCAAGAAAACAGAGACATAAAAGAACTTTCTGTTCTTACGGCGAAGGATGATGAAGCTAATAGGAACAAGACGAAGATGGGATTGGCTCTTCCTTTGTCCATTTTTGAGTTTGAGAGAGGGAGAGAGATAGAGAGAGAGAGATCTCGCTTGGTCGATGGTGGAAAAGGACATTAATATATAGATAAGGGCTTGGGGGTTGAGTACTATGATATTATTTCATGTTGAAAAATAATGTGTTGTATTTCTCGATATAATTTCTGTAGAGCATATCGACTAAAATAATTAGCCGTTTCAATAAATCGGGGATATTTATGATTAAATCATCCCCCAATTAATACATTAATGAATCTTTTGATTTGCCTGATTTTGTAGCTTGATTGACTCATTGATTATTGGTGATTTTCATAGCATATTTCCTCTTTATGACAATTTGCTGATATGTTTATTGTAGTGACAGAGCAAGTAGCAAAGATTCTTTGGTGGTTAATTATTCGCATATACGCACGCATGTCGCTGCATTGGTAGTAGAGATTTCGTGTCTTTTAATACACAGATTGTCTTCACTCGAGAGAAAGAACAAAAGTCCACATAATCTCAGTCAGAGGAATCTAAATTTTTACTCGCCAATCATCGATTAGCTGCTAAGTAGCTTAATAAAAAACATTTGATTTGCTTGAGGATGAAGTGTGCAAAAGGCATGCATGTAATAATATATGTGTCCCTTGCCTTCCAAATAAGCTAAAAGGACCATCTCTCTCTCTCTCTCTGAGCCATGCGTGGAAAACAAGACCAACAGTGTGAGTGTATGTATATCTTTGCACTAAAGAATAAAGATTGTGTAGAAATCGAAAGGAGAAATACATCATGGGCTGTTTTTGTCTTCTTATGGACAGTTTTTACAGCTATTGCTTCAACGTCCCATAACCGCAGGCACTCAAAGGGTTTTTTTTTTAGTGGAGCTAACATGGTTGTGCTGAAGATTTCACAGAAACCTAAGCAACTTCAGGACCATATAAAATCCTAGATTTCGAGAACGATGTCTTAAAAATTGGTTGCCCAACGAAATAAAGGCCTAATAAGGCGATTGGCCCAGCCAATCATGATCTAATAATCTATCGTTTCTCTCTAAAAAATGATGAGGTGCTCGACAAACAAGAGCATATCCAACGGGTACTCCATTTTAGTGTAAAACGATATCATATAGTACACATTTTTCCAATAGATACTATATTTTAACACTATTATAGAGTTTGCAGAGAAAGTGATACTCTATATTTAGAGTAATTCTATTTTTCAACTCTAAAATAGAGTTATAACTTAATTATTATTTTTATTCTCTTATATATAAATTTACTTAGTTATGTTTAAAATATTTTATTTCATTAAAATAATAAAATTAAATTCTCTAAACGTCTTTTAATATTCTATATGTTTTCAATTTATTTAATGAAATAAAAATAAATATTTTATTTTTAGATAGAAAATATGAGTATATTTGCATTTAAATTAACATGTCAATTAACAATTAATACGTTTTACATATAAAAATTATTATTTACTTTTTGAAAAAATAATTAAAAAATAAATTTTCAGGAATAATATAAATTTAATTTATATAATGTTTTCATTTTTTATGAATAAACTCTAATAACAATAAGTAAGAATATGTATGGAATATTATTTTTAGTGTAGAAAATAGAATTAATGGATTAGAATAAAAATTAGTGTAGAAAATATAGTTGGAGTAAAAACATTGTAATAACTGTATTTGTGTAAAGTTAACAATATTTGTGGATTGGAGATGGTCTAAGGCTACCAAGAAAACGACAATCACCTTTGCCGTCGCCATTACCAAGCAGTTAACGGTCATCGACTGTGTAGCCAGTTTAATGGTGGGCTTTCCGTATTATTGGGCCTGGGCTATGTTTCGGGTCATGCGGCCCAAATTAAATGGACAGAATGATTCGCCCGCTTCCCAACTTTCTCTCTCTAAACAACATTGATTCCTATCGTAATTACTGCTCCTTTTAAGCACAGTTGAGCATCACAAAAATTTTCGGTCCGATTTCCCTCTAAATTGCATCGTCGTCCGCCTCTGGCTAGGGCTTTTCGAGGCCGCCGCGTTTGGGTATATCTGATCGGAGGTCTTTCTCTCTGCGGATATCTGTTTCCCCCTGGTAATTTCACTTTTTGTTTATTGTTTCTGCATTGATTTTAACGTTTACGGTAGAAGTGAGTTGTTGCAATTGCCTGAAATTCGATCGTTTGATGACGATCGGATTTTACGTAGTTCATGTTTTGGAACGATATGATTGATGTTAGTTACCGAAGCTGAACAATTGATCGTTCCTTCGTATTCTGGAGGTTAATGTGTTGCTGGTCATGGAGCTCTTGTTGTTGGATTAGTTGCATAATCAGAGTTTTATTGTGATTTTAATTAATCTTTTCCTGCATTTACATTGGCAAATTGTCAGTAGTTTCCCGATTGCTTTTCCGATTTCGTTCTTAAACTAAAATTTATTTATTTCAATTTCTCCATGCTTGAGTGAGTGTGTTTCCATTACATTTCAGTTTCTCCCTATCATGGTCTCTGAAGAAGAATACTCAGCATTCTTGAAGAAGGTGGAGAGAACAATCTTCGTGGACAACTTGTCACCGCAGGCAACCGAATCCGTCATGAAAGCAGCCTTCGATCAGTTCGGGAACGTGACCAACGTTCACTTCGTTCCCAACTACACGCAGCCAAAAAACACAACACAATCCGCTCTAGTCGAAATGGAAACTCCCAAGCAGGCAAAACAAGTCATAGATGAGATGGTTCAAAATCTCTTCATGATCTCGGGGATGCCAAGGCCCGTTAGAGCCCGAGCTGCAAAACCCGAGAATTTCCCCGACCGTCCCAAGAAACCCGGTGTGAGATTAGTGTGCCGTTGGCTGGACCCCAAAGAGCCCGATTTCGAGGTAGCCAAGAAGATCAAGCAGGTTGTGAAGAAACACGAAGCAGAAGCTGCATTTTTGCTTAAGGTACTCGGGTTTTAATTGGCTGCCTTATTTTAGAAAAAAGGAAAGGACCTTGTTTGTAATCAACTGTGGGTTAATGCAGAAACAGCTAAACGAAGAGGAAAAGCTCGCTAAGCAACAGGCTGAGGCTTTGGAAGCACAGCACAAGAAGTACAAGTTGATCGAGGGCGTTGTTGATGATGGAACCGCTAGGAAATTGGCGGGTCATTACACGGTGAAGATTTTGGATTCTTAACGTAGTTTTTAGGACCCCTGAAAATAGATGCAAATAGCTTTGAATGTCTTGCAAAGGCATACCCTAGCATGAACTCCAAAAAATCTAAACCCCTCATGTTAATTGACTTCCATTTGTCAAAAGATTCAATATCTATTTTTTTTTCCTTAAAATTTTGGATAGACAATGAAAGAAGAACATTGATTAATTATGGTAATGCCAACACAATGAATTATGAATAGAGCCTTTTCATCTTCATTCAAGAAAATTATTATTCAAACATTAGTTTTATGTTTCTCCTCTCCCATTCACACACCAATTGAAGCGAAAATCCGCTCCTTTTTTATCTCAGAAGCATACAATCTACGACATAAAAAGAAGGTATATAACACCCTTTCTTACACAGCTGCCATAAAACAATCCAGTGCTCAAACGAGGGCTGCTGCAGTTAAACCAGAAGACGGTTGCAGGCTCGCAGCATAATCCCGGGCCCACAAGTCGTAGTGTACTATCTCCTCGAGCGAGGGAGAAGACACCAACTCTTCTCTGTGCTTATCGCATGTGAGCTCAACAACCTTAAATATGTCGAGGTAACCGATTCTGTAGCACGAAAAAAAAAAAAAAAACAGCGACGTAAGAACATGATGGATATATAATTTAAGGGATTTTCGGAAAATTGCAACCAAATATGTAAAGACTATTATATTATTCACTAACTGGGGCTCGTAGTAAGAGATCACGGGTTGAAATCCTTATTACAACAATTTTTTATACGAGTTCTCAGCTATATAACGAGTTCTCATATGGCTAGGAACCCACTATATAGCTATTTTTTATACATGTTCTTAGCTATATAACAAGTTCTTATATGGCTCGGAACCCACTATATAGCTGATAACCCGACCGTAAAATGACAAGATACCCTTAAAATTAAGGTCACCGACAACAAAAACCAGTCAAAGAGGATATTTTTTAAAAAAAAACCCTTTTTGGTTAGAGTCTATTTTTATTAATTAAAAAAAACTCCATAGTTCATCGGTGAATTTAAATCTAGGATGAAACTTATCGCACTTACTTCTCATCGATGAACATTTCTACCGCTTTCTCATTAGCAGCACTGAGAACTCCCGTCATGGTCCCACCAGCTCGTCCCGCCGCGTAAGCGAGGTCCATGGACGGGTACTTCACGTTGTCCGGGGCCTTAAATGTAAGAGAACCAAGCCTGCAACGTAAAGTCAAGATTTTTATTTTATTTTATTTTTTCAATCAAATGCCGCCATATTTTAATATTATTGTATTATTATGGAAGAAAAGATGACATTTTGATTACACTTACTTGCAGAGGTCGAGGCGTGGCCAAGTGATCTCGGAGCAGGCGACTCGATCGGGCCACGACATGGTGTAAAGAATAGGCAATCTCATATCGGGCCAGCCCAGTTGTGCAAGAACGGAGGAATCCTGATGGGTTTTCAACGAAAATCGGGAAATTAACATGCTGCTAATAATTTTTTTATTTTTTTTTTGAACGGTGAAAATACGGTCGTGAGTGACTGATGATGCAGAGAAGTAGTAATCTTGTAGTAATTACCTGTGTCTCCACCATCGAATGTATTATAGACTGAGGGTGAATTACGATCTCGATGTCATCGTACTCGGCCCCAAACAGGTAATGAGCTTCTATAACCTCGAGTCCCTGACCGGAGAAAGTGAGAACAAATTCTTTACTTTTTCATAGCAAAGATTGGACTATATAATATATATATATAATATATATTATATTCGATTTAGAATTCAAAATAAAAAACGCGTGTTGACTTACCTTGTTGAAGAGTGTTGCAGAGTCCACTGTGATCTTCTTCCCCATGTTCCAGTTGGGATGCTTTAAAGCATCGGATACTTTTGCTTCCTTCAGCTTTTCGACGGGCCAATCCCTGAAAGTTGCAAAAGACGGGAAAAATTAGTTGATTACAAAGTTATTGCATGCAATTATATCATGGAAAGAATAAGTTGAATACAAATGTTCTTTACTGTTGGCGATAAAATATATAAATTTATAGTATTATACATTCCCTTCAAGCTTAAGCTTTTAGGTAAAATGAGCATCAACATGGTATCGGAGCTCAGACCCAAGAGGTCATAGGTACGAATCCTTACGACCACCCATTAAATGAAAAATTCGACATCTAAGGTAGATAAGAAAGAAATCAGTCTATATGTGATAGATAGTATATAAAATGATTACATTCCCTTCAAGCTTAAGCTTTTAGGTGAAGTGATCATTCAACATTTACGGTGAATACCTGAAAGCACCACCGGATGCGGTCAAGATGATTCGCCTCAGTGCACCCTCGGGCAAGCCTTGTATGCACTGCAAAGATTAAAAAACATGAAGATTATATACAAACATATATATATATATATATATATTGAAATAAATTAGTACCTGAAATATAGCAGAGTGCTCTGAATCTGCAGGGAGAATCTTGACATTGTGTTTACGGGCCAGAGGGAGAACGAAGGGCCCACCGGCGATTAGTGTCTCCTTGTTCGCCAGTGCAATGTCTTTTCCAGCTTCTATTGCAGCTACCGTTGGCTAAAGAATCATATCATTAAAAAAATATTAATAAAATGTCCTAAATACGATATTGTTGCAAAAACACGAATGAGAGAAAGAAAAAATTGTGCACCTTTAGCCCCGCGCAGCCAACGATCCCGGTGACCACGGTTACAGCATCGGGGTGACGTGCAACCTATACGGGTAATAAAACATCGGTGTTTTAAAAAAAAATAAAAAAATTGCTCCAATTTCGGGATAATAAATCGTGTAATAACTATGTGATTAGTGAAGCAAACCTCGACGATCCCTTCTTCGCCGGGAATGATCTCGGGCTTGTCTTCAACATCAGAGAGAGCCTCTTTGAGCTCCTCAAGTGATACCTCGTTCTTGACGGAGACTAACTGAGGCTTAAACCTCTTAATCTGTTACGAAAGCACAGCAATTTCCATATTAAAATAAAACACTCAGAGATATTCAGAACGAATAATGAACAATTCGGTACCGAAAAAAAATATAATCACCTGATCGGCGAGAAGGGTAACGTTGGAGCCAGCTGCAAGCGCGACGACCCTGAACTTATCGGGATTCTCAGCAACTATGTCCAATGTCTGAGTATTACACGAAGCTCAAATCGTAAGCACTTAGAAAGATTTATTTCTTTAATTACTACATTAGCCCATAAAAAGATCTAGAAGCTAGAAACAACTAATTCAAATATATTATTCTTCTGGATACAAAAAGAATTCATTTTTTTTTCACCTGAGTCCCAATAGAGCCAGTTGACCCGATTATCGAGATGGGCTTGGGACCTTCCCACGTTTTGCTGCCGGGCTCGGCTACAGCACGACCGGGCCATGCCGGTGGAGGAGGCTGTGACAGTGAGCAGCTGACTCTTTTCGTGAGACCGAAGCATCCGTTTTCTTTTCTCTTTAAAGCTAATCCACCAGCTGAGGGCAAAGCACCAACGAATCATGAAGAATATTTGAACAGGAAAACGAAAAAAGTGACAGATAGTCATTGTTTTAGATGTAGCTGTGAAAAGGAGGCTTGTCAAAATCGCACCAAAGACACAAAAAAGGTGGAATCTTTGGCGATAAAAGTTCAGAAGATATTGCAAGCATCGTTTAGATAAGATTTTCAGTAGAATATTTTAATGAGATCATAAAACTGAAGCTCGGCCAATCTTCTCCATCAAAAGGATGAAGAAGATGAATTAGGCAATAATTCGACGCCAAATTGTAGCAAAAGGACAAAAAGAAAACAGCCCATCACACATAAACAGATGCTATGAGAACTTTCACACGCATAACATCATACACATGGGATGCAAAAAATCGAACCTTGGACTTTCAGAAGATTCAGGCTGTAGCTGGACTTGCTCGATTCCAAGAAAGAAAGGGGCTTTAATTCAGGAGGCGACAACAAATTCAAAGCCATGGCCTTATCACACACAACCCAGTAATCTCCAAGAAATATCTTTTTTCAGAAAGTTTTTTTTCCTACTTTTCCTGCTTCGGCTGTGACAAGCTTTCCTATCTCCGAGCTGGGGAGTAATAGCAAAATTTGAAAGATAGCAATGAAAGTTAGGAAATATTGTAAAGCGCCACCGGCTTTAGATGTGCCTCAAATCACCAGTCACCACATGTGGGCGTTGTTTTGACGTATTATCAATAATATATATATATATATATATATATATAACTTAAGCAGTCAAAAGAAATAATTACATGGGAAAACAAGATAACCTAACGTCATGAATCTCGTTATATTCATGCGGAATAAATAAATATATATTCGGGTACAGTTTCATTTTCTCAAATCTTATTCTTCGTATTAAGTTTGGCAAAATTATAAAATTGAATCACTAACTTTACTAATTTTCGTTTTTGAATCACTTGTTTGATAATTGCAAAAATATATCCTTAACATTTTATGTCTTAACAATATTAGGTCACGGGTCAATTTTCCGGCCAAAATCGCCGGAAATCATATCACCAACCACGTCAGATTTCCGGCGACTCTGGCCGGAAAATTGACCGGTAATCCAATTTTTTTAAGACATACAAAGTTAGTGACTTGTTTTTTGTAATTATCAAACATAGTAGTCCAAAAAACGAAAATATACCTTGTGTGATTCAATTTTATAATTTTTCTATTATGTAAATAATGTATTCAAGATTTCATTGACTGAGAATGTGTGTATAGTAAATGAAATAATTATATTGGACATTCAGATTATGTTTGGTCAATATTTGAAAAGTAGGCCGGTACTATTAGGTATTATTATTAATTAGGACTACATCTCCATTTTAATATAGTAAAGGTAGGAATTTCTGGCGGCTTTCTATTGTAGATATTGTATGAAAATTATATTCCAAATTCAATCAAGAATTCGTATTTGGCTGACTGAGAAATGGATGGTTGGTGGAGTGGTGTGGAGAGGACAAATGAAGGAATAGAGGAATCAAAAGCACACTCTCGTGGACTGCGTGGGCTATATTCAATATATGTGTGCTTGTGCTTTTATTTTTATTAAAATATAGCAATATATTATGTGGGTAGGGTATTGGTTCGCTAAGAAAATTATTAAATAAGGATTAAATAAATACAAGGGATGAATGGAAGGAATATTGGGGAAAGACTCGTTTTCTTCCTTTAGTGGTTTATGCTCTTCTAACAAGTCCAAAGCAACGGAGAAAAATAATATAATTTTGAGATAATCGATTGATCCAAAGTTGAATATATAAAGAAGAAAACTCAACTTGATGTAACTATTATAAATTGTTTAATTAATTAACACCTTAATAAGGCCGCCAGCCTAGACTATCTATTTATCTCTTTTTCTATATACATAGATTAGATGCTTAGATAATTCTCTTTGCGGATATAGGTTAAGAGTTCTTGATATTTTCCTGAAGTCAATTGTTCAATTATTATTATTAATAAAATGTGCTTTGAATGGACCATCTATTTTATTCAGCACTTTGAAAGTTGACATCGACATGCTGAATAAAAATAAAAATAAATTGAGGATTAAAAAATTGTGGGTACGACGCTTTCAGGTGGCATTGGTGTTGAGCTTCATTTAATATATTAGATTCGGGGTTATTTTCGGTGTTTCACTATACGATGGAACGGACACGTATTTACCTTAATAGGCTTGAAGATTATTTTTGACCCATTTATACTCGGGCCCATATTTACCTTAACGAGTTTTTTCAAAACCTAAAAAAAAAAATGACAGCTGTGGGATTTGAACCCACGCCCTTTCGGACCAGAGCCTAAATCTGGCGCCTTAGACCACTCGGCCAAACTGTCGTCACATGTCAATCATATTACAACAATAAATTATAATAACACAATCATTATAACCCCTACACGTCGGACCTAGTTGTAACCCTCCACCGGCCGTGATTTACGAACAATTATGCAGTTTGACACATTTTGTAAGACTGAGTGTATTTGGTTGGGGGAAATAGTATGACCATCTTTTGTGTCGGTTACGGGAATATTATATCGTGATAAGTGAACGTGTCTTTTCTTCTTGCTAGAAATAAATTATTATTACAACCATAGCATAATAAGCTTACAACTCCAAAGCCCATTTGAATGCTATCCATGTTCTTCCATACAACTTTTTTGTATTTATTTTTCTCTCTTACCAAATTATCAAACTTCATTACTTGTTGTTATACAGGAAACTACCATCATAACTTGTTGAAGGAATGGCCCTATTCAACTAGTAACTAATCTACGTTCAAGCTAGAAAAGTGTTTATAAGATGCCAATTATGCAAAGGTAAATCAGTAATGATTAATGAGATGATACAAATTTTCAAATTAATTGAACACTTGTACAATTATATATATAATTTCAAACATACATATATATATATATATAATATGTTGATACATGTATATAATCTCAAGTGCAGCACATGTGCTGACATCCCAATAAACCACATTGATTATGCCTTATTCCAACATTAGAACAAGCAAGGTGCTTGTCTTTGCCACAATTGTGTATCAAATAAATGATAGTGTGATGCTTACTGTTGAAAAATGACGAAATGTATTTCTCGATGTAATTTCCGTGGAGAATATCGACTAATTTATAGAAATTTTTAAAAACTAGCCATTGGAGTATTTATGGTATGTAGCCGTTGGAGCTAATTTGACTGTAACTAATCTTGATTGCCTCAATATGCACTGATTTGATCTCGTTATCTTTAACCTCATGATTCTTGCCAAGTTGTGCTCATTGATTGATTCATTTCCGTCTTTTAACTAATCTTCAACACTAACGAATGGGATGGTCGAGATAGTTAAGATTCTTTGTGCCCATTTTGTGTTCAAATCCGGTGTTCCACTCACAAGATTGTGACACGTGTAAAAAAATCAACTAAGATTAACACTTGTTACAATATGATGTATTGAACATCAGATTAGAACATCAAATGAGAACATACGATCCCATTCCGTCGAAATAAATGCCTATATATATATATACCTTTCTCTGCTTCTACGTCAATGCATAGGAATTAGGAAGTACTCTTATTCAAGTGGAGTCTTCTAGCATGAAAATGTGGGTTTTTTCTTTTAAAATAAATAGCCTTCGATCAATTTTTTTTTAAAAAATAGTCTTTTTTTAGTCAATTGCCTTAATTTTAAGTATTTTTGTCGTTTTACAGTCTGAAAACCGTGGGTACTCAACATGTTTAGTACGAGTCTGAAAAATAACCCTAAACGCTTCTCATTTAATATAATCACATTCTATGTTACATGTGCTAGATTAGTAGGGGCATAATAATATTTACACATTTGAAGTCTACTTTTTAAAACCAATTTCGAATACCAAAATAAAGAAGCGAGGCTAGGCAAACAACGATATGTTTGATGTTGAATGAAAATAAGAAGTCGAAATCGGAAGTAACTTCTCACTACGATGAAGTACTCCAAATCATTAAAATTCACAATGGGAATCTGACGATTTATAAAGGCAAACCCATTCTACAATAAAAATTCTTATTTAATCTGTGATCTTACAAGAAGAAAGCATCAGAAAGAAAGCATCACAAAGAAAGCTTTAGCAGTACATGGGGTGTTACAAGTTTATTACATCATGCACACGTAGTAAAAAACAAAGGTTTTTTTTTTTTTAGAAAAAAGAATTTCTGTTGCAACAGAAAAAAAAAATAATCAAACCCGAGTAAAGAACGAATCACGCATAAGAAGACGATACACTAACCGATTTAATTCTTCCGCATGATGAGATCTTCAATCCTCGAATTCCCATTTCTCCTCTGACTCTCCACCACGAGCTTTGCAGATTCCGCCAGAGATTTGTTTCCTCCGACAACTTCAATCAGTTTCATCGTCGAAATTCCTCCCACGCACTTTGGAATCTCACGCAAGTATTTACAAGATCGAATCACCAGAGTCTCCAGGTTTATTAAGATGCTAACATCGCCGTCGATTACCCAATGCGTAAGAGCAAGATCCTGAAGCAGAAGGTACGTGAGCTTCGAGAATCCCTCGAAATCGATTCTCCACAAATCGTCTTCGAACGCGTTCCCCTTCAGCTTCAGCACTTGAAGATTCGGCAATCTTCCGATTGCAATCAAATCCCGAGGATTGAGATTAATTCCCCTCAAGTTCAGCTTCTCAATCGTCGCCGGAAACCCTAGATCGAGATTCTGAGGAGAAGAGAAGGGCACGAGAGCCCATACCTTCAGCTTCTCCAATCGATTCAGTTTCTCGAGATTTTTGAGCGAATGGGTCCCTCGTTCCACGCCGAAATAGAACAGCCCCAGCTTCTTAACCCTCGGGATCATCTTCACCATGCTTTCGCTGCAATCCAAGTTCATCACTGCACTGAGGGTCTCGAGGTTCGTTAAGGCTGAGCTTTCTTCTCCCTCTAAATCAGGCCAGGCAGAGAAACAGAAGGACACGAGGTGCCTTAGCATCTGCATCGTCCAAATCTCGGAGGGAAGACATGTTTGGTACGGTAAAGTTACTGAATTCGAGGAGGAGGACGACGAGGATTCTTCTCTCTGGTGGATGATTAGGGTTTCGAGGTACCGAAGGTTCGATAACGAAGGAGGAACCTCGGGCACGTGGCTGAGGGCGAGCAAACTGAGAAGGAACATTTCAAATATTTCAATAGGAAAAGATTTGAACTCAACGTTCGTCAAATCGAGCACTTTCAGCAGCCTGAATCGCCCCATCGAAACGAGCGGAACCCTACCGCGCGCGAAGCACACGATGGCACGAGTGTTGCCGGGACACGAGCTGCAGATCCGTACGAGGCTGTCCAAATCCGAAGAGGCCATCATTCTACTTCCAACGAGAGTCTCATCGGGACCCGGGTTTCCGTTACGTTCCTTTGCTCCTTCAGGCACATGCTTCTTCATGACGTAGTGAAAGAAGCCCTCTTCTCGAGCTTTCTTTATGCAGAAGCCCCTCACCTCATCATGTAAGCTGCAGCTTTTGATTTCTCCGTTGGACTTCATCTTCAGAACGGAGACGAGGTTTCTCCTAACGAGCTCGTGCAGGTACTTTTTTCCCGCATCCGATTCGCTCGGTCCCCGCAGAAGCCCGTGGGCCCGCCATTTCTTGGCGAGCCTCGAGATGTTTATCTCGTAATCCTCGGGAAAAGCTCCCACGTACAAGAAGCACGATCGGAGGAGATGAGGGAGGCACTTGTAGCACAGTGACATCACCGAAGAGAACATTTTATCAGCGTATCCGTCTTCTTCTTCATCAACATCAAAATCGTTCAGCACGTCAAGAATTACCTTCCATTTATGTTGAGATTCGCCCAACGTGGCCAAGATTCCCGCGAGCAGCACGATAACGAGGGGCCACCCACCGGATCTCAACGCTATCAGCCTCGCGTAGCCCTTGAGCTCGTTAGGACACGGTTTGTGCCTGAACACCTTGTGCAAGAGGAGATCGTGGCTCTCTTCGAAGGACATGAGATTCATCTGAAGGTACATGGACTGATTGGGCACGGATTCAGCAGCAACTTTCTCCTGCCTCGTGGTGAGGAGAATTCGGCCCCCGTTGTCGTTGTCGGGCAAAATTCTCAACAAGAACCCCAACACCTCCATGCTCCACACGTCGTCGAGCACGATGAGGAACTTCTTCCCCTTTAGGTTCCTGTGCACGTACTGCTCGATGGATTCGTCCCTCTTACGGGGCCCGCGAACGAAGGGTTCCATCGACTTTGCGAGGTGGAGGAGAACGTCTCTGGCACTGTAGTCTTCCGACACGGTGACCCAACAGCTTATGTCGAACCGTTTGGAGGTGAAGGGATCGCTGTAGAATTTTCGGGCAAGGGTTGTTTTCCCGAGCCCTGCTCTGCCCACGATCGGGACCACTTTGAGTGAATATTGTGCGTAAGATAAACCGAGGATTAGCCGCCTGAGCTTGTAGAACTCGTCAGCAAACCCGAATACTTTCTCCTTGCTCGTGGGCTCGATCTGCGTTGTTGTTGCTGATGATGATGATGAGTAATCGCTGATTATGATGGATAGTAAAGATTCGGCGGCGATCGATTCTCCTACGACTTTCTGTATTTTCTCCGCCGTGGAACTCAGCAGAAGAAACATTTCGTCGTCTTCTTCATCAACAAAACTGTGCACCACATCGAAAACTTTCTGCCATATGTATGGAGATTTCCCGAGCTTGGACAAGATTTCACCGAGCAACACGATAGCTGGTGGCCATCCACCACATCTCAATGCGATTAGCCTCACGTAGGCCTTCAGCTCGTTAGGACACGGTTTGTGCTTGAACACCTTGTGCAAGAGGAGATCGTGGCTTTCTTCGAAGGACATGGGATTCATATGAAGGTACTTCGACTCGTTTGGTACCGATTCAGCAGCAGCTTGCTCTTGCCTCGTGGTGAGTAGAATTCGGCCTCCGTTATTGTTCTCCGGTAATACCCTCATCAAGAATCCAAACACCTCCGTGCTCCTTACATCATCGAGCACGATGAGAAACTTCTTATCTTTCAAATTCTCGTGCACATAGTGCTCAATTGAATCGTCCCTCTTTCTGGGTTCATTAATTTCTGCTTCCATAGCCGTGGAAAGATGGAGGAGAACATCTTCAGCACTGTAATATTCGGACACCTTTACCCAGCAACGGGTGTCGAACAATTTAGAGGTGAATGCGTCGTTGTAGAAAATTAGGGCAAGTGTCGTCTTCCCCATGCCTTCCCTGCCCACAATTGAGACCGCTTTGAGTGTACGCGATGGTCCCATTACAAGGCGTTTGAGCTCGTAGAACTCATCGGCGAGCCCGAAAACTCTCTCTCTGCTGGCAGCAGCGGAGATAGTTTCTCCGACGACGCATTTTATTTCCTCCACCGCGGAGCTCATATCCTCGTTGACCCTTCGCAGCTCGCGGCGCAGCCCCTGCGGACTGCTTGTGCGGTCGCCGTCGTCAGCGGCAGGGGACATCGACGGCCCGAGATGTTCGGAAGCCAGGTGCCGTTCGATTACGTCTTCTGCTCTGTTGGCTTCTTCTTTGATCTGGGATTCCAAGCCATCGGTGGCCTCGTGGGGGCGTTCATCGAGAAAAGTCCGCAAGGTGTCGGTGGTGTCGCAGAGAGATTCGATCTCTTCGTCGATTTGATGTGCGGATGATATCTGGGGATTGCTTTTGAGGTGTTCGATGGCTCTCGCAAGTGAGCAGATTGCGGCATAAGCAGCCATCGGCGACCCGATTTCGACGGCTCGATTATCTTTGTCGATTTGTTGGCTGTCTCAATTTCTCTCTATATTCCCAGGTTTGAGTCAACTTTGGGACCGACCCGACCCGAAACAGGTTAGGTAGAAAATCTGAACTGAAGAAAAATGCCCGTTAGTATAAATAAAATATGAAAAAAGGTTAATTATTTTTTACCCCCCGTAATTTAGGAGTTGTGGCGTTGTAGGACAAATAATTTTAGGAGGTGGGCTGGAATTATAAGGACATAACTTTCAAAATTAAAAATTTTTAAGATTTTTACGCCGGAAACTTAGATTTTGTCTCATGCTTAATTTTGAATGTTATTGTCCGTATAATGCCACCCCAAAATTCGGAGTGTTGAATCTTGCGGAATGATATTGTTTTGTATTCTAGATATTGTTTTCTAAAGATACATCGACTAATTTATAGAGAAGAAACTTCCGTTAGAGTAAATCGGGAATAATTATGACTTAAATCATATCCCATTTTTTTATTGATTTTCTTGATTTGCTTTGATTTGGCCTTGATTGATTGATTTGATATGGTTAATCCTTCAAATCTTCAACACAAAGTCTAGAATCTAGATTATGTGTCGGGGTCGTAGAATTAGAGGCAAAATTTACAGTTCTAACGTCTATTGTCCCAAACAATTGCTTAATTTTGAAAATTATTATCCGTGTAATGTCATCGCTAAATCATTTGCCCTCCATGCCCCGTAATTTACGGGACTAAACAAATAATTAACCCAAATATAAAATAAGAGGTCGGGACACAACACGTTAATAAGCACATGAGAAAGAAAAATAATAATAATACCAACTTCTTCATCGGAATAATCAATCGCATTTCTATGGTTGACTTTTTTGAGTTATTTCTCCGAATTCTCCTCGTCGAGACCATCTATCTGGTGTCCTTAAAAATTCAACCTTTTTTTGGTTTTCCAGTATTATTCAGAAATGACAGTAGTAGCATCTTATGCATCCCGGTGCTCGCTCTCATGCGGGCTTCGGACAAGGCCCTTCTACAGGGCGGCTCATCGTAATGAGGGGCCTAAAGCAAACATTAAAACAAAGTCTTTTTTACGTGGTGTTTTAGTACAATTCTCATCTATTCGGGTTTGGGAACAGCAACTATAAAGTTTATAGAATCCGGAGGTAAAAAAAAATTTAAAAAAGGAATTTATTTTGTTTTAGAGGAATTTTCAAAACAAAAAACTAAATATTTTTTACATGAATTTTTTTTCTAACTTTATTTGACGCAAATTCTAAATTTTCATAATTAATCTCTTCTATCAATAATAATAAAATAACTGATTTATTTCATATTTATTGAGATGTTGTGAACTGACATTATACGGACATAACTTTCAAAATTAAGAAATTTTGGAATTTTTACGTTTGAAACTTAGATATTGTCTCATGCTTAATTTTGAATGTTATTGTCCGTAGAATGCCACTCGAAATTCGGCGAAACTCGAGAATCTATACTCTTTTATTAATGGTGAGCCCTTTTTAAAAACCGTCAAATTTGGTGTATCAATTTAGCCAATCATATTTTATTTGTGATTAATAATTGATAAAACATTCTTAATAACTAGCCACGTTAGAAAAAAAAATACTGTTTGGTTGGAATTGGTCTGTCTTTCATTCATTTTTAATTTGTTAAACAATAAAAATAATTTATTTCCTTTAAATTAATAGTTACTATCTATCGTGGGGTGGGTGTCCATCAATTTTAAAACCATCTAATAAATTGTTAAAAATAGTACTTATTTTAAAAGTAATTAGACATTCAAGTTTTGTAGCACACCATATGAGTGTGCAAGTTTACTAGTCTAAACTATGTACCGAAGTCATAGAATTAGAGGAAAAATTTAGAACCGTATAATGTCCCAAATAATTGCTTAATTTTGAAAATTATTATCCGGATAATATCACCGATAAAACATTTGCGCTCCATGCCCCGTAATTTGCGGGACTACACAAATAATTAGCCCAAATATAAAATAAAAGGTCGGTACATAACACTTTAATAAGCACATGAGAAAGAAAAGAATAATACCAAGTTGTTTACCGAATAATCATTCGCATTTATGTGGTTGACTTTTTTCTCCTCGTCGAGACCATCTGCTGTCCTTGAAAGTTCACCTTTTCTTTTTGGATTTTCCGGTATTATTCAGAAATGGTAGTAGTAGCAGCTTATGCATCCCCGTGCTCGCTCTTATGCGCGCTTCGGACAAGCCCATTCACAAAATCATCGGTCCCATAATTTATATCCCATTTTATTAAATTTATATAACAAAATTATTCATAATTTATGTTCCACTTAGTTTTTTTTTTTTTCGAAACAATAACTTGAATTTCATAAATACAAAGATACATGAGGTATACATAGAGTAAATAGCTCGAACGGGTCTCTACGGTAGCATTCGATCGGCAGATAACATAGACAACCAAGGACAACCAAAACAGGAAAAAAAAACGAAAGAAAATAAGATTCTATGACGACGAATTTTAGGGTCTTGAAGAGAGAGGGGGTCTCACCTCTCTCAATAAAATTGTTTTTTGCCATGTCCCACTTTCTTGAATTTACAAAAATAATTGATTCATATAAATAACAAAAAAATTAGAAGATATGCATTTTGATCACTGTCTTTTTTTTTTAATATTCCGAGATATCCACATTCGATCTGACTATGGGCTTCCAGCGCCGAGACTAATCCATGGGGCCACACGGATACGTCCCAAACTCACCTGACAACGATTGGTATAAATCCTTAAATCCTTAATGCCTAATCTTTAACCACTATGCCAGGACGTCGTTGCCAATTTATCACTTATAAACAAGATTAAATAACCACTTTCAACGAACCGGAAACCGGTTAGGTAGAAAGAGGATGGAAGAAAATCAATGCCGGAGGGAGTAATTAATGGGTATCATAAACAATAAAATAAGAGGTTGGTACACACTAATACGTTAGTTAATAAATGAATTCATTTCATGGAGAAACCCAACACAGCACAGGCGCAGCTAAGCATCACATGAGAAAAAGAAAAGAATAATACCAACTTGTTCATCGGAATAATCAAATCCCACTTGTACGGTTGACCTTTTTTTGAGTTATTTCACCGATTTCTCCGTTTCCTCCAAAAGTTCGAGTTTTTTCTTTTCTATTTTCATCTTCTTCTTCCAGGGTTTTGATTCAGAAATGGCTGTAGTAGCAGCTTACGCATCAGTGCTCGCTCTCATGCGCGCTTTGGACAGCGCTCTCCTACCTCGTCACTCACGTCCCCTTCCCAACGAATGGGAAATCGAAGCTCTGCGATCGAAAGTAGGCCAACTGCAAGAGTCTCTCGAGCTCCTCCATCCCTCGAGCACAGCAATCGACGGCTCAACAATCAGCCAAATCCGTGGAGTCCTTCGCGAGGCAGATGACTTGATTGATAAGCACGTGGTGGATCACCTCAATGGCTGTGAATCCGAGGACGAAGGGGTACTACAATCGTTGACCCGGAGGTTCGATCTCGCGAATCATGAGTTGACTGCGATGATTAGGACGGACGACGACCACCGCGGAGGAGAGGTGCTTAAACCTCGCGAAAATAATCCCTCTCACGCACCCGAATCGAGGGACACTGCTATGGTGGGGCAAGAAGAGTTGATCGGGAATATCTTCGGTGCCCTCGTTCTAGGAAGAAACCGTGAGATCATCAGCATCGTGGGAATGGGAGGCACTGGTAAGACGGCTCTTGCCCATCACATTTATAATGATCCATTTATAGTGAACCACTTCGATTTACGTCTTTGGGTCACTGTATCGCAAGAATTCGATGTCCGGGGCCTTCTTATAGGCCTGCTAGGTGGCGAATCGATCCAATATCCTTCTGATGAATTAGGAGAGCGTTTGCACCAAAAATTGCATGGTAGGAGGTGTTTAATAGTTATGGATGATGTATGGAGCACCGAAGCTTGGGATTTGATGAGGTTTATCTTTCCAGATAGTGGTGATGGAAGCCGAATCCTTATAACGACTCGGATGAAATCCGTAGCCAGCTTTGCCACTACGAGGTATGAAATGAATTTGCTCAGCGAGGAAAATAGTTGGATATTGTTCTGCGAAAAGGTCTTTGGACACAACGGTACGTGTCCTCGGGAATTGGAGGAGATTGGTAAGAAAATTGTGAGGAGATGCAACGGGCTTCCTCTTGCGATCGCAGTGGTTGCTGCTTCCCTTTCAAGATTTGGCTATGATATCAAATTCTGGGAGGATTTTGCAGAGAAAATGGGCTCCGCTCTTGATTTGGACTTTGATGAAAATTTGACGGGAATATTGTTTCTGAGCTACAATCATTTGCCTATTCACCTCAAGCTGTGCTTCCTGATCATGGTGGAGTTCCCCAAAGGAAGTCGTATCGAAGCTTCTAGGCTCGTTGAGTTGTGGGTTGCTGCGGGAATCGTGAAGCCAACGGGAGATGAAAGAAACGTGGAAGATGCTGCTGTAGAGTACATAGAAGATTTGATCGGTAGAAATATGGTTATGGAAGTCGAACGAGGGAGCCTCGGGAATATCAGAACCTGTGCCATCAACGACGTTTTGAGGCAAATAGTCTTAAGAGAATCTCAAGGGGAGAGCTTCTTGCACGCTCCGAAAGTACAAGAAATTTCATATTCTTCTCTCAGATCCAAAAACCCGTGCTTCTTGTGCTGCAAAAATGGGGCAGAAAATAAGTTTCAGCTGCACGAAGTCCTCGTCGGCTCTCCATCGACGGTTCCGTTGAATCCAACGGTCTGCGATGACTGTGCCGCAAAGCACCCACATCTCGACGGATCGAGATCAGTGACGTTGATCGAAAGGGTCCAAGATCGACGCGTTGAAGTTCCCCAAACGACGAAATTGAGGTCCCTTTCGATCGGGGACCAATTTCGCTTCTACTCGAAGGAAATAGTATTCGCATCTCCATCACCGGTCTCTCTGCTTTGGAATCTACAGCATTTGTGCTTCCACGTAAGCGGTCAAGAGGTTAAAATGCTGTTATCTAAGATATGGGAGATGCCACAGTTAAGGTACTTGCACTTACTACGCCACGCGTTGCCCGATCCCGAAGATAGAAGAAACCCCGCGATTCTCTTGCAGCAGCTACAAACGCTTAAACTGGTAAAAAATCTCAGGTTTACGAACGATTTTGTCAGAAGAATCCCGAATCTCGTGAGGTTAAGTGTACTGTACGACCCCGAAGCCAAAGAAGGAGAAGAACTAAACTGCTCTTATTACCACCTCGAGGGGCTCGAGCTCTTTCATCATCTCCAAACATTGAAATTAGCGTGTCGCAGGCGTTCTTACGACATAAGAGACATTCCCGTGTTAATGTCTTTGAAAAGCATCTCCTTCCCAAATTCGCTGAGGAAGCTAACGTTGATGGATTGCAAGCTTTGTTGGGATGATGTGTCAGTGATTGGTTGGCTGCCGAATCTCGAAGTGCTTAAACTGAAGAGGGACGCGTTCGTGGGGGAGAAGTGGTGCACTGGAGAAGGTGAATTTGAGAACCTGAAGTACTTGAAGCTCGAAGACTTGGATCTCGTTTCTTGGACGGTGGAAGATTCGAGTGCATTTATTAGTCTTACGAAGCTTGTGCTCTTCGGTTTGTATCAGCTCGTGGAGATTCCTTTGTTGCTTGGAGAATTACCTGACATGGAGGCGATACACTCGAGCTTTTGTACTCAGAGTGTCGTTGAGGCGTTGAAGGAGATAAAGGAGGAACAAGAATCGTTTTTAAAGGAGATCTTCCGTTGCGTTATTGAAGAGTAATGAATCGTTTGCTTGTGTTTTGTGAAAGCATTATTGTTGTATCGTGTTCGTTGCTTGTCGTGCCGTTTCTGTTATGTTGTTATAACTGTGAAATCTGGGAATCCTTTGTTTGAAATGGTTGTGTAATGATATTTTAAGTGATTGGTTTTTTGTCAGTTCTTGATTTTTCGAACAGAAAAGGGCAAAAAGAAGGAAATAATTGTAGCTATTTATATGTTGAAGGTAATATATTTGGTCTCTAAGTTGTGTCGTAAATTTTGAAGTTTCTAAGACTGCGTGATTTTTGGTTTCTTGTTGAAGAATGTTATCACGATTTTTCGAGGTTATGCAACGTTTCTTTGGTTATTCTTATAAAATGAGTTCAAACTTGTAGATTGACAATATCAGAAACTTTTGACATGCTTCTTTCTTCATCTGATAATCATTTTCATTTATTATTTACTGAAAATAATTGTATGATAGTGTAAGTCGTTTAAGCATAAAATGATATCTCCATCAATAACTTATTAGTACATGTTTATCTGTTGGGTTCTGTCTTCACCTAAAAGCTTAAGCTTAAACACAATGTGTCATATTTTAAGTTTATATATTTATTTCCAAAACGACCCTTATATTCGTAGTGCTGCTCAAGAAAAAATTTTATTTTCTGTGAGTCTAATTTTCATTCCTATTATTACCATAATCCTTTTTGTTAAAAAAAAAAACTATTGAAGTGGTAAAAAGCAATCTTATAAAAAGCACATCACATCTTCTTTCCACCATACATAGAGCACATACGCGATAATGTCACCATGGCTCATGAATGCATTCACCATATCAATGCAATGAGAAGGGGAAAAAAAAGGGGTGTCTGGTTCTGAAATTAGACCTTACTAAGTCCTATGACAGGGTTGAATGGTCATTTCTGATCCTACCTGTTAAGTTTACGATTCTCTATGATTGTCTTCGAATCACCACGAATTTAATGAATTCTGATTTGGGTTAATTGAATTGTGAGGTCAATAATTGAGTGAGTAGAGTAGTCTTGATGACGCAATAAAGAGGAATGTCACATCACTTAGGGTTTTTTTTAACAAAATAAAGCCAAAAAAAATAATGATTAATGTAATAAAAAAGTGATATTGATCGGTTTCATAGTTAATTTTTTTGGTTAAATTCCCTTTCGGTACCATTTGAAGTTTCAACTTCCTGATCAGTACCCCTTCAAGTATTTCTTCATGTTCAATACTCATTTCATGTTTAGTCGATCGGTGGTCATAGATCAACAATTTTTAATATTTAAATGTATAAATTACTAACTAGCATAGTAAAAATATTATTTTATGAACCGAATGTCCACCCCTAGTACTATAATCGATGCTGAACTGAAGTTTAAATTCGTTTCATGCTGAACTTAGTTAGAGGTACAAATAGAGCTCAAAATTATATGGAAAGTATTTATATTAAAATAAAAATAGTAAGCATATTTTTCAGTAACCGTTGACAATTCAAAGAGCACGAGCACAAGTTACGACTTCTGCGATTGCCAGTTACTATTCTTTTTTTTCCGGAGATCGACGCCGAACGATGCAGGAAATCCCCAACTTTTTATTCCCGTAGAGCAGGAACGGGGACTTTACTCCGTTATCCGTTCCCCGCGAGAATTCGATGTTGTAAATTTCGAAAAATACCCTAACTATATTATTATAATATAGATAATATCTTAAATACCATTTAATTATTGTATTCAATTATGAACACGATTTGAATATTTTAAATACCTAAAATATCATTACACAACCATTCAAACAAAGGATTCCCAGATTTCACAATAATGCCTTCACAAAACACAAGCAAACGATCGACTCATTCCTCTTCAATAACACAACAAAAACTCTCATTTGAAAACAATTCTTGTTCCTCCTTTATCTTCTTCACCTTCTCAACAACATACTGAGTACAAAAGCTCGCGTGTATCGCCTCCATCGACCCTAATCCCCCGAGCAACAAAGGAATCTCCACGAGCTGATACAAACCGAAGAGCACAAGCTTCGTAAGTCTACGAAATGCACTCGAATCTCCTTCCACCGTCCAAGAAACGAGATCCAAGTCTTCGAGCTTCAAGTACTTCAGTTTCTCAAATTCACCTTCTCCAGTGCACCACTTCTCCCCCACGACCGCGTCCCTCTTCAGTTTAAGCACTTCGAGATTCGGCAGCCAACCAATCACTGACACATCATCCCAACAGAGCTTGCAATCCATCAAAGTTAGCTTCCTCAGCGAACTCGGGAAGGAGATGCTTTTCAAAGACATTAACACGGGAATGTCTCTTATGTCGAAAGAACGCCTCCGGCAAGATAATTTCAACACTCGAAGACTCCGAAGGAGTTCGAGCCCGTGGAGGTGGTAATAAGAGCAGTTTAGTTCTTCTCCTTCTTTGGCTTCGGGGTCGTACAGTACACTTAACCTCACGAGATTCGGGATTCTTCTGACAACATCGTTCGTAAACCTGAGATTTTTTACCAGTTTAAGCGTTCGTAGCTGCTGCAAGAGAATCGCGGGGTGTCTTCTATCTTCGGGATCGGGCAACGCGTGGCGTAGTAAGTGCAAGTACCTTAACTGTGGCATCTCCCATATCTTAGATAACAGCATTGTAACCTCTTGACCGCTTACGTGGAAGCACAAACGCTGTAGATTCCAAAGCAGAGGGACCGTTGATGGAGATGCGAATACTATTTCCTTCGAGTAGAAGCGAAATTGGTCCCCGATCGAAAGGGACCTCAATTTCGTCGTTTGGGGAACTTCAACGCGTCGATCTTGGACCCTTTCGATCAACGTCACTGATCTCGATCCGTCGAGATGTGGGTGCTTTGCGGCACAGTCATCACAGACCGTTGGATTCAACGGAACCGTCGATGGAGAGCCGACGAGGACTTTGTGCAGCTGAAACTTCTTTTCTGCCCCATTTTTGCAGCACAAGAAGCACGGGTTTTTGGATCTGAGAGAAGAATATGAAATTTCTTGTACTTTCGGAGCGTGCAAGAAGCTCTCCCCTTGAGATTCTCTTAAGCCTATTTGCCTCAAAACGTCGTTGATGGCACAGGCTTTGATATTCCCGAGGCTCCCTCGTTCGACTTCCATAACCATATTTCTACCGATCAAATCTTCTAAGTACTCTACAGCAGCTTCTTCCACGTTTCTTTCATCTCCCGTTGGCTTCACGATTCCCGTAGCAACCCACAACTCAACGAGCCTAGAAGCTTCGATACGACTTCCTTTGGGGAACTCCACCATGCTCACGAAGCACAGTTTGAGGTGAATAGGCAAATGATTGTAGCTCAGAGACAGTATTTCTGTCAAATTTTTATGCATGTGCAAATGAAGATCCGTGTCCATTTTCTCTGCAAAAAGCTTCCAAAATATGAGATTAGGGCGGATATTCGAAAGGGTCGCAGCAACTACTGACACTGCAAGAGGAAGCCCATTGCATTTCCTCACGATTTTCTTACCGATTTCCTCCAAATCACTAGGACACGGATAAGTCTCTCCAAAGACCTTTCCGCAGAACAATCTCCAACAATTTTCCTCGTCAAGCAAATTCGTTTTATAGCTCTTAGTGGCAAAACTGGCTACGGATTTCATCCGAGTCGTTATAAGGATTCGGCTTCCATTTTCATCCTCAGGAAAGTAAAACTTCAGCTGGTCCCAAGCTTTGGTGCTCCACACATCATCCATGACTATTAAATACCTCCTACCACTCAATGCTTTGTAGAGATCTAAATCTCCAACATCGCCGTGGATAAACCCGTCGCGTTGCAGGCCCAAGAAAATTTCCCGAACATCGAATTCTTGGGAAATCGCGAGCCAGAGGCGGAGCTCGAAGTGCTCCACTACATCTACGTGATTGTAGATGTTCTGAGCAAGAGTTGTCTTCCCGCTACCTCCGATTCCTGTGATGTGGAAGATCCCACGGCTGAGATTTCCCCCGTCGGTGAGGTCTCCCTTGATCTTCGTGAACAGCTGTTCAAATCCCCACATGGTGGTTTTCTTATCAGCCCTCGATGCACGACCGTGAGGAGGGTTTTCGCGGGGTTGAGGGTCTTTATCCATCGTCGCCGTCGCCATCAAATCTTGATTCAGGGACACGATCCTCTGTGTTAAGGCTCGTGCCTCTTCGGAGAATAGGCTCTTGTAGCGTTCGTCCTCCTCGGGCTCTGCACCGCTGAGTTGGTCTACTACGTAATTATCAACCAAATCATCAGCCTCCCTAACGGCTTCGCGGATTTGACTGATTTTCGTGCCATCGGTGGCCGAGGGATGAAGGAGCTCGAGAGATTCTTGCAGTCGGCGTACTTTCTCTTGCAGGGTTTTGATTTCCGATCTCTTGGGAAGGGGACGAGGTAGGAGAGCGTTGTCCAAAGCACGCATGAGAGAGAGCACAGATCCGTAAGCTAATACTGCTGCTGCCATTTCTGAATGAGAGTGGCAAAACCCAGAAATAAAATAATATAGAAAAATAAATTCCAGGGAAAGAGGGGTCGTTCTCGTTCCAAAAGAAAAAAAAAAAGGGGGTGTTTTAGCTGTAAAGACATCACCTTTAGTCGCTTCCATTGTCAGGGGTGTGCATAGTGGATGACAGGGGTATGTGCACAACAAGGGCAATTTTAAGCTTTTGTTAAGCTTTGGATGTAAATGAGGAAAAATGTGATGGCTTGCTGCAACATGTTCAGTGGGGAAAACCATCGAACACCTCAAACGCAAGACCCGTATATCACCCGCACGGCAAATCGACAAACAGATCGAATCTCTCTGCGAGACCACTAACACCTTGAAGGAGAATCAATCGCCGTCGAATCGTTCGTTGTTCTCCATCATAATCAGCGATCACTCATCATCAACAACACATAACAGCAATTCGACACCATGTAGACTTTTTTCCCCGATCTGTTTGTTTAAGTGCAGCTCATATCTCTTAATTCCAGTTAATTTAGCATTAATTGTGTCCTTACTTCAACAAAACCTATCATCCTAAAATTAATTAACCAATGAATTGGGTGGTTATAATAATGTATGCAAACAGTCTCCGTAGTTCGTTGAACACATACATCAAAAGTTCATACTTGCCAGAAGAAGGAGCAATAAAAATACCACTAAGATAGTTTAACTTACGCTCTTTCACAAACATAATCCAACACAAAAAAAATAAAAAATCAAAGCCAAAAACTTCAGGTGGCTTTAAACTCTCCAAACTAAGCCCGAACTCCTCGGTTAAGGCTCACCATCCTCGCAGACGAGTCCCCACCTCTACCAGTCGAAGGCCTCTGATAATTACCCGACCGACCCGTTCGGTCCCTCGAAAACCCGCCCGGACCCAGCTGACGGGTATTATTATAACCCATCCTCCCACCACCACCGCCGCCACCAACTCTCCCCTGGGAGAACGAAAAATCCTGCCACCTATTACCCCCCACAAAACCCGAATCTTGCCCGTCTTTCCTCCTGAGAGAGAGACCACCACCCTCGAGCCCACCACCGCCCCCACCGAGCCGAGCCTCCATGGCCCTCTCGTTGGACTCAGCAAGGACCGCGAGCTTCTCGGTCAAGTTGAAGGCCAGTGCCTGAACCCTCGTGTGGTCCACCTCGTGGAACACGATGCACCTCGTGGGCTGGTCCCACACACCCCTCAGTTCCTCATTCACCATCATCTTGCTCACGGTTCCGTACGCCCGATCCTCGGGGAGGTCGAACATCTTCGAGAGGTGCTCGAGGCTCACGGAGTTGTAGGAAGGCGAGTAATTGAAGAGGTAGGTTCTCAGAGATTCTTCCTTGATCTTTGACTTCACCATCTCGAGGACAGAGTCTCTGTTGCGGAGGAGCCTCCAAATCTCGAGGGAGTTGATGACGTTGAAAGCCCTTTCGTAGTCTCCCTGCTTCAGGGCTCGGGTTGCAGCCATTATGTGGTCCCTGACGTTCTCGGGCGGGCCCGTGTACGCCTGGCGTTCGGAGGCTTCTAGAAGCCTCCGGAAGGTTTTGCTCACGACCCTCCGCCTGACGTCGTGGGTGTTGGCCGCCATGTTGGGAACCTCGAGCAGCATGGCGCAGGTTAGGTGCACGGCTTCTAGAAGCTCGAGGTTTATGTGCATGTGGTAGGGCATCTGCCTTCTCCTCTCCATTCGCTCCTGTAAATTTCGTACATTTAGCACATGCAGTTATTACAGAAGACCAAAGTGGCAAATTGAATATGCGTAACACAAATCTTTAAGAAGCCCACATTCTTGAAACAGAAGATGCTCTTTATGAATTAGAAACGAGATATGTTATCAGGAAATGTTGCCAATATACTGATGAACACAAACATGTGGAGTGAAAGTGAAAATATATACCTGTTCGGGTGTTTTTTCGTGATATCTGCTCTGAGAGAAACCTTGAGCAAGCAATTCCTTGACCCTTCCAGCAGAGTAGAGCTCAGAGAGGCAGCTGTGGCCCTCAGAGACAAGACCGGCTCTAAAAGCACACAAACCCACCTGAGCCATGGCTCTGTTGAAGAGTATCTGAGTAGGGATATCCATCTGCTGAACACTATCCTGAAGGTGACTCATAAGCAGCAGATCACGGGATACTGCAAACTCGTCGAAGATCGCGTGGTGGTAGATATCGCAAAGCATCGCACGAGCCTTTGTGCGTTCATCACCGTATTTGTATATGAGAGAAACGAGTATGTCCATTAAAGTTCTGCTGTTTTCTGGGAAAGTGGATTTACGAGGCACAACCTCGGGTGTAGCAACGAAAGCAGAAGGAGCCCTGATTTCTTCTTCGTTCTCAGCTTCTTGTCCTTCATTGTTCTGCTCAGCCAACTTCCTCATAGCATCGTAAACCTCCTGTGGCTTGTAATATACGAGCTCCACGCGTTTAAGTGCAACCCTCGAAGCACCCTTTTGGTCTCCAATCCGTTCGAGATACTCCTGAACGTTCTGAGCAAGAACCAAGAACATGGGCTCGTCCCTAAGCCTTTGAACGTACTCGTGAGTGTGTGGGTCAATAACCTGGAGGCTCTTGAAGAATTCTATGTCCACCCTTTCAACAAAGGCTACCAGATTCCCCCAGATTCTAATAGTACCGCCGTAATCGGAGCCTTTCTGCGTTTCATTTTCTTCAGGCTCCACGGTGTCATCAACAACGACATTAGGATACTTTGTCAAGATATCAAGAATTGTGAGCAGGTTTTGTACGCATTGCTTCCACACGTTGATTGGCATGTGCCCGCTGAGACTGGGGTTGACATCAAACTGTGCAGATACAACACTGAAGAGGATTTCGAGCTTCTGAGCAGGAGTTTTGGCAACTCTGGTAAGAAAAGTGAGTTGCTCCACCAATTCCATTTTGCCCGTCCCCTTCCTTCCCCTAGCAGCGACAACCTCCTTGAATTTCTTGTTTACAATGTCCCATGTTATTTGGCTGGGGTCCTTGAACTGCTTATCCATCATTTTGTCTTTCTTGCTCAGCATCTTCTCCCACCCGGGTCCAGACTCGGTTTCGTCTTTTCCCGCGTCATCTTCATCCTCGCTCTCTGCGGATTCCAAAGCACCAAGATCCTCATCGAAATCTCCGTCGTCATCTTCATCCTCCTCCTCCTCACTCTCCTGATCCTCCTCAGCCTTTTCCTCAAATAGCTCCGGTTTCTCCCTGCACTGGTTGATCATCTCTTCGTACTCTTTGTTGTTCTTCTTCAGCTTCTGCTTCATTGCATTCAAAGCCTTGGCGTTACTGCTACTCATTTTCTTTTTTGCTTCCTTGTTAGCCATGGCTTGATTCAAGAAATCCTCTAGCATCACGAGGGCCTTAATGTAGAGATTCGGGGGCTTGTCGGATTCTGTGACCCTCATGACCTTCCCCAACTGCTTGTTGATCTTCTCAAAGCTCTCTTGCAAACTAACCCAGTCATTGATTTTCATGGCATTTTTCATCTGATCAACAGTAGCAACCATCTCATCAAAACGTTTGTCCTTGACACGGCGGACGACACGCTTCTGCCCATCGGAGTCATCACTATCACTGGCATTGGCAGAATAGTATCTGCTAGCTGCAGTAGCTGCTGTTGCTTCCACTGGCATGCTATCTTCCTGCTCATAGTCACTCTCTTCCTCTTCGGTCTCACTGTCACCCTATAATACAAAACCAGAAAGAGAGTGAATATATAACACAAGAATCAAAAGATGTGTATTTATATCACATCCGATCTAAAGAACATAAAGTTAAAATCCCTGAAAGATGAAAACTTCGTAACCATGAAAATTATCAGGGTGTTATTCCTATCTTTCCCAATACTTTAGCTCAAAATCTGAGATTTGGTTGAGTCATAAAAGTGATTCTTCAAACAACCAAGAAAAAAAATCCTGAATTGAAATTCGCACATCGAAAAATAAAACTAAAAGATCTGAAGAACAGAATTGAACAGTGTCGTCGGAGGTAACCTGTGTCCAAAATCTCGAAGCCATCGTTGCTGAATTGGTTAGTACGTAGTAATTTCGTCGGAGGCAAAATCTGCATAAGAATATCAGGCCAGAAATCAAATTCAGACTAAAATCAACATAAATCCGAGAAAAAAAATTGATGGAAAATCAAGCAGCAAATCGAGCATTAGAATCAATCCGAGCAAAACTTATTCTTTTCACTGAAAATCATTAACCCTACCAGTCAAAACCACACACATAAACAAAATTACGAAGGGCACACCACAGATAAAATCAACGCAACTCTAATAACAGAAAGTCGAACCACGTCAGCGTCTGATCCCCAATCGAACAGCTAAGGCAGCGATGGGAAACCCTAACTTTGTAGAAGGTTGTTGTATTTATATCCCCGAAAGCCCCTTTATGGGCCGACGGGCTCCAATCTATCTTTGTTGATTTATAAGTGGGCTTATACATGTTGGCCCAAACTAATTGAAGTTTATTCTGTTCTCGTGATGAAATTTTTCCGTCAGGATGTATCCCCATTCGACTGGGATTCCCTGTGCCCGTTTCGGTGTGTCCGTCCGTGTTCCACATAGAAAAACGTATTATACCTTTCCCGACAAGTGTTGAAACACCCGTAAATATCATAACACCCATTAATATCAATATACGGAGTGTTTAAAAACACAAAAAATTAACATAATCTTGATGAGTATGAAATTGAAAAATATATAATATTGATTTTTTTTGTGTTTAAACACTCCGTATATTGATATTAATGGGTGTTATGATACTTACGGGTGTTTCAACACTTGTCGGGAAAGGTATAATGCGTTTTTCTATGTGGAACACGGACGGGCACACCGAAACGGGCACGGGGAATCCTAACCGCCATTCGTCTGGTGTATCAATAACAAATAATTAATAACCAAAAAATAAAACTACTTACCACGTTCATCTTAATTAAAAACCCCACTAACGATATTGACTAAAATAAATTATCCACGACAAGAAAAAAAAGATACATTTACATATTTTCGTTATTATTACTAATATTATTGCCATATTATTCTTATTATTATTAGAAAAATAAATATAAAAATGATGCTTAATATTAAAATTAATTTAATTGCACGGGCATGACAGCGGATTTACAAGTATATATATATATATATATATATATTGTGTTCCTTGATCGAATTTTATAATCGTACATGCTTAGCATGAGAGACTACATGCACTTTCCTGCATGTCTTTGCATCAATTTATCAGAAAGCAACGTAGATATGAATTATCTCCTTACTTTTAACATCGTTTTGACAAAAAGATAATAAGCCATTAGAGCGAAAAAGCTGAAATTATTACAAGGAAATACGTACTAAGACAGTTTAATTAACCTAAGAGAGCTTGTCAAAGGAGTTCGAATAAGAGGCTTGCTTTGGGATGAAGACCAGCTTCTTTCAAGCTCAGTTTCATCTCACCGTAGACTTTTCTGGGGAAGTTCGATATCAGTCGGTAGCTTCCGGCTCCGGCGTTGTTTACCATCTCCAGAGAATCGACGTATCGATAAATCGCTTCGATTTTGTCCTTACAAGAGAAGCTCTGCTCTTTCCTCTCGCCGTTCGGGAACCGAATCAGAATCTGTTTGCAATTTCAGCACATTCTTGGCGAATTAGGACTTGAAAAAATATAATAAATATCCAGCTTAGTTAATTTTCTAATACTCATCAAAATTATAATTTTAGATCACTAAGTATACATATTTCCGATTTTTGGTCACTTTGGTCGATAATTGCAAAAGTATGTCAGTTACCCTTTCAATTTTAGGTCATTAAGTGTACATGTTTTAAGATTTTTTGTCGCTATGTTTACAAGGTTAGTGATCCATTTTTCCATTCATAAAAACATAATGACCCAAAATCGAAAACATATATACTTAGTGATCCAAAATTGAATGGGCGACCCAAATGTTTTTTTATATATACAAAGTTAGTGACCTAATTTTGCAATTATCGAACATAATGACCAAAAAACGAAAGTGTATGCTCTTAGACCTAAAATTATAATTTTCCCTTTCTAATCCTATACATTTAGGATAATAAATTTCCAAGTGTAAGCAATATAGTAGACGTAAAACCTAAATTTCTATCTGAAATTAACACACGTAAGTCGTACTAAACGATTAAATTGTGGAAAAATCCTTTGCGGTATCGGACGTGCTTCTTTGGATCGAAATTTTCCGATTGCACATATGATTTCCCCGGCAAATTAACTTCAAATTGCTTCAATTTAGAACGTTACGGTCTTAAAATCGTGATCTCTTAATTAAGCTATCTTTAAATGGCACTCCCCCAAAATATACAAGACTCAAAAAATTAATTCACACCAAGGATTATTACATACCCGAGTTTCCTCAGCAGCGTTTCTTTTCCCAGAATGAGAAACTTTGTCTGGTTTACTTGATGTTTCAGCCTTTTTGGTGGATTTAGAAAGCTTATGGCCTTCTTCAATGGGGATATTCTTCAGTCTTGATTCTCTTTCCTGAAAACAAGATCAAATCCTTTTGACACGCGTGCGAAATGAGTTTCGAATTTGAAGCGAGCTTATTTATTACCTGATCAATCTTGAGAGCTGCTGAATAAGCAGCATCTTGCTCCTCTCTTACGCGGCGATCTTCTCGGGTTTTCACAGCTTCCTTCTTACATCTCTCCGGCCCAAGTGCACTGCCTCGTTCATCGATTGTCCTCTGCAGTATCTCAACAAGTTCATCAGCAGAAACTGGGCCCTCTATCTGCATTCATCAAAGGCGGCCATAAAAGTGAGTGATTCTTGAATAATAAGGGCTTAGTTATTTTTTTCAATCGTCTACGTTTGGAAGATTGACATTTTTGGACATAACTAAGAGTTAGAAAATTTTAGGACAATAAGTGTCGAAATTGAAATAATTTGAGAACATTTAAGGTTCGAAATCAAACTTCAACCGTCGTAATTAACACACACGGTCACATGACAATTATTTTGGGAAAAAAAAAAAACATGTGGCGTTGTAAAAAAATCGATCAAAAAATCAACGTCTCCGACGAATTGAAGAAATTTGAGGACAATTTATTCCGAAAATCTAGTTTCAGCCCGTAATTAACACGTGAGGTGCACGTCATGAGTGATTATTAATTTAGAAAAATATCATACGTACGATTTGAATCAGCATGTTCGATGCACACATTATTTTTTCCCCATTATGCATGTTAAATAGTGATCAATAAGGATGCCTTAAGGACTTGTGACTAGCTATGGCATATGACTATCGTTGTCAGGTGAGTTTGCGACGTATCCATCTGACCTCGGGGATTAGTCTCACCACTGGAGTGGGGGCGCAATTAAAAGTCTCTGCCAGATTTGCGTGGCGAAAGCTCACGCCGGTATTTAGGGGCTGATTTTCAGAGTTAATTATCCTAAAATTGCTTTAATTTCAAAATTTATTATTCTAAAATTATCACCCACTAATTTAAATTTAAATGTCATTAAAATACCTCTTACGCTAAAAAAATTAATTAAGCCACTAATAAAGTCTTTTCATTAGGCTCTAATATCTTGTAATAAACTCACCTGCTGCATCACGGCCAAGTTACCATCGCCACTACAAGGCGCCACGACGGCGCAAAACGGAAAGCTACCAGCTTTCAAAGCCCCAGCCATGTGCAGCCCTTCTCCCCTATCGCAAAGCCCTCCCCAAGAAACAAAGTTGGCGTCGAGAAACTGCACCACCACCTCCGAGCAAAGCGCGTCCCTGCAGAAGGAACCGACGAAAGGGTTTCCTTCCTCCGGCGAGTGAATGTAGACGAACATCAGCTTGCGCTCGCCACGAGACATCTCGAGCGCGTCGACGAACCGGCAGGCGTAGAAGAAGGGGTGAAAGGTTCCGTTTTGCCGCTCGAAGCTCGCGAGAAAAGCCCATTCTTCTTGGGCCCACGACGTCGCCGGAGGGTTCTGAAACGGGAAGCTCACAGGCGGCGGCTGGTGGTGGTTGTGGTGGCTCGATGATCTTCTCGTTCCTCCGATGAGGTTGTCGATACTTTGGTTCACCGCGCGAGAGAAACCTCCGAGTACGGAGTTGGGGAGGTTTATCAATCGACGGACGAAGCCGTCTGCGCTCAATCTCAGTCTTGAGGAAGACGACATTTTTTCTTCTGACAATCAGAGATTCGTTTTTTCTTTTTTTTTTTTCTGGTAATTATGTGTTGATTAGGAATCCTATGTTTTCGTTGTAATGAATGCAAAAGTATTCGGTGGCAATAAAATGCCATGCCATGCTTGACTTTATGTTTTTCCTTTTGCTTTATTGGAGAATGGAGTTAGGGCTTAAATGCTAGGTGAGAATTATTAATTAGATAATTTTTGTTCTAGGTTAATAATTGAAGTACGTAAACTACTTGTACTGAGATATGTTTGTCCACGTGTTAATTAACGGTAACGTATTCTTTTTAGTAGCAAAGCTTTCCCCTACTGCTATATTTGTGGTCCTATTATGTTTAGTTCAGTACCTTATATAGTTTATATTACCGTTAAGTTTAAATTGGTTGGATTCGGGAAAAGTAAGACCGTCCCTAACCCGAATAACGCATTTTCAAACTCAAACGCAAAATGTAGTAATTCGTCTCAAATCGAAAACTCATTCTAAAACTCAAAATTGATACAATTTTTTCAACTTTTTAATACTACCAACATATTTTATAAATTTTCAAAACAATATTATAATCTTATATTAAAATTAAAAAAATATATTTTATTAATAGTCTTATTTTTAAATTAATTATAACTTAAGACTAGTACATTTATTAATAAATTTTTACTTTAAAAATTTTACACTTATTTTTAAATTTAAAAATAGTTTTACTTTAAGAATGCACGACATTTCACAATAGAAGAAAAATGGACAAATAGATGAAAATGTTAAAATATTATAAATTTACTCTCTCTCCTATTACCCTTTTATGGTCGCTCGCACCCTAGAAAAAAAAAACAACCAAAGAATTTAACTATTAAAGTATATAAAAGGTTCAAATTACAATGAATTAGCCGTACAATTGGAGTAAGTTTACCTCATTTCTTAGAATTTTACAGCTCGATTTGAGATGTTCTAAGATAATTTATCTTTACTACGCTTTAGGCCCATTATATTGATTGGGCTGGACTCATCAATTTAATAGTTCACCCGAGCCCAATAAAAGCCCAATAAAATCGAAATAGATCAGTTAGAAGCTCATTAGCTGGCATGGTAGGGTCACATGAAAAAACAGACGGAGGTGAGGGCCGCCTTGAAAATGAACGTCAGCTCTGAACATTCACCTGCAAATATTCACCATTTTACTTGTGTTGTACGTTTTGGCAGTGATGGAGGTAAAAAATAGATTGATGTGTTTTGTGGATTTTAAAATATATATCGGTTTTGTTGTTTCTTGTGGTTAATTAATTTCGTCCTCAAAGGCCCATCATTTCATTTTCAAGAATCCCACAACACTGTGCTGCACCAGAGGGAAACTGTAGACAAGCTGTGAGATAAGGTTAATAACCAGTAATTTTCGAGAAACATGGCAATTAAACTAATTGATATGATTACTAATTGTTTAGGGTGATTAGATTAAGTTTTAGCATGTATGTCAAGTAAATTTCTACTATTAGTGCTCAAACTCTTAAGTGTGATTATTTTAGCTAATGAACTTTGCAATATTGTTCATCTTTGGTTCTTTAGGTCAAAAGAACAAAAAAAAGAAAGTGTTTTGCAAAAAGTTTAGAAAACCAAAACTATACATTAAAGATTTTATCAACAACAGTGAGACATTTGTATAATATAAGTACCAAATTTATCGTTTAATATATATGTATGTGAAGATCACCATTGAGGAGGACTTTCGAACATCAAACGATCAAGCTCACATCGAAAAGTCAACTACTTGTACGAAGAGTCCGAGAAAATATACAGAAACAAAAGTATCTCTAAGGGGGAAATTATAAAATTAGGTCAATAAGTATCCAAGTTTTCGTTTATTGGTCACTATGTTTGATAATTGCAAAAGTAGGTCACTAACTTTGTATGTCAAAACAATTTTGGGTCATATTTTTAATTTTAGGTCACTAAGTTTATATTTTTCGATTTTGAGTCACTAAGTATATACATTTTTCAATTTCGGGTCACTCATTTGGTTACTACCTTTGTAAACATAGTGACCCAAAAATGAAACATGTATACTTAGTGACCCAAAATCGAAAAAATATATACTTAGTGACCTAAAATTGAAAACATGACCCAAAATTGTTTTGACATTCAAAGTTAGTGACATACTTTTGCAATTATCAAACATAGTGACCCAAAAACGAAAATTTGGATACTAAGTAACCTAATTTTATAATTTTGTCTATCTTTAAGGGTGGAAGAAAGGGAGACGAAGAAAGAAATTCACTTTCGAACTTCTAAGAAACAATTCATGTGCACACTCTCAAACAAGTATTCACAAATTAACAACTTTTAATGCTATATAACTTCTGCGTGTAAGCCGTACTGTTAGATTGAGAATCGACTGTCGTCGGTCTAAACATGACCGATTATCAACTAAAACCGCGAAGATCAGGATAGAGAATTGAGTGTTTATTCAGCCTTCTAAATACGTAGATTGATCCAACAAAATCGTGCAATAAATCTATGAAATCGTGTAATAAATCTATGAAACATGTCCGTATATTCATAACGAAGTTTTTGTATCGTCCATATTCTTTCCAAGATTAATCACAGTAGACCTTATATTGGACTTCTAACCTTTTCTTTCTTTGTATCCCGTGGCTTTTCATTTATTTATGGTGGCCCTTGTGTTGAAATAGATCGAGTGAAACAAAGAAAAAGGAAACATACGTCAAATCAAAATATATGCAAATCAATATATATTAAGTGGGGTTTTCGTGACTTCATGTACGCAAAGTATGAGCAGCTTTTTTACTTGTTGCAATGTCTCCTTGCCAAGCCAAGCCCTACCCTACCGTGGAAAATTAGAGAAGGAAAACCGAAAGAGAAGCTCTTTGAATTTTTCTTCTAAATTTATTTCGATTATTATTTGTCAAATGATTATCTCGAGGAAGAAGATCGAATATAATCAGAGACTGGAGGAGATTGAAGACGAGATGGAAGGAACTCACTGAATGACAGGATGAATAGTTTTTCTTTTCTTTTTTTGTCTGATTTTGGGATGAATAATTTAATCAGAAACTTCAGACAAGAAAAAAAGCTGCTTTTTACAAATTCCATGGTTGTGAGAAAAAAGCTGCTTTTTAGACAACACTCACGCAAAGTTTCTGAACGCAAACTGATGAACACCTCGTGTGGGCATGAATCTTATCACTTATCAGCGTTTGTTTGAGGTCAAAAAGCCATCAAGTGCCAATATATATATATATATATATATATAATATAAATTGCAGTAAATAAAGATTTTTTTGGAGTCACAATAATAGAATCGAAGTTGTGAAGCAGTGAGAAGATGAGCCCTAACATAAGAATTGAAAACCCTACTAACCCCCAAAACGAAAATCAATCACGAGGGCTAATATATACCCTTTGCTTAAAAAAAATTACCGGACTTATATATAATTGAACTCATACAGTATCCATAACATTTAACGAATCAACAATGTGTTCAAATAGGACATATACATATATATACATATATATATATATATATTGCACAGAATGATAGTCTATAGCTAGAACAGATGGGTCTAGCTAGAAAATATTTTGGCTCAGCAAAGAATTTCAAGAAACCCTATAGAGGGTTTTCATTCATCGTCTTACTCAGTAGCCCTCATTCATTAATTTTTTTTTTCTTTTCTTTTTTCCCTCACAATGATCAGAGATTCCCTCCCATGCCACCTCCATTAGGGCTATTATAACTATCACCCCACGGCAAAGAATGAGCATATCCAAAGCCAGGAGCTTGATAAAATCCCACATTATTATTACCATTAATACCAATTTCATTACCACCGCCACCGAAAATTTGCGATCTCCTCGCGTTCACCGGATTCGCGTGAGCTATTTCTTCGCAGGCAATGCGAAACAAATCAGCATTCGCAGCATCGAGCTCCTTCTCCAAGCGTTCCACTTGCCTCTGCAGGAAAGAAATTGCACCCACGCATCCGTAAACCGGGTCTCGCACGCGGGCCTCGGCCTCGTAGGCCAGAGAATTCACCGCGTCCTCTCGCTGATGTGGCAGAAGGTCGTTGAGAAGCTTGGTGACGTTGCTCGCACCGAATATCTTGTGGACGTTGGCGAATTTCTGTGGCTCCTCGGGCGGGAAGTAAGGGGCGAAGATGCAGCCGGGAATGCACTTTCGCCTCAGGAATTTGCAGGCTGCGCAGGGGGAGTTGTATAACGTGCTTGATGATGCTGAGGCCATCTGTGAAAGGCAAAATTAAAAGATTAGGTCACTAGGTATACGAGTTTTTGTTTTTGGGTCGTTATGTTTGATAATTGCAAAAATATGTCACTAACTTTGTATGCCAAAATAATTTTGGATCATTTTTCCAATTTTAGGTCACTAATATATATTTTTTCGATTTTGGGTCACTAAGTATAAACGTTTCATTTTTGGATCACTATGTTTTACGAGGTTAATTACCACATGAGTGATCCAAAATTGAAAAATGTATATACTTAGTGACCTAAAATCGAAAAATATATACTTAGTGACCCAAAATTGAAAACATGACCCAAAATTATTTTGACATACAAAGTCAGTGACATATTTTTTCAATTATCAAACATAGTGACCCAAAAACGAAAATTTGTATAGCTAGTGACCTAATCTTGCAATTCCCCCCTGTTGAAATCCAGAATGGAAGAATAGTATGTCTATCTTCAGACAGCTCATGAGGTAATAAAACGTATTCATGATTTTCCCTTTAATTGTGATGTTTATAACGCGTATATCTTTTAGGAAAGTAGAAATCTTGAAGGATGAACGAATGAATTCCGAATCTGGGACAGAAACTTGAAACATTTAAGGATAGTAAAACATGTATCATGTAATAAAAATTGGTTCTATGTAAGTGTTGAAATTCAAACAACACCAGCAACAATAGAAACCCTAGATCAAGAACCTAGATTTATACATATAGTGAGCTACTGTACACACACACACACATACACGCACTTAATCATTGTCTTCACCTTTGGTTCATTAAACTATCGAACGTATAATTGCATCAAGTCTACATGAATAGTTTATATGTGATGATGATCATATACGAACTGTTTTTTGTGATGAGAATTAAGAAGAGAAGTGGGAGACGATTACCTTTTTCGAACTTTTGTTTATTTGCTTCTTCAACGTTCCAAAAAGTAGAAGGAGCAGAGACTCAACTGATCATACATATTATATAATTGTCATAAAGAAACGACCCGAAGCAGATTTATTGGATGTGTAGATGGTAATATAGGGATTTAATTATTGGAGCAGATGGTGATGATATGAAAGGAGAGGGCAAAAGAGCATTTTTGTGGATGGAGATGGAATTGAAGACAAAGGACAAAATGTAATAAATGATAGGTACACTAGAAATGATAGACTGTGATGTTTTGTGGGGATTGCAACTTATACTTTTATTTATTTATTCAAATTACTCGCTGTTCGCATGCAATTTGTGTTCATTCTTATTGATTCCCAGTCATGTTGTTTAGTTTCTTTTCAAAACAAAATTCATATTATCACACACACTATTTATTTTACGCTACATTTAATCATTCATGTAAACCCTAGAATATCTATCGATCTGCCTATAACTTAGGTCTAATTATTGCAAATATGATGATAAGCGAGTGATGTCTAATCATCCAAGTAAAAAGTTCCTAATTGAAAATTTGAATTTATCGAATTTAATGATAATATTTAAATATATGTTGCCCACAACCTTAATAGAAGCATTGGTGGCTGTTTATGACTGTGGAAAGCTATTCTTACAACTGGATATCTAAGACTAAAGGTTACACTAGCTAGCTTCGATACGCACATGTATACATCTACATATATATATATACATCTAATATTATATATATTCAACTCACATTTATAATGAATCCGATCATTGTTGATGAAACTTTATAGGTAGGCAGTTACACATTGATTTCGTATCGAATATATAATTTATAATGAGATTACTGTCTCATTGAGTTTGTGATCCTACCACAGCTTAGGTCAAAAGTAGTAGGCTATACTAATGGAAGACGGATAAATATATTCGTCTGATGTAATTGAATAAAATCTCATTCCCATTTTATTTTTTTTTCGAAGTGTATTTTCACATGTTATGTTACTGTCTACTGATGAATGGTGGAAAGAACTATTGTTGTAGTAAATTTAGTGGTCTACTACTTGAAGAAAGAACATATATTATATATATATATATATATATATATATTCTTCTAGGCTTTATAATAACTTTCAGTTTACTACATCAAATTAAGGAGACAGAATGCACATAGCTTCCTAATTAGTCGACAGGCGATTACTTTGAACAACACAATACAGATTAATTTAACTTCACATTTTCCCTTAATTAGCCACTTACAAGGAAAATGTCAAATCAAAAGATCAGACACTTAGTGTAGGACAAACCCTTTATATTATTATTTTATACCATTACCGATGTGACTCAGATTCATGGAATTGGCACGATTAGTGTAGGATCAAGCAGCAGTACGCAATGCATTAAGAGTTCTTCGAATTAGTGCAAATTAATTTTGGATTCTCAATCATCATTACATTGAAGATTTTGCAAAGGGAATAAAATCTTGACTAAATTTGCGGAACTCTTTAAGGATTTAAGGTCAATTATTACAAACCAATATTCATCTCCTTACTGCTCCACGAAGACTTTGCAATCATATTCAAGAAAACCCCATTTTCTTGCATTATAAATCAACTCAAATTTTCCATTCATTTTCTTTCATCATCGTGGCATCTATCCACAAAAGAACAAAAGGTTTTGGTGTCCACAAGTTTCAGCCTTAAACCAACATCGGAATCTTTAAACCAAATTGGGCTTAAAACTTAGAAGAGCAACGAAGCCTCAAGAAAATTTTATATAAGAAGCATAGAATTCGATAAAGATAGTATAATAATCTATTACGGTCCTCACATTGATAAATAGATTTTCAGTGCTTTTTCGCCTCCTCGGGGACTTTCATAATCTTCTTTCCGTTAACAGATTGTAGGGAAATCTCCATACAATTCGAAGACAGTAAAGACCAAATTAGAATACTTGGAATTCTCTTCTTGAAAAAAGCTGGCCATTATCAATATGATTGTAAAAGAGAAGAACATTATCACCTGATTTTGTCCTAATCGTCCCCTTGCTGTATTCAAGTTAATAATACAAAAGAATACGGTGCCATTAGTAATATAAAAGAACTCATATACAAAAGGCTCCGTTTCTTATTGACTTTAACTCTTTTTATTAAACCAAAACACAGATATAAAAGGCTCACATATTCTAACATCTAGAAACGAGTACTAACCTAACAAAAGAAAGACTATAAAAATCGGCAGATTTTTTTTTTTTTCAAAATTTGCACAAAAGGAACTAAAACCCTCATTATTATAAATCATCATAATGCTCCATAAAATAGCTATTAAGACCATAACTACTCTACCATTCAATTTCTTCCGTCAACGGATTTATGATTAATTCGATTATCATCAAATCGAACGACTTGGGTACTTCAGATCGATCATATAATTGCCCGAGTGTAACAAGAGAAAGTGGTTGTGACCGTTCTGCAACAATGCAATGGAACTGGAACGTGTCCTTTCTGACGTCTGTTTTTCCCTAATTATTCATTCCCAAATTGTTTAGTAATCCCCCATCTTCACCACAAAAGACTATTCGATTATTGTTTTTTTTTTTCGGGATATTAATACAAGATGAATTATATATAAATGTGTCAAGCTCGAGCAATTAAGTGGAGATGGCTATGAAAATAAAGGTCAAGGATAAGGAAGGTTTCTTAACACCGGCTGGCATGAGTTCTTAACGGGCTTCGATTTAAACCTTAGATTCAATGGGTCAGAATGAGTCTAATTCAAATCTAAGCCCATTAAGGATCCAACTAGGACCCATTATCATCCCTAGAGCATTAATTCTCTTATTTAATTTATAGAAGAAAACAAATGAAGAGATCAATTAGTTTGTTAAAATGAACTAATCCATGTTGATTAGTTTCATTCGCAATGGAATACTGCTTTATTCTATTTCTGTACCAAATTACTCAATAAAACATCGTATCAGCTCAGCATTTCAGGTCATAGACGACATTCTCTTGCAGCATCATATTCGAACATCGTGCACTTGGAATATTTATGGAGATATGCTTTCGAATTTTATTAAAGCTCTTCTGTGCATGTTCGCATGAATGAAATTCTCTTTCAAGCACAATAATCTTTGATCGTATCTCTCAAACCTATTGGACAAAAAAAGCCACACGTGACTTCAGATAAGAAAGAATTCATATGTAAGAAAACAAAAACAAGAAACAGACAGAGCCGAAGCAGCCCATTCGAATTATGTGGGCCCCAGAAAGGTTTGCGCGGAGCATCAAATTGGGCTGTTGGTTAGCTACGTGGGGCCCTGGAGATATGGGGAACGCCACGTGGCGGTCGATCATGAATGGTTAGCTGTACATTTGCAACGGCTACACCTCAGGAGTTCGTTAGTGCCACTGATCGAAACCCTATTGGAACATGCCGTGGCCTATCGAGACTTGCTTCTTTCCTAATGGTGAGTCGAAAAATTGGACTTAATTTAATTATTATAATTTTGCATCAAATTTAAGGTTTTTTATTTCAAATTGCGTGTGGCATTTGATTTGGACCCTTTTTCGATACGAAAAAGCTACATATATCTACAAAATGAAATTTATATTTGAAAAACATATAACAAGTTTTTCCATTCAATTACGTATGGAGTGGGGAACTAACCATAAAAACGAATATCCGAATAAAATAAACCTTGGATGAAAATTGTCAAAAAGAAGTAAATTCCTTCTCCGCGTCGACTTTGTAATATTTAATAATTTAATTATTCTTATAATTTCCGTGATTTCCGAAAATTTATAAATACATCCCTTCTCCATTCTTCTGTTACTTGAAGGTGCCAAAAGCAAAAGTCCTCAGCATCTTCTCTTCTTCGCAGGGTTTTCCACTCTTCGTTTCTCACTACAGGAAAAGTACGAGCGAACAAATGGCATCTAACGGAACAAACGGAAGCTCGAAAAGCGCGGAAACCGTCAAGTTTCTCTACAGTTACGGCGGCAAAATCGTTCCCCGTCCTATCGACGGCAAGCTCCGTTACGTCGGCGGCTTCACGCGCGTACTTTCTGTCGATCGATCCATCACTTATTCAGGTGCTCGGCGCTGTTTGAACCTTTTTGGTATTTTTTTGATGAAGTCAGTTTCTGATTTCTGCATTTTATGCACAGAGCTGATGGTGAAATTTGGGGAATCGTGTGGATTATCGACGATTTTGAGGTGCAAATTGCCGAGCGAGGATTTAGACGTGCTAATCACTGTTAAATCGGACGAGGATCTCACGAATCTGATCGAGGAGTACGAGAGAGCTTCGTCGCTCGACGGAAAGATCAGAGCCGTACTTTTTCCGGCCGATTCAGCTAAGCTTAAGAAGATTTCTCCTCCTTCGTCTCCGATGTCGTGCTTCGACTTTCCTTCGAGTCGCGTGAAGCCCACGCGATGCTCTGTGACTCCTCACCGGTGCAGTCCTCCGGTCGTCGGATTTCCGATTAGATACCCCTGCGGAAACCTAACGAAGTTGAGGCCTCATTACCACTGTGCTCCGCAGACGAATTAGGAACCAGCTGAAGGAGCTAAAGACAAAGACGAAAAAAAATAGATATTGCTTTGTTTCTTTTATTTTTTTTACTCTTTTACAACGAACAAACAAAGAAGACGACGACTACTATACAGTGAATTTTCGACCCTTTTTTCTCTATGGCCTGAAAAACAGAACATCCTCAACGTCTTTCGTTTTTTGGTGTACGTTGCGGATTTTGTACATACACTTTTGCTTGAGAACTGTTATCTTAACAACTCTATCTCTCTCTCTCTCTCTCCCGACCTTTAGGCGCCGCTACGGAGTTAATCTGCGTCGAACGCCGTCGTTTATAGGCTTGACGATTTGCTTCGTCTCTGTTAGGGGACTTACTAGAGACTAAGACTCGGTTTGTATTTATTACATTTGGTTGGCAATATTTATTGTTTGAGGTTTGCTTTCTACAGATTTTGTTGTTGATTGAGGTTGTTTTTTTTTTTTTTTGTTTTGTTTCCAGTTATTGTGAGGTGGAGACGGGACCCATCATGTTTGCCTAACTAACAATCTCCTTTAAAGAATATTATAGACTAGAAAAACTATCCTTAAAGAAGACGTAAAACTGATCAATATATCATCATGAAAATGAAATAAAACAAGAAGATTGAATATGTTGGATTGTTCTGAATTCGGTTGATTTATATTCTGTCGAACTGATAGAGCAATTGGAAAATTGATAATTGAAGTATAATCGAGAGCTGACCAAAGGACTTGTTGAGACTATCTATCGTGGGGATTTCTTTCCTATTAAACTTATTAAATTGAGGATTATTTTCTAAAACTAGCTGAAAGTAATAAGAGAAGAGACCTTTTTGATTTATATATTAAGTCGGGTGAAGTTAATTTCCTGATGTGGAACAAATAATCTCAACTATCAATGGTAATCATGGAAATCGAACTTGTAGATGAAATAATACAACGCCCAAAGCCAATTGGAGACTGTATTCATGTTAATGGCTATTTAGTCTTTTTTATCATATATGAGGACGACGAAAAGAAAAAAAAAAGAGAAAAATACGTTTGGTGGATTGAGATTGGCTTGGTGTTCGAAATTAAAGGCATATACATGTGATATTAAACTATGGAAATACATAGTGTTTAAGCACATTGTTTGTGTGTGGCACGAGCGTTGAGCAGCGCCGGGCGTGTGAACTTGTCACAAGAATAATAATAATAATGCTATAATATGAGCGGGCACATTATTACCCTATAAGATATATAGTTTGAGTAGCACTAAGAAATTATCAACTTGCTTTGCTCACCCATTATGCAGTGGAAAATATGAACTATGTCATCAAGTTCACAATCGTCAAAGCATTCACTAAATTAAACGATAAATACGTAAAAAAAAATTCTAATTTTTTCGACAAATGGTATCTTACACAATGCGTCCGTAGTTTTCATGCTTAGATTATGTTTTGCCTGAATGAAAAATCTGTACCAATTCTTTTGAATTATATCACACTCCAAGACCATAAAAACAGCAATCTCAATGAATACAAGTGGAATCGAAACCATGTCGTCCATGTGAAGTCAGATTGCGACCACCTCTCTTAGGGACGATAAACCCTTGCAAGTAGAGTGAGGTTGAGGAGAAACATGTAGTATGTAATTATCGTAGTATCGTGGGGATATTTACATTTTTTATCGCCAATATTTGGCCTATGAGCGTTTCTGGTCTCTCATTTTTTCGAGTTACAGTTTTAGTCCCCAATGTTGGCGATTTTGGTCCCGCGGTTAGTTTAACCGTTAAGTTGGACGGAAATACGGGCCGGACCAGCCCGAATTTACGGATCGGGCCAGGTCTCCCTTTCTTTGGCCCACAAAGTTTGAGCTGGCCCGGACCAGCCCGTATTTCCGTCCAACTTAACGGTTAAACTAACTGGGGGATAAAAAACGCTCAAAATCGACAACATTGGGAACTACAACTCGGAAAAATGGAGGACCAGAAACGCCCGGCCAAACATTGAGGACCAAAAATGTAAACATCACAAGTATATTGACTAGGCATGTAATGAACTGAATTGGGGCTTGGAGAGAACAAGTCGATGATAACTGGTGCTTTCAACCTCTGTAAGATAAAAAAAATTAGCTAATGAGCATGCTCTGCTTTTCAATCACTCACGAGCAAGCTTCAGTCGGGTCAGCTCATCGAGGTTATGAACTGACTACGATGAGCTACACTTGAATTTAATGTGTTGGTTTGTGGACTAAGTTAATTATGATGATTGGGCAATTTCAAGTCCAAGCCCATGCATGTATGCATAAGTCCTCCTCAGTCCTCACCACAAACAAAAGAAGTATCTTGGGAAAAAGAAAAAGAAAAAGAAAAGAAATTGTCTTCTCATCTATAATGTGATGAATCTATTCAAAGTTTACACCCCATAATTCACTCACCCTAAGATTCTTGCATCTCATTCCACCCATAATTGAGTTACAAGATAACACCAAATATATGCTATGCCAAAGCTATGAAATCCAAAGCATCCAATTCGTTCCTCGATAGAACGAACAATGCGTACGAAAAAAAAAAAAACCCGAATATCCTAAAAAACGGACACACTATATGAGCCCTTAAGATCAATCCCTCATTCACTATACAAGGCAAAAAAAAATGAGCAGAAGAAGCAGCAGCAGCTACTATCACGAGGAGGACACCGAGTCCTCCATTGAGGAGTACATCAAGCACTTCAATGGAATGCAGAGGATGCCTCTCACTGTGTATGTCTCTGATCAAAGAAACGAGAACGGTGTCGTTCAAGCTCCAAAGATAGAGAAGAAAGTTCACTTCGTTGAGCATTCGAAGAAGGCCCGTGAAGTTGATGGAGGAGAGGAGAAGGAAGTGTATGAGGAGTATGGTAGTAGTATTGATGAGGAGGCTGATGGGTTCATTGCGAGGAAGCATAAGAAGTTCGAGATGTCCAAATGGGACAGCTTTAAGGTTTATTAGTTTATGTAAAGCTTGGCTGCAAGAATATATATATATATATATATATATATATATATATAGAAATAAAAAGCTCTGTAATGAAAATAAGAGCCCATCTTCTTGCTGAGAATGGCTGTGTTTGTGTTAAAAGGCGATAATGAATTGCAAAGCAAAGCACCCATTGGAAGTATAATCTTTGTCTTTAAGCCCCCCCTTCAACACCATCAACACGAAATTATAAGGGAAAATCTTTTCATAGCTGATAATTTGCATTCGATAACTCACATATCCGCATTTAACTTATTGTTACAAATTGGGTCGATTTTAAACTATTGTTCTGCAATATTTAATTTTCATGTCTTCAAATTGCTTCAATTTTAAAATATCGTCCAAAAACTGTAACCTTTAATTTAAATATCTCAAATTTCTTCAATTTCGAAACTTATTGTCTTAAAATTATTATATCCTAATTTAGATGTTAAAATGACAAAAAAAAAATTAATCATATAATTAAAGTAAGCTACTTAATGGCCTTATTGCTGATACTAGGCCCAATTAAGGCCCAATTATCAGAAATACAACCTTTGAAGTATCTAATCTCCCTACATTCGCAAGGGCAATCTTGAGATTTTACATTCATCTTCCTCCTCACGACAACCTCATCGGCCATCGCTGTAACAACTCAGCCCACAGCCTCAACAACAATGTCATCTGCTTTGTTCCATCTGCCGCCGCCTACTTCTTCGCTCCCCTCAATTCTCCATCTCCGCCGTACAAAAACCTCAATCATCTCCCTCCACGCAGCAAACCCCAATCATCAAAACATTACAAGGAGATCGAAGACTCTACTCTTGACTCTGCCGCTATTCTCTTCCCTATTGCAGCCCTATTCAACGCTCGCCTTAGATCTACGGCTAATGGTCCCTGACCAAACGGTCGAAGAAGCAGAGTCAGCGGTTGGGTCCCACGCGCGGAGCCTGCTCGACGTGAAGGATCTTCTGACGAGTGAGGATTTCTCCTCCTGGAAAGAGGCTCAGAAACAGCTCCGGAAGAGCTCCGGTCTTTTGCGGCAGGATTTGTATACTATAATTCAGGGGAAGTCGCCGGAGCTCCGGCCGGAGCTGAGGAGGCTCTACGCCGACTTGTTTAATGGGGTGGTGAGGTTGGATTATGCGCTTCGGGATAAGGATTGGGATGAGGCTCGGGAGTGCTACGATGCTGTCGTCGTGGCCCTCGATGAAATATTGTCTAGAGTTTGAATTTTTTATTTTTATTCTTTTCTTTTTGTTATGCGTTTGAGGGAAAATGCAGTATTGGTCCAAGAAATTGTTGTAACAAGTGATTACCTACATGAACATCATTTATTTTAGAGATAAACATCATTTATACGATCATTCTTACTTTGGTTTATCTATCTGGTTGGCATAATTTACACACGTATTGCGTAAGTTTTTGAATTTATTTGGTCTTAAGGCTATGATTTTATCGTGTTATTCTACAAAAAAATATTATTATCATTCTTACTTACGGTTTTAAGTGTGTCAAGTTCGAGGCTCAACTTTGAAAAATTGAAATTGACCTAGAGAGCTAATTACGAGTCGAGTTTGATTATAAATAATTAAACTAAAATTCAGCTAGTGACTTGGTTAGATTCAAAGGACGGGAGTACGAAATATTTTAAAAACTCACAAACTAACTCGTGATATTTATATCGGTAACGATTCGAGCTCGGTATCCATGAAATCGAATTTTAGCTTTAGTCGAATCGATTCGATTCATATTTCACTCCTATGCTTAAGTGGTGAAATGTATTATATATTCAATATTGGGGGTGAATCATTAAATAAAAGAATTTCATTGGTGATTTGTATTTTGTAAATATTTGGGGTTTTTGTTGTATTTTCCATATTCCGGGGGATATGATAGAAAACTTACACGATATTCTGGCTTTTCTTTTAAGTTTTCCCCAATTTTTAAACAAATAAAAGAAGAGTAAAAACCCTTCACATCTTCATTGCTGCTAGGGTTTTTAGGAAGCGTAGTTGAGCTTGAGCCGAAACATTTTATTCGAGGCCTACCTCGCCGGAGAACGATCGTACGTCGGAGATTGATTTTTGAAAAAGCGAAATGGATAAGAGCATGCTTGCAGATTTGGATGCTCTTCCCGAGGAAGATAAGCTTCGAATGACCGCGATGATCGATCAACTCCAAGTTCGCGACAGGTACATAAAAGTTTTTCTTCGGTCTGTATTTTGTTTATGTTACGATTCTTGTTTCTATTATGCATCGATGAGGGAGTAACGCTTACTCTTGAGTAGATTTGACATTTGGTATGTATGACTAAAGCTCGAACACCCCTTGCTGAATTCGTCCCCTTTCTGCGGCGTGTATTATATCTATGTTACGATTCTCGTTTCTACTATGCATCGCTGACGGAGTAACGGTACTTGGAGTTGACATTCTGTATGTATGATTTTGATTAGCTCGACATCCCTTGCTGAATTTGTCCCCTTTTCAGCTTATAATCACACAGTAAATTTTGTGATCCGATTCTATATGTTCATAGCCATCTTCCTTCTTAATCAGTTGGAGCTATCAGTCTTTCAGTTTCATATCCATTAGAGGTATTGGGGTGGGGTACATTAATATCATTTAGAAGCTGCATTTAGAACAGACCCAATGTTATAAAATGATTTATGAGTAGTACCTTTTTTCTTGAAAGGTGTTGTGTTTGTCACGTTTTTGGGTTGTATTAGACCGAAGAATCAAATAGTTTCTTGTGCCCTGAGAATGAGTTGTTGAAAATATGATATAACCCCGGAAAGGGACAACATCATAGAATCAATCCATCACTTGAAAAGCTTTCAACTGAGGCAAAAGGGCCAAGGAGATCCGATCCACACGTTTCTCGTGGATCCTCTGACTATTTTTTTCATTCTGTGATTGCAAGCCTGAGGATGTACAATACGCTAGTGGAAAGATGCTTCACCGATTGCGTGGACACCTTTCGACGCAAATCACTGGACAAGCAAGAGGAGACTTGTGTACGAAGATGTGCTGAGAAGTTCTTGAAGCACTCGATGCGTGTGGGCATGAGGTTTGCGGAGCTGAATCAAGGTGCTCCCACACAAGATTAGAGATTAAGCCCTCTGAAAAGCGAACTCGTGCAATAAATTCTTCGTGCTTAATTGGTTGTTTTCATATAATAGTACTTCTGAAGTTCTTAACTATATGAAGGCCCAATACCATTTTTTCAGGTAATGATATGAGTTTTCTTTTAGTACTATGTACTGCTTATGACCGCTGATGTAAATTGTTTATGATGAACAACTACAATGAATATGGCGGATATGGAGTGAATATGACTTAAAGAGCGAAATAGGAAAAAAAATTTATTATATTATGATTGATGATCATTATAGTATTTAGTTCAAAGACAGTGGAGAGTAAATGAGATCTGAAAGTATACTGTTAATAACGGTGAAGAATAGGACATTTTCAGATTTGAATCACAAATAATGATGAGACAAAATGTAGGAAGTGGGCTCTTTTATTTTCCGAGAAGACGCCGTGTGCGTTGATTAGCACCTTTCACACGGAAATTGAGCTCCTCTACATCTTCTTCAACATGATCCAAAGCTTTGTTCTGCCTATATATATATATATATATATATATATATATATATTGCCAATGAACATGTAAAAAAATAGGGTAGTTACAAATTTGAACATGAAGAAGCAAGAAAAGGAAAAAGGAAACTTTCAAAGTAAAAAGAGTTGAGGAAAACATAAAAAGAGAACCTTTCGATTTCGGATCCCATGTCAAGAGCCATATCCTTCAGCTCCCCCAAGATATTACTTAAATCTGTCAACGCATCGTCTTGCTTTTCCTTTTCTAGCTGTAAAAAATGTACCATTTTCTTAATAAGAAAATAAACGAATCACATCTTCTGTAATTGCCAAGTTATGGCACAAAATTATGGTTGTAAGATGGATTTAAGCCCTTTAAAAGGGTTTAATACGCAATCCGAAACACTCACACACACACACATATATAGAAACTTTACGGTGCTCACCTTATGTGAGCACCAGAGATAGAAACGGGTCCTAACTGGGTCCTTAATGGGCGTAGATTTGAGCTAGGCCCATTGGATCTAAGGCTTAAATCGAGGCCCGATAAGGACCCAATTACGACCCGCTGCCATTCCTAGTGAGCACCTGTTACGTGGCACCAATCAGCCCACATAACAGGTGCTCACGTAAGGCAGAACAAAGTGTAAATTTGGTAGGGCTAAAAGATACAGCCGAAAATTCAAGAACACGTTCCCTCATTCAACAAAGTACCTGAACTTTCTCTAGTCCACTTGTGGGTTCGGTAAAGGTACGTGTTTTGGTTCTTTCACTTGATGAAGAAGTCATCAACCCCAGTTTTTCTCTTTGCTCCAAATGATTACCCTTTTTCCATGTGGGATCATCTGTATAACAACCATCATAATCGAATATCAAAGAAAGGTTTTGAATTTGTCGAGATTATTTGTCCCACATCGGGAAATTAACTTCACACGACTCAATATATAAATCAAATAGGCCCCTCCTCCTATCACCAATTGGTTTTAGGTAGGAACCCTCAATTTAACAGAATTATATACAAACCGCTAAACAAAATTTGGTAGAGCTTATTGATCAAAATGTGATCCATATAAAGAAAATTCCTTACCTCTGGTGATGATAGGGCCGGTTATTGGGCGAGTCTTCTTAGGCTTCCACGTCTTTGAAAATATACCACCGAGGCTTCCCAAAAGCTTCTCACCCTAAATCAATCAGACATAGTTTTGTAGGGGTGAGGAAATAGAAGAAACACTAGGAAAAAATCCCTTTTTTATGTGTTTCCTGTAAGAAAATAAATAGATAAAAAAGAAAAAGAAATGGGGCAAAAGGAAAACTCTCCAAAGCCCAAAATACACTTCAAGCTAAAGAAAGATGTTTTCCTCATTAACTTGCATGGAAACAAACAATAGAAGAACCTTCAATTTATTAGCCTTAAAAGATGATGATTCAAAAAGAATGTCATGCATCTAAAGTTTCACGAGGATCCTCTATTTCATTTCATTTTCAAGAGGAAAGTGGTTTTCAATGACGCTGGTTTAGTTTTTTGTTAAAAAAAGCATTCAGAGTTCTAATAAAGAAAAAGATGGAGCTTCAGTTAGAAACAGATCAAGGATGCTAATCGAAGCTTTTTCTAACATCTTACGGGTCGAAAGATCTTTATCACAGTTAAAAGGGACCGATGAGACATACCCTACTAAGATCATGATCCATATCAGCAGCAACCATGTGAGTCCTCGTAATTTGCTCTCCCTGCTGATGCAAAGTAACTAAAGTTTTAGTAGCATCTTCCCTCATGTCCACAGCAATTTTAAGACAGCCTTTGACCGCCTCCGTCGTCTCCTCAGCTTTGTACACAGCATAATTCTCCAGTTCTTGCACGGTCTGGTTCTCTAATCCTCCTTCATCGCGGAATTCGTTCTTGTATCTGTTTCTGGAAGCCGAAGAAGGAAGATTTCGGGACGGGGAGGAGTCTTTTATGCCACCATCATTAAAGGGATTCGTATTCATATCTGAAGATTTTCCTCCGGAGGTTTTAAGGGTCTTTTTAGTTGTGAACTCATCGTCGTCCGAATCGAAAGGGTTGTTGTGTGTGTTAACGGGTTTTATAGGGTCGGTGGAGGTGTTCTTGGAGAATCTATGCAGTGGAGATTTCTTCAGACCGAACATTTTTTGTTGCCCTGATCTGAATATAACAACCTATAATATATATATATCGAATACAAATCGAAAACCATCAACTATTAGTATCAGAAGAGACTCAAATTTTCAGACACAAAGCAAAGAGATGGAGCACAAGGGATTGAGACATTTTTGCATAATGCAGAAGAAGAGAAGATGGGCACATTCGAAAAATGATGGAGAATAACAAGTCAAATGAACACAAATGCCAAGAGAGATCAATTTTTCAGACACGTCAGCATAAAAGGATCCTCCTTTCACACAAGCACGCACAAAAGAATTTGAGCCCAGAAACAAACGATCCAAGAAATTCACCGCCCTTTCTTAATTTTGCCGGAGGAACTCAATGATTACATATCATGTACATAAAGAGAAGAGGATCCACAGCAAGGATACATCAGGCATCTTTACAACATCACAATCCATGAAAGATCATTGAATCTACTGCTTAAGCAACATAACATCAATTTGCTAACTCCTAATCGCAACAGAAGTGGAAAATATGCAGCTGCAGCGAGACCCATAAAACAACAACTGCTCAAACTCAAAATAATCACTGAATTAGAGGGCTTACCGAAAACTGCAAATGAAGGTCAAAAGGAGTCGATGATAATCGTGGAAGGATCGGGATTTATATCTCCGAACGTAACGCCCAATCCTATGTAGTAGTACCCGTTCAAGAGAAAAAAAAATTTTAATTTTTCAACCAATACTCAACTGGATAAATTTATATAAGTGGGAAGCAACTAACAAATATTTTCGTCAAGCGAATTTTCAATTAGTCTTCAACTGGAGCGGTTAGTTATCATGCGGATTTATCAATCAAGAAACTGGAAATTATGTGGATTTTGGGAATGGGTAAGCGAGATGGTGCGCAACTAGGTATATAGAAAAGTCCAGAGAATTTCAACGTCTTTATTTTTCAAATTTGGCTTTGGGTCCTTGTGGCACTATTAATTTGACCTTTTGCCCCGTAATTTTGTTGACATTTTAACGCGCAAAGCAAATTCGCGAGGAGGTAAAAAGTGGCAGCGGCATGCATAGGATTACATCAATAATACGTGGAAATATGTAAATATTGCTCTAATGTATAAATATAAATATTACTTTATATCTTAACTTATTTGTAATTAAAATACTTAATAAAAATAAAGTACGGAATGCAATTTTATGACAAGAATTTTAAAAGTGAAGAAATTCAAGAACACCTAAAAAGTTAGGATTTTAAGGCAATCTATTTGCGGACAATAAATTTTAAAACTATGACTTTAAATGTCCTATAATATTCTTCAATTTTGAAACTTAATGTCCTAAAAGTTCAACCATACATTTGATTTAGTTGTCTTATGTCCTAAAATTTCAACCATTACTTTAATTTAGTCGTACTTAAATTGCTTTGAAAATAATTATCCTAAAATTATAATCCGTTAATCTAGATGTCATTGTATTATAATGGCACAGCCCCTAATATCCATATCAAACAAAATTAATATTAGCTTTAAATAATTTAACATAATAATTTCTTGTACACGATTTTAGACGAGGGAGGGTTCCAATGCGACACCACCCTATTAATATACTAATCTAAAGAAAAAAAAAATTCATTAATTAAGAAAAAAAGGTGAATTCTAATCGATGCAATTCATTCATAGTTCATATATACAGATGTATACTTACATCATTTATGAGTTGTATTAAATTACCATCTTTTGAACTCATCGTGTACCACCAAAAACCCTACAAAAATACGAGAGATTCACCATAATAATCAACATACGCGAGCCAAATCGAACATGTTGCAGGTCTCTACTGACGAGGAAAATAGTAATTATGAGAACCCATTTTCAACGACGAGAGATGCTGCGGTCAATGGCGGAGGAGTACCCGCCGATAACGATGTTGAAGAAGCTAATGATTCTATCCAAGAACATCGTTGTAAAGCTCGCTCGTTATTCAACATTCTTGATTGTTTATATGCGACCACTAAAGGCTCATCAAGACTTTTCTATTACAGGCACTTCTAGTGAAGAAGAAGAAGAAGAAGAAGAAGAAGAAGAAGAAGAAGAAGAAGAAGAAGAAGAAACGGGCTTTGAGGAGGACCCAGTTGTTGAGGATGTAAGAATCAAGCAAGTAATGAAGAGCGTAATCGAAGTCAAAGAGGAGTCTCTGAGGATCCTGAGAGACATCAGGGCTCTCGAGGAGGAATCCGCGGCGTTTCTGAGAGGCCTCGGGCCAGAAATCAGGGCTCTTGCTGCGGCGGTGGAGAGGGGCGGTGGTGGCGGCAGAGATTTTAGTAGCGGAAGAGTTGGTGGAGAAGTAGCGGCGGCGGCCATTGTTGTTGGAAAAAGTTCCAAGGTCCAAATGATGAAAATCTGCCGATACTTTTCGTACGTTTTCGTGTCGATTGCTTTGATTTTGGGTTTCGTCGTTTGTGGCCTTTTTGTGTTGTTCGAATCACAGAGCTGTTTCGTGGGGTTTGTTCCCACCTAGCTTGGTGGAGGTCTAAGAAGTCTCTTTTTTTTGACAAAGGTGGCCATGTTTTTATCGTTATTTTTCAAATAACTCGAAAAACTCATTTTCAAACAAAAAATGTACTAATTCTTCTCCAACCGTTAAACGCATTCTCCAACTTAAAAGGATATTCTGAAAATATTTTTTTCTACACCGATTTTTAAAAAATTTCAATATTACCTACATATTTTAGAAGTTCAAAAAATAGGCCACACTATTATTTAATATTATATTGATGAGATAGTTAATAAATTAATCATAAAAATAATTACATAAATATAAAACGTCATTCTCAAAAGAATAAAAAATAAATATAAAAAGGACTTAGAATATGAAAAAACACGCAAATCAAAGGAGGAAAGAATAAAAAATAAATAAACCAATAGAAAGGGACGTTTAATGAAGTGTCAGAATTGCAAACGCATAATTTTGGTAAATAGGCAAATTTCCGTCGTAAGGATAGAGAAACAACAATTCTCATTTTGAGTTTAGTTTTTCAGTATGATTGGAGAAACTTTTACCCCATTTTTTGGATTTTGGAGTACCATTGGAGATGGCCTAAGTGTTCTTTTTTATATTTTTTATCGTTGTCAATTGAGATGTAAATTTAGCCATTGTTTTAGATTTCTTGGTTTTAAAAGATTTATCGTTCCAAGTGTTTTATCGTTGTGCAACAAGGCCCATCCGACGAATTAATTAAGAAATATAAATTAAGGAATATTATTGGGATAGACATTTTAAGGAAATATAACTTAAGCGTGTGGATCAGTTCTCATTTCATGTGTTCAATCCGGTGTTTCATCATTCATCAGATTGCGACAAGTGTTAAAATCAGATGATTTTGTTAACACGTGTTACATTCTGTTGAGTGGAACATCATATTGGAACGTGAAATGGGAGCATTCTAAATATAAATTAAGGGGCCATAATTTTAAGATTGAAGAATTTGAACATAATTAACGCTGATAATCTAAGTTTAGACGAAATTAACAAGTGTGACCTACACGTGATAAATAATTTGGGGAGGGAACATTTGGCGTTTGAAAAATTTTGGTGTAAATCAGCACCTTCGGGCATCAACGAATTGACACAATTGGAAATAATTAACGACATAAAGCTAATACGAGTTAGGAATTAACACATATGAGGTGCACATGACAATTAATCTGGACGAAAATCCAACGCGATATTGAGAAAATTTTGGTCTCAATGAGCATGTCAAAAGTCACATATGATTTCTTTCCCTATTTAATTTCAAGTATGGCTCACATGTGTTAATTCCAGATTAAATTTGAGTTTCTGTCCTTAACTTACTTCAATTTCGAAACTTATTATCCTAAAGATGTCATTCATTTAATTTATGTGTCCTCTGGAAATATATATTAAGCCCATTTGTAAAATACTTTGGGACATTATTTTTTATGGTTTTCAAACCGAGGCCTACTTGTGAGATTTTAAGCCTTAGATGTGAGAATATTAGTTATTATTTTATGGCAGCATTTAAAACAGATTATATAATGTCCCCCGGGAAAGGATAGGCGCAGCCAGTGGAGGAGGGAAATACAACTGAGCATTTCGCCGAACACTTGGTGTCAACTAGAAAAATATGAAAATGATGGAGAAGATGCCGCCGTTGACGATCATCACTCGCCTTAATCAACATCGAAGCTGCAGTAAATCCACCATGGTTAGCTCCTTCTTCTCACCTTCTCCCTTACCATTACTTTTTGTGCAAAGAACGCCACCGTTATAATAATAATCTTCGACAGAATCATCATGATTTAATGCTGTCTCGTACTTCGGTTCCTGAACTGATCCTCGTGTTTACTTTGAACACGAGGAATTTTCCTTGAATTGGTCTTTCGCGTCTCAAATTGTCCCAATTTTTTTTATCGTGGCACTGGGTTTGTGCAAACAGTTCAATCCAGAACAAGACGAGCATGGCTTTGAGAAGGCGATGCCCCACGAAGAACCCTCGGTCGAAAAACCCTACCTGCCACGTGTCCACCACTCTCCCGACGCCGACAGGCTTTCACAAATCATAGCCACCCATCACAACCCTTTCCACCACATGGAGTCCTCTCTCCAGCTCAGCGGCGTTTCCCTCTCAGCCCCTCTCGTGCACCAAACCCTCCTCCGTCTGGTTCAAAATTCCAAAATTGCCCTTGCATTCTTCAAATATTCAGAGTCCCGTCACCCCCCTTTCGTCCTCGACACCATGGCCTACAACATTATGATCGATATCTTGGGCAGAGTACACCAATTCGATGCCGCGTGGCAGCTAATTTTGAAGATGGACGGTGGTGGCAATGGCAACGAAGCAGTGAGCAGCGAATCGAGGCCCGATTTCACCACATTTTATGTCTTGATCAGGCGTTTGGTGGCCTCGGGGAGGACGAGGAGTGCAGTTAGGGCCTTTTATGACATGGGAGTTTTTCTCGGGGATGAGGTATTTGGGCCCTCAAGATTTGGCTTCCATGTGACTTATTTACTGGATACCCTTTGTAAGTACGGTTACGTTAAGGTGGCTGCGGAGGTTTTCAACAAGGAAAAGTATAGGTTGGATGTAGATGTAAAGATGTACACGGTCCTGATTTACGGGTGGTGTAAGATTGGGAGAATTGAGACGGGCAAGAAGTTTGTCGGAGAGATGTTGGCCCGAGGTTTCGAGCCAAATGTAGTCACGTATAACGTGCTGTTAAACGGGATCTGTAGGCGTGCGAGCTTACATCCCGAGGGGAGATTCGAGAGAGTGATCAGGGAAGCTGAGGAGCTGTTCGATGAAATGCACGAAAGAGGCTTGGAACCCGATGTTGTGAGTTACTCCATTCTCCTCCACGTGTACAGTAGGGCTCATAAGCCTCAGCTGTGCCTTGACAAGTTAAATGTCATGATAGAGAAAGGGATTTCCCCGAGCGTGGTGACTTACACTTCTGTGGTGAAATGCCTCTGTTCTTGTGGAAGATTGGATGATGCTGAAGAGCTTTTGAACGTGATGGTTCGTAACGAGATAAGCCCTAACGTGGAGACGTATAATTGCTTCTTCAAGGAGTACAGAGGGAGGAAAGATGCAGAGGGTGCAATGAGGATGTACAGGAGGATGAAGGAGGAGAGCTCTTTGCTGTCACCGAATATGCATACTTACAACATACTGCTGCAGATGTTCTTGAAAGAGGGGAAAATGGGCCACGCGTGGGAGATTTGGGACGATATGAAGGGGAACGGGATCGGGCCCGATTTGGATTCTTACACGGTTTTGGTTCACGCACTGTGCGAGAGGAGGAAGTGGCAGAGGGCGTGTGAGTTTTTTACGGAGATGATAGAGAGGGGATTTCTTCCACAGAAGGTTACGTTCGAGGCTTTGTATAGGGGTTTGATTCAGGCGGATATGTTGAGGACTTGGAGGAGGTTGAAGAAGAAGCTCGAGGAGGAATCTGTGAGTTTTGCTTCGGAGTTTGATGAGTATCATCTTCAACCGTATAATAGATGAAATGTTGCTTTTAAAATGCAAGGTTTAAGAATCTTCTGTTCAGGGTGGATTTATTTATTCATCCTCGAGTATCAGCTTTTTCATCTGGGTTCTGTATATTTGTCTGCAATTATTTCTTGGAGATTTGTTCAATGATAGTAGTAGGCGAAATGAATTACTCGTATATATATATATATAGAGAGAGAGAGGGAGAGAGAAGGAGAGAGAGAGGGAGAGAGAGAGTTTGCCTGTAAATTGATTCTTGACACAAAATGAGCTTCATGTACTGATGTAAGTAACAGCGAAGACAGTAACTGAATGAAATGCAGGGTTTACATTACAACATCAACTTCCATTTCTGATGAAAAAAATAAAAGATGAAATAAGATTTCAAATACTATATACAGTGAACATATGCATCATACTTCATACATACCATTCGTCAACTACGATCCTGGGAAAAATGAAAACCCACGAGAATTTACTGCTGCTCTCCTTAAGAATACGACGAATCTAAGCGTAGAAAAAGCAAAATATTATAATCCCCAGAGTTTTCGAAAAAGGGGTCACAGGCTCGTGTCCGATCCTCCTCAGCAAGTGGAAAATATTCGTGATATCGTTGCTCTTCGTGGCACAAGTCGAAAAACAAGAACAGCACAAATCGATCTATTTAGCTGCTGCTATAACTGCAAGCAATTTACCGTCTCGGGGAGATTTCGAGGCATGGCAACGGGAATTACATATCTCTGAGCTGGGAATTTAAGTGTTGCATTAGCTGCTGCTGAGGTGTCATTTTGTCCGCGGCCATGGAACCTTGCAAAGCGGTTGATGGTGGTGAACTTCTCCAGCTCTTGGCACTCTAATCTCAGGCCTAACAGCGATGCACTCTTCTCTAGTCTGCAAAGTGTATCAAAAAGATTTCACATGTAATGAGACTGTTGAGTGACCACTTCACCTAAACGGTTAACTTTGAAGGTAGTATATCACTTTTTAATCTTATATAATTTATTTCCAACACGCTCCCTCACGTTGAGGCTGATTTCTTTTTTATCTAGCCTTAGGCGTGTAATTTTTATTAATTGGGTGGTCGTGAGGAATCGTGCCCAAGACCTTTTGAACCTGGCTCTGATACCATGTAACCATGTTGAGTGACTACTTCAACTAAGGTGATGTGGTCACTAAACAGAGACTACAAAGCTCAAACTAAGCACCAAAAGGTTGAAAAGAACATTAAATGCAAATTCCAAGAAACACAGTAAATAGCAGTCAATTCGAGGTTTTTAGATGATTTACCTCGACAAGTCGTTTTCTAGCTTTGTAACTTTTCCAATTAGCTCCCTGGCTTTTGTTGGTGACTTTCTCTTGTCTGAAAGTCTACACATTCAAGAGACACCATTATCAAAATCAATGACTTATCTGATATCAACTATTCACACTGAATATATATATATATATATATATATATATGCTTACGGGTTCGCGCTACTATGGGACCCTTTCAGATTATTTGCATAAGAAACTGCATGGCAAGCATCACCGATTGCTATTCTAGATACAGAATAAGCAACGATATCGTAACTTGTAGTGGCATCGATGGAGAGAGGAACTGATGGTGGTGGGGCCCGGATCAGTTGCTGCATAAGATGAGATGACGTAATAAGCCTTTGTTTTGATCTAAGCACCCGATTTGCATCCTCTGTTGTTTCAGCAACACCATTGACCCTATTTGCAGCTTTACTCGAGCCTGGTTCATTTATGCTGCACTTAGTAAAGGGTAGCTGCGGGTTAGAAACTAACTTTAGCATAGAATTAACGATGGGTAACGAGAACTAACTATACATGAAAAGAACAATATGAAGAGAGGAGAAAAAGGTAGAGAAAATAGATTAGAAACAACCTGAGAATCCCAAGAAAATCTGAATCATCAGAGATTTCTTTATGCCATGGTTGAGGTTCCAACATAGCACTCTTACGCTTCTTCTGTTGCAAAAGCACAAGATTCTGCCCGGTGACATTCACCTGTGGTAAACTAGAAGAGCAATGATGATTGACAGATGCAGCAAGAGTAGCATCAGCTCTCATTTCTTCCGAATTCGGTGCGTTTGAACCGATGTGAGACTTCCCGAGAGGAAGGGGAGATTCTCCAGTTTTGACGTGGCTTAATTCTTTTTCATTACATACTTGCAATGTTTGCCCACCTTTTGAGCTTTCGTGTGCACTAACCCATGTTGGTGCCATCTGAGTACTAACTTGATGATGCTCAACTCTAGGAAAAGTTACAGAATCACCATACGTGTGACTTTCGGAGACACTAGGATTAAGCCACATGTCCTTATAGGAGGTTATGCTATCACGTTGAGCAATAATTTGTGGAACAACATAAAGAGGCTCAGAAGAAGCTGGTGTAGCATCAGCAAGATTATCTAGTCTATCTGTTTTCTCTGAGTCCCCATATTTGTCCTTTAAGGGCTGAGTTCGTTTTGGCAAGGAATAAGTTTGATCGGAGAAACTATTAGGTCTTAAATATCGACCAAAGTCTTCAATTTCCTTGAGCACTGACGTCGAATTGGAAGGGGAATTCAGCAAGTGATCCTTCATGTCGGGTTCTTTTCCTTTTGGCACTTCAATCTTTGGAATACGGTCAGTGCTGACAGATTGTGACTGCTGGCCCAAGCTTTCTTTAGACTTACTCTCTTCCAAATGTTGCATTGGAGAGGAACTAGATTCTAAGACATTACGGAACTGTGAGTGTGAATTTTGAGAAGGAACTAGCTGACGCTGTCCACTGTTATGATGCACAGGGACATTAGACCATATGTTGAACGGCATTGTTGCCGAATCCCTCTGCTGCGAACTACCTGACATGGAAAAATGATGCGAAGTTCCCTCGTAATCCTTCACTGGCACAGTTGAAGATGGGATGATTTCCTCCCGAAAATCATTCTTTCCAATTTGTTCAGGCATATCTGGCGCAGCAAGATTATCTGAAGAGTTTCCCCTAAAAGGGTCATTGAACAGATTTATTGACTTTTGTATCCCTGGCTTAGCTGATTTTTTATCATGGAGATGGCTTTTTGAGCTAGGAATATCAGAAATGGCTCCCGCACAAATATTTCCGGGCAACTTATGCAAAGGGTTCTCACTTCCACCAGTCTCCAATGTTGCAGAACCATCAGCGGTAGAGAACGGCATTGAAGGCCTGCTACTATTTTGCGAAATTTGCATCCTCTGCGAAGGAGGACCAAGATGTAATCCAAACCCTTGGGACACAGAAGACTGACTTTGGAGGCAATGGATGTTAAAAGACTTCTCGGGATCAGGTGGCTGAGATCGTACATTGTCTTTGGAAAGCCTTGTCTGCATCGTGCCAGTGTGGTCCTTTGTCTCGTCTACCTTATGTAAAAGTTCTAGCATGTTCTGATTTCTGTTAATCGAGAAGAAGTGAAAAGGGGTTAAGACAGAACTCTGCAGACAATACAAAGGAATGCAAATAATGAATGTAACTTGATGAAGAAGAATGTTTTGAGGTATACGTATCAGTGGCTTGACTGGTGGAAGAAGACAAATTAAGAGCAAGACGAGAAGGATTCTTGTTTAATGATTCGTTTCCCCCATCCTCACCATGCCTTGAAAACTCAAAAGGTTGACCCTGTAAATACAGCATAAATCTTATTTCCTGGTTAGGAAACAACGCACATAACCCGAATTAGTAAAATTCAACAAATTACCTTTCCTATGGCCACAGAATTGGATCCATATAAATTTGAATCCGAAAAGTGGGTCTGCTGAGATGAAGCTCGAACGGCCACAGGCTTTCGTAATTTGTGGCCCGCCTCTACATCCTCATCCACATTTCCCATAGGATGGTACAGAAACTTGCGAGAAGTTGAACCTTTATTAGAAAACTGATCATTAGTTGGGTTTTGCTCAGCAGGTGTTGGAGATCGTGGCTTGTTTGTGCTGGAAGATCCTCCTTCTCTGAAACCATGAGACGTGTGATGGCTTAAGTTTGAATAACAAATGTCATTAATATTGTTCTTGATGACAGATTTCCCTTCTTCACATCTAGCAGCGTCATCCTCATTATGTTTAATCATCGAGTCTGAAATCTGATTGTGCTGATTAGTCTGATTCAGCAAGCTATCTGAACCTTTTGAGTCACGAGATGTAGTAGGAGAAACTGCACTCCTCCATTGGTTAAATAGAGATTGTGTCTGAAGAAATGGACCAGTATTAAAAATTTTCTTCGCATTATTTGCATGAACTAATGAAGCATCGTCAACCCGCCTTGAGCCAGGATTAAAAGCCTCAGATTTAACACGAACTGACTCGTTGGTGTGACAAAGAAGAGGATTCTGTTCCCCTGATGAACTTATTTTACCATGCATTAGATTATCTCGGGTATTCTGAGAAAGTTGCTTCAGCTTTTGTGAACCATGATTGCTGAACCTTTCCATGCCAGGTGGCATTGATGCCATACCGTTCCAACTGCCCTGAATCCTAGTTGTAGTCTCCCCAGACATAATTTTTTTAGTGTCTCTTTCAGGCTGATTGTGATGTTGTGAGGCAACTGATGTTTGCAACGGATTGCTGCAGAAATGATACCTATCATCGAGCAAAGGCCGAACAAAATTATGAGACGTCTCTGTGTGGACGCCATAACCAGGTTCCTGTTGAATTTCAATGCCTGATTGGTTGAATGCCATTGTGTTTGCAATCTCAACGTTATCAGCAGTAAAAGATCCAGAATTCAGTGCCACTTGCATTCGCATATTATTTTCAGATGAAGATTTTACCTTTTCAGCAGTGTCATTGTGCATTGAAGAGATCTGTCTAGCAGAATTCCCACCGTTATGAAAGATTCCACTGTTTTGCTCCTGTAGAATAGCATCATTGCTAGAAGTTTCCGCCACCGCTGACTGCATAAGTGCACTCCAGCTACCACTTTGAATGGAAGGTAAGGCATCAAACAACCCACCGTTATCAATCATTTTACCAGGTTCCCCACTAATCTGGTGCACATTCCCAAAGGCACCCCAAATATTATCATCAGAACCAAACAAAATTTTTTCCTCTTCAGGATCGAGGGAAGATCCATTCTTTGGAGATGATACTTGGCCAGTTGATGTTGCCGATGAGGTCTCTGAATGAAAATATGACTGATGTTTTCCTTTGAAGGTCTCCTGTGCAACATTCCTTGACAAGGAGTTCACGCGCTGATGGGCAACCCGATTTTTCATGCCGGTGTTAATTGATTGCCTCGATGCAATTTCAGTATTCTTTTGACTGTGAAAATCATGCATAAGAACAGAAGATTCATCCGGGGCACCAACACGATCAGCCAATGAATTACCTTCATTACCATGAAGAGAACTACTGCTAGCAATTGTTAGTTGAGGCTGAGGCATTAAATATCTGTCAGCCATCATTTGTGGATACTGGGTTTCAGGCAATCCCCTCGAATTAGAAACAGGAAACCCATAAAGAGATTGATCGAATTGCTGTGGTGGAAAATCCATAGAGCGACGAGCATCTCCAGTGTTTAGCTGAAATGCAAGTCCATTAGAAGAATCATGCATGTTTGGATGACCCCGGTGAAGCCATTTCGCATCGTACTCAGCCGACAAAGGATTTTGAAAACTGCTTGAATTTGACGTGGACTGTTTGGCAACTGAAGGAGGAGCCTGATTGGAGTAATCTTGCCTCGAAACGTGCTGCTTCCTTTGAAGTTCTTGCTCTTGCAATTTCCTGATCATGAGCTGCTGCTGTAGTAGTTGTGGCATTTCATTGATCCCCGAATTCCGAGGCTGCAAGAAATGTGGCATGTTTGGCTGCTGGAGGCCAGTATGATGCTGACCACCGAAAAGATCTAAACTCTGCCTTGTCTGAAGAGACTGATTACCGTACACAAAACCATTCACTAGGGGCTGCTCCTCTGAACCATTTGCAGAACCGGGCCTCGTGGCTGATTGGATAAGCGGTGATCCATGGATGAAAGGATACTCTCCACTACCTGCATTCACATTCACAAATGAAAGAACAACAATATCAGAGTTCTTAAGATTGATCTAATCAAATTTGATAGTACTGTAGTACAGAGACATGTAAGTACAGTTTTGATTCGTTGCAGAAAGGAATAATGAACCGTGAAAACAGAAAAAGAAAAAGCAATCTTGTTAAACATTTGATCATTTGAGATCTTGCAATACCTGCGCCGCCGCCGCCTGAAAAAGTGCTGTTTAGAATAGGCCAGTTCCCTTCAGGTGCTTGTGATTGCTGTTGTCCCTGAAAAGGATTATCTCGCACAAAGAAATTATGAACCCCATCTCCGAGTTCGTTCCCAGGCATAGATGGTTGGAGTTGGCAATTTCAGGTACTATTATGGAGGAAATAAAATAAAATAATTCTTGATCACTAGTCCCTCTCTCTAATCCATCCCCATGACCTCAGAAGAACTACTAGTTTTTTGAGCAGATGAAACTTCTCGCAACTCTACATTCGACAGGAAGGTAATACTCAATCCAATGCCTGAAAGAATAACGCGAGCATTAGAACCATTAGCTTCCACTGAAAATAAGGTTTGTATTTTATTTACTATGATAAAGTACATCTTCTAGGGCAGATTTTCCTCTACACAGCAGCAATCCACCAGATTATCGGTAAATGTAATATGCTGCATTTGATCTCCCTCAACAAAGTAAATTAACAGCAAAATTCCAAATCCCAAGTAAAACGTCAGCCCCAATTCAGCTATAAACCAGGAACCAGAGCATAAAAATCTGATAAAATAAAGTCCACCTGCCTACTTCATCTCGAAGTATTATCAACATATCACAATGAAGATAAAGAAAGAGTTGCATAACTATCACATGTTGCCTCAATCGCTCAAAATTTCATAAAAATAAATAAGTAATCCCGAAAATTCAGAACACGAATCCGCAAAAGAGAAGGGTTGATGCGAGTCTTACACTGTTAAAGGCCGTGTAAAATCTGGATATAAGAATCGATCATCTGAGCTAGGGTTTTATATTGGCGAGCCGAGGAAAAGTATATAATGGTTGTGTGTTGCAGGAGATAAATGGAGAGATGTTGCGAGATTTTCAACGAAAGTGCGGGAGCCAAAGGTTTAGGCTCAGGCTCGGTACCGCAGCTGAGGCTTGGAGGTGTCAAATCTGAGATTTTGGGTTGCCTGCCTCTTTCAATTGAAGAGGACTTTTGGGCCTATGAAAGAAATTACAATCAGGTCTAATTGGAAATAGTAACAAATAGAGGGACGGAAAGCTGAAAACCTAAATGGCCGACTATTCACACTTGCCCCTATTCACACATCATTACACAAGACCCAACCGAAGGCAGAGAGCTCTTTCCCGTTCTTGAACAATTAGCTCGAATCTGATATTTCGATCCAGCGCAATCTAAATCAAGGATGGTTGGAGAAGAGAAGAGGCATCAGATGATGCAGAATTTGTTCGGTGATCAATCGGAAGAAGAAGACGAAGAGGAAGAAATTGAATCGGAACACGAGTCTAATCGTCAACCTGATTACGCCTCAGTATGAATTTTTCTTTTTATTTATTTTTTCTCTGGGAGAATCGATTCTCGTATTTCCGATTCGCTGGTCGGTTTGTAGGGGGCTGATGGGTGTAATATCAAATGTGAAATATTTGTTATGTTAGGGTTTCAATTAACCCCATCGTCGTGTCTCTTATGAATTATCGGAGTGCTAAAATTAAACTGTATTGACTTGATAGATTTGTTTTGTATAATGAGGATATCAGATGCATCATAATTGTGGCGTATCTCTACCTGCAAAGTGTGTTGATTAGACGATGAATTCATGTCATTAACTGTAAAGCATGTTGTATTTTTATCTGATAGTTGTTTCCTTCTGTTCGATTCATTATGTTATTGTTTACTTCCCAGGATGATGGGGGCGTGCCACCTGATGAGGGTGAGGGTGAAGTTGAAGGTCAAGGGGAGGTAGAAATTGAGAGTGATGGTGCTCAGGAATTTGATCCTGTAAATGGAGAGAGTGAAGATGAGATAGATAAAGGTATTCAAGAAGTTGAAGCAGATGATCATAGGGATGTTAACGAACGTCACTACTCTGAGAGTGATGATAAGGAAGAGTATGATCAACATGTTGTAACAAGTCGTAGACGCAATGCCATTCAAAGTGATTCAGAACAATCTGGTGAAAACCATTATGTTGCTAACGAGGAAGATGAAGTGGCCATGAGCCCCAGGTTTCTTACTAAACTGATTCTCCTTGTCTTCTTTGCATCCTGCTTAAAGATCAGTTTAAATCTCTCAATTTTCCCTGCATCTGTTTCCCAGTTCGTGTGTGTTACTCTCATGTTAGGACAGAAAGTCCATTGAACTTATCCCTCCTATTAATATATGAAGTCTTTATAAGGCTTCGATACCCAGTGCCTGTGTCAGTTCTTCTAAGATGCTTGGTGTTTTGTACTTTTGCTTTTACTTATCCTCTTCAGAAGAAAATATTGAGGTTAACAGAATAGAAGATAATGAGTTACCCACACGTGCTTGTTTTCTGTGTCTCGTAATCCATAGAATCTCGTAACCTTTTCAATTGGTATTTTTTTCATCACAGATGCCTTTTGCTTGTTATGTTATCACCTGCTTTGCTTTGACATATAAGATCACAACAACAGTTAATCTGAATTCATAGGATTTGAAATTATTCTGAAGAAGTTGATGTTATGAATTGAACTATTTCAATATCCTCTTGAAGCTATTACAGCTCTTCAAGTTCAAGAAGAGAATATAAGTGCAAAACCTTGTATCTGTTTTTGTCGATTTTACACTGGAATCTTTTTGTGGCTTTTAATTCTCATCTTTTTAATATTCTCAATGTAATCATGAGTTCAAAAAGATTAATCACGATGTTACTGCAGAAAATTGGCTGGTGATGAGAAAGAAGATCAATATATACAATCCGCTCCAGAAATTCATGATGTTTTTGGAGACTCTGATGATGAAGATGAAGAAGCCCAATACGAAGTTCGAAATCAGATTGAAGGAGATGAAAATGTTAGTATAAGTTGCATCATTATTGCTTCATTCTTTTTCCAGGAATTGATCCTGGTTGAGCTTTCTTCTGATGAAATATATTTCTACGACTTGTCCCAATACAGCGATCACCTATGGAAGAAGATGAAAACTTTGGGAGAGAAGTGAGGCCAGACGATATGATGCCTGAGGAATATGCATTATACGACTCTGAAGAAGAGCATGTTGAGGTTAAAACCAAGGAGAAACCCGTTGGTCCGCCGCTGGAGCTGGAAATTCCGTTGTATCCTCCTCCAGCTGAGCCTGACCAGGTATCCCAAGCCATTGACTGAAAATGTATTAAAGTAAAATGGACTTATGTGTGTGGAAATGTCCATTATCACTCATGTCGTCATAGCCTTGTGATCTTTGAAAATGGAACTGGGGGGAGGAAGAGTTAGAGAATTGGTATTACTAAGCATAAATGGAAGTTATGTTAGGCAAGCCCCTTCTCTTAGATGCAATGATCACCCATATAGAGCATATGTGGTTCGATGAATATGGCATTTTTTTACCTTACTTTTGACAACCTAAAGCAATGAATTAAGAATTTCCATTCTTATGATCATGAAACATTTCAATCCATTAGCCTAACCGGTGCCAGTTATTATAGGTATACCAAATTGACTTGTTTGGTAGAGTTCTCCTCTACTGTTTTACTTGGTGTTTGGAATAGATTGTTCGTGTACGTCTTCTTTACAGGCAACGCTGTGGACTACGATTTGACCATGGAATTCATTTTTGCAGATGCACATGATTAAAGTCTCAAACATAATGGGCATAGATTCGAAACCGTTTGACCCTAACACGTATGTGGAGGAGGATTTCTATGTAACTGAGGAATCTGGAGCCAAAAAGAGGATACGACTGGAAAACAATGTTGTTCGGTGGAGGAAAGTAAAAAATCCCAATGGCACGACATCTGTAAGGATATTTTAATGTATCGTTCTTTGTTCGTTTTCTAACTTTGCAACTAGCATACACGTGCAAATTTGGAACGTAGTTTCTTGTTCCATCTTTTAACAAGAAGATTTGCTTTAATACCTCTTCATATTTCCTTGTTTATGTAATTCGACCTTCCTGTGCACTCATAATTCGTTGGTGGTGTGATTGTCTGCTGTTTCTTCTGACGGCATAGTAACCCGAATTGCTCTTTTACAGATTGAAAGCAATGCTCGTTTCGTGGAATGGTCCGATGGGAGCCTTCAGTTGCTTATTGGAAACGAAGTGCTTGATATATCTAAGCAAGATGCTCAACATGAACAAGCACATCTGTTCCTTAGACATGGGAAAGTAAGTTTTTTTTTTTCTTTCTTCTCTTTATAGGCAGTACCTGTTTTCTCCTATACATAATTAGCTAATACTTGGCCTTGGAGTCCATATTAGCCTTGAATTCTCTGAAGTTTTATCTCTGAGTTCTAAAACATCTGTTTGATGGGTCCTGCTTTTTACCCCAACAGGGCATTCTCCAATCCCAGGGACGAATTTTGAGGAAAATGAGGTTCATGCCTTCATCGTTAGCTTCGAATTCTCATCGTTTATTGACAGCGATCGTCGATTCACGGCACAAAAAGGTGTACAGAGTCAAGAACTGCATCACTGACATCGACCCCGAGAGGGAGAAGGAGCAAAGAGAGAAGGTAGATCCTTCTTTAGCTACCTAACACACTCCTTACCTAGTTAACTGAGTGAACTCAATTAAACTCTCTCTAATATGCAATCTTTTAGGCTGCTAATCAATCAATCAAAGCTAATGAGCTCCTTAGCCGCAAAAAGGAGAAGGTGGGCCGTAAATACACACAGCCCACCATCCGCAGGGAGCGTCAACTCTCTCCAGGTTTTCTTGAGGATGCACTTGAAGAGGTTAGCAATGATTGTACAACTGCAGAACATATCTGGAGACCATATGATTATTTTTATAATTGAATATTTTTATTTTCATATACCACCATCATTGACTAAATTATATGAGTCAAATTCATATCTGGGTTTTTCACATTATTAAGGACGAAGACCAGGATTATTACGAGCCCAGGCGTTCTACTTCCCGCCGTCGCGTTGAGGAAGACCTCGAAATGGAAGCTCGAGCAGAGAAGCGCATAATGAACGCGAAGAAGGCACGTGAATCATCATTCGCTCATCTTATTTTCTTGATTTTCAGCAATTACATATCTAACCTCTGTTATAAACATAACGGATCTCTTACATAAAAAAGAAAAGTTTAATGATAGTAATGAAAATGGTTTCTGACTGGGGGGATTCAGGGGTCGAAGGATACCACTCGAAGGTCATCAATGGCAGCTTCAAGATCATCATCGCGAAGGCCCGTGGAGTATTCTGAGAGCGAGCGGGAAGAGGAATCCGAGTACGAAACCGAAGGGGAAGAAGAAGAGGAAGGAGCTGATGAAGAAGCACGGGATCAGTACGCTGAAGAAGACGAAGAGCTTGAACACGGAGGGGAAGAAGAGGCTTATGGTGACTCAGAAGAAGAGGCTGAGGTAAGAAGCATATATATATACATGCATTGGTATAAAAAGAGAAATTAGTACAAAAGCCTTGTATTTTATATGCATATTTATTTGCTAGGAGCCCAAGCATAAAGCGAAGGAATCTGGAGGAGGAGGAAGGCTCAAAAGGAAAGGCATCGAGTCGGATATGGATGACTCTCCGCAGAAAGCTTCGGCCCATCGTCGTAAGAAAATGGTTTACGACAGCGATGATGATGAATGAATGAGTGAATCAAAATTATGACTGCTATGCATGTTCGGTTTATAAATATATTGTTGGTGTTGGTTAAATTCAGAGTTTTTACGTGTAAACTTTTACTATATTTAAGAATTCTACTGGAACTTTTGCTTTTCCAAGTGATCGAAATTAAAAATGGTTCTCTAAGGAACGAGCTCCAGATATTTTCTGATGGAGGGTAATGATTCGATTTTACTTGCGTCGTATTTTTTATGGATTTAGTTTAGTGCAGTACATGGAGAGTCGAGATTAGTGGGATTGGCCTCGTTGGAAGTCACGATCTTCATGTTAGTTAGAGCGTGGGGATTATGATAATGTTGTGTAGGAATACTATAAAAAAAGTGCAAGTAAATATAGAAATTACGATATTTTATTTGTTAATAAATAAATATTATACTTTCCAAAGGCATGATACGCTGGATAGGTCCGCGATATCTAAAGTTGAAGGTCTCGGATTTAATTTCATTAAGTACCTTAATTTTCGGTAATGGGTGATTGAAATAAGTTACATCTTTGGCGTGGATGCCGAAATTAGCAATAGATTTAATGGGATAACAAAATACTACCCTGTAATAACTGTTTTTTAATTAATTTGATCTAGCAGTGCAATTTTGTGTTACTTCAATCATACACCTCGTTTCAATTTTATCCTTCAAATGTTTATTTTAATTTTATTCTTATTTAATTTTTTTAATTAAAAATCTCAAAATATAAAATAATATTATATATTATATTTATATTTTATTGCATAATAATAAATAATATCGTACGTGATTTTGGATGGGTGGGCTCGGCTGACCGTGGAGTATTTTAGCCCAATTTAATTTATATAAAAAAATGTTTAAAATTAGAAATTTAATAATTAAGAAATAGCTAATAACTTCGAAATTCTCTAGGAGTTTCTAGGTGGGGTTTCGCGGTTTCGAGACACATCTGCGACTCTCCAGTTCTTCAGTGAAAAGCCACTTACCTTCTTCACCACCTCCATAAGCCTACATATATAATAGAGACGATCCCCAGCAATATGCATCATCACTCAAATTGAGATTCAAAGAGATCGATTGTTTAAAGCATACGGTTTTCGCGTTCAAACGTTTCATAAAGAGTTCGATTCTGATTACCCTACCCACGTTCTTAAAAGGTAACGTTTCTCTCGATTTCCCGTTTACAGAAGAATTTTGGTTTTTGGTGTTAGCGATTTTGAATTCGTAGTCTTCCCGTGCGTGTTTTTTTATCACTATCGTAAATTTGATCGTCGAGTTAAGCATCGATCGTTGGATCTATTGCATGTTGTTTTTTGTGTATCGAATTCCACGGCTATATGATTTGACGTTTGTCTTTTCAATTCCGCCTTATTGCAGGAAATGAATCCCGAGAAGTTTACACACAAGACCAACGAGGCTCTCGCAGCCGCACACGAGCTAGCTTTGAGCTCCGGCCACGCACAGTTCACTCCTCTTCACTTTGCCGCAGCTTTAATCTCCGATCCCAATGGCATATTCCGGCAAGCTATTTCAAACGCAGGTGGTGGCGATGAGTCGGCTAAATCAGTCGAGAGGGTCATAAACCAAGCTATGAAGAAGCTCCCATCTCAAACGCCTCCACCCGATGAAGTACCAGCGAGCACCACCCTCATCAAGGTCATTCGACGAGCCCAGTCCCTTCAGAAATCTCGAGGAGACACCCACTTAGCAGTCGATCAGTTGATTCTGGGCCTTCTAGAAGATTCCCAGATGCACGACCTGCTGAAAGAAGCCGGGGTTACTACAGCTAAGGTCAAATCCGAGGTTGAGAGGTTGAGGGGCAAAGAAGGGCGTAAGGTGGAGAGTGCATCGGGCGACACCATGTTTCAGGCACTGAAGACTTACGGGCGCGACCTCGTGGAGCAAGCGGGGAAGCTCGATCCCGTTATCGGTAGGGACGAGGAGATTCGAAGGGTCGTGAGGATTCTTTCGAGGAGAACCAAGAACAACCCTGTTCTCATCGGTGAGCCCGGTGTGGGAAAAACTGCTGTAGTGGAGGGATTGGCTCAGAGAATTGTGAACGGTGACGTCCCCAGCAATCTTGCTGATGTGAGGCTTATTGCACTGGACATGGGGGCTTTGATTGCTGGGGCTAAGTACAGGGGTGAGTTCGAGGAGAGGTTGAAGTCTGTTTTGAAGGAAGTTGAGGAAGCTGAGGGGAAAGTGATTCTCTTCATAGATGAGATTCACCTTGTTTTGGGAGCTGGGCGTACAGAGGGCTCAATGGACGCTGCAAATCTGTTCAAGCCGATGCTTGCAAGGGGCCAATTAAGGTGCATAGGGGCCACAACTTTGGAAGAGTATAGGAAGTATGTGGAGAAAGATGCTGCCTTCGAGAGAAGGTTCCAGCAGGTTTACGTGGCTGAGCCCAGCGTTGTGGATACAGTCAGCATCCTCAGGGGTCTGAAGGAGAAATATGAAGGGCACCACGGTGTTAAGATTCAAGACCGGGCTCTCGTGGTTGCTGCTCAGTTGTCGGCTCGTTACATCACAGGTGTGTGTCTGTTGATCGTCTTCTTGATTTCATTGATTCATTTTATCATGTTTGTGTCTTTAGTTCTTGAGATTTTTTGGACCTAACAATGTGAGGCTTTCGATTGCAGGGAGGCACCTTCCCGATAAGGCAATAGATCTTGTAGACGAAGCCTGTGCAAATGTGAGAGTACAACTCGATAGTCAGCCCGAAGAAATCGATAATCTGGAGAGGAAGAGAATTCAGCTCGAGGTTGAACTCCACGCACTCGAGAAAGAGAAGGACAAAGCCAGCAAAGCCCGGCTCGTAGAAGTTAGTAGTGTTTATTGCAATTTGCACCTTCTTCCTATGCAAAACTTTTCTGTTCAAAGGCACTAACGAAGCTTTTATTACAACATCTCAGGTGCGTAAGGAACTCGACGACCTGAGAGACAAACTCCAACCGCTGACAATGAGGTACCGAAAGGAGAAAGAAAGAGTAGACGAGCTCAGGCGTTTGAAGAAGAAGAGGGACGAGCTCTTATACGCCTTACAAGAGGCTGAAAGAAGGTACGATCTCGCACGAGCCGCGGACCTGAGATACGGAGCCATACAAGAAGTCGAAGCAGCAATTGCTAGCCTCGAGTCCTCTGCAACGGAGAGCGTGATGCTCACAGAGACCGTGGGACCCGACCAGATTGCGGAGGTGGTGAGCCGTTGGACTGGCATACCCGTGACGCGGCTCGGTCAGAACGAGAAGTCGAGGCTCATAGGGCTAGCCGATCGGCTCCACCAGCGAGTCGTGGGCCAGGATCAGGCGGTGACCGCGGTTGCCGAAGCAGTGCTGAGGTCGAGGGCGGGCTTGGGCAGGCCCCAGCAGCCCACGGGCTCATTCCTGTTCTTGGGCCCGACCGGTGTGGGGAAAACCGAGCTAGCCAAGGCCTTGGCTGAGCAGCTCTTCGACGATGCTAACTTGATGGTGAGGATTGATATGTCGGAGTACATGGAGCAACACTCCGTTGCAAGATTGATCGGTGCCCCACCTGGGTAAGTTTTTAACAGCTTCTAAGATATCTGATTCTTGTATTGTATTGAAGGTTAATTGTTTTTCTGGTCCTGTAACTTAGGGGATGTGGCGTTATAGGGATAAATAATTTAGGGGTGACATTATAACGGAAATAGGACTCTCAAAATTAAGCAATTTTTGGGAGATTATATGTCGGAACATTAGATTTTGTCCCCAAAATTGCTTAATTTTTTAAAGTTACTGTCCGTATATTGTCATTCATAAATTCACCGAATTCCTTAGATTACATGACTAATAAAGTAATTAACCTTATGTTACCCGAATGATTGTTTACTTACATGTCGGGTTTTTTTTTCTTTTTCGTGCAGTTACGTGGGCCACGAAGAAGGTGGGCAGCTGACCGAAGCCGTGAGGCGAAGGCCCTACAGCGTAATCCTCTTCGACGAGGTCGAAAAGGCTCATCCAACGGTTTTCAACGCTCTGCTCCAAGTCCTCGATGACGGGAGGTTGACCGACGGTCAAGGCCGAACTGTTGACTTCACGAACACCGTCATCATCATGACCTCAAATCTCGGGGCCGAGTTCCTCCTACGTGGGCTCACCGGTAAAGTAACCATGCAAGCAGCAAGAGAAATGGTGATGCAAGAGGTAAGTAAGTAAAGCAAAAAGCATATTTTGCTCTTTACGTGCGTATCCAAAGAAATAATTCCTGAACAAAATCGTAATGAAACGATATTTACTTGTTCATCATCAACAGGTGAGGAAGCATTTCAAGCCCGAGCTGCTCAACAGGCTCGACGAGATCGTGGTCTTCGATCCTCTTTCTCACGATCAGCTGAGGAAAGTGTGCCGTTTGCAGCTGAAGGACGTTGCTAGCCGATTAGCAGAGCGAGGCATTGCTCTTGGTGTCACCGAAGCAGCAATCGATATCATATTGGAAGAAAGTTACGATCCCGTAAGTATCAATAACCCACATTTTTCTTGCACTATGGCTGTGTTTGGAATGAAGAAAAGCAAATCGAGAGAGAAAATTGTTTTCATAATTTTTTCCTTACCATTCGATGAATAAATGAGATTTCCTTAGTTTTAAGAACACAAAAATTAACTGAATTTTCCTTTCTTTTCCTTAAACCATAAAAATTGGTTTTTCTTTTAAATTTCATTTTGTTTTCCGTGCTAATTTTCACAAATAAAACATAACCTATTACTTAATTTCCTAAAGAGTTCCTTAAACTGATTATTACTGTGTGTTTATAGGTTTACGGTGCGAGGCCTATAAGGAGGTGGCTAGAGAAGAGGGTCGTGACGGAGCTATCGAAGATGCTTGTGAGGGAGGAGATAGACGAGAATTCGACCGTATACATCGATGCTTTGCCAGGTGGCAAAGAATTGGCCTATCGGGTGGAGAAGAACGGTGGATTGGTGAACGAAGCCACCGGAGAGAAATCTGATATACTGATCCAGATTCCCAATGGGTCTTCTGCTAGGAGTGATGCTGCTCAAGCTGTGAAGAGGATGAAGATTGAGGAGATCGTTGATGATGGTGATGAAATGGATGAGTAGTGAGAAATTACAGAGATTTTGATAAATGGTTGCAGTTTATGATGAAACTTATTTTGAATAGTTATGTGTTGTGGTGTACATGTCTGCTGAGAAAGGAATGGTGTCCTCTAGGTAAATTGTCTGATGTACTTATAATAATAAATAACGTAAAGGAAACGGTTAATTCTGGTAATCGGATTGTGTTAGAGTAGAGTGTGCATGTGCAATAACATCTATTCTATTTCCAATTTGATTTTTTTTATATAATTTATTTAATATATAATTATTATTTACATCTCAATCTTTTATTTATTATAATCACTAACCTTTCAAATAATTTCTTTTTTAAAATATTATTTCATTTTTTAATTATTATAAATTAAAATAATTTAAAATATAAAGTAATATTAAATATTTATATTTTGAGCACATGCATTAATTAACTTCGAATAATAAAAAATAGAATGGCAAAATTAATTAAGAGCTTTACAATTACAGATCTAATTAATTAAAAAATAAATTCAAAGGGTGATTATTATATATATATATAGTTTTTACAGGAAATATTAAATCCAGTTGAAAAAATATGAGAAAGATGACTCCAACTATTGGGGTCTTCTGTAGAAAATTAAAAATAGAAGACCCGAACTGCAAGGTATGGAGTCTCCAGCCAAGAAAAGTGAAGGAAGAACGTGAAGATAATAAGAATTCAGGAATAAAACTATGTCACTAAGTACACATGTTTTCGTTTTTTTGTCACTATATTTAATACCTGCAAAAGTAGGACACTAACTTTGTATGTCAAAACAATTTAATTTTTCAATTTTAAGTCATAAAGTATACATTTTTCAATTTTGGGGCACTCATTTGGACTAACTTTGTAGACATAGTGACTCAAAATTGAAACATGTATACTTAGTGGCTCAAAATCGAAAAATATATATTTAGTGACCTAAAATTAGAAAGTTGTTTTGACATACAAAGTTAGTGACCTACTTTTGCAATTATCAATAACAAAAAAAAACGTGTATATTTAGTGACATAATCTCGTAATTTTGTCCAAGAATTCTAATCAATGACTGAACTATTCTTACATCCTTTTGAAGCTGAGGAAACAAAAACTAGCACGAAAGCAAACTACAAACACATCACAAGTATCATTTATCAATTAAGACGTCCAAATCTCAACATGAAGTAGAGAGAAAGCAATAAATTACGTTTTAAAAGAGAGATAGAGAAGCAATAAATTAAGGTTTTCGTCTTCCACTAGATAATGGGGTTTGAGTTTAATACACGATAAAGCCTTTTTTTTATTCCACGTGAAACTTTAGGCTTACATTATTCACACGGTCACACCGTTGAATAATTACAACATTATTATGATTTGTGAAAACTACATATTTATGTCAAATTCGTACTATAAAGATACTTCTATTGATTTGAACATTCACATATTTCATATTGATTACATAGTTAGGCTTCTAAAAAATAATTTCCAAGGGTACTCAATAAAACACTTTTTTAAGACATCCCAACTTCTTCAAAAACACATTTATTCACATACAAATTAATACCACACAAAACAAGTAAATACCAACTTTTCAACAAAAAAAAAAAAGTAAATACGAAATAAATCTCTCGCATTAAATTAACCCCACTTTATTACAAACCGGTACGGGACAAACAAGAAATCACCAAACGGCGCATTAAATGACACAAATCTTAAATTAGAACAGCGCTTGGAGACCCTCAACCGTCTTCGCATCCAACCGAAAAGCCTCGGCGAGCAAATCGCCGCTGATCTCAGGATTCGCCCCGAAGACGCTGTTGGCAAGGACGGTTAGCCCCGGATTCTGGCTGTTCAGGGCCGCAAAGGCCACCGTCTTCTTCCCGTCGCTCGCCTTGTTCCTCTGGTAATGGACCAGCCCCACGGGGACCACGAACGCGTCGCCCTTGTTGAGGGTCTTGTTCAGCAGCCTGTAGCCGAGGCTCGGCACCACCATCCCCACCTCCATGGAACCTTCTAGAATCATCAAGAACTCCGACGCGCGTGGGTGGTAGTGGGGCGGGAGGTAACCCCCTGCGGCGAAGTCCAGGCGGGCTACGGTGAGCCCCAGCGTGTTCGCTCCGGGAACTTGCCTTACCTGTTATTACACCGTCGCTCGAGTGGTTATATGTGGGAGAAAATAGAAAAGATATGGAAAAAAAATAATTTTGGTCCTCGATGTGGATAATTTTGATCCCCGATATTTTTTTTGTCACGTTTAGTCCATGTAGTTATCTAATTCGAAGCAATTTTGATTTCTCGTTAGATTAAAGGTTAATTTGGATGGAATTTTTCGTGCGAGTCGACATTTAATCCAACCGAATGGCCAAAACTGGTTCAAATCGAACAACTATGATGACTAAAAATGGCCAGTAAAAATACTGCGAGGCCAAAATTGCCCACCGAATAAACATCGAGGAGCAAAAGTGATTTTCTCCCGAAAAAAAACACAACACATGTATAAAAGTCTCGATTTAATTACTTACATTGACGGGGGCGAAGGTGGCTCCGATGGGGTTCGTCGTGTTCCCGGGTTTATCCATGCCGGAGAAGAAGAAGTCGTCGGCTTTAACGGTGGAAGGGTCTTTGCATGGGAGTCCGTTGACTCTTACCGTTGAGTTTAGATCTGCTACGCATATGTCTTGCAATGGGTGGGGATCGTATGCGACGATCTTATCGAACATGAAGAAACTCACCATCATGAGGCTTGTAATAAGGAATAACATATTCGCCATTTCTATTTTTTTTTTTTTTTTGTCTTGGGTTTTGGAGAATGAAGTGCACGCAACTATGAAATAAAATCATCGATTGATATAGTTATTTATACAAGTGAAAGATTGCTTGTTATAGTTGAAGATTAAAGAGTCGGCGGTGTAACGTGTCCACTTGCCGGTCAACGGCCAGAGGAATAGAAGGATATTAATAGAATATTATTATTTGAGATATGAAGTTGTGTCTTAAAAATATTTTTACATTGAAAATTTTGTAGATTTGGTTATGACGTTGCGAGGTAATAACGAGTTGCGTTGTCGATTTGATTATGATTCATTCTAACTATTATTACCATGTTGGGAACCATCAAATCAAACATTGCGGGAACCCCACAATCTCTAGAAAATTAAACTTGTATAATGGAATCAATTAATTGATTTTTTTCTTGATTTGTTTTCTTTTACGTCAATTAACCTTGAAGTTTCATATATAGAATGATTTTTCCCGTTTTTTTTCCTTCGTAGTATCCTCCTGCAAAACTTTGAAGATAGACTTTTCATTGCTAAACTTAATTGAAACCCATTATTAACACGTGCCTTAAATAGAAGGTCGGTAAAGGTTTTTATTAAGACCCATTCCAACAAAGCTCACAACTGTCATCTTGTCTTGAAAAGTCAACTATCTTGTCTTCAATTTATATATTTTCTTTTATTTATTAATTTTATTTTCATTCGATTAATCTTCAGTTTTAAATTTATTATTATAATTACCTCTTAAAATTATTATTTTTTTCATTATACACTAAACAGTTAAATTTTCAATTATAATTTCATGTATTCATATTTTTTAAATTACAATTTAGTCAAAAAATAAAGTAAATTATAAATACGATCAAACTTCAATAGGGGGTTTCTCATTTAAACCGATTACAATAAACTCATAGCAAGAACTCAGAATTTCATGTTGAGCATCTTACCAAGAGGCTGATACCTCTTATTATTATTATTATTATTATTATTATTATTATTATTATTATTATTATTATTATTATTATTATAATTACCACCATCCACGTCATATTTCGCCCCATTATTACCACCAGAGCTCGACCCAACAGATTCTTCCCGCAGCGCCGTCAAAGCCGCCCTCCGCCGCTCTTTGACCTCCCTCCGCCTCCTCACCTCATCCTCCAAAGCAGCCTTCGCCCTCTCAGCCGCTTCGGCCCGAGTCGTCGCCTGCTCCGCCCTCGTCCTCAGCTCCTTAACCTTCGACATGGCGAACTCCAAATCTTTCTTCACGTACGACAATTCTTGATGAACATCGCAATCCTCAGCCGAGCCCAATTTCTCTCCCTCTTCTGCTAATTCTTCGCTGCCTTCACGTGCGTCCGATTTCGAAATCATCATCTCCTTGAGCTTCCGATTCTCTTTCTGTGTCTCTTCGGCTTCGATACCCATCTGCTGAAGAGCGTTGTAGAGAGAAGTCTTCTCCCTCTGAGCCCTCGACTCGTTGGCTTCTGCTTCCGCTAGCTTCGATTTCGCCAGAGCCGCTTCGAATTTGGCCTCGTTTTCCCTCTCTTTGGCCCTCTCGAGCTCGTGCGTGAGCTTCCCGAGCGATTCTCTCACCTCGAAGCTCTCCTTCTTCGCGCGCTCAGCGTCTTCCCTCAGCCTTTGGAGCTCGGTTTCTAACAGGTCGATGTAAGCCGCTTGATCGAAACCCTTCTTCTCTAGCAATCCCAGGTTTTCTTTCATCCTATTTAGCTCGAAAACAGCATCGGAAGCATCTTTTTCTGATGATAATCGGAGCTCGTTGGCTCTTTCTAGCTGCTGTTTCAAGCATTCGAGTTCTATACTTGCTTGTAATAAGGTTCTCATGGAAGAATCAAGCTCGGTTTCTCTCTCATCGGCAGCTTTCTCCATGTCTGAAACTTGGGTCATGAGCTCGAGGGTTTTTAGGGTTTCTTGTTCTAGGGCTCTTTTGATCTCCTCGGCTAGGGTTGAAGACTCGGTTTTTTCGCGTAGGAGATTTTCTTGGGCCTCCTCGGATTCTTTGAGGAGAAGGGTTGATTGGTTTAGGGATGATTCGAGTTCGTTTATTCGTGCTTTGGCCTCTTCGAATTGGTTGATGTAGAATTGTTTCTTCATGTCTGTGTTCTTGAGGAGAGCTGAGATTTCTTGTGTTGTCTTGTGTTGTTGGTCTATTTGGAGAAGGGCTTGCTTGTATGCTGAGTCTTTGGCCTCTAAGTGGAGTTTGTAGTTTGCTAGTTCTTTTTCTAGGGTTTGTAGTAGCTCTCTCTCCTTTTCCGTTTCCTAGTTTTGGAAATTATATATGATTGATTAAAGAAACAATGTGAAAATTGGATTATATTTCGACGGGAAATTCCTAGCCAGTTTGGATTCTCTGTGCTCATTTAATGTTCCAATCTTGTGTTCCACTCAGCAGATTGCGACACGTGTAAAAAAATCAATTGAGATTAACATTTGTCACAATCTGATGTATGGAACACCAAATTGAAATAGCAAATAAGAACAAACGATTACATACCAGATATTAATTCCTACCATGTCATAAGAGTATTCGACGGCATTTAAAACCGTCGAAAACCATTGCTATTGTTGCTCAATGAAGAACTCAAGACGCAATTAGATATAAAATTCATCAAGAAAACAAGGATATGCAAATTCATCAAAGACATAATGAAAGCTATGCAGAAAATTCATAATAGCTTTATGAGTTCAGTATCACTTTGTTCGGAACGTGGAACGCTATTGAAAATTTCTCGAGAGAAACCCTTTTGTTGGAAACCGTCTACGAATTTGGTTTTTGAAATTATTTTTGCACTGATATTAGACAAATGGGACATTTCTTAATTAGTAAAAACGACGAAAATTGATAAACGTGCTTACTCGATCTGGGCTGTTTCTTGAGTGGTCGAAGAAAGAGAGTGCAGTTTGAACATCGATGGGCTTTGTATCAATCTCTCCCATGGCGTCTCAAATGGATTAAAGAATAAATATTACAGGGTTTCTAGTAATTAATTTGGAGAGGAAGAAAAATATATTGTTGAAATTTATAAATAAATATATATATATATATATATATATATTACCATTGGGTGTTCGATGGAAACTATATTTATTGTATTGATTGATCAAACAAACGTTGTGGAGGTTGGAAACAATGCAAAATCCTGAGATGTAAATCTTGTAAAGATCGTACGATGAACGGCATCGTAAATAACTATTTATATTATTTTTTAAGAGTAAAATCATTTTCTTGTTGTGGGTTCTTGTTTTTAACGAGTATATACTATATATTATACCCACACGAAATTAGCCGAATGACATATCATGATTGCTACAATTCATTTATTTCTCTCGTTCATGATTTAAAACATGACATTTACTTATGCTGATGACCTTTTTACATACTTGTAATAATAATTCATAATGATTGCTAATTGTCTAGTCTTTTTCCTAACATATATTCTCTATCGATGCTTAATAAAGCTCGTCATCACAAGTATTTAAATTCTAAGGTAGTATCGCCAACCACAAATTGAAATGTTTTTATCAAATATTAAATACGAATTAGGTTACTATTTCAGTATGCTAGTGAAGTTGTTGATACTTCCTAAAATGAAGATATATAATGAAAATTATTCATACAAGATCTAAGTAACTAATCCACAAAGCACATGTCAATTGATACCTGAACAAGTGCCAATATTTGTCTTGCGTCTTGATCCATATGTGACTCTATTTTAGCTAGGTAAAAAATCAAGTATTTAGTCTTCGGTCTCTGATCTTTCTATCGATTTCAATTTCAATCACATGTATATTCGATTCTTACATCGCCAGTCCAGACTTGGTAAGTAGTCGATCTTGAGGCTTGTCTTGGTCCAAGTCTTTCTATCTTTGATCATCAATCCGACCGATTGTAGTTTAAGTTTTGTTATTTCAATCACCATAACTGACATTAATATGAATTATGTTTAATCCAAGAATGCTAACAATATAAATACACATTAGCATCATTAGAGCATTATTGTTCTTTTTTTTTACCCTTTTGAAATTATTCTCTTACAATGCCACCTTAGTCATCATAATCCGAGAAAATTTAGTTCTTGAGCGAATCTAAACCTTAACATCAACGTCTTTCAATAGAGAACTAATACACGTGACAAGTGTGTATTGTCTTAATCCCACAAAAACAACGAAAATCAAAGAGTCCAAGTGAAATCAAATCAAGCGGATATATTCCAGGGACATCATTTTATTAAATTCTTCACCATATGTCCCCTTTATAACGAAACTAACTCAACCAAAGTCTTACCAACTCAACCCAACATGTCTCCCCATCGAACCCACGCACTCCATTATCGGTCTCTCATCCATGGATTTTTCTTGCAAAATAGAAAAAGAAATAAAAAAGTGTTTTGCAGTCCTTACAAGTCTAATAGAATTGCTGGAGTTTACTCGCCGAGTCTTCTCATCCCATTTTTTCTTCGTTTCACAATGTGTAGATAGAATAGATACTTCATTCTCTTTCTCCCCGCTGCTTTTATTTGAAAAGAAAAGACTAAATAAATATTTGTGCATAAAGAACAAGAATACAAAATTCGTCCGTTGATTCCGCTTCGTTTCTTCTTCTCATTGCGAACCCCATTAATACCTCTGCCCGCAATTTTCGCCTATTGAGATACTATTAGGGTATAAGATTTTCGACATGAAATAACATTCCAAGTATAAAAGCTAAAGAACCAAGCTCCGCCAAAGTCAAGGTCGATGATGGAAATGGCGTTGGGTTTTGCAGAGAAACGCGTGGGTATCACGCGCCCTCTGAGTTTTTGAAGCCGATTCCACTTTACCCACATCAAGATTTAGCAGATACTCTCGTGGGCTCGGCGTATTATCTTCGTTTTTCTCTGGGGAAGTACCGATTCTGCAATTTTCTTATGGTGTGTATCGCATCGTTCTTGGGTCTTTAACTAATTAGTCTACCGAACCCACGCGCGTCCTCCGCACGCGCACATGGGCGGGTGCGTGGCGTCGAAGCAGGCCGTATCCGTGACGCCGGCCGCTCTGGACAATTCCGGGTTGCTCACCTCCGTCGGGTCGGGTCGGATCCGCGCGCTCGCGGACGAGCTCGAACTGAGCTCGAAAAAGGCGAAAAGGAGAGGCGGCGGCACCAACAACAGCCGCCGCGACGGCGGTGGCGGGAGCAGTAAACGCGATGCCGGTTCGGAGCCAGGCGCCGGGTCGGGTCGGGCTCCAAGTTCCAACGCCAGTTTCCGGCTAATAGGAAACCTGGGTAGGCACGCCGAAGGCGAGGCCGCGGCGGCGGGCTGGCCGGCGTGGCTAACCGCCGTCGCCGGAGAAGCCGTTCAAGGGTGGGTCCCCCTTAAAGCTGACTCCTTTGAGAAGCTAGAGAAGGTAATGGTCACTAAATTCTTGAAAACTTACTCCCTATTTAAGTATATAAAGATGAAATTTAATTTGTGAGAAAAATGGTAGCTATTCAAATTAAAATTCGGAGCTTAAATTGTTTCTCCGCCTAAACAGGTGGGCCAAGGCACCTACAGCACCGTATTCCGGGCCCGGGATTTGGACACTGGGAAGATCGTGGCCCTAAAAAAGGTCCGGTTCGACAATTTCGAGCCCGAGAGCGTTCGTTTCATGGCCCGAGAGATTACGATCCTCCGCAGGCTCGACCACCCTAACGTTGTGAAGCTCGAAGGCATAATCACGTCCCGATCCTCGTGCAACGTGTACCTCGTGTTCGAGTACATGGACCACGACATCGCCGGCCTATTATCCTCCCCTGAAATCACATTCACCGAATCGCAGGTTCACTAAAAATCCCACCTTTTCAAGATTATTGTGTCCCATCAAAATGTTTGGTCCCAATCTTTGGAGATGAGCATTTTTTGTCCCCTCATGTTTTCAAACGTCATTTTTAGTCTCCAATATTGTCGTGTCACTTTTAGTCCCCTAATATTGTCGAATTTGTGACGTACCTAGTAATTTAACTGTTAGTTTGACGAAATTATAGGCCTTGCCAACAAATATTACAGGTCAGGCCATGTCTGCTTGAATTTTGCGGGCCGAAGGGATCTGACCCGACTCATGAATTCGGATTGGCCCAGCCTGTAATTCGGTTCAAATTAACATTCAAATTAAAACCTTGTATCAAAACTTCCGAAATTGGCAATATTATAGACACTTGAAAGTGACATTTCGTAATATGGGGACTAAAAGCGCCCACTTTCCAAACAATTGGGACCAAAAATGACATTCACCCGTTGAAAAGAACTCTCTTTTATAGGTCAAATGCTACATGAAACAACTGCTGTCGGGGATCGAACACTGTCACTCGCGAGGGGTGATGCATCGAGACATAAAAGGGGCGAATCTCTTGGTAGACAACGAAGGAGTACTCAAAGTAGCAGATTTCGGGCTTGCTAATTTTTATTCGTATAATAATAATAATAACCGTCGGCTACAACAGCAGCCTCTGACTAGTCGAGTGGTGACGTTATGGTATCGGCCGCCGGAGCTTTTGCTGGGCTCCACCGACTACAACGCGTCCGTCGATCTCTGGAGCGTCGGCTGCTTGCTCGGCGAGCTCTTGACCAGTAAACCCATTATTCGAGGAAGAACTGAGGTACTTTAAACGTATACCAACTAATATTCCAAGGAAATAATTATAGGCCAAATTAATGAATCCATCCACTAATTATATCACTTTTTATTTTTGGATCATTGCTTTTCATATTGTAAAAGAAATTAAATATATTATTTAATGACCTAAGTTTGAAATTATGATACTTAGTGTGTGTTTGGAAGCACTTATGAAATGGACTTCTAACCTAAAAGTCCATTTTGAAAAGTAAAATAACTTTGGTGAAAATTTTGAGATGGACTTTTTAAATAAGTTACTTTTCAAGAAGTCCATTTGATATAAGCAACTTTTAATGACTTTTCAGAATTACTTCCTGCAACTTTTGCAAAAGTCCATTCCCACCAAACACTTTAAAAAAATAAATTTACATTTATAAAAGCTACATTTCGAAAAAGTCCATTTACCAGACGTGCTTCTGAATCAAAAGTAGAACCAAACTAGCTCTTAGTGACCCAAAAAATACGAGACCCATAGTTAGTGATATAATTTAATAATTTGGACATAATTATATTTATATAGGGAAAAAAATATTTTTGGTCCCTGATGTTTACTCTATAGGTATTTTTGGTCCTCGATGTTTTGATTTCCCACATTTAGTCCCCGTAGGCTGTAGTTGTCCGATTTGAACCAATTTTGGTCTCTCAGTTAGATTAAACATCAATTTGAACAGAATTCGTCATGAGATTCGCACGTAATGTATAGTATAACCCTCCAAAATACCATTTATATGTTCATCCATCTCAAAATACCTTAAATTCGTCTCCTGCATCCCAAAATCTAGATTTTCATGATTTCAGTTTTGACGGTCCGATTTTGAGATGAAGGAACCCGATTTTAAGATGAACAAACGAATAAACATTGTTTTGGGGATTGTAATATATCACGTGACGTATACTATAAATTCTTTCTAATTCGATGTTTAATCCAATTGAGGGATCAAAATTGGTTAAAATGTGACAACTATACGGATTAAATATGACAAACAGAAATATCAGAGAGACTAAAATTGGTTTTATTCCTATTTATATATAACGGGGAGAAAATTTTAAAATTAGGTGGAGCAGCTGCACAAAATATTCAAGCTGTGTGGATCGCCGCCCGATGATTACTGGAGAAGGACGAAGCTTCCTCACGCGACTCTGTTCAAGCCGCAGAATCCTTACACGAGCGCTCTTAGGGAAACCTTTGAGGATTTGCCCGAATCCTCTGTTGAACTAATGGAGGTGCTTTTATCGGTGGAGCCGTGTAAGAGGGGCACTGCCACTACAGCTCTCAATTCAGAGGTAGATCTTAATTAATTAGCTTGTTTTAAAGGATAATTTTTCTGTTATTTATTTCTTTATTTATTTTATTTCCGTGTAATTAGTATTTCAAGATGAAGCCGTACGCTTGCGACCCGTCGAGCCTGCCGAAGTATCCGCCGAGCAAGGAGATCGACATAAAGCATCAAGAAGAGGGCAGCAGGTAACGGGTCGGGTCGGGTCGTTATACGGGTCGGGTTTTCTTTCTTCTCCGAAGATGCAGTCTTGATTTTGTTGTCTCTGTGATTCCAGGAAAAGGCCCAACGGAAGAGCTCGGGGGCCCGAAAGAAGAAAGCAGCCCGGTATAAAACCGGTACGATAACATCCAACTTTACTACTGCTCTCTGTGAAATTTCATCGGTAAGATTTTTCGTTTGTTTTTTTACAATTAATGATATTTTCTTGAATCCAACAGAATCTAGTGACACCTATTCAAGAAGATTCAAAACCGAATTTAAACAGAGTCGATAGAGCCTTAGGCCCCGGGCTTCCCGAGCCCGCGTGGACCAACGGGCCAAAGGACTCCTCAACGTCCCACGTGAAGAACGCTGCATCTCACGGAGATGAAGCCCACGCGGGCCCATTACAGGTCTCGGGCTCGAGTGGCTTCGCATGGGCTAAAACAAGAACGAACAGCAGGTCTAGCTCGAAAAGCCTTGTAATAGAATCTTCCGGAACTTTACACCCGAGGAGGAGTAAATTTGATTCGAGGGACGAAGAAAATAATCACAATGATTCGCGCGATGTCATTAAGCATTCGATGATGATACAATGGAGCCAATTAGAGGGTCCCGATTCGTTCGATGCTTCCGAGTACCATTCTCAAGATTTGTCGATGGCCCGTTACCGTAAAGACGAAGCAGCTGCGAAGAAATTGAATCTGGTAAAATTTTGAATTATGTGGATATTATTTTCTTGCATCGAATTATTGTAGTTTCTAATGATGTAAGAACATGAAATTTAATCAGGTTTACGGTGATGAAGAGGAGAAGGTTGAGTTCTCGGGGCCTTTGATGGGTCAGTACCGTAAGATCGACGAGCTTTTGGAGAAACACGAGCGGCGTATTCGTCATGCTGTTAGAAGATCGTGGTTTCGGAGAGGTAATTAATTACAGGCAAATTTTTAAAATCGGGTCACTAAGTATACCAGTTTTCATTTTTTTCGTTTTTGCAATTATCAAACATAGCGACCCAAGAACGAAAACTGATATACTTAGGGACCCAATTTTATAATTTGTCCGTTAATTATATATTGTGAATAAAAATGCTAAAATATTAAATGTAATAATACTTGTATGTTTGTATCTGCAGTGAAGATAAGTGGGAAGTAAATGCACATAAAGCTGGATTTTGCGAGCCGTTGAAGTGATTAGTTGCCGCATATTTTGCTTGTAATGATGCGATCAAAAGTTTGTCTGTGTTGACAAGTGAATCAGGTCAATCAATATAGAGGTTGAATACGGTGGTGATGTGATTTATTCTTTTTGCATTTCTTCATCATTTCTTCGTGACTTTGCTCCATATTATATAACAATGTGATACTTCTTAAATAGAAATTTAGTTTCGACTAATTGCATTGGAGAAAAGAAAATATGTGCAAATTGAGAGGACAATCAAGAAGGCACTCTCCCTTACAAAATAAAATACCATGAAAAAAAAGTGAATGTGATTCGAGCATTAACACAAGATATCCCAATTTTGTGGTTTGTATTGAAAAGATTCTATCTTCACATATCTTGAAACATGACTACACCCAAGAGTTGAAATTTTATTCACCCAATTCCATCCGAAAAAAAATAAATTATTCTCCCAATAAAGTGTAGATTTTATATATTTTATTTCCGACATCGTTGTTATACCTCAGTGATACTAACTGGAATCGAAAATAATGTTGGGCACCAAGTGGAAAAGCCTTAAATACAAGGACACCATGCGGAATTTTCCATAATTTTATTTCCAATCAGCAACTGCATTCTTTATGATTACATTATTACACCCTGTCATTATATCCCACCTCCAACAATAAACTCACTTATCTTAGAAAAAATTGCATAAAAATATATATTTTATTTCCATTGAAAATGGTACAGTAAAGCATAGATCACATCTTTCTTCTAATACTTCTCGAAAACAGAAAGTGCCATCACAGAAAAAGAAGAGAAGACATTCGAATGAAAAGCTCCCAAAAGAATAACTCAACAAAAGAGTAAAAATCAAACATATATATATATATATATATATATATATAGATATTCACATATCCTTCTCTTTAAGGAACTCATATTCAAAACCTGTATATCAATCTCTTGCCACGTCAGTACTTTCCACAATCACCCCTCTCTTGAATCTCCATCAAGCAACAAGAACCACAAGGCCCATCATCTTCATGATCACGAATCTCCCCGATCATGCATCTCTTCAACAACAACGAACCCGAAACCGTATCAAGAACGAGCAATATCGAGTACAAGTAAGCAATGAACACCCCTTCGAAAACCAAGAACAAATCAACAGCCACCACATCATCATCATCATCATCGTAAGCCCTCCTCATCACCCGGTACTGAAACAAAGCTTCTACTCCGACCAAAGCCACGTTGATCGTAACCGAAAGAGACAAGGCATTTCCCATCATGCCCTTCATCATTACACAAGCCTTGAGGATCGAATCGAACCCGCCCCTTTTATCAGCACCCGATACTATTAGAGACAAGTTGCTGACAACATAGGCATTCGCAAGAACGATGGAGTACAGCACAGCTCCGATTGCTGATAGAATAAGTATGTAATTTTGAGAAGAAAACCCTCCCATGATGAGCTCCGAGATGTTGAAGAGGAAGACCACGAGGCAGAAGCAAGTGGCGTTTGCGGATAAGATTAGGACCGAGTTGCACAGGTGCGTGGTCACGAGGGGGACGTAGATTCTAATCCAAGAAATGATTTTTCTTCCAGAAGCTTCGTGTTGATTGGTTCCTGAAGAAGGAGATGTGAAGAGGGTTTTGATTATTACAGCCTTGGAAGGGAGGAGGAAGGTGAAGGTGAAGGGTAGGACGAAGAAGAAGGTGATGATCGTCTGAGAGAGTTTGAGGTTGAGGACTGAGAAGAGCTCCGATGAAGGAGGAAATCCCGAGGCAATGAAGAGCGATTTCAATCTCCCGTGGACTAATGGAAACGTGTAAGAAGAGGAAATTAGGGAATTCGATATTAGGGTTGCTATGGCGTAAGGCAAGGCTAAAAGGGATGGAGTTGATGTGAAGTGTTGGAAGTTTTTCAAGAAAGTGTGGATTGATTCTCTAAGGATTCTTACCGTTGTGGTTGTTCTTGGAGCCATTGAAATATTATTGGGGGAAGAGTTGTAGTATTCTTGCATTCTTTTGTCTTGGTTTATTGAGGGTTTTTGAGGATTTATTGTGTGTGTGTGTGTGTGTTTTTTTTGTGGGGGTTGTTTGGCAATGGGATGTGAATGAAGTGCAAAGAGGGGTTGTTATGCTTTGAAATTTAATGTACTTTTCATGGTTAGTTTTGGAGGTGTAGTTGTGTGATAGTTTGGTATTATTATTTTCTTTTTCTTTTATTATATGAATTGATTGGCCAACGACTAAGAACAAAGAGCACCATCGAAGAAGATGTTGGAGTTGTTTCTTGGGCCTTTTAGAGTGTATTTTGGGAGATACCAAATATATTTAACTACCTCCAAAAACTTCTCTTGTTTTTTTTTTTTTGTGAGTTATGTGTGTGTTTAAATTTTAGTTGATTAAGTTTCTGGCAATGTTGATAAGATTGAGATGTAACATCATAAATTGGTTACGGCTTCGGAACTAAGCTAGGGTTTTTAGTTCGGTTAATGTTGTTGGTTTGAGGGTCTTTCAAATCACGATAGGTAAGTATGTGACTTTTTTTTTATTATAATCAAGACGAATTATTTTCGGCAAAATTATAAGATTGGGCGGGTCACTAACTATACGAGTTTTTTGTTTTTGGGTCATTACGTTTGATAATTACAAAAATAAGTCACTAACTTTGTATGTCTTAACAAAATTGGGTCACTGATAAAATTTCCAGCAAATATTGCCGAAAATTCGATGTGGTCAATGACATGTCAGCGGTCACGTTGGATTTCCGACGATTTTTGCCGGATTTCAGGCAGTCCAATTTTGTTAAGATATATAAAGTTAGTGACCTATTTTTGCAATTATCAAACATAGTGATCAAAAAACGAAATTAATATAATTAGTGACTCAATCTTATAATTTTGTCAAAAATAATCGGTCTTGATTATAATAAAGAAAATGTCACATACTTACCAATCGTTGATGTTTATTGTGGTTGGGACTAAACAGATAGATCATGAGGATCAACAGCTAAAAAACTACAGTGTCATTATTTGTGATAATTAACAGAATATTTAACCTGAAACTAGTTGTAATAACAGCAACTAAATTAGGTAAAACGTTTTATTTTGGTATGAAAAAATGATTCCGTCGCAACAAATGAAAAAGAAAAGGAATAATACATCCAATCATTGGTCGATGCCGATAAGGAGTCATTATGGGAGTTTGGTGGGCATACATTGACTTTGGTTGTACCATACGCGTAGGTTTCCGATTCTGATATCGCAGTTGTATTATTATTATTATTATTATTATTATTATTATTATTATTATTATTTGAAAATCACCTAATATTGCAAAACATTTGGAATAACGGGTAGATCAAGAATTGAATCGCTAACTATGTCGCCCGTGACAAGACAATTAATTGCATGGCGTTAATAAAACAAAAAGAAAATAATAAATCGCAACACTGTTTATGACTAACATATGCCGACGAAAGAATGGCATTGATAGTTGTCTCTTTTGTAAAAATTAATTAATGAAAATCCAATGGACGTATGATTTTATCCTATTTTCTATTAGTATCCATCACTCAAAAAACGCCACATGATTGTTAAATTAATTAGCTATTGACAGCTTTGCGTTCATTTAATTAAAGGGTATAAGTCAGCACAAAGATATCAAAAACAAATATGGATTTTCGCCTTTGAGATTTATCTGCTCAAATAATAGTACTTAATTTATTATTATCATTTATTCTTAATAGTTTAAAGGCATCTACAGAAGCGCGACCGACAAGCCTTGTGTATATGACAAATGCTACTATAAGAACTTAGAAAATATTAAATTACAGCAAACTGAGAATTACCATTCACATGGGGAATTTACTTTCAATTGGGGGGGGGGGGGCATCGGCTTATTTTTATTTCGCATTTAATAATTACCAAAAATAAATTGCCTTAGTTTTGAACTATCTATCAATATTAAAAAGCAGATGGGCCCATATAGAAGATGGCCTAGTTAAAGCTCACTAAATGTATTAATCAGATGAGGCCTATATGGGCCGAAAGATCGCCCAGTTCCCTCCAACAAAGAAACTGCATCTCTCTCTCTCTCTCTAGTTATATATATACATATATATATATATTAAAACAACGGTTTTCTTCATTAATATGTGAATTTCATATGCCACCAGCACAATGCTGATGATCACTCGCATTGCATCCAATGTTGAAGTTTTTTGCTCCAAAATCTGGTAGACGAAGTTCACTTGCAGCCGCTTATTCGTCGTCATCATCGTCTCCATATCTCTCCAACTTAGCCACCTCAATCCTCCACTCGCCGACGCCAAGAAAGGCGCTGTCGATCTTCAACTCGGCGGCGAGGACCTTAGACCCTTCTAAAACCCTCGTACTCCACTCGGCCATCATATGCTACCTCACCCGGCAAAAGCTGTACGTGCAGGCAAGGTGTTTGACGAAAGACCTCATCGAAACTCTGGTCCAAAAGTCACTCAAACCTCCCAAAATCTGCTCCCTGATTACGAAAGCACTAGATCACCTCGAGGCATCCGAGTCCAAGCGTGACACGTTCGGCGTGCTCATTGGAGGGCTGTGCGAGAAGGGTCTCACAGATGAGGCCATTTGGGTGTACCGAAAAATGGAGACATTGCCTGCTGTTCAAGCATGCAATTCGATTTTGAACGGGCTTTTAAAGTTGGGCAGGGTCGAATTTATGTGGGAAGTTTTCGAAGAAATGGTTTCCCGCAGTTTGTCTCCGAGCGAGGTGACATACGGGATATTGATCGATGCGTGCTGCGGTGAAGGGGATTTCGAGAAAGCTTGGTTCTTGTTCGAAGAAATGCTTGAGAAGGGATTGAAACCGACGGTTGTGGTGTACACTACCCTCATACGTTGCTTGTGTGATGAATGCATGATTTCTGAAGCAGAGAGTGTTTTCATGAGGATGATTAAGTCATGTGTGGTTCCTAATTTGTATACTTACAACGTGTTGATGGATGGTTATGCAAATTCGGGCTCTATCGCAAGAGCACACGAGCTTTACTATGAGATTTTGGATAAAGGGATTCAACCGAACGTCATAACCTTCTCAATCTTGATACGATCGATGTGTAATAGCTACGATCCCGCTGCTTTTCGGAGCTATTTTGCCCACATGGTGAAGCTAAACGTGAGCCCCAACGTATACATCTACAACTGCTTGATGGATACTTTTTTCGAAGCTGGCGATTCATCTTCTGCAGCCTACATCTACCAAGAGATTGAGAAGTTAGAGATCTCCCCGGATGTAATAACATACGGAGTACTCGTGAAGGGATATTGCAACTCGGGAAGGGTCGAAGAGGCAGAGAAATTATTACATCGCCAAATAAAAGAAAAGGGACTGTCCACAAACTCCGTGGTGTACAACACCTTAATCGATGGCTACTGCAAGAAGGGAAACATGGAGAAAGCTTCTCAAATCTGCTCTCAAATGATGAGCAGTGGCTTGCAACCAAATCTGGTATCATTTTGCACCCTAATCAACGGGTACTGCAAAGCAGGAAACTTAGAAGCTGCAATGGGAGTCCACAACGAAATGGGCATCAAAGGGTGTAAACCCGATGTGGTGGCCTACACATCTTTGATCGATGGACACTTCAAGAACGGTTACACCGATGCAGCTCTTCGTCTGCACAGAGAAATGGTGGCTTCGGGTATTTCTTCGAATGCTTACACCCTTAGCTGCTTGATCGACGGGCTCTGCAGAGAGGGAAGGATCAATAATGCAACTAACCTTTTCTTACAGCAAGCTGAGTCAGCTGGGAATAAAAATGGGAGCTTTGGGTGCTCTAATAATGTCACGTATTCGATTTTGATTAACGGGCTTTGCAGATACGGGCGGGTTTTTAAGGCGAGTAAGTTTTTCGCGGACATGAGGAGGAACGGTTTTTGGCCCGAGGTTTCTGATTATGCTGCGATGGTTGATGGGCACTGCGGGGGGAACAATGTGTTTCCCGTTGTGATGCTGCACGCGGATGTGATGAAGATCGGGATATTGCCGTTCGTCTCTGAGGCGTTGGCTCGAGGTTATGAGAAAATGGAGTTTTTCGAATATGCTTCCAAGTGTCTTGATGAATCAAGAGTAGTATCTTTATCTTGAATATATGATCTTATATAGTTACTTATTATTATTCACGGTGGATCTAGAAAATCCCTCGTAGTTGTTACTATGTGATGTGCCCAACTATAAAGTCGAAGAGATCCGAGGTTATTGGAATGGGGAACCCCATTCGTAGATGGGAGTTGAAGACGATTTTCAATATGTAAAATTGCAGGAAGAGGAACGAGGATGAGATTTGTTATTTTTTTTCTTCGTGTACTCATTGACCATTCGGCTGCCGAAATAATAACCGTATTTGATCCAGTTTTAAAATTTTTACTTGAATATTTTTTATAAATAAATGTAATTTTTTTTCTTTCAAAATTGAGCTATTTTTCGATTTCTTAACATAATAAAATGTCGTCTAATAATTAATTCTTACACATAATAATTCACTCGAAACATAACTATATTTAGGGCGCATTGCTTTCCTTTGATAGCCTAGATACTATAAATTGTAGTAGTTTGGTTATGTTATTCTAGCCCGCTATTTAACTGTATGCCAGCTAGAATTAAAGTGAGACAGATAGCTAAGATAAATTATCTGGGGCTTTGTATTAAATTAATTGTGTTGGGCTTTTATTTAGGTCTTGTAACCAAACACGACATTAAAATATATATAATCTCGAAGTTGCATCGTAAATAATAATAGACACAAAATACAACATGAATGAATGAAGAAAGCACGTAACTGTACTATAAATCAAGTCAATCACATCACATCAAAATATCAATTGTCTCAAATGATTATTGGGTGATCATTAGTAAGTTTTTTCATGCATATAATTTCAAATATAATATATTAATCTAATAAGAACAATTACATAAAAGTTTAAAATAGAACGCGTTTAAAAAAACATAGGCCATTTTTCCATAAAAACATGGGTCATTATTATATAAAATTTGGATTATTATTTACTTTTTAATTTTTTTGAAAATAAAATTGGATACCAGATATCCGAATTTTAACTCGGACACTATCCGTATCCGATCCGATTTACTTTAAAATAAATCGTATCGAATATCCGATTTTCCGGATTTTGAAAACCGAATATCAGATCGAAATTCCATTTTCGGATATTTTTGCTCAGCCCTAGCTGAAATGATCGAGTATACCTCTAGCAAATGGGGATGTCCTACGTATGGATTCGAGGGCCTCGAATGAATGAGAATGCCAGTCCAATTATAAAATCATGGGTTCGGCTCCGTATGTGACATAATATTATGTAAAAACCCTACTATACGTGAGTGAAGCATGAAACATAACTATTATATATGTGTATTACATTAATTTAAAAAATTTTATACCATATTTTGCCATAATTATTTATTTGCTGTCCCCGAACAAATTGGTCGCAAGAATTGGCGTGACTAACATTTAAAACGCGGATCTGGTGCGAAGCATCTCGTATCCAAAATCACCCTAGTCTAGCTCTCTAATATCATAAAATTTATTATAAATTTCTATCATTCCGATCCGTACATTTAGGTATTTTTGTCAACATACGATTAATGTCGGGGGAGTGTAACGTTTCTAATAAAAACATACGAAACCTAAGCTAACTACTCGTCCTTGTCGTCCTATGGGCTATGAAAGAGTATACTACTCGCATCGATTTGTCTGAAATATATATATATATATATTATATATATAATAATATATATATATATATATATATAGTAGATTGAAAGATCATCGCGTCGTTTCATTGTACTACAACGCTATTATGAAGAGGTTCAGCAAGAATAACGCCGTCACCGTTTCCAACGAGGAACAGTCGCAGTCTATGGATCACGAAAACGGCGACGTTTCGAAGTACAAATGTGGGCTCGATCCGCTGAAAGTAATGGGTTTTTCGTTGGTACTCGTGATGGGTTTTTCCGTTTTGTTCTCGTTGTTCGTCGTGGTGAGGGACCCTCCAAACGACGGCGTTCTCCCGACCGCTGCTAAGCCCGCGAGCTTCGATTTTCAGTCTCGTAAAGGTGACATTTTTATTCCGATCACTTCTATTTTTTTGCTTGATTATTTTTAAAGTTCAATATATACGCCTTGGACACCTAAATTAAGGATTGATAATTTTAGGACGATAAATTTCGAAATTTAAATAATTTGAGAATAATCAATGCTTGAAACCTGATTTAGGAACAGAGTTAACACATCGTGAGGTATACTCGACATATCGTCGGAAAAAATTCGATAAAATCATCATGTCCAACGGATTAAAGCATTTTGATGTCAATTAATGTCGAAAACTTAATATCAATTAGGAATCAACACGCATGAGGTACACATGAATGTTACTTTAGGTAAAATCCAATTGGCATCGAGATAAATTTGTCCAAATCAGCATATCTGATGCCACACAACAGTTTCTTCAATTTGATTTTTTTTTTTAAATATTAATTTGATTGTTAAGTATGACTCACTTGTGTTGTTGATATGAAACTGATTAATCTTTTTATTTTGGTCTTAAATTACTTTTTAAAACCTATTTTTTTCTAAAATTGTCGCTCTTTCTCTTTAAATTGCCGGTCTAATATACAATATATATTAAAAAAATGAAGTCTTTTCTTCTTTTTTTTTTGCGTTTATTAGTCGATATAATGAATGAACGTCTTTGAATTGTGCCTTCTTCGTCTTTCAAAGCCCTACAACACGGAGAAGACGAAAAAGCCCACGCCACTCGGACAACAAAAGACGAGCTCCTCTCTCCCGACTTCGACTCAAAATCCTGTCTGAGCAGATACCAATCCCTCCTCCGCCGCCGCGGAGCGGCAACCCACAAACCCTCCGTCCACCTCCTATCGATGCTCCGCAGCTACGAAGCCCGCCACAAGAAATGCGGGCCCCACACGGCCGCCTACAACGCCACCGTATCCAATCTCAATCCCGGAAAAAACCCTTCATCGCCCACCGATCACCACTGCAACTACGTCGTTTGGATTTCCTTCAGCGGCTTAGGCAACCGACTCCTCACGCTATCTTCCGCTTTCCTCTACGCCCTCCTCACCGACAGGGTCCTCCTCGTCGACCCCAGAAACGGCGACGTTTCCGCCCTCCTCTGCGAGCCCTTCCCCGGCACCTCGTGGCTCCTCCCTCCCGATTTCCCATTGATTCCCCAATTCAACACCTTCGACGAGAAATCGAATCGAAGCTTCGGGAATCTTCTGAAGAGGGACGATTCTTCTCAAACCAATTTCGTCTACCTCCACCTCGTCCACGACTACGGCCACCGCGACAAGCTCTTCTTCTGCGATCGAGAGCAGAAGAACCTTGAGAAGGTTCCATGGCTGATTCTCAAGACCGACAACTACTTCGTCCCTTCCCTCTTTCTGATGCCATCCTTCGAAAGTGGGCTCCACGAGATGTTTCCCGAGAAAGAAACCGTCTTTCACCTACTGGGTCGGTATTTATTACATCCCACGAATTCGGTTTGGGGGCTAATTTGCAGGTAGTGAAAATTACAAAAATGGGCCGCTTATTTAGTCAGTTTTTTATTTTGAGTCACAAAGCTGATAATTGTAGAAATAGGCTAGTCACTCCGTATGTCCAAACAAAATTAGGTTTTCATTGCAAAAATAAGTCACTAACTTTGTTGTGTCAAAACAAAATAGGTCACTAACTTCGAAGTTAATGATCTATTTTTACTGATGTCGTAATTTGTTTGGACATACGAAGTTAATGGTCTATTTGTGCAATTATCAGACATTGTAACCCATAAACGAAAATCGGTATACTTAGGGATCCAATTTTATAATTTTGCCCTTTGCAGGTACTACGAAGCTTACCTATCGGAGGCGGACGTGAGGGTAGGGATTCAAATACGGGTCTTCGACCCGCGACCCGGCCCGTTCAAGCACGTGTTGGATCAGGTCCTGTCTTGTACGTCGAACGAGAAGTTACTACCGCGAATCAGAAGAAACGGAGAATTAGAGCCACCGATGACGGAGAAGAAGAAGCAGAAGAGGGTGGCGGTTCTTATTACGTCACTGAGCGGTGGCTACCATGAGAGGATCAGAGACATGTACTGGGAGGAGCCCACGGTCCGCGGGGAGGTGGTCTCCGTGAACCAGCCGAGCCAAGAGGTGCACCAGCGGAGCGGGAGCCGCGGGCACGACGCGAAGGCTTGGGCGGAGATGTACTTGCTAGGGTTTGTGGATAGGCTCGTGACGAGCTCGTGGTCCACGTTCGGCTACGTGGCTCAGGGGCTCGGGGGCTTGAGGCCTTGGATACTGTACAAGCCCGAGAACGAGACGAGCCCGGATCCTCCGTGCGTGAGGGCCGTGTCGATGGAGCCATGCTTCCATGCTCCGCCGTTATATGATTGCGGGACGGGGACGGGTGCGGATACAGGTGCTGTGGTGGCTCATGTGAGGCACTGCGAGGATATGAGTTGGGGGCTTAAGCTCGTTGGTTCATGATTTTATTGAAATTTTTGCAAGTGATGGGACATTCGTTTGTTATTAATTTTTTTTTTCTTATGTGATGGTTTTTTGAGGAATAACTACGTCATTGCATGATGAAGTTGTCACGTCGAAGAATATTACAAATTTGAGTTTAATACTCGTTTTTATTGAATTTCAGGCTTGATTTGTAGGAGATTCCTCGGATTTTCTGATTCAGATTTTGGAACATGCATTCCTTCGTCCTTTTTCGGGCTCTCTTTTTTATTTTTTTTTAAAGGAGATATGGTTTTGGGACAAGAAAATTATGATTTTGATTGATCTTATAAGTAGATTAGGTTAACTTCAATCGAAAACCTAATTCTCAAAATCAAGATGTAATAACTCTCACATCACATATTAATTTTTTCTCCAACCATTAAACTCATTTTCATATTCAAAAGAATATTCTCAATTTTAACCAAGATTTTAACCCACTTTTACAGCAGTTGAAACGTCATACAATAATATATATATATATATATATATATATATATATATATACATAAAGTTGGCACCGTCGAGCCCGGACCCGGGGCCGACACCAACCCGAGCCGTGCCAAGTGCGCAATGGGCGTTTTGAGGCGCACTTTGCACGGCGCATCGGAGCGAGGATCCTTTAATTTTATACTCCGATGACGTGACAAGTGATGCTGACGTGTCAGAGGACACATGTACAAGTGGCGCTGACTCAAGCGCCGCGTTGACGACGATTGGATAGGTGACGTGTCGCGGAGCGGATAGGATCCGATGGGTCACACCGGTTCGGCTCGGGTCGAACCGCTGGGCTGAAAAGGTATCTATTCCGAATGGGCCCAAAAGTTGTGACTATTCGCGCTTTGGCCCCTGGTCGAAAGGTGCAAAAAGTTTAAAACAATCCAAAAAATGCAACCATTCGCAGAAGCACCCCAAACCTATTCAGAAGCTATAAATAGACCCCTGCTGAAGTTGGAAAATTCATTCAATCGACCCTCAGCACATTCTAGAGATAGTGCATACACAGTCCAGAGTAAAATAAAAGCAAGAAATGCTCGAGTCTTTGAGTAGATTCGCCGATAATTTTGTATCGTTGTGCAACGTGCAAAATTCTGAAGTCGTCGTATCTTCGGGACGGATTGCGATAATCCGATGCACTGAAATACGAGGCAATAACGTCTTACAGACAGCGTACGTAGTACGTGCCTCGACTTCGACTCTAACATAAATTCTGTTCAAGTTTCTGCAGCCACCGACCAGACGATATACACCGGAAGCAACAGAAGTTCCCGTTGGTTTTTTTTTTTCAATAATAAAGAATTAAAATAGAGGTAATGTGATTCTTTTCAAGTTACAAAGGCTACTATGCTACAAAAATCACTAGAAAATGCCTAAATCTAACTGTTATTGAGACATTTAGAAGTGGGAGGTATACTACACAACACCATCATAGGCATCATTCTTCGACTAAGCTCAATACTGAGCGAATATGAATTTCATGGTCGGTTATTACACAACACCAACTCTAGCAAATACTTCAGTTAAGTTCAGTTTGATGCAAATCTGGACTTAACTGTTGGCTGTGGAAACACTCTAATTTCCAGCGAATTAATCCTCTTTTTCTATGTGTCGGGTCCCAAGTTCACGAAATTATTGAATGTCAATTAGTTCAAGTAAAAACGAACTGTTACCTTTGTATGGAGATATCGTGACCTGACCAACTTGAGTGGACGATTACCATATAGCTAGAGAAAGCTATATTTTTGTGTTCCTTAGTATGTGATTACCACTAACCTTGAAACTCATCGTGTTGTGTTGTTACCATGGTTTTAATGACTGGACCGGCCGGTCCGATCGGAAAAATCGTGAACCGGTCGGAAATTCGGTTCCGGTCCGATTCAACTTTAATTTAAAAAAGAAAAGAAAAAATTATGAAAAATAAAATAAAGCAAAATTAGGTGATAAAAAATTCAAATATGATGATGTGGTCTAGTGGTAATACTTTTAGATTTTGTTTTCTAAGTTTGTGGTTTCAATTCCCCACTAGTGCATTTTATTAGATCTATTTTAAATTTATTTTTGATACCTCATTATAGAATTAATTTTTTTTTATCTCCTAAACATTTTATTTTAATTATCTTTTAACCCTCAATTTATAAATCTAACTCTTCCTATCCCATTTTACAATTAAGTTTTAATCCTCAACACATTAATTAATTTATTCATAAAATATAATTTTATTATATATATAGACACCGGTTTTACTCCGATTTTATACCGGCGAAACCACTAAACCTTAAACCACTAAAATTTTCGATAAGGTTCAAAAAACCGGTTTTAAAACCATGGTTGTTACTATTAATTATTTATTTCATTTCTTTATTTGATGGCATGTAATTGGACATATCTTAAAGGACGAGCAAATTAGGGAAATTTCTCCCGAAAGTTAATACAGCCATTTGAATCGTCGTACTTTAGCGTACAACCAGTTCTTGTCAGAATAGTACCACTTTTGACGTGCGCTTTCTTCTTTTATTCCTTTTTATTCTATAAATAAGCCAGGCAAAATACAATTTTACTATTTATTATAAATTATCCTCGAGGACGAAATCTAAATCTAGTCATTTTTTAAATCATAAATCAAAATTATATCGTGGTCTCTAAATAAACTTATAATTGAGAACATCTCGTCCATGTGTGACGACAAACGACGCTCTGTCCATGGGCTCATTCGATGGGCCATAGGCCCATTAAAGGCCCACACTCCCAAAACATGCCATTCGCAAGACACGTAACCTTTTGTGGCCGTCAATCAGCTTTATTTTGTTTCATTTCAACTTTGAAGCATTATAGAAAATACATATATAATTGTCGTCGATCATATAAAAAGTTTATTCAAACACTTTCAACCCTAACAAAGCCCAAGCCCATTCTACATATGATATGGGCCCATATAACACTTCGATGCAGATTAGGGTTTTAAATGAATCGGAGCTCAAAAATTATATATTAGACTCCGAGCTTGAGCTCTACAAGTTACTTAGAGCTCGAGGCTCGTGGGCTACCTACTCAACAAACCATGCTCGAGCTTGAAGCCCGAAAATTTTAAATTTAGATTGAAAATTTATCAAGAAGCTCATGAACAGTCTCGTGAGCTCTCAAAGAGTCGGACCACAAGCTTGAGGTCGAGCTCGAGTCCAACTTCGATCGATGTGCGGCTCGATTCAACTTTATTTAACTTTCTATGTATTTCATATAATATGCAATGCAACTTAGGTACACTATAGTAATCATATACCCCTTTATTCCTACCCATATCACATACATTGCAAAGGTTTCTATGCTAAAACAAAGTCTTAATTTACACTTTTTTTTTTCTGACTCACAACGCCTAAAATCTCAGAGAAAAGACTGCCCATTTGTTCTCAAGAAGAACACACACGGTTACTTCCTTTTGTTTTCTTCAGAACAAATCAGCAGTCGTCGCCTCCAGAGAAGCCATGTCCATGAAATCCCCATCGTGCCCCTGCCCCACAGCATCATCGAGCAGCCAATTCTCCAGCGCGCTGAAGGGCATTTGCGTCTCCAAGGCTCTTTTACTCCCATCATCAGCTTTATAACCGATCCCAGAAACGACGTAGTTTTCCGCCCCAAATTCTGCGCCGATTGCTCCTTCACTAGGGCTCGAGTTGTTGTTGAGCGAAGCAGTAGTGGCGCTCTCCGCAGAAACCGACGAATTCGGAGACTTCTTGGTCCAATTCTCGAGCAGGCGCGCGATGTTTTCGGCGCTCGAAGCGTAGGTGGCCGGCCCGGGCAGCGGGCTCGAGGAGCCCGGCCCGAGGAGCCTGTTGAGGCTGTAAATCGACGGGCTAGGGTGCGATTTGTCGATGGAGAGGGCTTCGCATAGGGCTTCCCTCGCCGTGTTGATGTCCGTTTGGAGCCGCCTCTCCCACTGGCCCTTCGACGCCGATCTCGAATTAATACGACCCGACGATGCCGACGACGACGACGACGGAGGAGCAGCTGCTTGTTGTTTCCCGCCGCCTCGAAGCTTCTTCTTCAGGTGAGTGTTCCAGTAGTTCTTGATGTCGTTGTCGGTCCTCTGGGAGAGGTACGAAGCTATTGCGGCCCACCTGTATGATATTATGCCAAAGAGAAAGCGGCTCTTAAACACACATAAACGTTTGTTTCTTACACACACACACACCTGTTGCCAAGAAGAGCTTGGAGGTGAATGATCATCTTCTCCTCGTGCTCGGTGAAGCCGCCGCGTTTGATGCCTGGCCGGAGATAGTTGGTCCACCTCAGCCTACAGCTCTTGCTGCACCTAACCAGCCCTGAGCCCAAGAAGAAGAGAGTTGTTAAAAGTAACCATAGTTAACAAATGAACTACACTTAAAATAACTATATATACACCTGCGTTTGTAGGAATGGCTTTCCAATTCCCGGGGCCATGCTGTTGAATGTAGGAGACGAGGATGATGTCTTCCTCTGGCGTCCATGGGCCTTTCTTCACACCGGTTTTATCACAACAAGGTGACCTTCCCATTGATGATAATTTGTGTATATTTAAATAAATATCTGTGTTTTATTACCAAGATCAAGATGGAAATGGCTTTCTCTCGGGCCTTCGTTTTTGCATCGTGTGTTTAGTGAGGCACGGGGGATCGTGAAGGAGGTGGGACTGGTTTGGTGGTAATATATATATATATATACATACATATATACATACATCATACATGATCTAGAGAGACTAAAGACCAAAGACGAGTGTTTATGATGACCCTATTGTGTATTTATCAATTGCGTAATAGTCAGAAGCGGACAGCATGAGCATTTACTCAGTTGCTCGCTAACGATTGTTCATATTTCCTTTCGTTTCTTCATTTTTCTTTCTTTTTAAAAATATTGTTTTATGCGAATCTATAGGTTTTATTTCTGTGTTTTTGCACTAGCCACGTGGTACTGAGAGTCCCATTCTGTGGAATTTTGATTTTGTTTATTAAGAAATTGAATTTTAGGGTGGGTGTATAATATATTTATATATGCATTATTCTTGGAAGAGTACGTAAATGATGAATTTTCGATGACATAAAGCGTAATAACTATAGCCTACACTTACGTACTACATTAAGCCATGAGTTTAAATTATGAGGTCATATGCTCACGGTGTCGGCATATTATTGTAGATTTATGTTTATGTATATATTATATAGTATTTATATAATTTAATAATGTAAACGAGATTTCTCATTTTCGGGTTATTGGGATGGGAACATATTACGGCTACTAATACGTTTTCACTCATTGTAAAGAAGTCGATATCATTCACATTTTCTATAGTCTTTGATGGGCTACTTTAAATGCACTAATTTGATTTTTCGTAATGTAAGGGAATGACGTGATTTAGATAAGCTGGGCATGTCTAATTTCAAAAGAGAAAATCCAGCAACTTGCGTTGATTTATGTATGCACTAATACGATTTATCGTAATTAAATATGAGTGTGACACGCACACGTACTCTCACGCACAAATGATCGAATTATATACACAGAATATTATAAATAGAGCTGTCGAAGTACTCTAATTATAAGGCTAATTAAGATCTAATTATAGCTCAAACATGTATTATTATATGTAGAAATACAGGAGTTCTGCTTTCTGATTTTGCTCAATTATTTAATGAATATTATTATATCATAATCGAAAAAGACAAAACCAAAATAGAAGAAGCCCATAAAAATGAGGAAGTGAGAAATAAAATAAAAGGTTAATAAATAAAATAAACATTTTATATATTGCTTGCGTAGGCATATATAAATGCTCACACACCGATCACCGTTTAAAAAATGGACGCAATTACTTACACAACTACTATTCTTATTACTTTATTTTCTTCTAGAAATTCACATCGATCACTAACTCGATAAATGCTTAAAGAGATGACTTGTATTTTATTTTTTAAGACGCTAATGTTCTATTATTGAAGTTAAAGAAAGGACCATTGCATCGGTTTGAAAGGCACGTAATGGAAGTATGGTACAAAGACAATTAATATTCAGGCAATTATCTAAGTAACTTAATTCCCCCAAAATGTCAAACGCGTGGGCCCATCGGCCCATCATACGTTATTACATTACACCTCAGGCTCAGGGCTTCGAAGTCGGTAGAACCCGGAGTACGACACGTGGCATCGCATTCAATGTCTGACGTGTACTTGGGCTTCGATCTGTCAAGGGAGCCCAGGCCCACAAGCCCAAGACGTCACATCAGCAATATTATTTAAAGTCCACGTATAATACTATGTATTTTAAGTATTGGTAGAGAGAAGAGAACATTGGATTGGCTTCAGTAGACAACGTGAGAGCGACCGTACCATTGTTGCCGAGTGCGGATTTATTTGACATTGCAATTGTAATCAATTAATTACACATGTTCGAGAAATCCCACTGCATAAGTTGTTGAAACGTACTTTTTGAATTGAAATGTCTTAGGAAGTCGTGGCCGTGATTAATTGATTGGTGTTGAAGAAAAAAAATCAAGCTCACAATTAGGTATTACAATTGTTATGATAACTCCTTGTGCGGGGATGTCCACTGAAAATCGAGGTCGTCATAACTTCTATATCCGACAATGTGATTCTAATTCAACTCAGACTGTACTGGTTGAAGGAAGGAGGGGTGAGGACTACGATGAGATTCAAATTCTACTCAAACTGCACTGGAACAGTACACACATGCCATGAGAATTAGTTCCACTCGAAAATGAAATTGTCTTATACCCAACAACAAAATTCATATTCCTCTAAGACTGCACATAGCATGAGTCTGTGGATTATGAGATTCTGATTCCACAAAAACATTCTACTTACAAGAATTAGAAAGAAAAAAATTTGTTTGAGGTCTTCCGTACTAACCAAAAGGATAATCCAAACATAGATGTTGTCGATTTTGAACCAAATTGGTCCCTGATGTTTACCTTATGGGCCAATTTAGTCTCCGATGTTTTGCGTGAACCAATTTAGTCCATCATGTTGTCGATTTGAACCAAATTGGTCCTTCTGTCAGTAATTCCGTCAATTTGGATGGAATATGCCACGTGTCGACGCTCGATTGGCCTGGCTTTCTCCCCTCTTAAAATATTAAAAAATAATAAATTAAGATTAAAAAAAAGAAAAAAAGATTTATCTCTCTAAAAGGAGGAAAATAAATTAAATTAAAATTAAGAAAAATAAAAAATGAAAGTAAAATATATTAAATTTGATTTTCGTTTTTATTTATTTATTAAAAATGTGAAAAAATATTTAAAAAATAGGAAAATAATAAAAATGAAAATAAAAAAAAATTATTGTTGTTTTACTTATGTATTAAAAAAATAAAAATAAAATGAAAAATAAAATAATAAAAAAAATAATATATTTACGGGAATCTCATTCCGTTCACGCCTTGTTAACGAGGAAGAAATTGTCCCTGCCTAGAAATTTCTTTGCAATATTTTTCTATTATAATTTATAAATTGGATATTTTTTACGAGAATCTCGACAAAAAATAAATTGGATAGATTAACATAATGATAGAATTCATTAATAAAATTTTTCGATATGCTTACGGAGCTCAATGTATTGATCTCGCGAACGTTCAAGACCTTTTTTCAATTGATGATAAATATTTTCCTGTTTTTTAAATATTTTTTCGATTTTTAATAAATAAAAAAAAACTTTTTTATTTTTAAAATTTTAATTTATTTGGAGAGTTAAACCTTTTTTTTTCCTTTTTTAAATCTTAATTTTATTATTTTTTTAAGATTTTAAGAGGGGAAAAAGTCAGACCAATCGTGCGTCGATACGTGGCATTTTCCATCCAAATTGACGGAATTACTGACGGAGAGACCAATTTGGTTCAATATTGACAACATGAGGGACTAAATTGGTTCACGCGAAACATTGATGACTAAATTGGTCCATATGATAACATCGGGGACCAAGTATACCCAAAATTTCAATTGATATTATTTTACATAAAAAGAAGCCCACTGTTTATTGGGCTCTAACGTGGTATAACAAATGGGCTAGGATACGACTGGAGGCCCAAATACAAGTTTTGTCTTCTTTTTTTTTAACAAGTGATCATTATTAAATGGATTTTACACCTTTTGTTGTATTGTAAGGCCGGTAGTTGTTTATTTATTTTGGTTAATCAATTCACTTTTCACTTCCCAAACCCTATTGCACATATATTTATATATTATTAAAATATCAAGCAGGTAGCAGCACGGTGAGGGTTTAAGCGAAGGCCGTATCGGAGAAAGACATCTGAATTTTCGGAGAATTGAAGCTCTCTGTCTTCTTTTAGGGTATTAATCCTTAGCGGAGATGGGAGGAGATAAAGCAAAGAAGCAAAAATCGAAAGAGGAGGAGGATAACGACGGAGTTGAACCGGCCGTCGCGGAACTCGTTCAGTCCGTACAAAAGCTTCAGGAAGTCCAAGACGAGCTTGAGAAGGTATGCGATTTTTCTTTCCCTTTTGGCTTGTTTCGTAGCTTTTTCCGTCTCAATTGTGGTCGATTTTTGGTGCAAAGATCGCGATTCTTCTCTTTTTATTGAATTGTTTGTGTTGCTTGCTTGTCAATTCTTTGACACCACACGAGGTACATTGGGGGGAGACCAACAGTGTGTGGTTCTATTGTTTGTTGTGAATTGTATTTTCGTCTGTAAGATTCGTGTTGTGCAGTGGTTCAAGATTCCTTGTTTAACTGGAAAAAGCCTCATGTTATTAATCGCGTTGCCTTTGATCCAATCATTATTAGTGTTGTTGCCATATCTGTTGATCTTGTGAAGATTTGTACATTATTTTCCTGAACAATTAGATTTTTTCTTTCGTAATGTCATGAATCATATTCCCCATCCTCTGCCTCTGTAATTCCAGATCAACGAAGAGGCAAGTGAAGAAGTATTGGTGATCGAGCAGAAGTTCAATGAGATACGCAAACCTGTTTACGATAAGCGTAGTAAAATAATCCAAACAATCCCAGATTTCTGGTTGACGGCTGTTAGTTATATTTATTTGGTAGAAAAATTAGTATATGATTTTTAGTTATTGTTAATTAAGAATTTCTTTTTTTGGTCTTTTTATTGCAGTTTATGAGTCATCCTGCGCTCTCTGAGCTTTTGACTGAAGAGGACCAAAAGGTTTCGCATGACTCACTTTGATTTCGAATAGAATAACTACTCATGATATTACATTGCCTTACTAATTACTATTCTTTTGTGGAATGCCCTTGTATGGTTTCATGTTTATAGTCAAAGTACTAACCATTTAATGCCATTCATGTCCACTCTAATTAAGAAATCCGACTATTCGAAAACATGGAAGTGCGTCGTGATGTTTTTTTTATTTAGATTTTTTCATCTAACTCTTGCTCTGTGTGCAGGAAGCACCTGTTTTTATGGCTAACGAGCATTTCCTATGTTACCAATGGTTGCTTAATGTTTCCTTTTTGCTACAGATTTTCAAGTACTTGAGCAGTCTTGAAGTGGAGGATTTCAAAGACGTGAAGTCTGGTTATTCCATCAAATTTGTGAGTCTTAATTATTCGTTCCATTGTGTATACAAATTTCTGATGTAAGATGATGCTTGTGGGTTCTCATCATCTTTCTTCATATTTGTTAGATATTCAGTTCTAACCCCTACTTCGGAGATACCGAGCTCACGAAAACTTTCCATTTCCTTGAGGGAACCACCAAAATCACTGCGACATCGATCAAATGGAAAGAAGGCATGGTAAGGCTTTCACGTATTAACTGGTTTTGGTTGCTTCTTGTCGAGAGGATTACGTTAAAAACATTAAATTGTTCCGTGAAGGGCATCTCTAATGGTGCTGCTGAAAAGAAAGGAAAGAAGCGATCTCATGTTGAGGAGAGGTTTGCTCCTCCTGTTATCATTTTTTCAACTTCTCTTTCCCATTTTAAGTAATGGAGGCCTATGTTGATACTTGATATGTAGAAATTAGTAAAACCTTGACACAAAACTTATTATAGAACATCTAATTCTGAAGAAGCACCAAAACATGTGTGTTGGCTGACTTAAATAAGTTAGGGATCCTTGAGAATCATGAAGACTCTTAACCTCTGAAACAGGTGTGACCAAGAAGACCATGTTGGTTCTCCTTTCTTCAATTCCTCAATGTATTGTATTAGAAATTGAGGTCTTCAACCTAAAACCAATTGATGGATAGGAGAAGTTGCCTCGTTGGTATATTAATTGAGTCGGGTGAGTTGAATTATCCTGGGATAGAAATCTCATCAGGCCCCCTCACGTTTGGCAGGACTCAAGGGGTAACACGCAGCTCGAGCCCTGCTCTGTTACCATATTAGAAATTGAGGGCTTTATCCTAAAACCAGTTGTTGATTCATATATCGAGTCGGGTGAATTTAGTTTCCCGATGTGGGACGAATAATCCCAACATGTTGTGACACTGATTGCTACCAATTTTGATAAATGCAGCTTCCTTACCTGGTTTAGCGATGCAGAACACAAAGACGAAGGGTACGAGATTCAAGACGAGGTATAATATAACCACTCGAGCTACTAATTCGATAGTTTCCAGTGACAATTTTGTAACTTTATTTTCAATCGCAGGTGGCTGATATCATCAAGGATGATTTGTGGCCGAACCCCATTCAATATTTCAACAATGTATGATGTGATTTCTTCTTGAACTTCCCCTTCCATTTTACACTTGTTTTCTTACATATAATGTCCCATATGATGTCAGAAAGAGATTACATGCTCGAATTTGAAGACTTTCTATTATTATTTATCCCTTTGTCGTAGGATGCTGATGATGAAGGTTTGGGTATCGACGGGGACAGCGAGGACGACGGCGATGATGATGTGAGTGGGTGATTGATATTGATACCGTAAATTGAATCGACTATCTTTTTGTGATGAATTCTTATTAGGCGATGAAGTATTTACACATTAAAAAAAATAAAAATTAGTTGTGATTTTTGTCTTGTATTGTAGGAAAATGGCAGCGATGGCTCTGAAGATGACGATGATGAAGCCGAAGATTGAGGCCATCGGAATTTAGTTCAGTATCATCATTCGTGTTATTTATGATACAATCCTTCGACGGTTTAATAAATCTTGTTGAGTAACAACACTTGAACGTCTTCTCTTGTACTCAATATGATTCACATATGATTGCATTGCAGGCCTCAAGAATACTTATTTATTATTCGTATTATTGTTATTATCATTCATCGAAGGCATTCATTGAAAGAAATGAAGATTTACTATGAAAATGCATTCATTGAAATAAAGATTCAAACTTTACATAACCCAAGCAAAATGGGCGAAGGGAATACATACAAAGAACACACAACACATTCTTCACTTGTGGAGCTCATACCACAAGAAAGTCAACAGATCGGAGGAAAAAGTCAACCATCCATTTCATCGTAGAGCTGCCGGAGATTGTTCAAAATCGCCAGAGTATTACTCAGAATCTCCTGAGATTTCTTAACCTCCGACCTAATCTCGCCCACGGCGGCCGCGTCGGCGGCGCCCGTCTCTTCAAATCCGTCCAAGCAAGTCTCTTCGTCCGTCATCGCCGCGCTTATCCACGTCTTCAGATCGCCGATCGCCTTCTCGTCGGTCAGCTTCGAGCTCCGATCCACCGCCGACAGCAGCCCGGCGCAGTTCTCGAGCTGGCTCCCCGCCTGATCGAAGAGGTCGGCGCAGTCCTTCGCGGCGGCGTTCGACGAGTCGTTGGGCAGTATTTTTCGGATTGAGGAGAGGTGGGAAGCGCTGAGGCGGAGGGAGAGGCTGAGGAAGGACAGCGGAGTCGCCGGCGTGCTCGCGTCGGTGGCGTTGAGGGAGGTGAGGCACGTGGTGGGGTAAGTGGTCTTTGAGCACACGGTTTTGAGGTACTCCGCGGACTCTGACTCGGTCGCGGTGTGGTAGACGAGTGCGGCGGCGAGTGCGGCGAGGACGAGCGTGAGGGTGATACAGAGGGCGATGATGTTGCGGCGGCGGAGGTTGGGCGGTGGCGGTGGATTTGGGGTTATTTTGTCGTAGCCTTTGATGGTTGCTGTGATGGATGACATCGCTTTTTCTCTGACGAGAAAGTACCTTGAAAATTATTCGTGGAAGAAGAATTGAGAAATCATTGGTGGTTGGTTCTCTACTTATCTTTCCTTACGTGGTCGTAGGCCGATAGTTTTTGGGCCTGACTGAGTAGCCCAAAATATGGGCTGGGCCATATTTTTAGTAATCGAATCTCATCAACTTTTTTTTGGGCTTAGTTATTTTTTAGCTATATATATTTAGGAGAGTGGACAATTAAATTAAGAGTTTGTAATTTTAAGACGATAAGTTTCGAAAATAAAGTAATTTTAGGACAACTGACGCTGAAATCTAATTTCTAACCCAAAATTAAGAAACATAATAATTAATTTTGGAAAAATAATTCGTACTAGTATACGTGCATACCCAACGTGTGTGCAAAGAAAATTGAGAAAGAAAATAATTAAAAATAAAAATAATTAATTGAGAAGGTAAATGTGTGTGGGAGATTATTTGAAGAATCATAATAATAGTGGATGATCATGTTTGTAATAATTTTTATTATTTATTTAACAAGATAAAAGGAATGAGGTTAATTGCATTATTTATTCTTAATTATTAATTGCAAATAAATTCTGATTGGTTGATTGATATATCAAAATATGACAGTTTTTAAAAGGTATCCACCATTAATAAAAGAGTATAAATAATAACGTTGGAAAATTAACACACGTTGTGGGGTGCACGTAAATTTTAATTTGGAAGAAAATTATTAGAAGGAAAGTCATAGGTGATTTTCTTCATATGTGGGGTGGGCCAAATCCATATTGGGCCTGACTAAGTCAAGCCCAATATATGATCTGGGCCTTATTTCCCAGCCCAATTTTAATCAAGAGGAGATTGGATTTCATTCTTCCTGGGGCCTTGGGAGCAATTAGATTACCTACTTCAGTAAATTTTAATTCATCACCGTGAAAGAAGAGATTCCGATTTATTATTTTTGTCCCTTTTAATATAAGAAAATGCTCTTATGGGTCATCAAAACATAAATTCACCCCTCCATTACACAGAGGAACAAAGAAGCCAACAGAGTCATACAACAATCCCAACTCTCGCAATTCTAAGGCAAGAGAAGAGAGCAAACACGTTAGCATAGCATTGTAAACAACTCCCAATTTTTCACACAACCTCGTGAAAAAACATCACACAGTTGTATCCGTACGATATTCATGATTACACGTGGCACAGATGTAACCACACCATCACCTCCGGGTCGGCCCCGATCCACGGTTCCGCACGTAAGCCCTCAGAGAAGGCGACTGAGTGAGCCCGAAAGGCATAACGGTCGGGTTCTGACCCGCCCCGTTCTTGTGCTGCATCCTCTTCCTAGCAACGTACCCTCGAATCCAAGGCGTAACGTCCTCGCTGACCTTGATCATGACGAAGAAGATGATGCGGTATATGACGATCATAGCGAAGAGAACGCTCAAATCGATCCACTTAGAGCGGTCCACATCGATCTGAAAAACATTTTCTAAGATGTATTCTCCGGGAATCTTCGGGAGATCGGGCGATTGGTTGTCGAAGACGAGCCCCTTCAGATCATTTTGGTATTGTCCCTGTTTGTTGTAATAAGAAAAATAAATGAGATTTTATGTATATAATTGTTTTTTTTGGAATAAAGCTCAATTTTGGTCTTTTGTCAGTTGGGAAATTTTGGCCCCGGTATTTCGATTTGCCAAATCTAGTCCCTGATGCTGTGTGATTTGCGATAAATTTTGGACTTTTGATTAATTTTCTGTTAATTCAGGTGAAATTGATATGGAAGCTGTCGCCAAGTGAGCAAGCTTTATTAACTCATTTTGAGATAAAACCACTCTGGTGACCTGTCCCCGATGTTTGCCCGCCTCCCAAAAATTAGTATATTCCGAAAGTATTTCGTCTAAATTGATGGAAATCTAACCGAGGGAGCAAAATTGCCCCAAATCAGACAATATTGGGGACTAAATTTGGCAAATCGAAAAGTTGGGGACCAAAATTGACTAACGAGAAAACATCGGGACCAAAAAGCGGTTTTGTCCCTAATTTTTTAAAACCATTTTCTATTGATTTTATTGCAGTTTACCTGAAGAGCCCAGAAGTGGAAGCTTATGTACGACATGGGGTAACGCCACACGGGCTTCGGTATGTCCTTCGGTAGCCGGAAATATCCCGAGACCAGCATGAAGATTCCCTTTTTTCAGAAAATTAAATTAAAAATTGGATTTTTTTTTTATTTTATTACCGTCTTAAAATTGGGTTTTTTTAGCTGTAATGATTGGGAGGGGGGGGGGGGGGGGGGGGGGGGACCTGAATTCCTGCTCCGATGATGATTCCCATGAGGAAATTGGGGACGACGCTGGCTATTGCCATCATGAGGCTCTCCACCACGGTGACGCTCGCGTAGAGGCAGAGGACGAAGAAGAGGTAGTGCACGAACCCCGGGTGCAGCCGCACCATGAAGTAGCAGATCGTGCCCGAAAGGAACGTGATCAGTATCAGAAAGGGCATAGCCGACAATGTGTTGCTGATCACGAAAGCGCACACGCCGTAGTGACCGTTGAGCCTCTCCCTTTGAAACACCTGACGAGCAGCAGCAAAAAACGAGGTATTATTAGCTTGTAATTAAAAGCAGCAGAAGTATAATTATTATTATTATATTATTATTATTATTATTATTATCTAGGCTTGAATATTTTCTTGATCCGGTTGGATTGCAAATTGCAATGCAGGGTTGGGCATCACACGGACATTAACTTCCGAATATACGCGCGATTTTAGGACATTAAACGAGCGAACCCTAATTGTGGATTTGGCCCACTGATGTGTCATTGCATATTTATTACCTCTCCTCTGATTTGGCTGCCACGTCATTGAAAAAGCTGACGCGGTGGCGCGTATGACGTGGCACCATACTGACTATTTTTTATGATGTGGCACCCAACTAGGATGAGAGATGAAAGATAAATTGTGATTGGTCAGCGAGCCAGGTTAAAATACAGGATCAGACCGTATAATCTCCTAAAATTGCCGATTTTCGAAAGTTACTGTCTGTATAATGCGAATCCTAAGTTAACTCTCTCTATATTGCCACCCACCCTAAATTACGGGACACAAAAATACTACCTTCATATCTTCGACGAATGAAGGGAATCCACCGATGGACATGAAGGTGACAAAACCGAAGACGAAAGAAGCACATGCTCCTCTAGCCTGTATATATGTATGATTTCACTGATTTATTACAAGAAAATAAAAAAGGGATGTTGAAAATAAGGTGTATGTATGTAAGAACCGTACGAGGATTGAGTTGTAGCCGGTTCCCACGTTCAAGTATATGGTGCCGATGCATATGGTGACCACTATGTAGATGAGGAGCCTTAGCCAGTAGTAACCGAAGTCCCTCGACATGTTGATGAAGGACCGAGCCGTTAGGGTCAGCGTCTGCATCAAGAAACTAGCTTGGCTCCCTCCCGAGTCCAACACGGTCCCTTTCTGCAAGAAATCATCAGCAATGTAACAATAGTGGAAATTTTGTGATGATGTAATAGAGTTTTTGCAGTTTCAGATAATATATATATATATATATATATACTTACAACTTTGGACATCTCCTGAATCTTTTCGTTGGCAGAGTAGGAGTACTGAGAAGTACGGTAGGCGTCGACGAGCGTTCTTATGGCCTCCGCGGTGGTTACTCTGTCTAGAGGATCATCGGTGGATTCGAACTGACGATGATCATGTAATAATAATAATAATCCAAGAAAATGGGCTTAAATTAATTTTCTTTATTGCATCATCATGAGTAGTTGTGTGTAATAAATCAAGTAATGTACCCTGAGTTTCATCGATCCTTTGAGGGTCGCCTTCACTTTGTCGAAATCGGAGTTGATGCACCGGAGGAAGTGATCCGACGGGTTCCTCAGTGCTGGGCACGGAAAACCCGCGTGGTCGAAGAACTGCGAATCGAAAAATCGAGTAGTTAAGGAAAAACATCCTTAAAGAGTTGATGTAATTAAATGTGATTTCTTTTTTAGATTTTCGATTTTCTTGCCTCGTACGCTTCCGATGCCCTCCCGAAGTAAACGGTCTTCCCTCCGGAGAGCAAGTAAAGCTGATCGAAGAGCTCGAATACTTCGCTGCTTGGCTGGTGAATCGACGCTATCACTGTCCTCCCGTCCCGAGAAAGTCCCCTCAACGTCTGCGTGACGAAGAACGCCGACGCACTGAAAGAGGGAGACAAACAAATTGCAGTTGTAAGAAGAAGAAGAAGAAGTACACATGGCTTGTTAGAGAGGGTTTTGTCTACCCATAATAAATCAATTGGGTTCAGATCGTGACACGTGGCAATCCTGCGTGTTAATCACGGTCTAATATGTTAATCAACCAACAAGACTGCCACACGTCATGATCTGAACTCAGTTAGGTATAAACCCGCACTGCAAGAGGGATACAAACAAATCCCAGTTGTACGAAGAAGTACACATATGGCTTGTTTTTAGAGAGGGTTTTGTCTACTCATAACCCAACTGGGTTCAGATCGTGACACGTGGCAATTCTCCTTGTTAATCACCGTCCAATGTGGTAATCAGCCAACTACACTGCCACGTGTCTCGATCTGAACTCAGTTAGGTATAACCCCGCAAGAGGGAGACAAACAAATCCCAGTTGTAAGAAGTACACTATGGCTTTCTTAGAGGGGGTTTTGTCTATCCACACAACTGTGTTCAGATCGTGACACGTGGCAATACTTCTCGTTAATCACGGTCCAATGTTGTAATCAGTCATCTACACTGCCACGTGTCACGATCTGAACATCAGTTACGTATAATCCAATAATACAACTGGATAAGATAGCATGAGCCCAAGCTTATCAGAGACCTGTCAAGCCCACTGGTGGGCTCGTCGAGGAAGAGAAGCCTCGGTCGCATGAGGATCTCCATGGCGATGCTGACTCGTCTCTTCTCTCCGCCGCTGACTCCGCGGAGGTGCCAGTTTCCGATGACGGTGTCGGCACAGTCTTGGAGCCCCATCTCCACGATCGTGCTCTCCACGAGGGCCCTCTTGTCGCCACGTGGCATTCGATCGGGCAATCGGAGCTGGGCCGAGTAGGATATGGTCTCTCGCACCGTGAGGGTCCCGATTAGGTTGTCGTCTTGCGTCACGTATGCCTGCGAATTTTTTATTTTATTTTTTAAAAAAATGATAAAATAATATGCTTATTATATATATAAATATATTCGAGATCTAATGTGTTATCTGTGCTTTTCTTTTTACTCACGGCAGTTCCGAAGGAGAGCTTCGCCTTACGGCCGTTGAGGAGGACGGCGCCGAGGAGGAAGGCGTTGGCGGCCAATCGGCCCGATAGAGCGTCGAGGAGCGTAGATTTTCCGGATCCCGACGGGCCCATGAGGGCCGTGAAGGTTCCGGGCTCGGCGTAGCCCGAGAGGTTTTCTAGAACGTTCTGCGTTTCTCCGCTGCCGAGGGTTACCATCACTGTCAAGTCCTTCCACGTCAGCCTAGCGGAGACGTCGCCGACGAACTCTGGGTTCGTTTTCTCTTTCCACAGGCTCTCGCTCAATGGGCTCAGGCCTCCAATCACCAGCCCGTTGACACGTGGCTTGCTAGCTTCGATCTCCATCTTCACCTCCTCCGCCGTTGCCGCCGCCTCTGCTGCTGAAGGATTATTACTACCGCCTCTCGTCGCCGACATCTTATATATAGGCAGCTGTGTTGTTGTCTGAGAAACGAAGGACTCGTGAGTTTGACTCACAAAGCTCACACAAAACTTGGCTTTGACCTAAACGATTTTTTAAGACCAATCAAAGCTCATGCGAGAGAGATGATAATGGCGACGATCAACTGCTACGAACCTCCAATGCGATTTCAACGGACGCGAAAAAGAGAAAAAATTAGGGTTTCTTTTTTATATTATTTTGGAAATTGTTCTTACATAAAGATGGCAAAACAGCGCATTAAGGTGAGTTGAAATAATATGTATGTGTATGTAATTAGTACATATTATGAGAAATCTATCTATCTATTTTCCTGCGTGATCATTTAATGAATACGGGTGGGTGTTGGTAGGCGAATCATTTAATGCAAACCGACCCCAAAAGTTAAATGTTTGATGTGTGTGATTAGTAGTAGCAGGAAAGGAATGGGATGTTAATAATTAAGCTGTTATCCATGGACGCATATGAGAACTGTCACATCATTAATGTGTATACGGTACAATGCATGTATGGTGACTTATCATCTTCAACATATTTTTTGTTAAAAGATCGGTGCAATTTACATACTTCAACTATGTTCAATCATATATGTAATAAGAATGTTAGAAGTTCTCAATGTCTTTGGAGGAAATGTCTATGGTTGAATTTTTCTGGCTGCCAAATTATTCGAGCTGAGTCTGTCATACATGGACATGTGTGAATTAACTAACTGGCTGGTTATTGAGGTAACCATGTGATTTACTAATTGGTTCGTGGCCATGGTTTACATGATTCTATATATTTTTTTATTGGATTTATTAATAAATAATCATGAGAGTGATTACACGGGTGGTTACATTGAGAATCGATCTTATTTAATAATGGATTAAAGAAGTTCATCTAATGGATTGCATTTATTTACTATTCTCTTGTATATTTATAAATAGGATGGAATAATGTAATCTCTTATCACATTACATAGATACTGTTACGTTCATGTTTCGAATTTTCTTTATAATATTTGTTGATATTGAACCTCATTTTCATTTTCGACTATGTGACTAAATTAACTTTCAGTATGATTATTTTTGTGGTGTATGTTTATTATTCTAAACAAAGACATAAATAATTAGGAAATTAAGTGAAATCGGACGTGCAGAGTATGGCCAATAAGCAGCCATTACCAAATATCCAATCACAATAATATTACATACTTTGCCATACTTTTCCAATACAAATTGTTTGTATTTATGAATTATCACAAAATGTTCGAATCCTATTCTCAAACATGCAACGTGGACCTATTGGAATTATATGCCAAGGCCATGCTGCTTGTTTTGACTATTGATAGATTGCAGCTTAGGTATTAAGTCATTGTCGATTTAATAATTAACCAACCTTTCTGGTTTTTCATTATGTGCTAAATAAACCTAATATCGAAGGCTTTTTTTAACAAAATAATTCGAAAAAAATTATTAATTTTCTAGGGCGTTTTTTGCACCTATTACTAAAATAGAGCAATTTGCGGGTATTAGGCGCGACGTCGCACCCATTAGTCGCGATTGTCTATTTTCGCGATAAGGTGGGCCATGGTACGGAGCTGTTGTACTAGGCCAATAATTTTTTGGCCCATTACGGAGCGTCGCGGGTAATAGGCGCGACGTCGGGGAAATATAGATCTCAGATCCATTTCCCCGACCCTTACTCTCTCTCTCTCTAAAACCTAACCCTAACCCTCTCCGCCGCCTCCGTCCGCCGCCGCCGCCGCCGTGTTCATCCCGCGCTGCCCGACCGCCAGCCCGGCCACTCTCTCTCTCTCTCTCTCTCTCTCTCTCTCTCTCTCTCTCTCTCTCGCACTCTCTTCGCCACCGGCGCCGCCGCCTCCGTCCTCCGCTCAGCCCGCCGAGGTCACCACGCGCACCTCGCCCGGCCGGCCGCCCTGCCGCCCGCCCTCTCTCTCTATCTCTCTCTCTCTCTCTATCTCTCTCTCTCTCTCTCTCGGTTTCTCATCGCCACCGCCTCCGTCCGCCGTGTTCTTCCTGCGCAGCCCGCCCCGCCCGCCCGACTGCCCTCTCTCTCTCTCTCTCTCTCCGCCGCGTCCACCAACCCGCCGCCCGCTCCGCTGCCGTGTCCAACGCCGTCGCCGTCGCCGTCGCCGCCGCCTCCTCCTCGTATCGGGGTTGTAACGTTTCAGAGCTTTCATGAAGATAGGAAGTTGTTGGACTGAAGTTTCCCAAGTACCGTAAATATTTTCTTTCGCCCTTTTGAGGCCATGCCATGCTTGAATGTATGAGATGTCGTACCCGGTATTGTCCTTCACCAGCTGCTTTACGTTCTTTGGTAGAAATTGAGGGTCTGTCTTCACTATTCCAATCAACATTCTCGCAATTGTGTTTCGCGAAATGTTGCGGTGTGTTCTCGACAACTCGTTCATGTAGCATGTGTGTGGCCCCCCCATATATCGTAATCTTCCAATAACATTTTTTCGGTTTGAAGCATGCTCGTAACCTCCAGTGACAGTCATGGCTATGGTTGCATTTCACGCCCCATACGGTTTTGTTACTTTCTGGGACGTGAAACTCACGTCTAGCCACCCTGTAAGAATAATCGCCAACAGCATCTTGTAAGTGAGCTTTGGTACTAAATGTCATACCGACTCTGAACCTGAGATTGTCCCTACTGTAAAAATCACCGCCGCCCTCGTTGGCTTCTGGAGGCGCCATTTGATATGTTGAATAAAAAGGCACGGGTTGGTAAGGCGCACGAGCATCATCCGCCGGCAATGGAAGGGCATTCTCGGGACCATTATTGTTTCCATCATCGTCGCTATCGTCGTTATCATCTGCGGGATCCAAGAAAATCGTCCAGTGCACCACCAACGTCATCAGCTTCAGAATTGCTAGCGTCACTATTTTGCAAGTCTTCGGGCACAGGCTCAGGTTGTGACACATTCGACATATTAGGAACATCACGACTGCTCGAAGGAATGTTTGTATGAGGAGGGTGGAGTGAAAAGTCACTCATTCCTTGAGTAACTGTGAGATCAGGGAATGAGTGGCTGGAGGTGATGTTGGTGAACACGTCGGGTGCCTCTTGAACGTTCTCGCTGGCCTCGACAAACACTTCAATTAAATTAAGTTCCGCATCAGCATCCAAGAAGTACGATAGTTCCGCGTCGTTTGAAATTTGAAAGAGCCGCTGATTCGAGAATGCTGATAGTATTCATTCTTAACATGAACGGTTAAGGAGGAAAAATTGTTGTCGAGGTGAATAACCTCATATAGCATGCCCAGTAATTGAGCAAAGCTAGTGTCGCGACGAATTCGTCTAAGAGAAATGGGTGGGATGCTGTAACAGATGGAGTTTGATTCAGTAATGATTTCGCCACCGTAGTAGATAGAGACTTGAATTTTGATAGATGTCATAATTTGAGGAGAAATTTAAATACTTCAAGTTGTTTTTTTATATATCAATGTATACGAAATTATAGTGCTTTATGTAGGGAAAATCGTCGCATTTAATGGACGCGACATCGCATCTATTGGACGCGACGATTCTTCTGCAAAACTCGTGAACGTTACGTCCACATCAGTTCTGCAAAAAGAAAAAGAAAATTACAGACAACGCGTGATCGATTTGTCACATCATCGCGCCCAATGGACGCGACGTCGTATCCATTAAACGCGACGACGGGCCCAGATACGTTATCGGCCCGTTTTAGGGCCCGTTTAAACGGACCATAATGAACGTCGCATGTAATGGGTGCGACGTCGCGCCTAATGGCCGCGACGTCGCGGGTATGCCTGCTCTATTTTAGTAATAGGTACAAAAAACGCCCTATTTTAAAAATTAATCTTTTTTTTCGATTTATTTTGTTAAAAAAGCCTAATATAGAATTATATATATATTTTTTCTTTTTGATGAACCTTTCTAAGACGCTATATTTTCTATTTATTTTAAGTTTCACTGGGTGATAACTTTGAAATTTGGAAACTACAGTGGCTACTGTACAATTTACATTAACTGATTGCTTTTATCTTATATTTTATTTTGTGATCTTTTTCAAAATGTTGATATAAAAATCAGTAACAGAAAAAAATCTTATTTTCTGTTTCGATAGGTTTGACTTTGACCCGGTGGAAATTACTGAACAAAGACGGTTTCTATTCTACTTCCTTCATCTTGAATCTCGTTCACCGGATTGGGAGAATCAGATAGTTAGCATGTAAAAGCTGCATCGATTGAATTTCACTCGACAATGCTTCTGCTTCTACTTTCAATCTTCATTTTTGGTGCTCTTGCCGTAATTGCGCTCGAGGCGGTTGTGGTGTGGGTGTTGATTCTTCGTCTGAGTCGAAAAGTCGAGAGAGATGCACTCAAATTTAAATCGGAGTCTCCAGTTCGTGATCTCGACCCTTCTTTGTACGAGAAGCAGGTTTGATTTGTTTAATTTCGTTTGGTTGCGCTGAATTTGGTGATAGGATTGTGTATTAACTTCTTGCGTCGATGCCTGGCTTAATTGTGGGGGAAATTGGATTGAAAGCGGGAATTATGATCTATGAATAATGTAATACTACGATGAAGACCATAATCCCCAAAACTTAAATCGAGAAATGTCCGGACAAGAAGAGTTTGAGATTATTTATTTTCTTGATGTAGTGAGGTTCTGTCCATCACAGGATGGAATATTTGGTATATATGAGGCTTTGGGTACTCATAGATGTTATAGATTATAGAAACATAGAAGAAAACACGCTGTTTATAATCGAGGATTGAACGTGTAAGACTAGTCTTTGTTGGAGTCTCCTTGTTATGATCAAGAACGATCTCTATATATGTATTATATATCTAAGGCAGTGCGTTTTTGTTTCTATCCTGAATATACTTTGTTATTTTTATGTTTATGCATACTCCCTTTACAGTTTGCATAAACATATTATTCCTATCTTGCGTATAGGGGACTATTTGGGTTTTAGAACCAGATAAAGTTCCCAAGTTTGGGGTTGAAGACCAAGTGTCATCAGAGCAAAGGAGGAGAAAGGATATCATGGAGGTTACACCAGTCAAAAAACAAGCTAGAATTAAGGATAATTCTCTCATCCTTTCAGAGTCCGATGGTTCCCATGTGGAGATTCTTCTCAGTGGCTGCACAATACTTTCTGTTTCCGCTACGAATTTGCCATCAAGAAAATGGTGATTTATACTTCTTGCATTGGATAAAGTTTTTGAATGCACCATATGTGCTTTGAGTGCTGTGTCTTTTATGTCTCCTGGAATATTTGGTTCCAAAGTCCTTTTACCCCAATAAATACAAAGGCGTATATCAGGAAGAAGATATGTAGCATTTGCATTTCTCTAGTTATAAAGCTGGTAAGTTGTGTCGACTAGAAATATTGAGAATCTATTTGCATTTTAAACCCACCAGTGAATTTGTGATAATATCTTTGTGACTTTTAGAAAATCGTCGATGAAGTTTGTCATAAAATGAGCCCTCAAAATTGTTATAACCAACAGATTAGTCGTAACGAAAAGGTTTAAGATTCAGGATGACCAAACACCATTCTATGGTTCAAATTGCTGTTGGTTGTTTATTTTTTTTAGGAATTAACAGTAAAATATCTGTGTACATCGTCATTGGTAATTTTCCTAACGCCACAATGTGCTGCATGTTATATAATGGAACACATTTGCAAAAATTACCAAGTATGTGAAATGGATATTGTTAAGACCAAGGGTATGATTAGTTCTCATCCAGTTCTGTTCTTAAGTTAGCAGGTATAGATCAACTCCAACATTTACGTTAATGTGGTCTGGTAAAATTTTCAGATGTGCCCATCGATTATACCTTGTTCGGGTTTTGTTTTCCGCACTTCCTAGAACCAGTCTGTTGACTTGTTTGGAACCGAGTACGGAAAACTCGTTAATTGACATCTTTTTTTCTTTCTGAATAATAGGGCCAAAAGGTACCCGATCAAAATAGAAAGCAAGGAGTTTGCTATATATCGAGGAAGCAGAAACGTTTATGTATACTTAGAGACATCTTGGGACAAGGAATCCTGGTGCAGAGTCTTGCGTCTTGCTTCCTTCAAGGACAAAGAGAAAATTGCATGGTTTTCCAATATGAGGATGGAATTTCTCCACTATCTGGCATCACTAAATGCAGGATATCCATCTTTACTCAAGCCATCAGCAGGTTCCTGTTCCGACTTGCTAGATAAGTCTGTCAAGTTTGAGAATTCCTCGTCTAAGGTTCGGCACTTTATCAAAAAACTTGCAAAGAAGGCTTCTAAAAGTGGACATGACTATAAAGCCGGTGGAGTATCCGTTTCGGGCCATGATGATAGAAAATTAAATGAGTCATATTTGTTTCAGGACTCAACTTTAACTAGTAACTTAGATAGGGTAGAGCAAAAAGGAAAATCCATTAATATTCCTTCGGATGATTCTAGTGTGCCATCATCGATCCCAACCTCTTCTGAGGCAGGAACAGGAAATCATTTACCTGGACCCTCTGGCTTGGTCTCCAACTACAGGAGTGTGGATGAGGGAACGCTGTGCTTGAATCTTATAATCTCGCGTCTGTTCTTTGATGTAAAAAATAATTCTCAGATCAACAATGCTGTACAAAATCGGATTCAGGTTTGTATTTTCTTTCCTGACTCCATGTTTTATCATTTGAGCTTGATGTCTGATGCTACTAATTATTTTCTCACTACTGCCAAAGATGATACTTAACATTTTACTTAGTTATAACTTATGGCTTATAATGCTGAGCTTCCTTAGCATTAGAATTGCAGTGTTTTAGGTTTAGCATCAATTAAAGTGTTTCATGTACGCTCCACCGCCAAATATCTTAAAGGATTGCCACTAATGTGATGGATCTCTGCACTTAGTCGCCCGGAATTGTGAAATAGATGATTTAGTCTTTGCAATTGGTGTAAATGGTTCTCTGATTCAGTGTATGCCTAAACATTGTCTCATCGTATGATGCAACAGCGAACCTTATCTAGCATGAGGATCCCTACTTACATAGATGAAGTAAAATGTACATCTGTCAATACTGGTAAACTCCCTCCTCGGATCATTGCGATGAGAGTTCTTCCATCTGATATGAATGAGTTGTGGGCCCTGGAACTGGATGTTGAGTATGTAGGTGGAATGGTTCTGGGTGTTGAGACAAGGTTGAAAGTTCAAGAATTAGAATCTGAAGAGCGTACGAATTTTGAGTCGGATTCTGTTCGTGAGGTCACCGCTGATCTACTGGAAGATTTTGGGCATATAGGGGAAGAGTTCCAGATCTCTGAAATGGCAGAGCAAAATCCTAAAGATGATCATGATTCAGGTGTGTTACTAACTGTTAATGTAACTCTTTGTTCTTTTATTTTTTATTAGAAAAATGACCTTCGAGTGGGTTCTTATTTGAGACGGTGGTACAAAGGGATTTGATTGGTGATTTTCTTGGATCTGTTTTTTTAATTGGGGTGCTGAGATATTGGGCTCTGCAGCGAGCAATGAAAATGAATAGTCTTATTACCATAGAATAAAGTTGGATCATTTACGGCGTGGTCTTATGTATCTTACCATTTGACTTCTTCACTTATTTTCCCATCTTAGTATGAAGAATAGTATAAGGTCACCATGCCTTCTATTATCAATACGTTCTCGAACTAAGCATTGGATTTCAAACTTCAACAATGCACTTATCTTCATTTACTTGATCCGCTTCTTAGTCTAAGGTGTTTGAAAATGTCTAATTCTCTGCTCCGGCTTATGCTTTTATTATTTTAGTCTGCCAGCTTTGGAATATTATGTTACCGCATGTTTCTTTTAATGTCCCACATGCATCACAATTACAATGATTACATGTATGGAAGATTGTTTGCAATATATTTTTGGAAAATGCACATAGTCCTTGTATCTTATTTGCCTAAATTATTCCGGCATTGTACTATGCAGATGAAAATGAAAACTTCAAGACCTCGGGGCAAACAGCCTCTCAAGGTTCTAGATGGAAGACTTTAATGAATTCTATCACCAAACAGGTTTCTCAGGTTTGTAAATCTATCTTGTGTTAAATCCTCCACATGTCACTTTCTATTTTACAACCTACATTTGCATATTCTTTTGCTTGTTTTATTGTAATCCGAACTAGATAGTCGATAGTTTCCAGGACTAAATCTTTAGTCAGCAACTGTTCAGTTCTAGCTAAAAAATGTTAAGTCTTTGCCATTTTGTATGCTCCACTTCATAGTTTTATTGCAACTCAACCCTCTACGGAACATATTCTTGCAACCGCTTAAATAATTATCCGAAACATGCCTTTCTTGTTTCCCTTATGTTTCAACTATATGACAAATAAGTTCAAAGGGATGCCTTTATTTGTTGTGAGTGATCCTTTCTTTCTTATTCGAAGGTACCTCTCTCACTAGAGATAAAAGTCTCTTCTCTTAGGGGAACGATACGGTTGTGTGTTAAGCCGCCGCCTTCGGATCAATTATGGTTTTGCTTCACTTCAATGCCCGATATTCAGTTCGATTTGGGATCTTCCGTTGGCGACCACCAAATCACAAGCGGACGCCTTGCTTTGTTCCTCATCAACCGATTCAAGGTCAGATATTTTACTTGTATGCCGAATGATGATCATTTTTTTTTTAAATTTACTCCAATTTTGCAATCTTTTTTTTTTCTATAACTATTTGCAGGTGGCAATTAATGATACTCTGGTCCTACCGAACAACGACTCCATCGCCATCCCGTGGATGTTGGCTGAAAAAGACGATTGGGTCCCTAGAAAAAACGCACCTTTCATGTGGTACAAATCATCCGGTCAAGAATCCGACGGTGGTAATAATACGAAAAAACGAGCAGCAACCGAACCCAATCAAGAAAACCCCTCGAAGTCATCAGAAGTCAAACACGAGAAATCGAAAAGTCACGGTCCCGCTCTACAAGCGGTACCCGGGCCCTTATCAGGCGACGATTCTCTCCCCGGTCTCAAAGAGCCTCTGTTGAACAAGGTGAAATCAGCAGATTCTGTTTCTGGGATCGTTGAGGCTAATAAAACGGAGTTGCAAATTCAATCTCGGTCTCTGATTTCTATGGAGGGACAACAAGCTCAGAGCTCGGAGGAGGACGAACCGAGGCAATATAAGAGGTTAGGGCCTCGAGAGAGGATGCTCGGTTTGGGTAAGAAAATGGGGGAGAAGCTCGAGGTTAAGAGGAGGCATTTCGAGGAGAAGGGGAGGAGTTTCGTGGAGAAGATGAGGGCACCGCGGGAGTGATAAAAAAGGGCACGTTACACACTTTGTGATGCGTAATGCTGCTTTCCGTTGGTTCTTTTAGTTTTTAAGTAACGTTTTAAGGTGCATATATTCTCTTTTGCGTTCAACACATTGTACAAATGGATTTGAGTGACCACAAATTTGTAAGGACTGCTTTTTTTTTTTTGCTGCTCTCCTATCACAATATCTAGTGGGTTTGGATACAAAAAAGGGTTAATTGTTATGTCCCCACGTGGACGTACTACGCATGCTACTTCCTATATTTTTTCAAGCGAAACTCCCATTTGATGTTTAAACATATCGTCGTATCCCCATGTTATCGAAAATTTAGCATTGTACATAAAAAAAAGGTATAAACGAATAAACGGAAAGGAAATAAATTACTGAGGGTTTTCCAATATTTACTAGAGAGATTTTGGTGTGGATGGAGTTGTTATATGGAATTTAGCCTGTATAAAGGCCGGTAATGTCGTGCTTCACCGTTAATATATGAAGAATAAGGCCCATTCGTAATGGGCTGATGGAGAGTTTTTATACGGCCCATAATGAAAATCGTTTCTAACCATCAGCGACTTTAAGCTGCCTAAGCAACAATTTAAATTCCCTGGAGGAGCAGCCAACCACACCGCCTTCATCACTTTACTCGCGTCGGAAGTGAGAAGACAGAAACAGCTGGAGACAAACCCAGCCAGGAGAGATGGCTTCTGTTACCGCGCTCTCACTAACAGTTGCTCCCGTGAGTTACTCCTATGGCTCTCGTTTCCTTCCAATTCGCACACGATTTCGTATTGTTTTGTCGGTTTTTATCTCCTAAATGTTCGTTTCGACGTTTCAGTTCAGCTGGAAATCTTCCGTGCGAGGCAAACAATTGAAGGCACCCTCGCCTAATAGGAGGTTTCCGAAGGGGAAAATTGATGGATTCGGTGGTGTTAGGGCTTGGTTTATCGACCCCACGCAGCAGCCAATTCTCGAGAAGGCTTTGAAGGTGTGGAATCTCTTACCTTAAACCTAACATTCTATGTAACTTGCAATCTTGTTTTCTTCATGAACTTCCAATTATGAATGTGCTTGTATTGGAGTTGGACTTCGTAGTTGTGTTCCCCTTGTGCCTTTGTTATTTATTCCACATCAGTTTAGGATAAGAAAGGTACTGTGGCTTCCCTCTCCTGTTTAAGGAGGATTATATCCTATAGTTCATTCACAACAGAAAGATAATTTGTGTTAACAGTTAATTCTAAGAAATTACCTTTGAGTCAGATAAATTGTGTGATTGTAATTTACACACAATGAATTTTCTACTGCTTTGGAGTTGCCGGAATTCCCTACAAGTTGTATATAGGACATATGTTTTGCAATACTTGGGCATGTAATAACCCTAAAACCCATCTTCCAAATGCAGACACAAGATGTGTCGAAATGTCTAATTGTTGAAACCTTTGTTGTAAAATAAGACACCCTTTTTTTTTCCCTAATTGAACCATTTTTCTCCTTTCAAGTTTGTAAGGTTTTTTATTCATCCGTATCATTTATTGTTCAGGAGCCGGTTGCCTTCATGGGAGGAGTACTTGCAGGCCTCTTGAGGCTCGATTTAAACGAAGAACCCTTAAAAGAATGGGTCGTGAGGACAGTCGAAGCCTCGGGGATCACCGAGGACGAGATCGCAAAAACCGATGCTGACGATGATGATGCTCGAGAAGCGACTCCCCAGCTGATTGAAATTGAATAAACGAATACCATGATTTAATAAAAGCTACTGGTCCTCTTGGAGAATGTATTATTAAACTACATGATCCTTCTGTAAGAGAAAAAAATAAATACAAATCATAAATACATTACACCTTTAATTCTCATTACTACTTGCTTGTGTAATAATATATCATATGTGGCTTCCCTTAACCTATCTGGTCCTTCAGTATCCTCCTAAGATACTCCACCTGCTCAAATTCACCTTGAAGCTCTTCCCACTGCAATCATCAACCACAGCACATTTAGGACCAAAATTTCATCAATCTCAACTAAAATCTACAAAGCAACTCAAAGGTTCAATCTTTGCAATAACATAAATTTGCAATAAGATCACTCACCTCATGATGAGTTACAGACACGAGCTTCCAACCCGCAGCAGCAACGTAACGCCGTTTCAACATCGTGTGACCGAGTGGAGAAACTGCACAAGCTCAACCAAGAAATGATCAATAAAAAAATGTCACCAAATGTTAGCAAAATATTTTAAAATATCACTAAATACCCACATAGATTTCGAGAGAAATGAGTGGGCCCGTCGATCTCGAGGGCAACCCTCCTATCAACCAACACCGCATCGAGAGTGTACCCTCCTTCAACCGCATACTCCTTAATCCACTCCAAGCCCGTAGCCACGAGAAGACGTGCCACCTCGTTCTGGAAAGAAGAAGTCACCTTCTGATTGAACTTCTTGGTCTTACCGGCTCGCGAGATTTTGCTCTCGAGCTCATCGGGCAGCGGGAGACCGAGCCCCGGGTGCTCGAGCTTCAGGCACTCGTTCACCAAATGGACCTGAGAGGCAAACATGATGTCTTCCCTGTATTGCTCCGATATCCTCTGCTCTTTGAAATGACTGAGGCTTTCCCACACGTTCTTGAAGAACCGTGTGTCTAGTTTTCCAAGAACCGCGTAGGACCACGATATGCTGCCTAGCTGATCTCTTACAAACGTGAGCTTTGGAGAATCTGAGGTTTCATGTGGTGTTAAATTTTCGTGATCTTCATCAAAATGAGACATTTCTTGGTTCGAGCAGCACTTGAACTGCTCTAAATCCTTATAGACAGCATCGAGGGAGCCCAGCAACGAATCTGCAGGCTCGTAGAGAGAAGCAAAAGCCCACAAAACCTGAGCTATTTCTTGCCCACGAAACGTGCTTATTACATCAGCTGCTCTATCAGACAAAGCTGCAAAGAGCCTCGGAGCAGAGTGCTGCATAGAAGCGAAAGCTCCAGCGATATTAGCAACGTTTTGGGAATTAAACTCGTGGGCTTTGGTCAAAGCCACCTCAGCTACTCTGTCCATTTCTGACAGATAGAGAAGCTCTCCCCCGATTTTAGACAGGGCCCACGCGATATTCGACACTCCCTGGCCCGAGCACTCGGGCAACGACGTCATCGCCATGCCCACGAGCACGCACATCTCCCTCTGCCTGGCGAACGCGAGCCTGCGGGATCTGTTCATGGAGACCTTCTCCATGTTCTTGGCGATCCTGTGCAGAGCTGTGGCTATGTTGAGAGGGGTAAGAGGCGAAGGGCTGAGCCCTTTTGCTACGGCACTGATGGCATCGGTCACGATTTCTAGGACTTGCTCGCAAGTCTGTGATTCAACGATGGATTTGTTCAAGTTCACCTCTTTTTTACGGTCTGAGGGGCCCGAGAATTGAGAGAGACTCTGCAGAAATGCCTCCCTGTTTCTCTCTTTCCTCTCCTCGAAGGTGCCGCCTGCTAACGTACTCACTGCGTGTTTGAGGTCCGTTGTCTTGTCCAGTGAGGCAATATCGAAATCGAGATCTTCGAAATCATCTGATTCCTCATCATCGTCGTCACCATCTTCGTCGTCGCTGAAGGTCGGCTTATTTACAGTAAGGGGCGCCTTTTTCTTTTTCTTTTTCCTTTTCTTTTTGTCGGTAGTCACGAGTCTCTCCATCCTCGAGCTCAATCCTCTGGCCTCGATTGATCGGAGAGCAACCTTCCTAGCCCTTACGCACCAATCCATCCCACCGTCTTCTTCCTGCAAAACCCTAGAATTTATTTTCTGCTTTTTCTTCTTGTCGGGAGCCGAATTCCCGCTAGGTTTTATCTCGCCGAGGAACACTGCCTCCCAATTCGCGCTGCTCGGAGCTTCAACGCCGCTTTCTTTCTCAGCTCTGCTGTCATCGACGGCGTCGTCTACGTCATCTCCAGCTTCAACAGGAACATAGTTGCTGTTTTTACTACACTTCGTAGTGTAATTTACACTACAGTGCCTTTTGAAAAGATAGCCAATCGGCGCTCTAGGGTTTGTTGCACGAAATGAAGTCTTGGAGGAGAATGAGTTCGTCGTCGATGGTATGCGGAGGGCAGCGACCGAGTTTATCAATCGTGAAGCTTCCATGGCTATGACTCTCTATCTACTCCGTTGAGAGAAGCATTCATTTCATGGTTTTATCGACGATTCTGTGGAAGAATTGTCGTTGCGATCGACGATTCTAATGTTTTTTTATCAGGTGAGTTTCTGGATTATTACAATCAACTCCTATTAAAGTACTTAATTATAAATGTCCACGCACTGTTTGATATAATTACAATTTGCGTCCAAATTAATGAATTTGTCTTTATTAGATATAAAATCCATATTTCAGTGCGAATTCTCTCTACGATCAGTCCATGGCGGCGCAGATTGAAGCTCAGCTGCCATTACATGGAAACAAGTAATGGAGGCTGTTCACTGCCTTCAGCGACAATGATTCCATTTCAGATATATGAACTGAGAGGTATACTTCAAAAATGTGGAAGCCATTACAATCTGATCAATCAAATCCTCGCATGCAGCATCTCGTTAGGAGTTCCTCAGGATATTATAACAACCAGGTTCGTCGATGTTTATGCACGACTCAACAAAGTAGGTGAAGTCCACAAACTGTTCGGTGATATGTCTCACAGAAATGTTGGGTCGTGGACCACTCTTCAAAACCTGTATCTCCGACTAAAGCAGCCCAAGAAAGCTCTGGTTCTGTTTTCTAAATTAATATGGTCCGGTGTTTCGAAGCCCGATTCGCATTCCCTAGTCGCCACTCTCTCTGCTTGCGCACATCTCAAGGACTTGGTGAGTGGAAGAGTGATTCATGGGATGGTGTATAAGTTTATCGAACGAGCAACACCGAGTTTGCACAATGCTTTGATTGATATGTACGGCAAAAGTGGAAGAATAAAATCGGCTGAAAGGGTGTTTCATGAAATTGATTTCAGGGATGTAGCCATATGGACTTGTTTGGTCAATGGGTATATTGTCAGCGGTGACATGGATTCTGCTAAGGATCTGTTCGATGAAATGCCCGAGAGAAACGTGGTTTCTTGGACTTCGATGATCGTGGGGCACGTGAGGAACGGGAATCCCGTTGAGGCATTGGAGCTCTTCGTCAAAATGAGGAATGAGCTTAATGAAAATTGTTGCCCTACAACGGTCACCATCGTTGCACTTCTCTCTGGATGTGCAGATATTGGGGCACTTAATTTGGGTAGCTCAATCCATGCATACGTTAACAAACGGACCGGGTTTGTTTTAGATGTTACGGTAAATAACGGGTTGATCGATATGTATGGAAAAAGTGGAGATCTTGATTCAGCGGTGAGGTTATTCAAGAACTTGAGAAGAAAAGACTTGTTTTCATGGACAAGCATGATTTCTTGCTTAGCAATCAACGGTAGAGGAAAACAAGCCCTTATGGTTTTCGATTCGATGCTGAGATCACGAATCAGAGCCAACGAAGTCACCTACTTGGCAGTTTTATCAGCTTGCAGGCACGCAGGATTGGTCAACGAGGGCGAAAATTGCTTCAAAAAATTCGTAAATTTATACCGTATGAAGCCAAGGATCGAGCATTTTGGGTGCATGATTGATCTTTACGTGAGAGCAGGAATGTTAGAGAAAGCCCTGAAACTGATCGAGGAAATGCCCATGAGACCCGATGCTGTGATATGGAGATCTATATTAGGTGCTTGTGTTGCAGCAGAAAACTTGGAGTTGGCTGAATTTGCAGGGAAGAAAGCACTCGAGCTCGAGCCCAGTGATGATTCGGTGTACGTTCTTCTTCTGAGCATGTACGTGTCGAAAAAAATGGGAGATGATGCTTTGAAGGCGATGAAATCTATGAGGGATCAGAAAATCAAGAAAACTCCGGGCTGTAGTTGGATAGAAGTGAACGGCGTTGTTCATGAATTCGTTGCAGAGGCTTCACCGCTCCACGTGAGTGATGAGACCGTGTTTGTTCTTGGTGGATTTATCGAACATTCAAAACCTGATGTTGATATTATTTTGTTTGAGTAACAGAGCAAAGGAACTTCAGTTAGTGATGCTATCAACAATTTAGACAGAGTAAATGCTTACAGTAAAGAACTGAAACAAGAACTACTGTTGCCTGAAAAGCTACAAGAAAGCCAGTTTTATGGAGACAATAACATAGGATGTAACAGGGAAGAAGAAAAAAAATAAAAAAAAAAAAGAAAGAAAGAAAGAAAGAAAGAAAGAAAGATATTTTGCCTATTTGGGGAGAAGTGCTTTGTGGGCTTTGTAGGAAAGTATCACATTCCAAACCAATGCAATGAAATTTGCAGCAAGAACCTGTAATGTAAGAAGGGACACATACTTCAATTTTTGGTACAAAAGCCATAAAACTACATTGCCACAGTAAACTTTGGTAAAGAACCTGAAACTGCTGGGGCACGAATCGAAAGTTGAGGAACTGAAAGGGTATCCAAAGCTGCCAATTTGCAATAACCGAAGACAACCACTCCTAGAAAAAACACACACCATATATAATGTTGTGTAAGATTATTACTTGAGAAAAAAAAAATGCAATCTCATTGAGTTTTCTTCATTCAGTACCTGTTTGAGCTTCGGGATCGCTTGCGATGGCTTGCCCTCGAGGGTCACCACGGTGGACAGGAATATCCCGATGAAGATCGGAGAGAAAATAAACTGCATCAACATACATTAAGATGTTAATGATAATGATAATTCATACAAAATTAACTCAAATTAGCTAAGAGAAGTCACCTACCTGATCAAGGATAAGCCTCCTTATAGCACCAGAAGCACCGGGCATCGTCACCAGTTTACTCAAATACGAATACCTTTTTTTCAAATTTCTCACAAAATTTACCGTTAATGCACACAACTGCACATAAAGAAAGAAAGAAAGAAGTTTTAGGGTTATTACCAGAAATGCAATGTGGGACCGACTAAGAGAAGCCCGAGGAGCGTGAAGATGCTCGTTCTCTTCAAATCTAGAGAAGGCACTCTATCGACGACGAGCTGAGGAAACATTCGATTCTCATTATATTAGTAACAAAAGAATCTCATGCTTTTTAATGTTTTGTTTATCATTTGATTTCGTTGTAAGCCTTTGTCTAATGCCTTAAACATCTGTAAGATATCTGATGAACCAAAAATGATCAGAGTTTTACCTGACAAACAAGATCCCCAATCAGAGTTATAAATGCAGAAGTAACAGCTTTTGTCATCACAGGATTTTCGGCAAGAACAGAAAGATACCTAAGAGAAATTTGCAGTCGAATTTGATTAATTTTCACTATACTTCTACCAATATTATCATCACAGAAGCTCATTTGAATAAAATAATCCCAAATATGGACATAAAAACATGAACAAGGTTTTCTTTAATAAGCCCAGTCGCTTACCATGAGAGGAACGACGAGTTATTACCCCCTTCATCTCCGTCGCCACCGTCACCACCGCCGCCGCCGCCGCCGGCACCGCCGCTTCCGCCATCTCCAAATTCACCGCCCCTTCCGCCTCCCGAGGACGCCCTCAACGAGACCCACCGACCTAAATTACCCGATCCAGTTTCCGAAGGCCCAGAGGATATCAAAAGCCCAATTGCAGGCGGCGAAGAGATCCCACCACGACGGCTCGAAAAGCTCAGCCTATTTTGGTACATACGGTCCTTGCTCCGACAGCCGACAACGCGCAAGAGAAAGGAGCTCTGGGTAAGCGTCGCTGCGTTCGGCGACGCCATGGATGGACTCGAACGCACACGGTGAAGCTCACGGATAAAAAAACTAACGAATCGTCGCCGCCTCGCCTCGGCGAAATGTGCACTCGGGGGGCTTTGTGAGGTTTTAGAGTCGTAGCCGTAGCTTATCCATTTATGTAATATATAAAATTTAAACAAAATCTATTTTTCACTTTAACATTTTATTTTATTCTTCTCGTTTCGTCTTCATCTTCTTGATTGACTCAGGAAACTGGTTCCAAAACCAAAAACCCCATTACCCGAAACCCGACCCGGATCCGCGAACCATGAGCAACACCTCAGTACTTAACCGAATTCATTAGAAAAGCTGTATCTTTATTATCAAAAAAAAAAAACAAAAACATAAAATGCAGCACAATCATCAATCTCTAACAGACACCAGAAAACAGAAGCCCCAAATCATCATCGGCACAGGGATTTTTCACGGCTTGAGATGCTCGTAAGTCATCAAGAACAAATGAGGAAACGTAGTCCCAAAGAAGGCGCCGTCGATAGTTTTGTTCCAGTCGAAATCTTCTTCATTGAGGAAACAGCCTCGTTCGGTGTCTTGAGGATAAAAGATATCTTCGCATTTCGGGCAGAAAATGCGCACGAAGCTCTTGCCAGGCTCGTCGCTTTCTCCTACGGGGAGACAAGGCTGACTATTGCAGGAGACTCGATAGCATCTTCCGAAGACTTTGTTTTGGTACTTCTCTAACTGTAATAATTCAACGGAGAGCGCACAAAATACAGACAACGTAAGAGGAAACGGAATACATCGTTAGAGAACGAAGAAGAAGGAGAGAGATTTTACCATTTTAGCCATTCCTTGGTCGGTCAAAATGTATCTGGCGTGAATTAGGCCGTAGAGCACTTTAGCATGCGATTCTCTCTGCTCCTCACTCAGATGATGAGCTTTTGGGATGAGGAAAAAAAATGCAATCGTTAGAGATTATAGTTTGAAAAGTGAAGAGGAAACCCTAATTATATATATAGGGGAAAAAAGCTCACCAGCAGGAGGAGATTGAATCCCGAGAATCAAGTTGCGAACCTCTTCGTACTCTTTGAAGTATTTGCGCAAGCCATGAAGGTTAAAGTCGTCTCTGATATATTCCTCATCAACTTCGCAGAAGAATTCGTGCCCTTGTGCGCTGCAAAACTGTGAAATCCAAGAGTTTTTGCTGTGAATCTCTTCGGAGGCATCTGCTATCTCGCTGTGATCTGTTGTTTTATCATCAACGATAGAAAACGCAAGGAAAGAAAAAGGGTTTTACGAGAGAAGATCTTCATCAATGGCTCATGAGAGAAAGCACTACAAAAAAAAATGAAGAAAAAAACCCTAAATAGACGATGATGATTGTGTTGGTACTTACCGGTTCCAGTGTAGTCCATGGGATCCGCCATTTCTGTAAACCCTCTCTAGAATAATATGATATGTATAGAAATGCACGCAAAAATGAACGAGGCTTCATGGGGAGAGGGAGCGGTTACTTATAGGCGGTAGAGTTCGTTATTTTTTAAAAAAGAAAAAAGAAAAGAAACAAGCTAATAAATTGCTGGTGTTTTCGTTATTGCAACTCTGGACTTTAATTGGGCTTTTAATGGGCTTAAGTTTGCGTGAAAACGCAATGTAATAAAAATAAATCATTTTTTTTATGTAATAGTAAATGTGATTTATTTTTATGATCTAACATCTTTTAAATACATGAGAGTGCCCTTATTTTACCTAAAATCGAACTTTGGTTGGCTGGGAATTTTTTTGTATGTGTGAATAATAATATCTCGAGATCCACGAATTCAAGCACCAACAGAAGAAAAGCTTACTAGCGTTATTGATCACAAATTTTCTCAAGAACTGTCCAACAAGTTTTCAATCTACTTTTTTCAGTTCAATTTTTTTTTTTATTAGCACTTTCATCTTCTTCACCATTTTAAACTGGTTGTAATACTGTCGAGATTACTTGTCCCACATCGGGAAATTAATTTCACCTGACTCGATATATAAATAAAAAAGGTCTCTCCTCCTCCTATCACCAATTGATTTTAGGAAGGAACCCTCAATTTAACAAATACTAACTAACGAACACCACCTCAAATTCATTACTGCTAAGATATGTGTTCAAGTTCATACCAACCCTCGATCAGATATAGCCTGTAACTGCGCATTCCCAAAAAAAAAATGAAAAAAGAAAGAAAACTATAGCAGCAATCAAAGAAGATTCATTGACATATTATTGATTAAAGCTAAGCCCACATCAAGCTAGGGTTTTTGTGGGATCTTATGAAGCCAAAAACTATGTAGGTAATTTATTTGGGCTTGAGGTGCTTGTAAGTCTCCAGGAACAAATGTGGGAATGAGGTCCCAATATACGAGCCGTCGGTGGAACCTATTTTTTCGCAGTCAAAATGAAAAAAATCAAAAAATTCGACAATTAACAATCCATGTAATATATATATATATATATATATATATATATATATATATATATATATATATATATATATACCGGGGACAATGCCACGGTAGTCGGGCTGAACATGATATATGTCTTTGCATTTGGGACAGAATATTCTCACGAGGCTCTTTCCATGTACGTCGTCTTCTCCCACGGGAAGGCAACTTTCTCTACGGCACAAAACCCTAGGGCAACTCCCAAACACATTCATTTTGTACTTCTCTAACTGTGTAATAATAATATATCATTATTCAAAAACGCACCACAATTATATTGCGGACACATATAACGCAAGAGGATATATATATATATATATATATATACATAGAGAGAGAGAGAGAGAGAGTAATAACACCATTAAAGCCATTCCTTTGTTCGTCAGAATGTATCTGGCGTGAATTAGGCCGTACAGTATTTCGGCACACGATTGAATCAGTTCTTTCTGCTCCCAACTCACATCAGCTTATTATTTGAAAGAGAAAGAAGACACACAACGCAAAAAATAAGAAAAGGGAAAATGAATGAAATCTTTAAAGATTATGTAACTCAATCATCAGTCATCGAAAGAAGAAACTTAACCCACACTATGGAAAATAAAAAATTGCTCACCGGGAGAAGATTGAATGCCAAGAATCAAGTGGAGGGCGTCATCGTACTCTTTTCTGATGTATTCCTCATCGATTTCGCAGAAGAATTCATTTCCCGGCAAGCTGCAGAACCTCGAAATCCAAGACTTGCCGTCCCATTGGGAGACCGTTTTTTCGCTTTGATCTGTTGAGTATCCGTCTTCAAGGAGAGAATTAATTATAGGGGACGAATTGAACGACAAGGCAACGAAGAAAGATTAACCAGAAGTAGATAAGATCTTCAATGGCTGAAGAAACTGAAAGCAATAAAAAAACCCTATAATTGTGTTATTGGTGCCTACCAATTGCAGTGCTTCCCGAGGAATCCACCATTTCTACCCGCCTTTCGATCGAGAATATGTAAAATGCACGAAGGCACAGCAAAACTGAAACGAGGGTTCTTGGGAGGGAGAGAGAGAGCGGTTATTTTTAAAGGCGGTAGATAGTTTTTGTTATGTTCTAACTGACTGCTTAAATCGCTTGTGCAGACGACGATCTTTCAACAACTCGATTCTGAGCCAAGTTGGGTCTTTAATGGGCCTACGTTTGAGTGGCAATAAGAGGCTTTAAATAAACAGGCCCGATCAATCGATAGATGTTTACGATATGCGCCTTTGATGATTATTAGTTTATTACAACCTATTATTTATTTCTTTATTAGTTAAATTTTACTACAACAACGTCACCAGTCAGTCACTGATATGCACGATTTAATCCTTTGATTTTTCTTCTTTGTATTAATCATTATATTTATTTCATTTTTTACTTTAGGAGGTTCTTTACTTCGATTTCTTACTTGCAATTAAACCATTAAACCCTAAACAACAAATTTTTCGAAAACCCCTATTTCAAATTCGTGTTCAAGTTCACAAAATCCCACAAAACACAAACAAATAACCGAATTTGATTAGAGCCGTAACTTTATTCAAAAACAAGAAACATCGGCACCAAACATTCACTAAAGATGCTGCAAAGCCTCCAACGTCAATCGGAAACCTAAATCTTTTATCCAAGTTCAGACAACAAAACCCACAAACCACAACAAATATAGCAGATCAAAGAAAAAAGAAAATCACAGACCAAAGATTCACTAACATCAAGCAAGTAAAATCTCCCAAGTATCAGCAAGCCCACGTTGTACATCAAGGTTTGTGGACCTTGAAGCCATAAACCCTAGGAACATAGCTCTCCTTATCCTGCTGCGGCTTGAGGTGCTCGAAGTTCATCATGAACAAATGAGGGAACGAGGACCCAAAATACGAGCCGTCGATGCCTAATATTTTTCGCAGTCAAAGAAGCCAAAGAACGAAGTAATAATAATAATAATAATACTAATAATGCATGTAAGTATATAAAGAAATAAAAAAAGGATACGCTTCGGTGATTTTATCTCAGGAAGATACACCTCTTCGCATTTCGGGCAGAAAATGTGCACGAAACACTTGTTCGGTTCCGTGGTTTCTCCCACGGGAAGGCAACGCTGTCCCCCGCAGAGGGCCCGCGGGCATCTCCCGAAGACATTTCTTTCGTACTTCACCAACTGCACGCATCATCAGTTAATTAAAATTGTATACAATTACGCACCGAGAAACAAAAAATTGCAGAGAAAGAATAGAAAAAAAAATTAGGGTTTTCATTTCATTTCATTCACCATTGAAGCCATTCATTCCTACGCTGGTCAAAATAAAACAAAATCGCATAGAAAGAAAAAGAAAAAAAATTAGGGTTTTCATTAGATTTCATTCACCATTGAAGCCATTCCTACGCTGGTCAAAATAAAACAAAATTGCAGAGAAAGAAAAAGAAAAAAAATTAGGGTTTTCATTTCATTTCATTCGCCATTGAAGTTCCTGCGCTGGTCAAAATAAACAACAAAATCGCAGAGAAAGAAAAGAAAAAAAAATTAGGGTTTTCATTTAATTTCATTCACCATATTGAAGCCGTTCCCACGCTGGTCAAAATAAAACAAAATCGCAGAGAAAGAAAAGGAAAAACAATTAGGGTTTTCATCTCATTTCATTCACCATATTGAAGGCATTCATTCCTACGCTGGTAAAAAATAAAACAAAAAATCGCAGAGAAAGAAAAAAGAAAAAAATTAGGGTTTTCATTTCATTTCATTTCATTCACCATATTCAAGCCACTCCTACGCTGGTCAAAATAAAACAAAAAATCGCAAAGAAAGAAAAAAGAAAAAAGAAATTAGGGTTTTCATTACATTTCACTCACAATTGAATGCATTCCTACGCTGGTCAATATGTAACGCGCGTGGATTAGCCCGTAGAGAATCTCCACGGAGAGCTTAATCCGTTCTCCGTGGTCCTCCTCATCATCAGTAGACATGTTATCACCCTCTGCAATTCCGATTTTTCCACCATTAATGGGCGACGAAGAAGTAAATTAAGCAGTGAAAAAAAAGAAAAGAAATCGAAGGAAAAATGGAATTAAATTAAATGCTCACTCATTCACCTGCAGGAACATATGGGATATCGCGAATCCTGGCAAGGGCCTCATCGTAGTGGTCGACGTAACTCCTCAAGCCGCAGAGATTAGAATTCTGTCGAACGTATCCTTCTTCGACTTCGCAGACGAATTCGTTTCCCGATAATCCGCAGTACCATTGAATCCACGTCAGCACTTCGTTCCCTTCAGTGTTCGATCCATGTCCCTCTGCATGCAAGAAAGAAAATTCGAGGAGAAAATAATTAATGCAAGAAAAAAAAAACTCGCGAATCACACAACGACAACGAGAGTCGCAGGCTACGAATTAACGAAACTGAGACTTATGAATACGCTAATTACATACCAAAATTTTGAGTACTGTAGCCGCTACTAGTAGAATCATCCATTTCTGCAAGAAGCCTTTTTTCAGTCAAAATCGATACAGCATGTGTGAATGTTTAAGTAGACAAGCAAAGGTTTTTGTTTTGTTGGGTGGGTCTCTTTATAGAGAGAGAGAGAGAGAGAGAGAGAGAGAGAGATTACTTGAACGCGGTAGTAGTTCGTTATTTTAAACGATTTAACAAATTGTCAGCTGTCATTCTACATGGGGATATTGGACCGTAGTTGGGCCTTTAATGGGCTTAATCTGGCAGTGACTGATTAATTAGCCCAGCACGAGAAAAGGCTTGAGAAAATCTGGCCCGATAAATATTAATGATAATTACGACTAACGCAAGTCCTTTTTTTTTTCTTATTTCCTTTTTTTCTTATTTGGGGTCAAATTGCAACGACGTCGGGTCGGTGATGTAAGATCTTATCCTTCGATTTTCCTTCTTTAAAGATGATGCTTGAAAGACTCAAGAAAAACGTGGTCAATCGAAGTGTTTGTTGATTGGAGAATGTTAAAAAGGCATAGTGCATTTTAAGTAACGTTATTATTATGTGGTTCGTTGTCATTTTATAGTGTTAGTGGAAAAGTCACCTTCTATAGTTGTGGTAACGATTTAGTAATTTCACGATAAATGTCATGTAATGCTGATTTTATAAATGATTCAGAAGTTATTCTCCAGATATATTCTCTCTGCAATTTTCGTTTCTTCTGTTTTTTTTTCACAGAGAAAGAAATCCCATCTCATCAGCTTAGCTGCTAAATCATGTTCAAGAAACAAACCAATAAACTTAAAAGGGCAAAACTCTTATAAATGACATCATAACATTGCTGAACTAATCGAAAACCGGGTTTTCCAAAGCACAGAGAAATCGGGGAAAAACACCAGATTACGATAGGGATCTTCGAAGATGACCCCGATCTTCGTTGTGTAACATATAAGCCCGAGTGGAAATCACAGTGCTACCTAATCAATCGACTAGATATATACTTCACCGAACTGCAGAAAATTAACCGTATATAAAATATGAACTAAACAAACACCTTCTCCAATTGATTACCAAATATATTCAAGTTATTTCACTGAACCAAACATATACCGAGAGCAGTAACTGTATCCCAAAAAAACATAAGACAATAAACTAAGATCATCATCAACCTATAATGGAATCATTAATCCCCTCTTCACCTTTCTCTTCCCCTGCCCAGTTCGGGTTTTCCATGGCAATTACACAGCAAAATCATATAACTAAAAAGCAAATGAAAACGAAAAGTATCGAAAAATATATCAAACATAAAGATGCATCATACTTCAATCGAGATCCTCCTGCCTTGCAGCACGTGAACCACCGCCACCACCACCACCACTACCACTACCACCGCCACCACCAGCAGCATTGCTACCTCCATCACCATCCCCAGAACCGCTCGTTTCAGCTCCCGAGCCAAGGCCTCTAAAGATCCAAGGGAGCGAAATCCTAAACCTCCTCTCCGCAGTCCTCGGAGTCTCTCCACCACTATCATTACCGCTGTTGTTGCTATTATTATTGCCAGCAGTATTATTACCACTGTTATTCAAATTCCCACCCGAATTACCACTTCTCCTACTCTCATAATCAGGATCATCAGTGGGCAACTCATACCTACACACCGGGCAAGAATTATGCAGCTCCAGCCAAGGAAGTATACAGTCTTTGTGGTAAATATGCTTGCAAGGCATCACCTTTGCAACCTCACTCAACTCAAAGGTATCCTTGCAAACAGCGCACTGAGAGGAATCAGAGGCCATCATAGCCTCGTCGATCTTTACATCTGGTAAACCCTCGACTGCAGATTTCGAGGCTGGTGGAGTACCGTACCTGTTGGGATCGTTCTCCGCAAGCTGCTGAATCAGCTGCTCCAAGCCCGGGCCGAGAAAGTAGTCCCCGAAATTGGCCGGCGTGCGCAGATCGCCGCCGAGGTTGAAGCTCCCGGGGCCATCGAAGACCAGCTGAATGCTCGCGCCGCGGGACTGGAGGCCCGTGATGTAGGTGTTGAGGAAATCGAAGGGGTTGAACTCGGTCGGGGAACGGGCGCCGAACAGGGCGGAGAGGTCGTCGAAGGGTGAGCTGGAGAAGGCGACCCCGCCTCCGCCGCCGTGAGGTGCAGTGGAGAAGGAGAAGGGGAAATTGAGGGGGAATCCGGGATTAGGGTTAGGGTCGTAATCGGGGGCTTCCTCGAGGAATCCTCCGCGGCAGCTGGGGCATTCGACGTCCGAGGTCGGAGACGGCGGCGGTGCGATGGCGACGTGGCGGTCGCATTGGTGGCAGAAATAGTAGGAGTTCTGTGGCGGCTGTTGCTGTGTTGACATTGCGCGTGTTGATTTGTAATTGCAGAGAGAGAGAGAGAGAGAGAGAGAGAGTAAATTAATTCAATAATAATGCGGAAGAGTTTAAGGAGACTTAAAAGGGCTGATAGGGTAAAATTACAAACGCGTTTATCTATACGACGATATCAATCTTTCGTATAATTGGTAGAAGACTTCGATATTTTCAATTAAAATTAAATGAATCAAATACTGTTTTGATATTAAATTTATTGGAGAATAACATGGCAAATATTTTCTTAAATTTCAGGAGTATATGTGTATTTTTTTTTTCAGTCAGGATATTCTGGTGGGACAACACCTCCTCCGGCACAACTAATCATCTTGGTCTACGTGTCTCAAGTTCACACAAACATCGAAAGTCAATGAGTCCAAATAAGAGCAAACCATGAACATCATATGTATATATATCATGATCCGACACTAAACATATGCAGTAGCGGGTCCAAGTTAGTATCGATTATCATTAAGCTCTTTTAAAAAAAATGAAAGACAATAATTTTATAATTTTAGTGGGATGCATTAAAATTTTTCAAATATATCTAATCAATTAATCTATATTTTTGTTTTTACGTAATAAGCAACTTAAAACTAACCACATGGATCTAGCTTAGTGGTTGGGACGGTGGAATTTTATCCTAATGGTCACGAGTTCGAATCATGTGATTATCCTTGTTTGTGGAATTTGGGGTACCTCACATGAACCATAAAGGATTAGTCTCTTTGGAAGGGTACCTCACATGAACCATAAATGATTAGTCTCTTTGGAAGCCATGATCGTCGTACAACCGACGTTGAGGTTCATAAACGGGCTAATGTTTATATAATAGGCTTAAATATTATTTTAGTCCCGTATGTTTAGAGGGGTGGCATTTTAATGACACTTAACTATAGGGTGGCATTTTAGTCCCGTAACTATAAAAAATGGAGCAATTTTAGTCCCATAAAGCTGGAAACCTAATTTATGCCGGAATTTGGGGCAAACTTTTGAGTGCAAACTTGATTCATCGTTTATTATATTATTTCTTTATTAATTATCTTGTTATGAATTAGTTTATTATTTATATTCTTATTAATTATGTGGCGTTTAGGTGGCGACTGAGAAAAAAATTCAATCCACGTCAGCTTTTTCGGCAGCCACGTGTACAAATTCCAGCATAAATTAGGTTTCCAGCTTTATGGGACTAAAATTGCTCCATTTTTTATAGTTACGGGACTAAAATTGCCACCCTAAAGTTAAGTGACGCCACGCCTCTTAACATACGGAACTAAAATAATGTTTAAGCCTATATAATAATCATAATAAAATATTTCATTTCATTTTACTCCTCAATTTTTTTTTATTTATTATAAAATTTCTTTTATATATTAAAAATAATAGTTCATATATTTATAAATTAGAAAAATATATTGGATTATTGATAAGCAATATTATATATATATATATTTATATTTGAAGCACATGAAATGAAATACACTTGTAAATGCAATAACAACTCTCGTATAATAGTTCTCCAATCAACAGCTCATCTGCACCTCTTTTCTCAGCTCAAAGCCCAATTCCTCTTCTTCTTGTTGCTGCTCCAACGTCTCGTAAAGCGGAGCATCCTTCGTCTCCGGCAACCAGAGGCTCGATACCCCGCTGACGACGGATATCCCGGCGAACGCCGCAAAGGAAATCGAAGGGCTCAGCCTCCCATAGACAACCAGCAGAGGAGAAATCGAAGCACCCAACATCAGCGCCTGTCTCAGCATAGACACGGCCTGGTTCCTCACGCTCGTCGGGAAAAGTTCCACGCACTGAATGTAGAGCACGTCGAAGGCCGTGGAAGACGCCATGAACCCCATCGCCTCGAGCGCGAGCTGAGCCAAGCTCCCTCTCTTCGATGATGAGGATGCGCCCCTTGTGTTCGATAAAATGCCGCAGAGAAGGCAACAAATCCCAGCTAATAACGACGAGCAGAAAAAGAGTGCACGCCTCTTCGAGACGGTTAAGAAAAAACTTCCCACGAATACGGCGGGAATCTCCATCGCCGCGTTGATTGCGACCATGTAATAAAGGTCGAAATCGAGATTCTCCACGTTTAACTGGATCCCGTAGTACACGAAGCCCACACCGAATCCCGTGATCATTACCAGGTATATCCTCCTCATGGCCCATTTGGTATTCCACAGCTTACGATGATCAACTGTAATGTTATCACCACTATTGCTGATGCTGCAGGGCTCTAACAGGCTCAGATTCCGAGGCAAATCTCTACCGTTCATCCTCGCGTACCTCTTCAGCACTCGGAGGGCTTCTTCTCCTCTGCCTCTTACCAGCAGCCACCTGGGAGATTCAGACACGAAGGGCACGAGGATGAACACGCAGTAGAGCAAGGGAAGCACTGATATGATCCTGTAGAGGTCTCTCCAGCAGTTTCTCGTAGGGTACGCGATTAAGGGTATCGAGAGAAAACCCGCTGCGAAGAAGAAGAACCCGCACTGACCCACTTGGCCCCGCCGCTCACGGCCCACCGCTTCGGTGGACAGCACGAGGCTGCATATTCCTATGCCCGCCCGCGAGAACCCGGTTAGGAAACGGAGCCCCGAGTAGATCCATATGTTCGGTGATAGAGAGGTGAGGAATGTGGTTGCTGAGGTTAAGAGGCATGATAGTGCCACTGATCTCTTTCGTCCTAAGAATGCATCTGCTGTGTGTCCGAAGAATGCGGAGCCTGTGAGGGGTGTATATGTTGTAAGAAATCAATCAATTGAGGGAGATAACCCAAAATGGTTCTCAATTTTCACCTTGTGAATCAATTTAGTTCTTGTTGTTGTCGATTTTGGACCAGTTTGGTACTTTGCCACGATTAATGTCAATTTAAATGGGAAAGTTACACGTGCCCCACACATAATATTTAGTTCTCAAACATCGAACTAAATTGGTCCACAGGGTAAACATTGTGGACCATTTTGAGTTTTCTTCCTTAAGGTTTTAAGGGAGAAGGAGATCATGTGTGGGGCACATGCGAATTTTCTGTTTAAAATGACATTAATCGGGACGGAAGGACCAAACTGAGCCATATTCGACAATATCAAGAACTAAATTGGTTCAAGGACAAAACATTAGGGACTAAATTGGTCCATATGGGAAATACCGAAGACCATTTTGGGTGTCCTCCCATAAATTTATCTCTTTTTTTAGTTAATTCAAATGGGAAAATGAAGAATAAAAGAAGTGGGACTGAGTTTTATTACCAAATAGAGAACCGAGAAAGTATACTGAAGCAGGCAACGCGGCCAAGAATCTCCGATCACAGACGAGTCCCCACTCGGCAACCGTGGAAGTCGAATTTCCACCGGTCCACTCCCACGCCGTCCCCGGCTTCAAATCGCAGACGGAGGCGGAGCTGCTCCTATCTCCGCCACAACCACCGCCGGTGCACCGCCACGAATGTGGCTGAGCGTCGGTGAAGATTGTGACGAGCGTGCTCTGAGAATCGAAGATTCTCGCTAGGGAGACGAAGAGCACCTGTAAAAGCTGCGAGAATCCAAAGGGTCCCACGTACTGTTCCACCACTTCGTCCACCGTGAGCCGAAGCTTCTCCTCCTTGTTTGCCTCGTTCTTCACGACGAAGCCTTGCTTCTCCTCGTCCATTTATTTCTGTCCTTTTATTTTTTTTTATTTTTCTTTTTTATGTTCTCTTGTGGGCTTTTGTCCTTTGTGATCTGTGTATATATATATATATGTAGGTGGAGGACGACGAAGACGAGTGCGTGTTTGCTACGAGAACTCACGTAGTAGCTAGTACACATGGATGCATGGTGTGGTTTTACGTGTTGAAACACTGAGGAAAAAGTTGGGATCTAAGGTGGCAAACTGTGTAAAGACAAAAACGAGGATTATTGCTCTCGTTATTATGTAAGTAAATGGTTAGTTATTATTGCATGATGAAATTTATTATAATTTTGTCCTCATTAATATATATATATATATATATTTTTCCTTTTTTAGGTACTTTAAAGTAATGTACAAATAAATTTAATATTATACTTTCATAAGTAACTTAAAATATAAAATAATATTATAAATATTTTTATATTTATACTTGTGTATGTACATTATTGTTAGCTATTATTACATGATCAAAGTTCTAATGATTTGAATTGATTAATATAAAATTATTAGGGTCCTACTATTCACACCCCCTTACACCCCTAACACGTTAAATTTGTAAAATTAATTAATTTATCATATGAATTCAACAATAATTATTTTATTAATTTATTTTAGATATACTTCAACAACATTAATTGCATGGCTTATTCAACAAATCGATATTATATTGAATTTATTTTTCATCATATATCTCGTATTATTACATTAACTTTAAAAATATTAAATTTTTGTTGATGTATATTAAGATTTACTTTTTGATTCATAACATGTACAATCGATTAATATTTTTTTTTTCATTGAATCTAGCATTAGTTTTTTTTTTCATATCTTAATTCAATTTATATAGTTACAGATTAATAATACATCTATACGTAACTTAAGTATTAATATTTTACAATACTATATTTAACTTGTTTTAATGAAATAATATTCATATAATATAATTAATAAAACATTCATATACTAAATAATATAATATGATATTCCTTATTAATATTTAACTTAGATCAATAAAAATATTCATATATTATAATATTACTTATTTTAATCAAATACAATTACATATAAATTATATAATATTTCCATATTATGGATATTCTAAAATAAATAATATGAATTTAAAAACTAAAAATTAAATAATTATGATACATTTTTCATATGTGAAAAGTAATTTATTTATACATAATAAATATGGGAGAGAATGTAGTAGGAAATATTTAACATGGTTAGTACTTAATAATTCGCCATATTTAACTTAGAAAATTAATTATATATCATTTTTGGTCAATTTTAAGTATTTAATTATCTACTTAATTAACTATGGGGTGTAAATAGAAAAAATGGGGCTACCAGTAGAATTACCCAATAATTATTAGCCCTTCTATAGAAAAAAAAACATAATATCTAAATTATTAAGCATTTTCGTACAGTATATAGATTGTCTTAAAATGGTTATTAAATATTAGACAGGAAACCAGTAGTTACAAACTCTCGGCACAATAGGGTATGTTTCCATTTAACGGAACATACCTGTCTCAAGAACGTTGATGCTTATTTAATTATATTTTTCCAAATTTAAATAGAATATGTCTAAACATGGAACTGTTCTCTTTGAAATCATTTCACTTTGTAATGTCATGAAATATCATTTATTTCGAGAAGAAGCCCCAACCGACTCTCTCTCTCTCCACTTCACGGGATCTCCACCAACTAATTCAACGTGAATTTGAATCATATTAATTGTGTATAACAATCATGGCTTTGAGGTATACTAATTTTTTTGATATATGTGTTCCATTTCCCTGACTTATATGTCCCGCCTCAAGTGCACACAGAATAAAATAGTTAAAATGAACTTTGAATACATGACTAGACCAGTTGACCTTGAGTTGTACCTGAATTTGAATAAGGATAATGTCATAATAATATAGTAGTAAAAAATTATTAAAATTTTCTTGCAAAAAATATATAATATAGCAACATGTCATATTTTTTTGGATGTCCGCACAGTATCGAGATTGCCCCGTATAATTCAGACTTTCCTCGAATCGCGCACCTGACTTTGGTGGGTGAGGCTCCCAACAAAAGTGCTGCATATATAAGATTTCGAACCAAGACTTTACTTAAAGTGTTATCAAGCCGCTTTAACACTCGGATCAAACCGTGTAAAGTTTTAATAATTTTTTTTTCTCATTCAGTCGCCCTTTTACAATGAGCGAGAGAAACGTTGAAGTTATTGTGTGCTAATTAACAACTAAATATGAAATGGGTTGCCAAAAATTTGGTTTGTTGAGACAGTTGACCTCTTGACAAATATAAACTGTTCACGCGACAATTAATTACACCATCGCTCATGACAAGAAAATAAAAACAATTTTTTTTATAAGAAACAACAAACCAAAAATTTTCTTAGAAAAAACCACAAACCAAGACAAAGACTTACACCATGCGATTAATATTATGAATCCCTTTTATTAACACACACCAATAAAGTAACAAAACCTCGGTAAAGAAGCTCAAAGCCAACTCTAAGCGGAGCCGCAACATAACAATAATATAATGGCTACGCAGAGAAAAGAAAAAAGAATTTTTAAGTAATTAAATACAGTTTTTCGTATTTAAGATTTCACAGGCTTCGTCGTCGTCTCTCTTAAACTTGACCAAGAGACGAATACATGTTCATGTTAAGTTGTTATAATGGCGACCCATGATGATGATGAGAAACCTGCTCATCACCGCCGCCGCAAAAGCTTGGTGGGTCCTCAGCAGATTCATAACAAGGCCATGCATTATCATCTGTAATAATGAACTGCATCCACGAATCATCTTTTTCCTCTATTTCTTCCCGCAGCTGCATATTATTATTATTATTATTATTATTATTACTATTATCGCACGCGTTCGAAGAAGATGCAATGGAGAAATAATTAAAATCCTCTCCAGACGAAGAATAATATGAGATTAATCCTTCTTGCATTGCATGGTCCACCGTTAGTGGGAGAATGCTAGTTAAAGGTTTTCCTCCTTGTGTTTCGGCTGCTTCTGATGAGCACAAGCCGTTTTTCTTTAAAACACGGCACAGTGCGTAAGAGTCCTGTATGTATTTATATATATATATATATATATATATATATATATATGTTCAAATTCAAGTTAGTATTCTTGAATGATTATTCCCAGATTACGAAAATGATCGAGAGAGAGAGAGAGAGAGATATTATGATAATATACCCTAAAGATTATTACAATAAATATTAGTATCAGGGTTTTGTCTGAAGCTATTGAGAGAGAAAGGCGATATCAAACTTTACTTATCATTAAAGAAAAAGTATAGATGGTCTGAAAAAAATTAGGTTTTTGAGATCTTGATGACGATTAAAGTGTAGGGTTCACAGCATCAGAGGAACTGGTGGATATAAAGTGACAAAACAAAAGTAAGATAAAGCAGTTAAATTAAACAGTTAACTATAGTAAACACAATCTCTCATGGCAGCTTCTGAAAAAGTGTATGTATCTATATCGCATGTAAGTACAAAGAGATCTTATTCTTCTCTCTTTTCATACTATCGTCCATTGATACATATAGAAGAAAGAAAATTATGTTTCTGCTATATGTAGCAATCAACATCATGTTAAATAAGATATATATATATATATATATAAGATATATAAAATATAAAAATATATTAATCTTTAGACTTTGGTTTTCGTTTCGTACATTGATGCGAGAAAGAGGGCTTCGTATGTTTTGGTCTATATGTTTGGGGAAAAAAGTGTAAAAGCAACCGACACCTTCTTCAAGAATGAAAGTGTCTGGTTTACGTAGTACTGTAATGATAGATCTCATAAGATCATCTGAATCTGTATGATATATATACTGATACTGATGAGGATATATATAAGATTAAATATTACTGACATGAACAAAAAAAAAAGAAGGGAAGAAACAGTTGATGATTGGATGTAATAATAATAAGAGGGTTTTTATTGCTTTTGTCTCATTGCCGCAAGACGAAAAAGCGAAGCTAAACTTAGTCACTCAAGAGATCTATCTATATGTATCTAATGTATCTATTTATCTTCTGAAGCCACCATGTGCAAGAAAAGAATAATAGAATCAGATCAACAAGCTTCCTTCCACTTTATTACAAGGTGATGAATCATGGGAAGAATCTTATGTTTTCACACATATAGTGGCAAAAAGCAGATAAAATTGATCAATTGAATGTGTTTTAAAGTGCAGCCTTGCCCATGCAGCTCAGGCTCTAATATGGTCTTATAGTAAAATCTACTTATCACAATTTTACTACAAGAGAATTAAATTCAAAAAAACATGTCACAAATATATAAAAAAAAAAAACCCTCCCTTTTAAAACTCCTCCATCAAAATAAGGGCTTCTTAAAGTCAAATGTTTACATTGATAAAATCATCATCAGTTGCCTCTAGCTAAAGAAGAAAGTAGCAGTTATATATAGACAAAGAAAGAGAGGACCTATTCTTTGTAAAGCATAAAGAAAAAGAAGCATGAGATGAATGGAAATGATGCAATATTAGAAAAAATATCTGCGCAATTATTTAAATTCCAGAAAGAAAAAAAAAAAAGCAGCATGTAATAATATAATTATACGAGCTACCTGAATCCCGTACGAAGCTTGATCCTCCTCCGACGACGAATCTCTATCATCGAGACGATACTCGTGCATGACCCAATCGGTTCTTATCCCCTGTGGCGCACGTCCACGGTAGTACACCAGCGTCTTCTTCATTCCAATAATGGACCGGTTCTGACCCGTACTCATGACTCTCCTGTCTTTGCCCGTGGATTTCCAGTACCCGGCCCGTGTGGCCCGGTTCGTCCTGAACCCGTTCGGGTACTTGCGATCCCTTGGCCCGAAGAAGTACCACTCCGGGTCCCTACTGGGCAAGAAAGATTTCTCTGCAAATTAAGAAAATAAAACCGATGAAGAGGATAATTTCTTCTCCTCAAACATGGTTGAGATCAAATTAAGAAAGATTGATTTTTTTTATTTTTTTTTTATCATGGTTTGATATGTTTCAGACACTAAGAAATAATGCTTACACACTTGCACACAACATGAAGATGTAGTGAATCAATCTTAATTATTCTAAACTACAATGTAAGTAATTAATTATAACTGATCATCACCTGCTAATTCCCAAGGCTCACATTTGTAGACATCAACTTCAGGGATGATATCGAGCTCGATTTCTTGGCCATGAATCTTCCTCTTGAGATAATAGTTCACGAGCTCTTCATCGGTGGGATGGAACCTGAAACCCGGTGGTAATCCAACTGGTGACATATTGAGTAACTATTATTAGTATTATTTTGTATATTTAATTTCCCTGTCGTCGTAATTATTTTATTGCTGGGGCCACCGCGCGATGGCTGCTCGTAGATCGATCACAGCCACCGGAGCACCACCTTTAATGACAGGGACGCCGGCGACTCGTTTTGTGTTCTAAGTTTCTGTTGTCATAAATGTGTGTGATGCTACATGCTTATTTATATAAGAGGGTGAACAGTAACTTTGAGTGTTTTTCACTTTTGTTATTGTATTTAGGTTAGATGTTTTTTTCTCGCTTTTGCAGTTTCATAGAAAACGTTTCTTGCAAGCCCTTTTGCATTAATTTAATCTCTTTAATATTTCCTTTTATGACATCTGGGTACATATTCTGTCCAGAAGCTATTTTAATTTCCTAGATTGTTGTCTACTATAAGATTAACCAAAGCCTCCTTAATGGCTTTTCCTCGTGATTTAAAGATCTATATCTGATATATTATTATATTGATGACTGATTCGTGCATGTCTGTAACAGTTCATGAATAGTGTCCGTACGTAAGTGTAATTTATAAATACGTATATTTATATTCAATTTTTTCAAGATCCATGTAGATTTAAACTCAAGGTTATTTGTTTCTAATTACTCTAGAATGTAATAGCAGAAAAGGGTCACTTTTTAATTACAAGTTCGTATTTTTTCTTTAACGTATTGAAGTTGTATTTTATGATCAAATTCAAATTCACTTGACCGGTATATAAACGGGTTACCATTTACATTTCCCTAATTTGGTCCTACGGAATTGGATCCGACCCGAAAAGCTTTTGCCTCAGTTGATAAAAGCTTCAAAGGCATATCGCACAGATAATATACAAACACACAATGTGCTAACATATCAACACTTCCACCTTACAAAAAATAAAAATAAAAACCAAAACCCCGAAAATATATTATCCTACTGATACAAATTGCTTTCCAAAATACCAAATTTTTAGTTACGAAAATACAACTTAGCCGTCGTTGTTCGTCCTTCCAATGCCTTAAAAGGTTCTTCAAAAAAATATTACAACCCTTTTGTAGCCGTCGATGCTCGTTTCAGCTCGATTCTTTACGAGTTGCAGCTTTTTTTTTTGGGTAAAATAAAAAAAAATCTCCAAAACCCTTCAAGAAGATATTGGTCCGTAAGGATATTGCAGCCAAGGATGCTTCAATGCTTCCGAAGCTGAAGGCCTCTTCTTCGGGTTTACTTCGAGGAGATGAGCAACAAAGTCTATGAAGCCCTGGTCTCCCATTGGCAGCCAATGCCTTAACGATGATTTCTTCGGTATCAAGTATTCGAGCTTATTTGTTTCCTGAGAAGAATATTGCAGACATAATAGATTCCCTTAGCTAGCTTTGAATGTATCATCAAAAAACAAAGCCTACTTTGCAAGATGTTAAAATGGTTTTTTTTTTTTTTTTTTTTTAAATAGTCTCTGACCAAGAAGGTTAAGAAAAAATAACCCCGTCGACTGGTCTTTTTAGTCAATGGCCTTAGTTTTAAGAGTATTTTTGTCATCTTACGATCGGGTTCTCAGCTCCCAATCATGTAGCAGAGAACCCACTATATAGCTGAGAACCCGTATAAAAAATTAAAGTAATAAGGATTTGAACTCGTGACCTATTACTTGAAGTCTTGAATGACTGACCACACAACCACTGTTATACATCACCACCAGCCCATGCTTATGTGTTTAAGCAGCATAACCACATAGCTGGTCATTAGAGGCTCCAATTAGTAAGGGTATAATAGTCTTTACACACTTGGAGGCTATTTCATGAAGACCCTCTAAGAGGGTCCCTAAATTATTCTGCAAATTTCCTTGAGGGGATGATGCAATTGACGATCGAAAAACATAAAAAAAAAAGAGCAACATGCTTACCGGGTTTCTCTCGTAAAGCATGTGATTCTTCGTGAAATACTTGTACGTATCTTTACCCTCAGCCATCATATCTTGCTCCACAGGGCCTATTATTCCAATCACCCGAGCAAGCAACGTCGCCGGAGAATCGTTTTGAAACAAAACCTGCATACATAAAACTTGCGTCATTATTATTACCTCCACCGATTTTTCGTAATAATTGAGAGCTCTACAAAGCTTATAAGAGAACCCACATTGCCAGTGCAAAGCTCCGCTAAGATGCAACCGAGGGACCATACGTCAATTTTCTTGCAATAAGGAAGCCCGAGGATAACCTCGGGGGCTCTGTAAGACCTCGACTGAACGTAAGAACAGAGATGATCGGTCTCGAAGCAACTGCTCCCGAGGTCGATGACCTTCACCTCGCATCTGCTGTAGCTCTTCACCAGTATATTCTCGGGCTTGAGATCGCAGTGTATGAGGCCGAGTCCGTGTAGGAACTCGAGTGCATCCAAGCACTGAATGGTAATGGACTGCAAAATAGGCATCAATGTCGGTGACCGATTCAACAATGCTTCTTTCACGTGTTTTGTAGATCTGAGCTTAACAGCCATATTTATGGAGTTTTAAGTTGATTTACAGTATGTTCTTTAGTTCTTTTGTTTAGACTTCTAATCTTGTTTTCTTCTGGCTTAATTTTTCTTTTTTCGGGATTTTGTTGTTCGTTTCTCTCTTGATTAGAGCTTTCTTCCCTCTGGAGAGTAAAATGTTACCAGAGGATTTTCGGGCTCTTTAGCCCATTGTAAATTTTTCGTTTTAACAAAACTTTCGTTGGAAAAAAAATAAAAAAATGTGAAGTACCTGTAGCCTTGGCATTGTGAAGTAGACTTCTCCTCCGGATTCGCGGTTGAATTTGTGGAATTCGTATAGATTCGCTTTCAGCAGTTCGCATACGATCAGCAAATGCTCCTGCGTGTGAAGAATTGTCAGCGTACACTTGCAGATTGTTACCGTGTTGAGTTTAATGGCCATTGTAAAAAAAAAAAAAAAAGCTTAATTGTTTTGTTGGTCGTGTATATTTGGAGGTAGCATTGTAAGGACACCTAAATTAGGGGGGAGCCAATTTTAGGACAATAAGTTTCGAAATTGAAGCAATTTGAGGACACATAAATTAAAGTTTGCAATTTTAGTGCAGAAAGTTCCAAGTTTGAAACAATTTGCGGACAATTAACGCCGCAATTTTGAAACTTATTATTCACGAATTTCTTCAATTTTAAAACTTACTGTCCTAAAATTGCAACATTTGATTTATGTATCCTCAACTTGCTACAATTTCGAAATTTACTGTACTAATAATACCACCTCCTAAAATAGATGTCCTTCAAATGCCGCTCCCACAGACATGCATAACAAAAAAAATAATTAAGCCAAAATAAAGGGGAAAAAAATGAGATTTGAAAATCAAGAAATCACTCAAAACTTACTCGGTAGTAGAAGTAGTCATACAACCGAAGCAAATGATGCTTGTCTGCGGGATCGTGACGGTTCACATACTTGAGAAGCTTTATCTCGTCGAGGCTCTGATCGAAAAAATCTTTGTTATTCTTAATAATCTTCACGCAGACATCCATGCCCGTCTGAAGATCGTGCGCTTGAATAGCTTTGCTGAACGCGGCCGACCCGAGATACTCGGTGACGTGATACCGCCCCGCGATAACCGAGTTCAACACGACGTGGAAGCTTTTGTCCTCTTCAAAGCCCGTCCTGAAAAAATTCGATCAAAATCACCACATAGTTAAAATTGGGCAAGGAATAAGGGATGTTACGAATAAAATTTGGGTTAATCATTCTTTTGGTCCCGTAATTTAGAGGTTGTGGCATTATAGGGACATAGAATTAAGGAGGTGTCATTATACTGACAATAACTTTCAAAATTAAACAATTTAGGGACATTATACGCCGGAATCCTAAATTTTGTCCCGAAATTGCTTAATTTTGAAAGTTATTGTCCGTATAATGCCACCCGCTAAATTCGTCAAACCCTAAATTATACGCCATAATCCTAGAATTTGGGGAAAAATCTAGAATTCCGGCGTATAATGTTCCTAAATTGCTTAATTTTGAAAGTTATTGTCCACATAATGCCACCCCCCTAAATTCGCCGTCGCCACAATACCGCCCCTACCAAAATTGCAGGACTGAAAAAATAATTAACCCACAAAAATTTCGAATGTAGGAAAAAAAGATAAACACGAACCTGTTTTTCCTGTGGACGATTTTCAAATCGAAAGTTTCGAATTCTTCCTCCTGCAATTTTATCTGCTTCACCTGTTCTCGCACCGCAGCAGCTTCGTCGTCCTCTTCTTCTCCGACAACAACCGTTGCGATTACGTCTTCCCTTTTCTGCTCGTTTTGCCTATAATTCGAGGACGAAGAGGGACTCGAGTTCGCAGAAAGAGCACTGCTTTCATCTTTAGAACTCTTAATAGGCGACGTTTCACTGCTTCTACGCCTCAACGATGCAACAAAATCCTGTTGCTTTAAAACCCCGTCTCTTGGAGGAGGAAACGAAAATCCCACATCATTCGTAGCATATTTATCAGAATTATCGCGGTGATTCGCCGTATTTTTGCATTTCTTGAATCTTTCGCCGCTCTTCTTCTTCTTCTTCTTCTTCTTCGACTCGTACTGTAACTTCCTATGATCCCCGGAAAATTTACCGCCGCGATCGTTGAAATACTCGACGTCCCCCATCAAGCTCTCACGCACTTCGCTGCCCACATCAGCAGCGTCACTATTGATCCCAACGCCAATGGATCTAACAGAACCGTGAATTTCATCGTCCACCGTGCAAAAACCATCTAAATTCGAACTTCCGCGTTCGGAGCACATGAGGCTCAGCTCCTCTTCGTCCATCAAATGCCCATTGTGTTTGTCGATCGTGCCTTCCTCGTTATTTCTAGCGGGGACGTTTTCGGACAAAATATAATGCTCGTCGGAGAAGTAAGAATCGTCTTCCGCAAAGGAGTGATTATCGTCCTCGTCGGTTTTGTTGGGTCCCGTTTCTTGCGGGTTTTGAGGGGTGCTATTTCCCGTCCCCTTCTCGTTGTCGCTCGGGTAATCGATTTCGTGGGCGAGAAACCACGGCTCGTCCTCGATGGGTTGCCTCATGTAGCCGACGTCGTCGTCGTCCTCGTACTCGTCGGAGTCCCAATATTCGTTGTTGGGGTAGTAAATGGATTCGCTCAAACCGGAGACTAAATGATAAGTATCCTCGGAGATGCCTTGACTCACCGAGAGCCAATTTCCCCCACCTAGCTTTTTGCCTGTAGGGTTGTCGTCACCGAGAAAATAACGATCGCTCTGATAGCTTAAAACCGGTCAACAAAAGACACACATTACTGTTGAATGACCACTTCACTTAAAAGCTTAAGCTTGAAGGGACTGTGTCATATTTTTAAATTTATATATTTTATTTCCAACAGGCCTCCTGACGTCTGGGCTGATTTCTTTTTTTTTTTTTTTTTATCTGGCCTTAGACGTGTAATTTATCTTAAATGGGTGGTTGTGAGGATTCGTACCTGTGACCTCTTGTTTGGGCTCTGATGCCAACAATTACTAGGCTATAAAGAAAAATACCATTATACGTATACGAGCTAAGACGCTAAATTGTTAAAGATATTGCATACTTTGGGGAGGCAACGGAGAAAATTTTGATATGAGGACGAGGAAAATCTTCAGAACTAAAATTTTTGTTCATGCAAGAGCTAACGCGACATTTACTTTGATAAACTTTATTGATATTCTCAATCAAGGTAATGATGAATTAGAAGAGACATAACATGTCACAATCACGAAATTACCAATATAAGAGTGATAACGAGTAAAAGTTGACATTTTAAGACAAACCTGAAGAACTGATCTCTTGGCCAATAGGGACATCGAGAAACGACCCGATGAGATAACTGTTTTCTGGGTTCGAAATCTTCGGGCCACTGCCATCGCCTTCGTACTTTTCCTCCGAGTGAATATCGAAAGACTTGTCCAACGACTTAAGCCTCACGGGTGGAAGCGTAGGTAATAAGTCTTCCTTCGGGTCCCGAGTTACTGTCTGAAAATTGAATGCACCGAAATCTTTTTGCTCTGCTTTCCTTTTTCCTTCTTTTTTATCAACAGCATTAGCATCACCATCATAGTAATAACTAGTTGAAGCATCTTCCTTGGAATTCGCAAGAACAGATTTGATAGAACTATCTTTCCAAGCAACTTCAGGGAAAGGAAAAACAGATGAACTACTTCTGGAGAAATCCTTAGAGAAAGCATTATCTGCTTTTTTTCCTTGATTGTTACCAATTTCAAGAGACTCAGATGCTTTCACATGGAACCCTGAAAATTTGTTCTCGGTAACGGTCCCACCATCATCATCATCATGAGAAATTGGACCGTTGCTTGTACTGTATTTCCAAGAGCACGTATCCACCGTTGGATCGTTTGAGCTATCGGAGAAGGAGATGTTCTTTTCTCTCGTGCCAACATTATCGCTCCGCTTAGCACCACAATCTACCTCTTTCACGATGAACTCTTTATAAGCCTCACAGAAACTAGAAGTTGAAGCATCTTCCAGAAATTCCTTTTTGAGTCCGGAACTTTTACTAGTTTGGTTTTCAAGTACAGTTCCATTTGCTTTTTCGTATGCCTTGGTCCCTTTCTCTGGGTCATTTAGTGTCAGCTTCTCGAAATCTTTATCTAATTCGGGTCTCTTTTTATTCAGTTCGTTTCTCAAAGCAGTCTCTGCTTTGCTCAAATTGTTTCTTTTAAGAAATTCTAATATATCGTCTACCGAATATGAATCAGCCATTCATACGGTGAATCTCCACCAGTTCAAATAATCAACCACCGAAATGCTACCTACCAAATCCTGCAGAGAGGGGGCATAAAACAAATTATAGAGTTTCCACCTATAATATCTCAATATAGTCATCAATGCTTATGCTCCTCAGTAGATTGAACAATTCCAAGGACAAGAACCCACAAAAAAAGCTTCTGATATTTCAATGGAAAAATAACCTAAAGAACACAGCTTAATCAAGGCAGCATAAATCATATGGAATTCAACTAAACCTAGACTGTAATTGAAAATTTAAATAACCCCAACAGCTGAAAAAAATAGATGAATAAAGAAGATAATGAAATTATCACTACTTTTATCGGGATTCAGCGGGAAAGCCCCTTCGTTTATCATAAAGATCTGAACTTTGACGAAACCCTAAAATGCACAAAGATCATAATGAAATTCCGAAGGTCACAACAACGAATCAGACGGAAAGCGAAATACAAAAACTTACAGATCGAAATAATATGGCAGCTGGAAAGCCAACAACGGCGCTGTTGATTCCAATTCCATACCTCAGTTTATCCGAAGACACATTTCCGTAACACTTTTTAAGTGAAACAATCGGGTACTATCAAGAACAATATGCAATGAAATTAAAGTTCGAGTGCTAATAGGGAGGGGCCTTTTCTGGGTTTGGGTCTGGTGAAAAAAAAGGGGGGGTAATTAAATTAGTTAATTAGCTCTTTGTCGAACTGTTGTCATAGTTTATATATTATAATTCAAACAATATAATGAGATTGGCTGAACACAGAGTGTAACGTTGGGAATATTCCTTTTTCTAAATTATTTATAATGTGGATAAAATTCTGCAAATCCACTGGTAAGGGCATTTCTGTAAATTGACAATTTGCAAATTGTCTTAATTATGGATGAGGGGCATTTAATGAAAGTATTGCTGTTCAGATGTTTATCATGTATTATGCCCAAACATACACAACATACACAGCTTATCAACAGAGCAAAATGTCTTCCCTTTCTTTCAATAATCACCAAAAAAAAAACTTTGTTGCAAATTTCATAAAATAATTGTAGTTTCTAATGAATTTATATGAAATACATATATTGCATATTTCTCAAATCTGTGATCAAAATGAAAATTTTGACTTACCATAACATTTTTTTCATTTGTCGTGATTAGGTAATTTGTGGGTCGAGCTCGTGGTAGCCCGCATTTTCCCGTTACTATATTTCGAGTTTGCCTCAACAATACAATTGGGAACGAAAGTTTAACACAACTTATTTGATAATAATGGTAAAAAAAAGGTAAGTGATGCATCTATATTCACACTTATTATTTGAGGAATCCACATTCGAACTTTTCCTTACCTTCGGATCGGCCAAAGCCACCTACCTTATTTCATTTTATTTTCTACATTTTCACTGACCATACATATACATATTTCGATTTCGATATATATATATAAATATATATATATATAATATGCAATTCCAAAAAACTAACTAGGAACACCCTTTGAAGAAGCTCATCAACGCATCGAATTGCGAATCACCTTCGACAATGGCAAGCCTCCTCTTCAAGAGCCTGTTCTCATCTTCGAGATCGTGTTGCTTCCTCTTACTCTCTTGAAGCTCCTCCTTAAGAGCCTCGTTGACCACCCGCAGGTCCACGATCGAGTCCTTGGCTCGCTTGCTGGCTCGTTTTCGGTTGAACCAGCTCGAGACCTGCTCAACATCGAGGCCCGTGGCTTCCACCAAGTGCATCTTCTTTTCTTTGCTCAAGTGCTCCGATTCCTTAAAGGCCGATTTTAGTACCTCGATTTGATTCTTCTCGAAACGCTTGGCCATGTATGTGTGTATATATTATCTAATTTTATGTTATATTATCGGTTGGAAACCCTAATTAGGGTTTATATAATATATAGAGAAGAAGAGAGAGAGAGCGAATAATATATTAGGGCAAGAAGCAGCTGTTATGTAATAAGGATTCTTGTACTTCTTTGGAAGTACAACGTAATGCCTTTTGTCCCTTTGTGCTTGCAACTACTCAGTTACTTAAGAGATTCAGCCGGCGAAAGTAAACGTTAAAAAGCTTAACACCAATTAATTAGTCACTCGTGTTAACCGATGATTTCTGAGTTTGCTATGCTTGTGATGTCGACTTCATTCGAATAATGTAAACTTATATATTTAATATGTGTGTATATATATTCGGCCGATTGATGCAAGAAAAGGGTTTATTGGCAGATTTAGGATTTTGTTCTCGTATACAATATATATTATTTCATTGAAATTTCCGGCGTGTCGATTTTTATGACAACTATACTATGTTTAACTTCCCGATTAAATAAACAAGGTAGATTCAATGCTGCAATGAGAGGACTTAAACACATCTGTCACGCGTGTTCATTTTTCTAGATATATATGCTACACATATAAGCATTTATTTTAGATACGACACTAAGAAATTTAATAAGGACTCGTGATCAATATCAGTGTTGAAGGACTATTTAAGATTCTCCCGACAAATCAAATGTAGCCAGCTTACCTGTAAATTAAAGGATTCATTGTACAACGAAAGCTAACGGGGAGTAGCAGCTTGATTCAGATCAAAGTGAAGGAAGATGACGTCGAAAATAATTTGAAAATGATATAAACATAAACTTTTCCAACAGCTTGATTAGAAGAGCACAATGGGAAATATAACAATTCTATTAATTCTCTGTAATAAATTGGAGTACTTCTTGGTGCCACCCACCTTAATATTAACATCCCAAACCCGAAACTGTTGTTGACGAGAGCCAAACATCTAACGGTTGATTGATGTTAGAAGAAGTACTTCTTCGGAAAACCGAAAGGGAAGAAAATCACCAGAATGAGACTATATAAAACGTATGTCTCTCTATCAATATTAGAACACATACTTATAGCCCCGACCCCATATATATATATACATACATATATATATATATACATACATATATATATATATACATACATATATATATATATACTTGGAAGCGAAGATGATTCTCAACTATACGGCGGCACAAAAGTTTTGTTTTATTCAAATATTAATAGAAACTTTCCAAATTCACATATTTTTATGTGAACGGCAACCTCAAGTTGTCGTTTTGTACGTAACAGCGTTCTTCAGTTTGGGATATTTCAAATTTTCTTGCCTGCATAAAAGTGTGCAGGCGATTCAAGAATCTCTCTTACATTCTAGTTTAGCTGCACTAATCGGTTGGCGGGGCCTTCACGAAATTGATATTCACAACATACGATTAAATTATTACTAACTATATTTTATTTTTCTTGGGGGTTCGATATATCATTCGGAGGCAGCCGGCGGCCTCGCTTGTTCCTGTTCGGGGGTCGTATTCTTGATTGACAATTACTATTCATAAACACTACACTGAGTTGCTAATAAAATATATAAAATTAAAAATTAATAGGCTCTCTTCAGCCGAAGGTTTTATATGTGAATCATTTAACACGATATGAAAGTCAGGTTAAGGTGGCCATCCTCTAGAAAGAAAATTCCACATATAATAATGCTAGATAAGAAAAAAAAAAAGTCCCTCATACATGATGAGATGTGATGGTAAGGAAATATAAAAAAACTAAATTTTGATACTTCCTTCAAGTTTAAGGTTGTGTTTGGTTTATGGAAATTTGTATGGAAAAAAAATTGGAGAAAAAATGATTTTCTTAAGTTTTTCTTTTGTTTTCCTTAGCATTGGGTGAAGAAATTAGTTTTTCTTAGTTTTAAGTGTAAACTTAAGCTAGATTTTCTTTTCTTTTCTTTTCCTTATCTATTTCTTCAATCAACAAAACATAAAAATTAGTTTTCTTTTTCCATTTCATTTTCCTTTCCCTACTAATTTCCACAAATCAAACACACCCTAAAGGTTCTAGGTGAAACAATCATTTAACATGATATCAGAGTTAGGTTAAGAGATCATGGGTATGAATCCCCACAACAACCCACTAAAAAGAAAAACTCACGTCTAAAACTAGATAAGAAAGAAAGTTCACTGGACGTAAAGGGCCGTTGTTGTTAATAAAATATATAAAATTAAAATTTGAACACTTCCTTCAAGCTTAAGCTTTAAGGTGGAGCATGGAGCAGTCAATTAACACACCGCTCTATGGCACATGCATTTATTCCAGACGATATTGCAGAAAAACTCAATCACAACATCATATCATATTATGAAAATCAACAAACTCAGAGATATATATATAGAGAGAGAGAGAGATTTAAGTCAAACCTCTCCATCCCAAAGTTCTTCCACGGATTTAAACTGCCCTTCTGGGAATACAAAGTACTCTCCTCGAACGGTTCGAAGCTGAGGAACGTTTCGAATCTTGTAGCGTTCTTCGTCGGTGAGTTCCCAATCGAAGATTTGAAGGTTCTGTTTCATCCTTTCTTTGTTGAAGCTCTTCACTATCGGAGTAACTCCCTGCTCATATATCCATCTCAAAGCCACCTACACAAATTTGAAATCTTGCACAAGTTTCACTCCATTACAAGAACTTCATGGATGCAACATTACGTTCTCACTGTATCATGTACATTATTCGTAAGAACTATAAATATTACCTGAGCAATGCTCTTACTCTTGGCATCTGCGATCTCCTTAAGGATCGAGCTCTCCATCACAGAATTAGATCCCCATGGAGTTCCATTAGCTCCGAGAGGAGAATACGCACACACGTGTATGTTCTTTTCCTTGCAGAACTCTAGTAGCTTGTCTTGCTGCCACGCCACGTTCATCTCTACCTGATAAGTTCATTGCTGATTCATCTTAGGTTTCAGAAAGGTTCATATGATGTAATATTATTTTTTTGTTACCTGGTTAACAGCAGGTACTGTTGAGGCAAATTCCAAGAGCTTTGATAGCTTTGCACAGGAGAAGTTGCTTACACCGATAGACTTTGCCAAACCGAGCTCGCAGCACTCTTCCATGGCCTCCCACACTTGTTTGATATCGAAACGAAGCATGTCTTCTCCACTGAGGTTAAAAGGGTACTTGGCAGCAGAGCTTTGCTTCATGGTCAGTGGCCAATGAATAAGGTACAAATCCACGTACTCAACACCAAGCTTACTGCAAAAAATGAAAGTGAGTTGCAGAAATCACTCATGAAATCAGAAAACTCTTCGTCATTATAGAAACGAGGGATCTTTTGATGTCATGTGTTAGACAAAGCCCACGTCTCGAATTCACTTTATATTTGCAGAACTTTCAAGTGATTGATTTAAAGGATATCCTCTTCACAGACATTCTTCCGAACACAAGGCATGCAAGTCAATACTGCAAACTATGAGAATACTTACTCAAGCGTTCTTCTAAGCGCGGGAAAAACGAGATCACGTTGAGTCTCCGTAACAAACAGCTTCGACGTCACGAAGATCTCATCGCGATCCTTCACAATGCCGAGTTCTAATGCCTTCGACATAGTTTCGCCGACAGTGCTCTCTGTTCCGTACGACGTGGCCGTGTCCACGTGTCTGAATCCTGACTCGAGAGCGTCGATCAAGACGGACTTGAGCTGCTCCGGCGGAGGCGGCGGACGCGATGCGGTGCCGAATCCTAGCCTGGGCATTTTGTGACCCGAGTTCAGTGATATCGATGGAGCTAAAACAAGATTCGCCATGGCCAACATAGAATCGCTACTCGATTTCTTGCTCGGAAATGGAAGATTGAAGAACGCTGAATCTCGCTTGCCATGTTGCGATACTCCATTTTTAACGTGAAAGCAAATAACACTATGGGAATGGGACCAATCTTTGCCTCTTTGAAATAAAAAAAAAAAAAAAAAAAAAACAATAATTGTGATGTTTACTGTAATAGGCAAAATTGTCAGATTCGGTGGCTGAATGAAAGTTTTTGAAGAGAGGCTGCGCAGACCTTTTGCAAATTAGAGTATCTTTGTTGAATATATTAATTATTAGGCGGCCTTCTTAATTATTTAATATTTTCTGAATTATTAAGATGTGAATGTTTTAATTAATAAAATAAGGTGACTTATTTGTTGATAAGATGAGATGAATGATTTATTAGATATTAATTAGATTGTCAAAAAAGTGTTGAATAAGATTTCTTACTTTATCTCTCTAATTACTTTCTTAATAATTTTTAAAAAATTATTATCATAATAATATCATATTATACTTTGATATGAGTAACAATAATATCATACTTGATATAAGAATAATAATAATAATCTTAATAATCAAAATAATAATTTTATGTGTTTCCTCTGCCTTGAATAGTACATCAACAACCTCGATTTGTCATTTTTGTCTTTGGGTGGAATGACTTCTGAAAGGACTTATAACCTAAAAGTTTACTTTGAAAACAAAAATATATTTGATGAAAAATTGAGATCAATTTTTAAAATAGATTAATTCTCTAAAAGTTCATTTGAAATACTTTTAGAGAACTATCTTTAATGACTTTTTCTGCTACTTTTTCGGAAGTTTATTTCTACCCTTACTAATTCAGGGAAAAAGACGTCTTTACCCTTATTTAACCCATTCAACTACCCAAAGTAAAATTAACTAGGTTTAATTGATTCCACCCACTGTAGCGTCACGGGTCTTCTTCTTCTTCATAACCGAGTACAATAATTGACAGTTAAAACTGAAGAAAGACACATAACGGAAACGAAGTAGTAAATTTCCAGATCTACGAAACAACCTTTACCCGAAGAAGAAAATTCTCCAAACCGACTACAATGGCAGTGAACGCGCGTCCCGAAAGAGTGCCGGTAATTTCACTGTGATTTCCTCTTCCTCAGGAGCAGGTCTCATGCGCCGAATTGGTTTAGTCCGGCGCATGGTTTCCCAATTGTGCAATTTGGACACTTGTTCGCAAGGGAATCGTGCGTCGAACCAATTGGGACCCAAACAGTCGCTCAAATCAGGGGACCCGTGATTGCATGCTTGGGACCCGAGCACAGTCGCACGGTACCCATACGCACGGTACCCATACGGGGGCCCCTTGCGATTGAGTGCGGGTACCATGCGATTGCGTGCGGGTACCATGCAATAGTGCGCGCGGGTACCGTGCTTGCGGGTATCCTGCGCGCATGCACGGGTACCATGCTCTTGTGTGCGGGTACCATGCGTGCATGCGCGGGTACCATGCTTTTCTGTGCGGGTACCATGCTCTTGTGCGCGGGTACCATGCTTTCCTGTGCGGGTACCATGCTTGCAAGCGCGAGTACCATGCTTTCCTGTGCGGATACCATGCTCTTGTGCGCGGGTACCATGCTTTCCTGTGCGGGTACCATGCGAGTACTAATTGGTTATTTACTATTATGATTCCCGGGTTCTGCTGAAGAAACAATTGTCATCCCGAGACGACGACTTTGAGTTCCGATTGACAATGACCGGGATGTACACGGAAGCAAGCGCGAAGATCAGGAACAATCTAAATGAAAATGAGTGGGAGAGTTACAGGGCGGGGAGTCTATTTGGTAGACTCGTCGAGGCTGCCGCCGATTTCAATCTATCCGCCCAGCTCATTACGTTTTTGACGAGGAGGCAAACTACGCTTCACGAGCGCGAGGAGTTGTGGATGGTCATAAACAACCGACCTCTCCGATTTTCTAAAGCGGAGTATTGCTTGATTACCGGGCTAAGATTTTCCGACGATATCCCGGAAGTAAACCCTAACGGTGATTTCGCCCAGAGAAACTTTCCGGGAAGATCCACAATCCGTATGTCGTACGTCGAGGATCGACTGCGAGAGTTGGGAGCCAACGATGACAGAAACGTCAACTTCGATAAGTTGAAGTTGGCGGACATTCTCTTTGCCGCATCTGTGTTGCTGCCTCGACCGTCGAAGAAGGACACGGTTCTTCGGTCGTGACTGCTTTCATTGGTCGAAGACGAAGTCGCCTTCGCCAACTATCCTTGGGGCAGCGTAGCGTTCAAAGAGGTGATACACTCGCTGAAGATAAACCTCAGGGAGAATAGGGATTTTGTGCGGGAACGAGCCCGCAACGGGGGCAGCGAACACTGCGGGCTACTGATTAGTGGCTTCGTACATCCGCTTCAGGTCGTTCATTATTTAAAATCCTTATAAATATATATTTAATTGTGATTATATATTTGCTAATTTGGTTTCTTTGCATTCTAGGTTTTGGCGTACGAGTGCATATTAGGCATTCGGTACGCGTTCGCCTATCGTAGAAACGAGGTGGATGTGGTGACCCCGCGGATATGCCGGTACGTCACCAATTATTGGTCGACGAATGGTTCTCCGAAGATGGAGACGATCCTCAACGCCGTAAAGGGGTCACCCGTATCGGGGATGCTGAGTCCAACAGTATCGGAGATGAACGAGCCATATTTCCGATATAGTCGGGTCGAAGTGGAGGAGCGGCATGAAGTCCTCGACCATTTAACGAGGCTCCTCGATGATGGTGTCGAGCTGAAGTGCGTACGGCATTTGCCGGCCGCGGAGGATGTCGCACCAACGCATCCTTCGCCAACCATGCCGCAACTATCGCAGCGGTCATTCTACGAGGAAGAGGCGGACCAATTTCGTCCCCCCTCACCTCCACGGTACCCGAGCCCTCCTCCACATCAATACTCGGGCCCTTCACACCCACAGTACCCGTCCCCTCCTCCACAGCAGTACTCGGGCCCCAGCTGGGAGCAATTCGATGAGTTCACAAGACGCGTGGACCAAAATTTCGAGACGGTGAATAATCGGTTCGACGACGTTTCTACGAGTATCTCGCAGTTACGGGACTCGTATGACGAACGATGGTCCACGGCTCAAGATTGGGGCGCGAGTATTTTCGGCTTGCAGCAGTCGATGACTGAATTGCAACACAACTTGCAGCAGGGGTGGTACAGGGGCAACCGAGACTTTCCGACGCACACGTCGCACGGTACGCCCCTATAAATAATTTGTTGCAATATCGATAGTTTTCTGACGTTGGAGTTTTATCTTGTTAGGTTATGAGGCCGGTGGCTCCAACCAGGTGTTCTATCCTTCGGAACCCGAGGCAGGCCGAGAGGCCGGTCCCGGTGGAAGCCGAGGCCGCACGAGTGGAACCCGAGGCCGCGGAGGAACCCGAGGCCGCGGGGGAACCCGAAACCGAAGCCGCGGTCGAGCCCGAGGCCGCGGTGGAGTCGACGCCGCCTCGGGAAACCAGGCCTTCCAAGTATCAGGTGACCTCATTCACCGACCCGAACCAGAACCGCGTGCGGAACAGCATAAACCCAATTCTGGAACGGCACATGAGAGAAAGCTGAAGTTATGGCCTCGGCAAAAACAGAGGATCGGTACGATGGAAGACACCGAGCGGCTCCTTTGCTTGTCCAAATCGTACCGAACTAAGACGTGGTTTCAGCAGCTGTACACACCTTCGTTTTGGCTCGACGACGCGGTAACAAGGATTGATAACTCCAATACGTATAAATGCATTAATACGTTTTATTAATTAACTTGTTTCCTTTTATTTTATAGCACATTGACGAAAGCATTAGATGATTCCTCGAGATGCAGAGGATTCATACCTTCTGCTCTCGTGCCATCTCCTTCATGAGTGTTGCGATGAAGGAGAGCATCGATCGGGACTGCATAGAAGACGGGAAATTTGTCAAGGGCATGCTGGCCTTTTTGGTCCACTACGAAGAGGGACGGGATCAAGACTGGTCGTCCGTGTCATGGAATGTTACGGACTATATCGTGATGCCGGTGCAGACCATCGCCCATTGGGTTCTTGCAGTCATCGACTGGAAGAACAAGACGATACGGGTATTCGACTCGGATCCGTCTTGTGATGTCGACATGCGCAACATGCACGCAGCCCTCGCCGGTCTACAATTAGCTGTCCCGATCGTGCTCAAAAAGCTTGGTCTGATTGCAAACGCGTTTAGGAGGTGGAAGGTCGAGAGGATCCCCAACTTCAAGAAGCAAGAAAATTCGTAAGTGTATCATATTTCGATATGAAGTTGATTTTAGTACATCATATCTCATTATTGGTTGTTTTCAGCGGCGATTGTGGGGTTCACGTGTTGCGGGCCGCATTTTCTATGCTATTCCGGGGCGATAACGTCGCAGAGCTTACCGGGCGGTAAATGACGCAATTTCGTGAATTTCTATGTATTTCCATTCGCCTTAACGATTGGGCTTCTTGGTATCAATAATTTCTATGTATTTCAATAATTTTGTATTCGGGAATTTTGTAAATCTGGAACAATTTTATGTAATAATGGAATTTCGAGTTGTATATTCGGGAAGTTGTATTATGTTAGAAGTTGGATTTCGAGTTGCATATGCACGGTACCCACACACAAGGCACGGTACCCGCACACATGGCGCAGTTATTTTGAAAAGATAAATTTTTAATTTATGATTATCAGAATAATTGGTTAATGATTATCTGGATCCTGATAAAATTATTTTATGATTTAACGTACAGACAAGACGTAAAGCGCTGACTTGATTGATGTAACATATTTAATATTGAAAAAAAATAAATTTTTAATTTATGATTATCAGAATAATTGATTAATGATTATCTGGATCCTGATAAAATTATTTTATGATTTAACGTATAGACAAGACCTAAAGCGCTGTAAAAGCGGAATAGAACTGAATCAAGTTAGGACTCACAACATCATCAGATAAATTACTCCTCTTTATCTCAGAAAACGTAAAAACACAATAGGTCGAGATATTCATCAACTAATGAATATTCCAGTCGAACACGAAACATGAAGTGATAGTTTACAGTTATATCATAGCAATAAAGACATTTCCAGAATTCTAACACGTATCACTCAACAACTCTTACTCGGGTCGCTCAAATTACTCAATGTGTTTAATGGGATTTATATAAAAGCACTCAATTCACAACATAGAAAGATATTATTCTAGGCTTGCTAATATATCACATCGCCATCACTTAGTAAAAATCATGCACGAATCGAAGGGTCTTTTATCACGGTTGTAATGGGGCTCGGGTAAAAGAGGTATGTCATATATGGTAAGTGAGCTAAAATAATCAAGCACGTTAATCACTGAATCGCCATCTTATCAATGCCAGTGAATATTCATTTCTCGGCTCTTTTCTTTTTTTTTTCTTTCTTTTTTTTAACTAAGCCCTTCTTCTCTTGATTTTTCGTTTCCAGAATGAGATTATCGCAGGAAGGGTTCTTAGTTTTTTTTTTTTTTTTTTTTAACTAAGCCCTTTTTTTTTGATTTTTCCTTTTCGGGAATGAGATTATCGCAGGAAGGGTTCTTATTTTTTTTTTTTCTTTTTTTTTTTTTCAGCCAAATGTGCACTGACATAACACTTTCTCGTTCCTGTTTCCCAAGGCGATCAGTAAAATAACGTGTTGATAACAGGGTGTAAAGGCTAAATTTGAGGCTGCATGGCTTAATGTCTGGGCTCCACATAAATAAATAAGTCAAATAAGGCTCAAAGTGGTTCGCTAAGTGGTAAACAAGCAAGGTACGGATATTATTAGGCCAGTAACTCAATCCTAGGTGCCCTTCTCATTTTCGCACACAAAAATCTACAAAGTAACGTTGACATGCATAACAAAGCAAGTTCGAAAATATTCAGACCATGTGTGACTCTAAAAAAAAAATTCTAGCTGGGTTTGTGTCTCGTGATACGCATTATTTTCCTAGAGCAATCAATATAGCGAGATAGTCATGCTAATATCAAAACATGAAACATGCAAGACTTTCACATTCAACTCGTTGAAGCTTATCACGACACAAGCAAAATTTGAAAAAAATTTCATCACTGACAGGAGATTTTACAGATGGCATTCGAATCAAAACTTTCATCAGTTTAAACTAAACATAAATCCAAATATATCGATACCTAGACATGTAAGCATATGAAATCTAGCATGTGTCACCCCACCCCCAAACTGATTAGCAAATTGTCCTCAATGTGCAAAAATTAAAAGCAAAGAAAGAGTTTAAGTGACACTGCCCTGAATAGTGCGCCGATCGATATAGGGTGGGACGTGAAGAAGACTTGGTTGCTCCGCAGTAACGAGCTACCTTCGTGAACGGGCCACCCCAAAACTGGTTATGAACCTGCAAGAAAACATGACTAGACAACACCGTGATAACGAATTCTAAACAACGAAAATAATATATAAGACATAAATAAAAATAGGACTGAAATTAGAAATAATATATAATGCATCGATAGTCCTTGGGTTGCCTCCCAAGAAGCGTTGTTTTTATAGTCGTTAGCTCGACTCAGAGACCGATCATGGAGGATCGAGGACTGGTCCTGCTTTGTTGGTCTGGGGGTCCTTCAGCTTGCTGGTATTCTCTCCAGACGAGGTGTCCCTGAAAGGCACAGAACAAATAAAAGCAGTAGTATTATTAGTACCAGGTTCCTCAAGAACTACCGATATTGTTTCTCCAACTTCCCGCTCGTCGTATAACTTCAACCGCTGCCCATTGACTTTGTGAGAATCCTTCCCATTTATCAGGATTTGTACGGCTCCGGATGGGAATACTCGCTCCGCCACGTATGGTCCAATCCACTTACTCTTTAGCTTTCCGGGAAATAGTCGCATTCGGGAGTTGAACAGTAAGACTTGATCTCCGACCTTAAACTCCCTATGTAGAATTCTCTTATCATGCCATCTCTTCAATCTCTCCTTGTAGAGTTTTGCATTCTCATATGCATTCTGGCGAAATTCTTCCATCTCATTTAACTGGAGTAACCTGTTTTTACCTGCCTCAATAGAATCAAAATTAAGTTTCTTCACAGCCCAATATGCACGGTGTTCTAACTCAACAGGTAAATGACATGCTTTTCCATAAACTAATTTAAAAGGTGAAGTTCCTATTGGTGTTTTATATGCAGTGCGATATGCCCATAATGCATCATCTAGCTTTAAAGACCAATCTTTCCTAGAGGCGTTCACTGTCTTTTCTAAAATCTGCTTAAGTTCTCTATTGGAAACTTCTACCTGTCCGCTTGTCTGAGGATGGTACGGGGTCGACACTTTATGCTTGACACCGTATTTTGACAATAAATTAGTGAATAATTTATTGCAAAAATGAGTACCGCCATCACTAATTATAGCACATGGTGTACCAAAACGAGTAAAAATATGCTTTTTGAGAAAGCGAAGAACAACTCGTGCATCATTAGTCCTACATGCTTCAGCCTCTACCCACTTAGATACATAATCTACTGCAACGAGAATATACTTATTAGAGCATGAAGTAGGAAAAGGCCCCATAAAGTCAATACTCCAGACATCAAATAATTCAACTTCTAGCATAATATTCAAAGGCATCTCATGTTTTCTAGAAATAGCACCAGTACGCTGACAACGATCACAAGAAATAACATAAGCATGTGCATCCTTAAAAAGAGTAGGCCAGAATAAATCCTTGAGATTTTTCCCTCCTTCCTCGTATCACAGTTCACAGCCACCACATCACATCAGATTACTAAATCAACAACTCGTGAGAGATGCAAATTATTGTCAAATCTCTCCATCCCAAAGCTCTTCCACGGATTTATACTGCCCTTCTGGAAACACAAAGTTTTCTCCTCTGACCAATCGGCACTGAGGAATCTCTCGAATCTTGCTTCGTTCTTCGTCGGTGAGTTCCCAATCGAAGATTCGAAGGTTCTGTTTCATCCTTTCTTTGTTGAAGCTCTTCACTATCGGAGTAACTCCCTGCTCATATATCCATCTCAAAGCCACCTTCACAAGTTCCAAAATTTTCATTCAATTATAGAAACATTTTGTTGATGCAACGCTGTGTTCTCAATCTATCATGTCCATTCATTAATTAGCAAGGGGAACTACAAATATTACCTGGGCAATGCTCTTACTCTTGGCATCTGCAATCTCTTTAAGGATCGGGCTCTCCATTACAGAATTACATCCCGAAGGAGTGCCATTAGCTCCGAGAGGAGAATAAGCACACACGTGTATGTTCTTTTCCTTACAGAAGTCGAGCAATTTCTCTTGCTGCCACGCTACGTTCATCTCTACCTGATTAAGTTCATTGCTGATTCATCTTAGGTTTCAGAAGAGCTCATATGAAGTGGTAATTATTTGCACAAAAGGGAGCTTGATAGCAAAAAAATACCTGGTTAACAGTGGGTATTATTGAGGCAGATTCCAAGAGCTTTGATAGCTTTGCACAGGAGAAGTTGCTTACACCGATGGATTTGGCCAAACCGAGCTTGCAGCACTCTTCCATGGCCTCCCACACCTGTTTGATATCGAAATGAAGCATGTCTTCTCCACTGAGTTCTGAAGGGTACTTAGCAGCAGAGCTTTGCTTAATGGTCAGTGGCATATGAATAAGGTACAAATCCACGTATTCAAGACCAAGCGTGCTGCAGATAAGTAAAGTTAGGAAAGACTTAAAGAACATGGGCACACAGAAATCATTTGTGAAATCGAAGAAACGAGGGATCTGATGTAATTTAGTTAGATAGAGCCGTAACTAGAATTCACTTTGCAGATTTTTCAAGTGATTTAGAGGAGATCCGCGTCGCAGACATTTTACCGAACACATGGTATGCAAATCAACACTAGTAAACCAAGTACCAAAAACTTACTCAAGCGTTCTTCTAAGCGCAGGCAAAACAAGATCACGTTGACTGTCCGATGCAAACAGCTTTGACGTCACGAAGATCTCATCGCGATCCTTCACAATGCCGAGCTCCAGAACCTTGGATACAGCTTCGCCGGTAGCGCTTTCGGATCCGTACGACGCGGCAGTGTCCACGTGTCTGAATCCCGACTCAAAAGCGTCGATTAATACGGACTTGAGCTGCTCCGTCGGCAGCGGCGGAAGCGATGCGGTGCCAAGCCCTAGGCTGGGCATTTTGTGACCTGAATTCAGCGTTACTGATGGAGCTAAGACCGTGTTCGCCATTGCTGACAGAGAATCGCTTGGCTTTCTTTACAGAAGATTAGAGAACGTTCCTTTTCAACTTCGATTCATCAATGGCCGCGTGAATCTCGCTTTCCATGATACGATTCCAACAACCTTTGCCCCTTTTGAAATAAAAAACCAATATTGCGATGTTATAATTATTTATTTTTCAGATTCCATGGCTTAAAGCTTTTCAAAGAAAAAGGCAGCACACACCGCACAACAGGGTCTTTTAAAAAAATGGCCTTTGACTGGGTCAATTTTAAAAAAATGGCCTCGTTGACGATTTTTTTTGGTCAATAGCCCTCACTTTATTTAAACGTTAACCATATTAACTAATTCTCATACTTAACTCATTAAAGTAAAAAAAAAAAGAAAAACAAAAAAATGGTCGCTGTACAGATGCAATAACTGACTGAACATGGGTCCATATCCCAAACCATAACCTTACAATCGATATGAATGCATTATTTACTCCATTTTAAAGAACAAAGGATAACCACACACATCTCTCTCACAAACTTAATGCGACGCAAGCTGTTCTCTTCGTTTAGTGCCGGAAAACAACTTCTCAAACCAAGAAAACAGCAAGCATTTCAGCATATTTACCAATAAGCATTCGTTACATGAAAACTGCAATTTTAACGTCGAAAATGGTGAATTTCCAGTCCATTACCCCCTAAAATGTATGTGTTATTTATTAGATCACGTGTACTAGCCAGAGTAGCGATATTTCGGTGGTTATTACGAGAATTCGGACCTAAAAATGGGACCCCTGCGTGCGGGTACCATGCAATATAGGTGCGGGTACCATGAGATATAGGTGCGGGTGCCATGCGCAATACGTGTCGGTCCCATGCGCATGGACCCCTGCTTTTATGCGCGGGTCCCCTGCGTTTATGCGCGGGACCCCTACGTTGTGTGCGGGTACCGTGATCCCATGTCCGGGATCCATGCGCTGAAGATCATACATTTATGTTTGTGAGATTAGCTGCTCATTGCATGCATTTATGTCAGGAAACAGTTACTTAACGAATGTCTTGATAATTGTGTTGTTCTCTCGTCTGTGTTGTGCTTGTATCTTGGATCTACGTGACATTGATCTTTTAACATATTATGGGAGGACAAATTTTCCCTACCATTATTGTGATAATAATAGTAATTATATAAGTGTAGCGGTGTTAGCGTATCCTAATCGATCAAGAGAGCTAAAGGGTCAAGTAGGAGAAAAGACATGGAAGGAACAAAAGAAGGTAAATGTTAGATGATTAAAGATCATGCGTTAAATGTGTTTATGCTTCACACTAATCTTACGAGCAAGGGAATAAGTTTTATAAAAAAAAAATCCAATTGAAGCATAACAGAGATAATAATAGCGTATCATTTTTAAATTACAGCAAAGGCTATATAGATCACGTTGTTTTAGGAATCATATATTATTATTCTATGACAAATATTAAGACTTGCATATGTTATTTAAGAAAATGAAGTCCAACAGCCGATGCCAAACTTTACTTCTCTTGTGCTTTAGGCGGTGGCTTTACTAATAAAGAGCTCAAGAGGATTATTAATAGTGGCTTCTTAAGGTTTTGTATGTGTCATGCAATTTTAATGTGGTTATGAGTCATGATAATTGCAATCAACGATGCTCTCTGTCACGACAAATATACGATAAATATTGTGTTCTTTGGGCAAAAGCAATCACGCGTACACCTCAATTTATGTGTTATATATGTTACGATATATATATATATATTATATATATATATATATCTCTTGAAAATGTACATGTGGTTATGTGTAATTGATATGAAAATTCGGTATGTTGCATGTTGTATTGATACGTATAATGTAATAGACATGGAAATTTATTGGTTAAATGAAAATTTAGTGTGCGGGTATCATGCCCTTGTGTGCGGGTACCATGCCCCTTGTGTGCGGGTACCATGCCCCTTGTACCAAGCCCCTTGTGTGCGGGTACCATGCCCTTGTGTGCGGGTACCATGCCCCTTGTATCATGCTCCTTTTGTGCGGGTACCATGCCCTTGTGTGCGGGTACCATGCCCCTTGTGTGCGGGTACCATGCCTTTGTGTGCGGGTACCATGCCCCTTGTACCAAGCCCCTTGTGTGCGGGTACCATGCCCCTTGTGTGCGGGTACCATGCCCCTTGTACCATGCCCCTTGTGTGCGGGTATCATGCTCCTTGTGTGCGGGTACCATGCCCTTGTGTGCGGGTACCATGCCCCTTATACCATGCCCCTTGTGTGAGGGTACCATGCCCTTCTGTGCGGGTACCATGCTCCTTGTGTGCGGGTACCATGCCCTTGTGTGCGGGTACCATGCCCCTTGCACCATGGCCCTTGTATCATGCTCCTTTTGTGCGGGTACCATGCCCCTTGTGTGCGGGTACCATGCCCCTTGTGTGCGGGTACCAAGCCCCTTGCACCAGGGTACCATGCCCTTGTGTGCGGGTACCATGCCCCTTGTGTGCGGGTACCATGCCCCTTGCACCATGCCCCTTGTACCATGCCCCTTGTGTGCGGGTATCATGCTCCTTGTGTGCGGGTACCATGCCCTTGTGTGCGGGTACCATGCCCCTTGTACCATGCCCCTTGTGTGCGGGCATCATGCCCTTGTGTGGGAGTACCATGCCCCTTGTGTGCGGGTATCATGCCCTTGTGTGCGGGTACCATGCCCCTTGTGTGCGGGTACCATGCCCTTTGTGTGCGGGTACCATGCCCCTTGTACCATGCCCCTTGTGTGCGGGTATCGTGCCCCTTGTGTGCGCGACTGTTTTGGTCCCAATTGGCTCGACGCACGGTTCCCTTGCGAACAAGTGTCCAAATTGCACAATTGGAAAACCATGCGCCGGACCCAACCTGCTCCTGAGGAAGACGAAATCACAATGAAATTACCGACACTCTTTCGGAACGCGCGTTTATTGCCATTGTAGTCGGTTTGGAGAATTTTCTGCTTCGGATAAAGGTTGTTTCGTAGATCTGGAAATTACAGTTTCGTTTCCGTTATGTGTCTTTCTTCAGTTTTAACTGTCAATTATTGTACTCTGTTATGAAGAAGAAGAAGACCCGTGACGCTACAGTGAATGGAATCGATTAAACCTAATTAATTTTACTTTGGGTAGTTGAATGGGTTAAATAAGGGTAAAGACGTCTTTTTTCATGAGTTAGTAAGGGTAGAATAGACTTCAAACATTATGGAGGTCATTTTTTTAAAATTGACCCAGTCAAAGGCCATTTACTTAAATAATCCCCGCACACCACACCCAATAATCTCCTGTCAAATTCCCTTTCAGTACCCTTTGAAGTTTCAACTTCCTCTTAAATACCATTCGAAGATTTTCTTCCTGTTAGGTACCGATCTGAAAAAGTTGTGTGTTAGGTACCTAAAAAGCGTTAAAAAGACAAAATAACCCTTCTTCATACATAAATATTATTTCGATTATCTTCAGTTTTATATCAAGTCAAATTTAAGAATATTATACCAACTGTTAGCACATTTATACCAACTGTTAGCACATTTATACCAACTGTTACCACATTTATACCAACTGTTCTCGTTATTATACTAACTGTTATACCAAAAATAATTTTTTTTTGTATTATACGAAAGTGATTTTTGCGTATTATACCACAAAATACGATTATTATACCAACAAAACCGCTTTTATACTAACTGTTATCACATTTATACCAACTGTTCTCGTTATTATACTAACTGTTATACCAAAAATATTTTTTTTTGTATTATACGAAAGTGATTTTTGCGTATTATACCACAAAATACGATTATTATACCAACAAAATCGCTTATTATACCAATAAAATTGATTATTCTACCAATAAATTCGACTTGGTATAGCAATGATAACAATTGGTATTATAATTGAATATACTGGTATAATAATGGAAACACTTGGTACAATATAATACTCTTAAATTTGACTTGGTATAGCAGTGATAACAGTTGGTATAATAATTGAATATATTGGTATAGTAATGAGAACAGTTGGTATAATAGTGATAAAATACTCTTAAATTTGACTTGGTATAGCAGTGATAACAGTTGGTATAATAATTGAATATATTGGTATAATAATGAGACCAGTTGGTATAACTGAATCTGTAAAGAAGTGTTATTTTCGTCTTTTCAATGTTTGGTGGTATTAAACACACAATTTTTCGCAAATGGGTACTGAACAGGAAGAAATACTTGGAGGGGTACTGATCAGGAAGTTCAAAGGGTACTGAAAGGGAATTTGCCCTATACTTTCTGTCGGAAGGAGTTAATATTTTCTATGTTGTATGTGTACAGTCGATTCCGATACTCAACATGGGGTGCACGAATCTTAAGATTACAAAAGATAACTGAAAAATTCTAAAATAATTAAGACAAATCTGTCAAAACTCAAAATTCAATAACAAACAAATACTATTATATAGTAAAGTAATGCAATACATAATGTTAAGTCAAGTAAGTCAAATTTAATGATTGGTTAATTAAAAATGTTTGGCATATAATGACATTTACTCACGAATATGAGATCGTATATGGAAGCGTTGGGAAAATTTGAATTAACTGTTTCTTAGCTTCTCATTGGCAATGTGAAGTAACAATGACAAGATTGCAACAAAATCAGCTGATGATGTGAATATGTTATCACAGGGCTAATTAAGAATGAACAGGCAAGCATTAGCAAGTAGCTGATGATGATGAAAGAATCACTTGGAAATTGCTTTGTTTCGTTGCTGATGATGATTGAGGTTCCAACGCCTGCAATTTTCATGTGGATCATTTATCACTCAGATTTCTCCGTCCCATAATTCTTGGACCGATTTATACTGCCCATTTGGAAACACAAATTTTTCCCCTCGGACGATTCGATGCTGAGGAACGTTTCGAATCTTGCTGCGTTCTTCGTCGGTGAGTTCCCAATCGAAGATTTGAAGGTTCTGCTTCAACCTTTCTTTGTTGAAGCTCTTCACTATTGGAGTAACTCCTTGCTCATATATCCATCTCAAAGCCACCTTCACAATTTCCAGATTTAGAATCTTGCACAGGTTGCATTCGATTAAAAGAACTTCATGGATTCAACATCGTGTTCTCAATATTACCTGGGCAATGCTCTTACTCTTGGCATCTGCGATCTCATTAAGGATCGGGCTCTCCATTATAGAATTAGATCCCCAGGGAGTGCCATTAGCTCCGAGAGGAGAATAAGCACACACGTGTATGTTCTTCTCCTTGCAGAATTCGAGCAACTTATCTTGCTGCCACCCTACGTTCATCTCCACCTGATTAAGTTCATTGCTGATTCATCTCAGGTTTCAGAATAGTTCATATGGTGTGATGTGATTTTAGACATAATAGCTCCGCAAAAAAGAGAGCTTGCTAGCAAAAATATTTACCTGGTTAACAGCAGGTATTATTGAGGCAGATTCCAAGAGTTTTGATAGCTTTGCACAGGAGAAGTTGCTTACTCCGATAGACTTGGCCAAACCGAGCTTGCAGCACTCTTCCATGGCCTCCCACACTTGTTTGATATCGAAACGAAGCATGTCTTCTCCACTGAGGTTAAAAGGGTACTTGGCAGCAGAGCTTTGCTTCATGGTCAGTGGCCAATGAATGAGGTACAGATCCACGTACTCAACACCAAGCTTACTGCAGATCAGGAAATGTTTGAAGGATTTGCAGATCAAGGGTGAGTACACAGAAATCGTTCATGAAACGGAAGAGTATGTGTTTGATAGAGCCCACAACTCAAATTCACTTTACTTTTGCAGAACTTTCAAGTGATATAAAGGAGATCCGCGTCACAGACATTCTTCCGAACAGATGGTGTGCAAGTCTAAGTTAATACTACAATCAATTCTGAAATACTTACTCAAGCGTTCTTCTGAGCGCGGGCAAAACCAGATCACGTTGAGTGTCCGTAACAAACAGCTTCGACGTCACGAAGATCTCATCGCGATCCTTCACAATCCCGAGCTCTAGTGCCTTGGACATAGCTTCGCCTACGGTGCTTTCGGTTCCGTACGACGTGGCCGTGTCCACGTGTCTGAATCCCGACTCAAAAGCGTCGATTAAGATCGACTTGAGCTGCTCCTGCGGCGGCGGCGGACGCGATGCGGTGCCGAATCCTATCCCGGGCATTTCGTGACCTGAGTTCAGCGTTATCAATGGAGCCAACGCAAGGTTCGCCATTGCTAACAGTCAGAGGATCACTAGGTCTTCTTAAGGATCCTTCCTTTTCAACTGCGTTTCAATGGCCGGCTGATTCTTCGCTTGCCATGTTATAATAATAATATTCCATTTCTACTAATAAAATATGATGGATCCGATCCAATCTTTTGAATTAAAAAACAATAATTGTGATGGTGCTTATTATTTTATTGGACGGCTGAAAGCTTTTTTCCATACGGCGACGGTTCACATCACGGCCGGCGGTCAACAGTTCAACCGTTGACCACGGCGGTTTGAAGTCGGTCAGAAAATTTGAATAAATGTTTTCTTTAGTCTTTCATTCCATTGAGAAAGTATTTCCCAGTTAAAAAACAACAAATATTCCAACAAAATCAGCTGATGACGTAAGCACATAATCACAGCGCTAATTAAGAATGTAAATGTTTGGTCTCATATTTTCACAAGGATTAGCATTAGCATTAGCATTAGCTGATGATGAGAGAATCAGTTGGCAGCGGCGCAGTGCACTGCGTAGTCCACCAGCTGCTGGTTCCTTTGCTGATGCTTGTGATTCCACACCTGCAATTTTCCAGAGGATCATCATCTCTCTCTCTCTCTCTCTCTCTCTCTCTCTCATTGTTGGAAGAAAGACTCCAACTCAATGACTATATGCAGAAGCAAAGAGATCTTACCTTGCGAAAAGGAAACATGGCACTTCTCCAGCAATGCAACTTCATATACTCCCTCTTCCTGAGAGAGAGAGAGAGATTAGTACTGCTTTCTGCAGAGTTTAAATTTGGATTTATCATCTAAGAAATTAATTCATTTATTCATACCTTGATTTGCTTTCTTGATTGAAATCATGAGCAGCAAATCCACCATTCAACTGGTAAGCAGCAGCAGCAGCTGCCACGTCAGCAGCCTCCCCCGTCCCCACCACCGCCCCACGAGGCAACGCCTCCTCCCGAGGCCCGACTCCTCCTCCGACGCTCAAAGCATTCCCGTCTCTGTTCCTGATGCTCTTAAACAGCCCCCTCGCGTTGCAACAAGCACGCCGCGAGAACTGAGACGAGGAGCCGCCGCAGTCCGAGGAGGAACGCGCCGCCTCAGCATACTCGTGGCCATCGCTCGCTGCAACGACGCCCTTCGAAGGAGTCGGAGAGTACGACTTCTCCGAGAAGAAGCCGCCGCCGCTGCGAGATCCCGCGGAGGGCTTCTTAGGGCACGATCTTCGGGAGCAGTTGAAGATTCCGAAAGACGGTTTCTTGAATATCCCGCGATCGTTCGTAGCGTTCTGAGAAAGATTTATCCTCAGCTCCACGTTGTAGCCTAAGATGCTCTGTAGGGCACTGGCGATCGATTTCCATGATTTTTCGGCTTTCGCTGCGTGATTTGGGCGAGCGAACTCGAGCTCGGCCACCGTTATACCTGATGCATTATAACAGTTTTGAAACAAGGCTTCGTTATATTTTTAGCCTGTGACGTTTAAGATCAGTTAAGTTAACGGTAGCAATTTTAGTCCTATTAAGTGTAAAAAATCGAAGCAATTTAAGGACATTTATGCTAAGGTAGAGGTGGGTACCGGTTCTGGTGGCTTACTGGGCCCGGTTCCCACCCTCTTCAGGGTAAACCGGACCAGAACCGGTGGTTCAACTGGTTCGGGGTCGAACCGGCCAATTGCCCACCTCTAAGTTAAGGTAGCAATTTTTGTCATGTAAGCATCGAAAATGAAGCAATTTTAGGACAGTTAACCAGAAAACCTAAGTTGAGCTCGAAATTATAGTCTTGCTGCATGGTAATAGTTTTGAAATATTACACGTATGATTTTATTTTGATTATAGAAAGGTAGGTTCGATTTTACCCTGCACGAGACGAATGGATGCTAGCTTTCCCCGTTTGTAGAGAAACTTCCGCAGAGAACGAGAGGCCAAGATCGCGGTAGCTCCTTGCCATATCGAGTCGAGATCCCGCGGCCCCGTTGTGCAGTGTTTCGTGTTTTCGCACCCGCAGGAAACGACGGCGTGCTTCAAGCTCTCTCCGGTGGAAGACGTGCTCTGAAAATCTCCATCTGCGATAGATGTTCCGTTGAGATTATTTGTTCAACATCGGGAAATTACTTCACCCGACTCAGTATAAAAATCAAAGAGGTCTTCCTCTTATCACCAGTTGGTTTTAGGATTAAGCCCTCAATTTTTAATATGATACCAGAGCCCACCAGGCCTAGAAATAATGGGTATGAATCCTCACGACCACCAAATAAACGAAAAATTCCACGTCTCAGGCTAGATAAGAAAAAAATCTGTTTAGACGTAAAAGGGCGTGTTGGAAATAAAATGTATAAAATTTAAAATATGATACTCTCTCGTTAAAATTAGACCATGAAAAATGCATGAATGAATCAATGCATCATTGATTTTACTTTTTTCGAGTTTCTCTCTATTACCAGGGTTCAAGGATCTCGTGCTCAGCCTTAAGCCGTTTTCGTCGGGCACGGATCCCGGGGACCCGAGCTGCAGGAGAGCGGCGGTTAACCATGTCGACTGATTCTTAGACGTCCTCAACTGCTTCTCGGTCTGCGAAAGCACTTTTAAGGCATGGCTCAGTTGCTGCATGTCAGCTTCGGCTGCACCGTGGCGGGAAAAATCAAGAATCAGTGAAACGAACACGATTTTTATACGAAAACGAAACAAGAAAGATAATGCTGCAAAAACGTACAATTTTCTTCACCAAAAATCTTCCTTTTGGCCTCGGAGACGCTGACGGGGCATTTCCCGGCGAGGATATCCATGATGAGGTTAGCCAACTGCGAGATAAGCTGCAAAGGGTCTACTCTCGAGCTCATCAGCTCCCGAGCCCTTTTTACCGTATTCGTAGCGTCCGATGACAATGCGAGATACAACAAATCGGCCAGCTCATCATCGGAAATTACTCCGTTCTATAAAGACGATAAGATCGGGTTAAGAAGAAAGAGTACAATGTTGAAAACAAAATATATAAATTTAAAATATGATGCAGTCCCTTTAAAGCTTAAATTTTCAAGTGAAGAGGTCATTCAACAAGGGATCATAGCTCAGTGGCGTACGAATTCTCACGACCCATATAAGAAAAAATTACACGTCTAAAGCTAGATAATAAAGAAATCAGCCTAAACGTGAGGAGGCGTATCGGAAATAATATACATATTTCAAAAATGATACACTCTCTTCATACTTGAGCTTTTAGGTGAAGTGGTCATTCAACAGTGAGAGGGAGAGACAATATATATCATTACTCACCACTTCGTATATCAACGGGACAGTAATCTTCTTCCCGAGCAAAACGAGATGATCGAGCATCATCTCCGCGTCGCGGAGAGAACCGTTCGACCTTTTTGCCATGAAACTCAAAGCCTCATCATCGAAGTCGACGCCTTCTTGCACGCATATATTCGCCAGCCTGGCACTTACGTCGGCTTCTTCGAGCCTTCGAAAGCTGCATACCCGAGACATTGTCAGAGCATTTCGAGGAAGCTTATCGATGTTAGGAGTTGTCATAACGAAGACAACTCGACGATGAATATCCTCGAGACCGTTTATTACGTGGGCCCACGTTTCCCGATTCAGCATTTGGCACTCGTCGACTACATAAACCTTAAACCTCGAGCAAACCGGAGGAAGCTTAGCATTCTTGATGAGCTTCATGCAACTTTCTCCTCTGTTGAGCTTCAATGAATCCAATTCCTTGACATCAACGCTTCTCCCCGAGAAAAACAACGCGCATTCCTGGCAAGAACCGCACGGTTTTTTATTACCGGGACACAAGCAATTCAGTGCGGCGGCAAATATTCTCGCAGCACATGTTTTTCCCGTCCCCTGCGGGCCCTCGAAGATGTATGATGAGCTTATTCGGTTACTAGAGATTGCACTCAACAGAGCTGTGGCTACTTTTCTCTGCCCCGCGAGCTCCTCGAACGATTTGGGCATGAATTTCTGGCAGATGCTCCTCGGGATTTCTTCGTACGGGCTCACTCCGCCAGCTAAGCACGCGTTTCCCGTCAAGAGAGGGAGCTCATCGTCGTCTCTGTACTTTGGAGTTCTCGACCAGCAGCTACCGAGCCCGCACCCTCGGTGGCACGGGTCCATTGGCTCGTGCAGCGAAATGCTGCTCCCAATCGATCGATTGCTCGCGGATAATTGCGGGCTTTCTCCGTAAATCTCATCGCCAGCTGAAACTCTAGCGAATTTATGATTCTTCTTCTTCCTCTGTCTTCTCCGATGATTTTGCAGGGAAATTTCTTCCGTGTCGTTACAAGAACAACCAGAGCCCTCGTTGCAGCCATCGGAGGGCATTTGCTTGTGATTCTTGTCTTCTTCGGTGACGTTGGAGCTTCTCCATACGTGGACGCCGTCGCCGTTAGCCTCATCGCCGTTGAAATTATCGTGAAACCCTAATGCGATTGCGTTGTGGGAATTTGCTTCCCAGTGGGGATCTTCGATCCCTGGAGAGTATTTGCTGCTGGTGGCGTTGGTCGATGGATCGCGGAGGGACCTCACGCGCCGTAATGCAATCAGCGCCTTTGTGATGGGGACGTCGACGGAGTGTCTCCTCCCTTCCATTGCTTTGTGCCCGGAGAAAAATCGAAATCACTGCAACAAATCGCCGGAAAAAATTAGACATGCAAAAGCTAAAAAGCGTCAACAGTGGCGACGTAGTGCTAATAACGGCATTTGCACGAACATGAAAATCACAGAAAAGGGGCAAAAATCACAAAGAAAGCGCCTTTTCGCTGAGAAAAAGGCAGCAGAAAATGTAGGCCCTCGTCACCGTTTTCTTGCCTGAAAACATAAGCGTAAGAAAAACAGTGAAGACAGAGAAAGCCGTGTAATTGAGAAAAGAAGAGAGGGAGAGAAAAAGGGCACCTTCACTCAAATTCTTGGTAAATAAAATAAGGGGTTGAAAAAGGCATTGAAATGCTACAGCAGCACGAATAAAGAAATGGGGGGGTAATAAAATAGTTCCGTTCGTCAAAAACAAGGCGAAAAAAAGACGACAGCTTTGAAACTAATGCGAGGAAGAAAAAAAAACACAGGAAACCTGTGGATTCTTCAACAGGGAGAGACAGTTAATGCACGTTGTCCTGTAGCCATTGGAGTTCACGAGCTCAGCGCAGCAAGCAAGTTTTCAAATGTAGCCGAGAATTTAGGAAGACCCCTCGAAATAAAAGATTTCTCTTTTTTTTTTTAATGTCTGTCTCCTCACAGAGAGAGAATACATGAATTATATACATACACTTCTGTATGAATACGTACAACAGCATAAGTAGTGTTAATTAATGGAGGTGGCGTTAAGTGGACAAATGGAGTAAAGGCCAAAGGGCATTAATGACCGAGGGTTAATAAAAAGCACGTCATCGCATTGAATATCACCAACTTATCGAATTCCCTTTTCTTTCATAGTTTCAAAAATTTATGTTTTCATTCAAGATTTCAAATATTAAAAGAAGTCCTTTTTCTTTTCTTTTTTTTTCTTCTTGTTTTTCCAACAGATTTTCCTTGTCTGGTGCGGAGTTGTTGTGTCAATGCAGATTTCTTTTCAGCTTTCAGAATCTTTTAGAGCTGAAAATAAATTATCGATGGCCCTCCAACAACAGCTTAGTTCTACACTACGAGCTTTTCTCTCTAGGGGCAGTTTCGTAATTTCTGAAAGTTGAACAGAAGGTTCACGCGCTTGCTCCACAGGCAGAGCAAGCGCGTGAGGTTCTTAAATCGACCGTTAACATTATTTCGCCGCACGCAGTAGTAAAAACTCCATTAACAACATCTATTCGAAAAGCTCTATGATTGTAAAATCAAAATGTGCCGAAAAAATATAATGATATTACGCTACATTTATCGCTTCCCCGTCAAATATTAAATTACTATAATGTGCAATGAGCGACTCATCATACTCACCAGGGCCCTTGTCTTGCATGAAATAGAAACGGATAATATCCGTTTAAGGTGTTTCGGGGCCCCGTACGACCTCTACGTTGCCATTTTCGAGACGTTAGAGTTATCTCTTGTGACAATTTGGTGGTCCTATAGATGTAAGAATGGTGTGTGTGTGTGTGTTTTTTTATTGCTTGTGTTTCTTTGTACTTTTGTCTCTGTAGAGATCAAATTCGTCTATGTTGTCTTTTCAGTGGTTTGCTGCTGCTGCTATTGTTTTGGTGTGTGTGTGTGTGTGTGGTCTCGTGACCATCCATCCTTATCTAGTGAGGACACAGAAGCTTTTGCAAATTAAAAATTATTGGATAGATGAAGAAATCTCTTCCTCTTTTTGTTTCATTCGAGTGGTCAATTATTTATTCTTCCGAGAGTTTGTTTTGTATACGTGATTTTTTATTATTATTGTTTTTCAAATTTGAGTTGCAAAACAAATTCAAGTTTCCAAAAATGCCGTGAAATGGGTGTTGTTATTGTTACTTCATAGGAACCCCTTAATGTAATGAGATAGACATACAAGTCCTGAGATTTTAAGGGTATTTCAAACGATAGTATAGACAAAAAATGTAACTAGGCATCATATGTCTTGGGTATTAATTTTAAGGGTTCCTGAGATGAAAATCCAATATATAGGTGAGAACTCCTTAAAACCGGATGAGTTTTAGGCATCATTTGGTTTTCAATTTTATATTGAGTTCTCATCATCATAATTATATATGAGAACTCACTTTATACTGGTTTTTTCATACCAATAAATGGAGGTGAGAGCCTCTTAAATAGTTGAGAATCCATTTAAAAAAAATTGTTCTACTCAAGATTTGAGTCTGTGTAGTACTTATTACATGATGACTAAATACACAATAATCACTCTTCTACACTCACAATGACACGTTACGTCCCCGGTTAGTAAGGATATAACAGTCTTTTAGACACTACGAATCTATTTTTTTAAAAGCAACTTCATTCAGAGTTTAATTTCCCAAAATAATCCACAGCTCAAGTAGTATTTTTACATTTTCCTTCAAAATAAAAAGTGGGCAAACTATTATATACATCAGATATGAAATCTTCTTGTCAAAATCCCTTCACCTAGTTCCCAACAACATGACTTACCCGATAGATCCGCAGCATTTCATTCTTGAGGTCAAAAATTCGATTTTTCTAGAGATCTTGACTTTCGTTGTTGTGTGCAGAATGAAGTATACTCTAACATGAACTTCGAAATAAGTCCCACACCCTTGGGTGTATGGTGCTGCAAGACCATAGCTGACCCAATATCGAAGTGTGTGGTGCAAGCTGACACCCAATCGAGTGGAATATTATGGGATAAAAGAAAAAAAAAAAACATTTCTTCCAACTCTTCTTGTTATATATATAAATGCATATTATACGAGATTTTATTACTAGGGCATCACCTTATTATTCATACCGGAATTAAACATAATCAAACAAGGTTTAAATAGAATCTTAAAAACATTATATTGTCTGATTTGTATTTACAGAGAACATGAATAGTTGGCACCATGAAAAACAATAAACTAAACAAGGTTAGCTATATAATATATATATATATAGCTCAAAACAGTAGTCAGCTTCAGGTTTTTCACAATTCAAGAAAACTCAAATAATAGCAATTCGATTATTTATTGAGAGAAAATCACGGTTCATCATCGTCTAGTACAGTTTTATCCTCGTTTCGATGGGAATTCTGCAGATCGGGCACGACGGAAGATCTTGTCCGCATTCACAACACGTCTGTTTTTAACGAAGCAAATACTGAGATTTAATCGCCGAAAAAATAACCCGTTCGAAAAAAAAAAAAAAAAAAGGGGCCGAGTTTAAATCTGTTTTGTACCTGGTGACCACAGCCAAATGCCATATTCTTGGGCTCACTTAAGCAGATGGGACAAAGCTGTCGAAAAGTTAAAGAATCAAAGTCAGTCTAAAACATAGATGTAATGAAAATATTATTATTATTATTATTATTATTAGGCTAAAGTGCATATAACCCACTTGTAGTTTAAAAACCAAGTACTAAAACCCCTATGTTTTGTTAATAGCGTAAAACATCCCAGTGGTTTATCTAATCATGGGTTCCTTGCCATTTACACCCTCTGACTGGGGGTTACAGTGCTATGTTTTTAGACAACACCGGGGGTACGATGCTAAGTTTAGACAGTACAAGGAAGTTTCGCGCAATAAAAAAACATACGGTAGTATGCGCATTTCAATATATCCATGTGGGGGTATATAGCATAATGTACCCTTATTATTATTATTATGAATATTATTATTGTTGTTATTCTTACATGGTTATCTGAAGAATTGCTTGTTGTCTGGTTCGAATGGTAACTTGCACCGCTATGAGCAGAAGAAGGCGCGCTCGGGTGGAAACTGCTCGAACGAGAAGGCTTTGGCGTCGAATGAGAATTATTGGACCCGTAAAGAGGCGGAGGAAGAGATACCCTCTCAATTTCTTTTCCCCTCGAAACACTGAAGGAGGAAAACAGATTTTAAGATGCTATTTAAAAGGTTGTAATAGATAATACAAGAACGAAAAAAAAAAAAGAACTTTTTATGTAACATTTACCCGAGGAGGTTGAGCTCGAGTGTTGCTTTATATTGAGAAGGTATCTCCATCAGGGCTTTGAGCGCGAACTCGGCTTCTTTGCGGGATCGGTCCACGTTCTTCGACATAATCTCGGTGGAATTCACAAACTATAGAGTACAATAAAGAGAAACGAAAAGATGATTAATTAACGTGTGAATTTTTTGAAATCGAATAAGTTGGTTATTTATGCCTGAAAATTGTCGAATGCTCGCGCGGGTATGTTGTCGTCGAATTCCTTCATCATCTCCCACGGCCCGTCTCCGACTCCGACTAATATGATCGAAAGCGGGTACTGACTGAAGAAGATGAATGAAAACGAAGGAGTTATTCATGGAAATGCATAATTGATAGTATATTATTAGCTAATAGTAAATGTTACCTTGCTTTGACGATTGCATCAACGGTTTTCCTCTCTTGAGGGCTTAACTGACCGTTACTCGTGTCGATGCTTCTTGTGACCTAAAAACATTTATCAAATAACGATCGATATAATGTCAAAAGCTAAGTTTTCAATGCGAATGATATATCAGTGAGGAATTTTTAGGGAAATGTCCTTTGTACCAATGGGTTCTAAGAAAATAGCCTCTAAGCGTGTAAAGACTACTATACCCTTACCAATTGGGCCCATAGTAACGGAATGTGGTAATGTTAAACGCGAAGCGCTCAAAGTCGGGTTTGTGGGGGTGCAGAACAGTGGTTGTGTAGTCAGTCATCCAAGTGATAGGTCACAGGTTCAATTTCGTACAACAATTTTTTTTTTTACACGAGTTCTCAGTGAGTACTCAACGGGTTCTCAGACTGTAAATGACAAAAATACCCTTGAAATTAAGGTCGTGGGCTAAAAAGACTGGTCAATAATGCTATTTTTCAAGAACCTTTTTTCAAAGGCTATTTTGGTAAAACCCCCCATCAGTGACCAAATTGTATATTGTATATTCATTAGAAAGTAAAATCCAAATTTTGCATTTTAACTATCATATAAAAAATTTACCTGGCCATCGGCTATAATAAGCAAAACATGGTATTGTCCGCCGCTTTGTTCGACGATGGTGATCGCCTTTTCAATAACAGGAGCAAATGATGTTGGTCCTATATACATAAGGGAGACAAAAATATATGATAAAGCAAATGCCAGAAAAAAAAGCATAAAATTGAAAATAAAAGGACTAAAATATTAACCCGCAAGCCGAAGCTGAGGAACTAATTCTCTGTATCGCGTTAGCACTTCCTCAAAGCCATCGCAAAACCTCTCGTCGGGGAAGAAGCTGAAGACTTCTTGATCATGTGTGGATGCTGTAAATATCAGAAATATGAGGCCTTTGTTGTTATTTCCTATTAACTAAATAACTAAAAAATTGCTGAGTTTCTTTTCTTTCTTTAGAGAAAAATACCGTCTCCGAATCCAAAACATGGGATCAAGTTATCTTCGTCGAATTTCGATAGGGTTCTTCCGATGATTGATATGGCTTGTTCGTACGGGTTTTGCTCGTCTCCTATGTGATGCAAACATCTCCTTTGAAACGACCTCGCACCTGAAAGAAAATACAGTAAAAAAGTGATTTTTCTGGAAAAAAAATTATGAATTTAATGGTTTCATTCCGTTAAAGGCGGGTACCTGTCCACTCGTTGCTCTTAGTAAAATCAATGCCAACGATCAAATTCGAGGACTCGAGACCAGCGCGTGCAAGAGCATCAGTGACCTAAAAAAGTTATTTATTTTATAAATATGGATGATCAATCTGAATTATTCATTTACAATGCTTCGAGAAATCCTCAAAATCGTGCATATGCCAACACATAGCAGAATTAATATTTCTACGAGATTAAAGTTCTTTCTTTTTCTTTTTCTCGAAACGATAGCTTGTTATAAAATATAAAAGCAGTACAAACGGGTTAAATAGCCCACAGAGCCCTCTGGTCACATGCCAGTAGAGAAATTAATCCATCCAAAATGGAACGAAAAATAACTCCCCAGACCAACCAAACACCAAACTATAAGAAATTTAAGGAAATGAGAAAATCAATACAATAATTCAGATCAATATGGGTATTAATTCAGATCTTTCATGGGTTAAGTTAATGTTCGAAACATCATCGTATCGATTTCAAGAAAAATGCACTAAAGCAAAAAAAAATTGGATTTCTACCTGATCTAAGGAGGTGTAGTCATCGTCTATTCGTGAGTACTTTCTCTCGAGGGTTTTCTTGGGATTTGGCGGCGGTGGCCTACCGTAGTTAGATGAAGGATGAGGTGCATAGCTGTGGCTTGGTTGAGCATAAGAAGGCTGTTGATGGCCATAATTGGAGCTCGAAGCATAAGATGTGTACCGCCCTGAAACTGATCTCTTTGAACTCTTGGCACCCATTGTTTCTCGGGATTGAAAAGACGCTCAAAGATTCCTCTGGAAATAAGAAGTCAAATGTGAGATTGTTTTTTCATTACTGATCACATTTTGCTGTAAATGATGTGAACAAGGGGAAATGTGGTAGCACTTGGTGAACAGCGTATCAATCGCTTCGGCTGATGCTAAAACACAATTGAAGAACGAAGTCGAAATCGAGATAACTAAGTCTTTAGCAACTTTAAGAAACACTAAACAGTAGAAAGCTAATAAGAAATGTTTATGAAGCATACAACAGTTAATTTACATGCCAAAGAAAGAAAGAAGAAAAAAAGTAGTGACAGTAACATCATCACATTTTACAGGACTGGAAAATGGAAGAGAAAAAGGGATAGAAAAAGAAACGATTAAATACAAATCGAATCGTAGAGTTGACAAGTGGTACTTCTGTTAGATACAAAGCGAAAGGGGAAAAGCATAAATTCTTCATTATTGCCTTGAAAAGCTTTCACAAATTCAATTATCAATATGATAATCATTGAAAAAAAGGAAATAGAAGTAAGAAACATGAGTAGAGGGAGGGATTTCATTAAAGACCCACCAATAGATCAAAACACAGAAAGGAAGAATCGAGAAATCGCATGAGATATGAGCACTCTATTGACGAAGAATACGAAAAAGGAAGCTTGAATTAAGGGCTTTTCTTAAAATCAAATAAGAAGAACACTGCGTAATAATGGGAACTTATGCTCTCAAATCACTAGAAAAGAAACGCATCAATTCATGGAATTCTAATCGCAGGCGTTATCAACACGAGAGAAACAAGAAGCCCACATAGAGAATGCACACAACAACATCTATGAGATCAGAAATGCACAATCACGCTTAAAAATCGCCGAATACATGCACGCCCAAAAGCTAAACCCCATCAGAAAAAAAGCAAAATTTTCAGTAACCCACGATAAGGAAAAGCTAAATGTAAACGGAGCCCATCAAATTCCTCGCGCAATCGACTCGAATACATACATCATCAATAAAAGAATGAACAACAAGCTCCCTTACCTCTGTTAATACCTTTTCCACAGGTTCAGCATTGGCTGTTCGAGAGAATACAGCAAAATCAAGGATAGTAAACTCGGTGGGGGATGTCTGTGTGTGTGTGTGTGTGTGTGTGTGTGAGAGAGAGAGAGAGAGAGAGAGAGAGAAAGTTGGTAGGATAGTGAAAGCTACAATAAAAGTTTGTCTTTTGAAGTCACATGAGATAACTCTTTAACGTACTTTGGATGATTCCCATGAAGTTTCCGAATTTTACCATTAGTAGAGACGGAGACGGAGACGGAGACGGAAGCTGTCAAATCTCAATAACCAAGGATGGCAAGGCAATCGTAGAAATCTTATAACTAATTGTAACTTCTTGGTCCTTTTCCTTAAATTTTGTCTAAGATATTTCTTAATAATTATTAATTATTTATCGATTCTTTAATAATGAAAAGGCAAAATAAAAAATTATCTATAATATAACATTGTGACATTCAATTCCGTGTGCATGTAAAAATATACCATTTTATCCTTAGTTTTTTTTATTTGAGTAAACGACAAATTTGATGCTTAAATTATACAAAAATCTCACTGTTGGTGCTCAAACTTTTAAATGTGTCAATTTGATGCACAAATTTTGTAAAACCGTTCCTTTTTTTTCTTTTGGCCTAGAGAACCGATAACGGAACCAAAAGAAAATGTTTGCAAAGTTTACGAACCCAACCGACACATTTAAAAGTTTAAGCACTAATAATTATAATTTTTTACATTTAATGCTATTGTGTATATACTCGATATAAAATTTTGCTTTAATCACCACGATATTTTTCTAAATATTTTTTTTTGTTTCAAGAGGTATCCAAACACGTCACAAAAAAAATGTTAAAATATTTTGTAGTGATCGAAGTTGAATTTTATATAAAGTGTACACAATAGGTAAATGTAAAACTTTCTAGCTATTGGTGCTCAAACTTTTAAATGTGTCGTTTTGGTTCCTGAACTTTGCAAAACATTTCCTTTTTGGTTTCTTACCGGTTCTCTAGGTGAAAAGAACAAAAAATGAAGGTTTTGCAAAGTTTAAGCACCAAAACGTCACATTTAAAAGTTTAAGCACCAAAAGTAAGATTTTGGTATAGTTTAAACACAAAATTTTGTGGTCTTTTTATTTCAATTATAACTTCACAAATCAATTTTTACTTTTTAAATAATTAAAATTTAAATTAAAATAATTCTTAAAATATAAAATAATATTATAGATGTATATTAGTAAAGGTGCATTGTGCTTAACATAATAGTAATCGTTACTATATATAGTGGTGAGGAACGCATAGCAACTACTTTATTTAATTTGGTATGTCAATGTATATTTACTATTTTATCCTTTATTTTTGTGTTTATTGCAATTATGTCCAGAAAAATTAATTGTTTCTTTTACATGCTTAAACTAATACAGGGTTAAAATCAATGTTCATCTATTAGAGATTTTAAATTAAAAATCAATCTTAAACTATAAATAATATAGAGCGTAGGAATCGCTCGTGTTTAAAATAATTAATGGTCCATTAGTTAGCCTTTGCAAATAGGTTGAGTGAGATAGTGAGAAACAAGTAGTGTGGGACCATATTAAGGTGCGTGCGGACATATTAACATTATTATTATAGGAGCATCTTAAATATTAGTTGCAGAGATTCTTTTATACAAAGTTTCAAGTCAATGCGAACAAGTTTCACTATAAGGATATCTTTTAAAAATAAACCCCTGTGTATATCCAACATTGCCGAGCTATGAGAGTACTTTTTTTTATATTATTAATATTTTAATTGTTGCGTGTAATGATAGGACCACAAATGGATGAGGATTACGTATACAGCATGCATCATCAGTTATATTATACATATATTTGAAATGCAAAGTCAACTTACAATAAATCAAAAGATCAGTAAGTTTAATCTTTGAAAATGCACCGAGTTAATAAAATGATACTATTTGAACAACGCATCAAGATGACCGCATAGCGCAGTGGATTAGCGCGTCTGACTTCGGATCAGAAGGTCGTGGGTTCGACTCCCACTGTGGTCGGATTTTTCAAATTTTTTTTCTTTTTTCGATTTTGCTTTGTTGAATGAAATTTATTTCCTCGGTCCTTTTCGCCTTATTAACCAATTCACCCTTTTACACGTGACTCGATACGCGGCGGACACTAATGAGGAAAATTCGTTAAAAAGTTATTTTTTCCAAAAAATATACTTCCCACTAATAAGTTTAATCATATTCCCCCAAACTCACGACTTGTCTCGTATAGCCTCAACGACTAACAAGAACATAAAAAAAATTAAAAAATACTACATTTTATTTGATGTTACAAAATTTTATTACCTCGTTTCATTCACCCAAGGAAAAAAAAAACAAATACCTTTACTACACACATAACGAACTTATACCAACATCTTCAAAACACGGCGCACCGTTCATTTTCTCTCCGACACATCGAAGGGCACAGTTTTCTTTCAACGCAGCCAAAGACAAAGAAGCAACGGAAGTGAGCGACTCTTCACGAACTCTTCGTCCTCTTGCTCGAATTCTTCGTCACGGGCAACGAGTGTTGCTTGTACAAAGCCTCGGCGACGGAAAGGAGCTCGGTGAGGTGGCAGTTGCTGCGGACTAGATTCACCGTGGACGCGTCGATGGAGTAGCCTCGACCGTCCATCCATCGCAGCAGATGAAGAAGCAGCTCGTGCTTATCGGGTTGGCCCGCGTACCGTGCAACGGCCAGGCGAAATATGCCCTGAAAACCACGACAAGAGAGAAACGCTGAGCCCAGGGACGGGCCTACACTGGGGCTTGGAGGGTCCATTTGCCCTCCGGTAGGGTTGCAAATAAATCGAATTGAACAGTACCACTAACTATTTGTATTCGATTATCCTTTCGAATATATGTATTCATATCCGATTTTTATTCGAATATTCAAATTTGAATATTGTTTTGTTATTATTTTGCTGAAAATTTTGTTTTATTATGATATTTTATTTAAATATATATTAAATTATTCAAATCGAATACTCAATAATCTATCCGCGTAGAATATTTTGATATCTGGATTCGGATCGGAAAACCTATTTTCTTCGAATATTTCGAATTCAATCTAACCCAAAAAGATTCGATTCATTTGCAAACCTACCCTCTGGCCAGCAACCCTGGCCCTGGTCTCTGACCAAGTTGTTGCCCGAGGGTAGGGTATACCGGCAGCAACTCGGGTAGAGGCCAGGGCTAGTATGAGGCTGGAGCCAGAGCCCCCAGTCTTGGGGGTGGGTTCGCGCATGTCCGAGCCTATCATATTTGAACCTGAATCCGATGGCAAACGAAACGAATCATCCAAGAAAAAAGAAAATGATTACCTGATCAAGTTTGTGACCGTAGCTATGAATAGACTTGATCACATCGTTTAAGAGGTTTATGTTTCCGTCTTTCATGAACGCGGTGGCAAACTTCGTCACGGCCGTCCCATAAATTGAATCACCGTGATCCTGGAGAAAATATTCAGATGTTCCTAATATAATCCTTATTTTAAATGTAAAATGGAATATTTTAAATGTTCATATTAAAACCAATCCCATGCCTTGACCACAAGATATGCATCTTTGAGGAGTCCACCAGCAAGCAGTATACGCAGGATTTTCGCGTGGATGTACATGTTCATCGTCCTCTTGCTGTACTTCAACATGTTGTACACCGAAAACGCCTCCGAGTGGGCACCGGTGGAACCGAGATTATTCATCAAAGAGATCGCGAGACCCTGCACGTATAAGAGCACAAAAATCGGTCCCAAAAATCACAGTTCAAGGGCTTTAAAAAGGCCCCGTAACGTTAATTAAAAGCTAAAAAGCATATCTTCAACTGCTTCGCTGTGTTTGGTTTGTGGAAATTAGTAGGGAAAGTAAAACTAGTTAAGTTTATACGTAATCTCATTTCGATGAGCAAAATGACAGAAAAAATTATGAAAATCATTTTCTCTCCGATTTTCTTTTCCACATTGCTTTCTTCGTTCCAACACAGCCTTAAAGAACTGTGAAGCTACCAACAAACTCTTTTACCTCTTCGGGGCGGTGACCTTTCTCGTGCATGTCCTCCATGGTACGATACGCCAGCGGGAAAAGCTTTTCCTTGCAAAAATATCTTATCAAAATATGGAACGTGTTCCAATCGGGGCTAATTGCAGACTCGTCCATCTTCTTCATTGTCTTCATTACATTATCCATTTGTCCCGATCTGCAGTAGGCACATAGCATTGAATTCAGTATTACCACATCGTACTTTCCGTGCTTGGTCTCGTATTCGTAGGCCAACTGCGTTGCTTCTTCGACGAACCTATTGCGGCAGAGGGCTGTAATCATGATGCTATAGGAGTAACCGTCTGCATTAATTTTGCAAGAGAACACAATCATGAGAAGTTTACCCTCAAAATTCAAACAGTTGGCAACGAAATTGCAATCATGACAGATTTTATATTTTCAGTCTACAATAAGACAGACACTCACGAAGCAGATAGAATATGATTCTAAGGAACAAGATTCAGAGAAAACGAACCATTTTTCACTTCTTTCTCCCTAATTTCATCAAAAAGTGATTTTGCTTCATCGAGTTTTCCAGACTTTGCGAGTCCATCCATCAGCAAACAATATGGCATCTGCACAAACTTGTTTTAATCAGCTTAAACAGAAGCATGTTCAAGAAACATACATTACAACAGGCAGAGTTACGTACAATTAAGTAACAGTTAAAATGAATCTAAATGTGTCTTCTGACATGAATATAAGCATATCAGACAGAAGAAATATCAACGAAACCTACGAGATACATCTCAAGAGAAAAAAAATAAAACTAGATATGTAATCAGAACGAATATTAGGCATGTAATAATTCATAAATGATAGAGAATGTCATATTACTGTCTCTTAATAAAACAGCAGAATAGAAATACAGCTGTACGTGTACCTCATCCTCGGCGTAGCCCTTAGCTTGCAGTTCATTCAATAGTTCTCTCGATTTTTCAAATAATCCACCCTTAACATATACTTTCAACAAAGTGGTAAAAATGACCTGCAAAGAGAAATAAAGACGGACTATCAAATTGGTGACATAATAGTCAATTTATCAAGTGAAATTCCTTGATAATCCCAAGTTGTTATCAAGTGAAATTGGTGACATAATAGTCAATGACTCAATGCATGGATGGAAAAATACATGACATATATTCCCTTTCTTTTCTGATATGTCACAGTCAACAAAGAGTTGAAAGAGGAAAAGAAACGTATTTGATTGAACTGGAGGGAATATATGTACTGTACTTTACCTAGGTTGGGTACATAATATGAACATCAACTTATCGATTTATTTGGGATATATAGATTGTGCAGCCTTGAGACCAACCTTGTTCAAAACCAACCCTGCAGATTGCATCTCTTGAATCAACTCATCAGCCTTTCTATAGTTTCCATCCACCGCATATGCATTTAGCAAAGAACTATAGTGAAACACATTCAGCGAATGGCCTTCTTTTTTCATCTCTGAAAAATACTTCTCAGCTTCTTCGTATTTATTGTTTGAAGCACAAACTGATATAAGTGATCCATAGACTATGTCATCCATATGCAAACCCCTCGACTTAATTTCATTAACCAGTTCCATTGCCTTAGTGTATCCACCTCTCACCCTGGCACAGCCGGCAAGTAGCTAAAGATACAGAAGAAAAAACACAACCTTATAAAAGTCTAAAACAAAATTGCAGCAACAAGCAAAACAGATTATTTCCAGGAAGCAGCATACCGTACTGTAGGTAACAATATCAGGCACTAAACCAGCTTGCAACATTTGATTAAACAGCTTAAGGCTGCTGTGAAATTTGTCACTCTTTATTAGACAATGTAGAGTGGCATTACACACTGAGGCATTGTTCCTCAAGGACTCATCTTTGATGCTGTTGTATATCTCTAGGGCTTTTGTTGAATTAGAATCCCTCCCAATGAACCTTATATAACTGCTGTACGAAGCACTATTAGTCTTGCCATGCTGACACATCCAATTAAATAGCTGCAAGGTATGGGGAAGCACATCATAATTTGTAGGTTAGATAAAAGAACACACCCCAAGGAGGTAAATCTGTACGGTGAAAGGAAGCAAAGCGAAATCCTTCAACGACACCCAGTTGCACATCATAAATAAGTTGAAGAGAAAGGTCATCCGTATAAATTCTTCCATATGTTTGCTTTTATAATGAGGAGTTGAGGACTTAAACTTTAGACAAAAGCAAAAAAGAAACATGACCTATAAAGATATCACTGAGAAATAAGAACCAAGACACTTGCCCATGCTTTCTTTCCCCGTGTCCGCAGCAATCATTTCTTAGAGACAACATTACTCTCTATACCACAAACTAGTCTACAAGTCACAATATTTTCCATGTAAGTTATTTTTACAAAGTTCTTTGACAATGTTTCATTATTACTTTTTTATCTTGCATCCTAATTCAGACCAGTGTTAAATGTAATGATATCTTTATTCTACTTGCATGTCACCTTTCATACGACTTTGTAATCTAACTGACCCACATTGCCTGCTGAAAAACTTAAGGTATAACTATAAATCAAAAGAAAAATATCAAAGTATTGTAACCACACTAATTACTGGAGAAAAACTTTGAAAAACAAAACACATGTCCCAAAAATACAAAAAGGAGACAGGGGACATGATGATTGAAACAGAAACCTGTGAAAGATCCTTCCATCTCTTTTGGCTCCCAAAGTAGCGCAAAATTACGTTAAGATCTTGAGCTTTCAACATGTCTCCTGATCTGGAAACAGTTGGACTTTCAAATTTCATGCAAATGGAAAAAGAAATTATTCAATACGAACCTAAATTGCGCTTTCCTAGACATCCAACATACGACACAAACAAGTGAACTAGTTCGTTCATAGAAGGTCATAGTGCCAAACAAATAGAGAAGAAACATCAATATTTCATATGACAGCTTAAAATGGAAAGTTATTTAACATACGGTTCTAGTATGCAAATTGTGCAGCACATAATCATAACCAATGAGGCGTTGGAACGTGCCATCACTTATCGTCCATTGACTCAATTCAATCCAAACTTGAAAACTAAGAGGGTGTCAATACATCATTGCTGGCACGCAAATGCCGCACAAAAAGAGTGATTAAAAGAATCCCACCAACACCAATGAGATAACCACACAACATATACAAAACCATAAAAACTTCGACTAATGACCAACTACTATCTAGCATAGACCAACATGCTTCTTGAGCTAGTAACAATACAATGAAGGAAAATGCATACATAATTATGGAAATGTATCCCCTGTTACACCTCGAATCCATCAAAACACGCAAAAATTCCACCAACAAAAACCTAATTAAAGTAAACCTCAGTAGAGCAGAAGCCAAGTCAGACGAATTCTGAATTTCAATAAGCACAGAATCTCTTGCCTCACGCGGAACCATTTCATTCCTTTTCTGGTGTTTGGAAACAATCTTACTGTGACTTTTCCGGAATTCGACGTGGTTTAGAACACCATCGGAAGCGACGTGAACAGAGGCGCTTTGCGCGGCGAACGCGACAGTGGCGAGCTGAGGACTGTGGTTGATGCGCGAATAAATAACTGTATGGGCAAAAATTGAGGATGCTTCCATTGATTTGAACTATGAAGCAGCAACGTAGTCGACGAACGAACGGCTCGTAACAGAGAAGAAATAAGGGGTTTATATTTGCCGGCTCGCGGGCTTTAGCCATTGACGCTGTAATGTTTCTGTTGTTTATAACGCTTTTGCAGTTGACATTGCAAACGCGACTTTGCAATTGAACTCGAATATTGCAAGGCCGCCCAACCAATTGGGATAACTCGGATATTATATTACTAAAAAAAGCCCAAAACTCTTGAATCATAATTCAACTGAAGAATTAAGACAGCTTAATAACAAATAATAGTAGGAATAGTTTATGGTTCGAATTCAATTGAATTTCTTGATATTCGATATATGTGTGAACTTGGGACGGGATGCACATACCAGAAAATTAGTCCAGCTGAAAGTTTGGGTGGATATATAGCTGACTGTGAAGTTCATATTTCTTCATACTAAAATTAGTGGGAGAGTGAGGAGTACGATGTTGTTATGTAGAGATGTCTTCTTATTGAAAAAAATACATAGATAATAAAACAAATAATAATATCGAAATATGTGATTATATATTTATATTATATATATGATGAGAAATCTAACTTGCTTTGTTAAAGTTCATGTAACTTAAAACATTAGCGTAGGAGGATGACTATATATGAAAGATATCTGGACTATTTATAAACTGAGTGGTGTGTAGTAATTAAATCAGTTTAATTTTGGTATGTCAATTGTTATAGTTATTTTACCTTTATATTTTTTAATTATTTAACTTGAGTAATCATCAATTTACCTTTTATGTTTTATTTACTATAACTATATCCTCACTGCTTTGTTTGAAATACTTCAAAATAATTACAATTAAATTATAAAAATGTAATTTCACCTGTAAACATTTTAAATTATAAATAACTCATAGTATAAAAAGTAATATTATATATTTTTATTATAAACATTTTAAATTACAAATAATAACACATCAAAATAAAAAGTAATATTATAGAATTTTATATATTGGACTGTGATAAAATACCAATTCGAATGATGTCTTTTGAACATGTGTATGGTCATGGAATATGAAGATAAGAATAGATCTCTAATTGATCCTATGGTTTTTCGATATTTTCAATTCGAATAAACTCCTTTTCGATATTTTCAAGTTCTTGAGTAGGTTCGGTTTCGCTCATTCAATGCATTCATAGGCACCAAAAGAAACCATTAAATTCATCGGTTACATTATCTCCAATTAGATTCACATATAATTTCGATTTTAAATGCATCGCATTTATTAATCACGAACACTTTTCCGTTCAATGCACCAAACATTTACAAAGTAAAAGCTTCAGAAATGAAGATGGGCAGTTGCACAACTTCAAGATCATTTTTGTCTGCAAACACACATAGATACACGCTAGTGTGTGTGAAAGTAAGAGAGAGAGAGAGAGAGAAATCAGCATCGGATTCAGATGTGATGATTACCACATAATGATTCAAACATATCTAAATCATCAGCATCAGATGCGCGATGATTGCCTTGTGTTCAACATTTACAAAAGTAAAAAGTGCCTCTAATTACAAGATCTTCCTTTGTTGTCTCAAGCAGCAACTAGCTTGAAACTTACACAGAAACCCATGATTCACGTTTGCTTCTATAAAAGCCCTTCATTGACTTTGACAGAGAGAGAGAGAGACCAATTTAGCAATCACAAGATTTCACCATCAACATATATATGAAGGAAAAACCCAGACAAATCTGCAAAGATAAAAAAAAAAAAAAAAAAAAAGAGGAACAGTCTTTATTACCCTTAATTAGATCATGAAAACCAACCATATCGAATCAACGTATGATGAAGCAACAAGCAGATATAGGGACAAGAGTTGATTTATTACTACGTGTAAAGGGCAACGAGAGAAATTTAAAATAAAAACATATTAAATCCGATCGAAGAAAAGATTAGAGAGGAATGAAGCCTGGTCCGATGCCTTAATAATCACAAATAAATTCATATCTTCGTCGGCCGTGTGCGATGTGATATATATATTGCATCGAGCCAGCCAACATCCCCCTCAAACCCTTCATCTAAAATTGCCCTCCGAAACACACACATCCGCACGTGTGTGTGCGTGTGTTGTTATTTGTGTAGAGAGAGAAATATATTATTGGCGACGATGAAAACCCTAAAGAGCCAAAGCTAGGTAATTTATAGGCGTGAGAGTGTGAAGGTGTATATATTGAATGTGAGTGAGGTGTGTTTGCTTGTCAATCATGTGAAAGACCCAAACGCTCCCTTATTTTTTTAATTAAACACGTCTAATTTCTGGTACTGACATCGTCAATAAAAGACTACCGTTGACGTTGCGTCGAAAGTTACGGCTGATAGCGAGAGTGCAACTCTAATTTCTGGTACTAACTTCGACAGTAAAAGACTATTGTTGACGTTTGCGCCAAAAGTTACTGCTGGTAGTGAGGTGCATCTCTAATTTCTGGTACTAACATCGCCAATAAAAGACTACGGTTGACATTGCAGCAATATTTACAGCTGACTGTAAGGTTGCAACTCTCTTTTCTGTTACTAACATCGAAAAATTAAAGACTACATTTAATGTAGGACCTAACGCCTATTGCTGCTTCAAAAGTCATAGCTGATGATGGTCATGGTACAACTTTAACGTACAACGGTCAGTGCCACAATTCGATCGCACACTCAGTAGGGACAATTATTGCTCCTCAACAGTCTCCCCCAATACTCCTTGTAATAACTGGGAATCGAATACGTGGTCTGCCGATCTGATACCAATTGTAAGATCAGACGTTTACGGTTGAGTCAAAATATACAGGTGAGAGTAACGGTGTAACTGTAATCTTGAAATCGTATATCAGTCAGCGTCACGGTTCGATCGCTTGGGACAATTGTTTTTCTCAAAAAGTTATATTATCATTAAGAAGAGAATCTATATTTGAAAATAAAGCGGCGATATAAAACCGGATGAATAAGACAATTTGGTTAGGTGTTTATCATGGTGAACAGCTAATATACAATCCGCAAATTATATAGTTTCTTTAAGCAAATCATAGAGTTTTGTGCATAATCTCTGCACAGTTGGTAATTTGGATTTTTGTAGTGTTTTTCGAGATAAAACATATTCACCGTGTCTTGGGAAGTTAAATGATAATAAAAGGGTTGGTTTCATTTAGGTGGAAGTATTATAAGTACCTTATTAAATATAACATTATTATTTAAGAATATAAGATTAAATTAAACATCGATTAGGACATTCCAAAAGTAAAAACCAGAAACTGCAAACACGCACTCAAGTCAAGGCAGACCCGACCCGTTTGACCCGGTTTGTCGGTTGGATTCGGGTCGGGTCACTCCACCGCGAAGGTCGCACGTACTCGTCTCGACATCTTGCTCTCCAGTGAAATTATCGTCAGTGTTAAAGAGTGGTCAAAGGACAAAACAAACTATTCAACGCTTCCACTGGTTCTAGAAATCGAAACCGTTGATTGAAGGGTGATCGATCGGACGGTGGAGATTGGAGATATGATTCTTAAATGCGAACACAACAGTCGAGAGTCAGTGAGGAGGAGACAAGACGACATCGATGAACGTGAGACGCGTCATAGAGTTGGTCCCATGTTAATTTGTAATCATACGTTAATGATAGGAGTGTCGTTTCTTTTTATTTAATTTTTTCTTTTGTGTGATGTGCTTTCTCAAGAGCATTCTCTAATTTTTTATTTATTTTATCCAAACTTTAGAAGAAGAGCCAACATTTTGAAAGAGCATGATCTCGATTCACCTAGACTATAGTTGCTGGTTAAAATTGAGGGTGTTGTGACCTAGCACCGGGAATTAGTCTCATCCTCAAAGTGTCTGACGTAAACCCATAATCGATTGCGTGAGGATATATTGAAATATAAAAAAATAAAAAAATAAAAGAATAAGAGTGGTTACTTTATTTCACCTTGAGATCCAATCTTTTTCATTTGTCATAGTAATTCTTTGAGAAAGCTACTGTAGTATCAGTACTACGACTAAGTTCAAGCTTAAATCGAATATGAACTTCGTTGTCGGACTGCAACTTCCGGTAAAAAATTTGGTAATGTGTATTTTACCAAGCAACAACAAACATCGTAGAATCGAACCCTTGATCTACAAAAATATCATGATCGTTACTAGATCCAACCCTTGGGGACGAGATTCAACACAAATATATAAATTTTCACTCGCGATTTTTTAATAATATCGAATCGAATTCTTGCTTTATTTTTTAATTCAAAAAAATCCTGATATATATATTTTTTTATCTCAGCAAACACTAACCTTAGGACCAAATAAACCGCGAAGACCGTCACAAATAGCCTTTAAACTACGCCACCCAAGTAAGGCCAAGACTAACACTCACCAGAAGTATTTGATTGCCAGAGAGATTCAAACGTAAGACCTCTCTTCCAAGGAAAAATGCTGACTTTAGGTAACAATTAATTTGTAAACTATCATGCTAATATTAAAACATATATGCAACGCAGAGTATCTCCATAGAGTGACACAGTAAACGTAGATCAAACTATGAGATAAACACAACAGGGTAAACAGAGATCACCATTATTGAAAGAGTAATGCCCAAACACTTCCAAACAGACAACACATGAAACTAAAAATGCCCAGTAATAATCTCATACACCACAAAGCATTAAGTATTCAAGGCAAAGGCAAACACGATAAGCTCACGGAGTTCGATGGCATGATCATAAAATATGCTCCCGTCGTAAGTTTTAAAGATATGCATCGTTCTCGAGCAGCTTCACTACGTCCTCTTGATCGTTTAGCTTCGCGACCTCGATCGGTGTTTTTCCATCCATGTTTTGGAGGGTTCTGCAGGAAAAAGAAATATTAGAGCAATGATTTACCGGACATTATAAAATATTTTATAATGAGAAGTAACGAATAATTGCAAAAAAAAATGAAGAAAAATCTGAAAATTTTGTAGACTTACACAGCAGCGCCATTTTTCAACAGAAGCTTCACGCAATCTTTACGGCCATAGCCAGCGGCGTAGTGAAGAGGGGTGTTCTTGTTCTTATCTAAAGCATCTACTTTAGCACCGGCCTCGAGGAGCACTTGAGCACAGTCGATCTGGAATTATACGGAGCGATCGAATTGGAAAAGAAAAAGTGTAGAAAATTTAATGGTAGCTGGAACTATTCGACCTGATAAAATTCTAAAAATATGAAAATCAAGACTCAAATGCCTCAGCTATCTGCACGTGACTTATAATGTTGGATATAAATATAACGTGATATTTTTCACTTAATTATTTTTTTAGTCATGTATATTTGAAAGAGTGGCATTGTAAGGATACTAAATTAAGGTGTGTCAGTTTTATGAAAATAAATTCGAACTTGAAGCATCTTAGGAGATGACAGTTAACGCTGGAAACCTAATTTCAGTCTGGAATTAACATGCGTGAGCTCACCGTGACAATTATTTGGAGGAAAATTCAATGTGGGTTAGGAAAAATTCGGTCCAAATCAGCATATCCGACATTTGAAGCAATTTGAGGACATAACGCCCTAAACCTATTTCAGGTCGTAATTGATATAGGTGACAATTAATCTGCAGGAAAAATCCTAAGAGGCATCGGGGAAATATTCGATCTTAATTAGCATGCCCAACGCCATGTAGGCTTTTTCCCAAATTTAATTGTTAAGTGCAGTTCAAATGTGTTAATTTCGAGCTAAAATAAGGTTTGAAGAGTTAATTATCCTCAAATTGCTTCAATATTGAAACTTATTGTCCTAAACTTGCCATCCCTTAATTTAAGTGTCCTTAAAATGCCACTCCACCATTTATACAGGACAATAAAAAATTATTAAGCCTATATTTTTCTATCACCCAGCTTAAGATTATATGTTCAGATCTAAAATAGACAAGAGACAATAAGATATTGCATACCTCTCCATATCCACACGCGAAATGCAATGCAGTCCTTCCTTCGGCGTCTTCTTCATCTTTGTCCGCACCATCTTTAAGAGCTTTCTTCAAGCCCTGATTGTATTAGAAAAAGCAAAGTAGCAGGTATAAAATAATACCGATCATTTCAAACTTTGATCTACACAACAGAAACCAACTGCAAAAATGACATTTCGAGCGTCAAAAGATTAATATCATGTTTCTTAGTGAGACTCAGACGTACCTCAACATCCCCAACACTAGCAGTGTGGTGAACAATGGATTCCTCCTCATTTGCTTCTTCATTTTCCTCTTCAGCAGCATTATCACCAGCAGAAGTGGCACCTTCACCCGTCACTGCAAAACCCATTGCTTCGCCCAGTTTCTGAAGGACGTCTTTATCATTCCAATACCTGATCGGTACAATGTTGGACAATCATTATAATGGCTGCAACTGCAATGAAGCTTCACACTTCAAAAATATCGATATATCATAAAAGCTTAACTAATTACTGAGCACTTCATAGCACTAACACAAAAGAAGTCAAAGTACATATATGGATATGTTTAACACGGAGGAATCATGACCTCATCATTGCAGCAGGACCACCACTTTCAATCTCTTCCAAGATAGGTTTTAAGGACGGGTCTTCCTTAATACGCGACATTCGCTCTTCGAGTTGGTCCTTATTAGAAGGATTAGACAAATTCTCAAGCATGCCAGACATTGCTGGGTCCTGTGGGGCAGTGGTTCCGTGAGAGCCTGCTAAGATTTAATAATAGGAAGGCCATTTAACATGGAAAAAAGAAGTTACCTGCATCAATGCGTTGCCAAGCTTCTCCGCCATGTTCATGAATTGCGGGTTTTCCATGACTTGTTGCATGGTGGCATAGTATTGCTGTGGATCGAAGTTAGGGATACTCTCTTCAACCATGGGACCTTGGAAGGTTTTCTGGAGCTGCTCTGCCATATTATTGAAAGCAGGATCCTTTGCTATCTGTTCAGCCAAGCCCTTGATGCTTGGATCCTTTGCATGCACAAACAGCATATTTAGTAAGACAAGTTAAGGAATATTAGATCCTCTCTCAGTTTCAGCTAAGAAAACCATGTTGTTAAAAAACTAGACATCAAAGACTCTTCATAAATGCAAATTTCATATTCACGTGAAAGCAATTAAAAAAGACCTTAGGGAACATTAGTTTATGCTCTTTGTCTTAAAAATGTGAGAGTAAATACCTTATAAGAAAGAGGAACCACCAGAAGCGAAAGACAAAACTAGTCATATGCCTGCTATTTTGATCATTCCTAGTATAAGAAAGTTTTTGCAAAGATAACCAATGGAGGGAGACAATTTTCAAAACCTACTTTGGTGTCCATCAATCTTGAATCACAATTATACTGGATTAAGTGAAGCGGAGAGCAAAATAGCAAGAAGAAACGAATACTGACGTTGAACAATCCCGAAAGGGCTGAGAGATCGAAAGGATTTGGCATTCCAGGAATTGAAGCAGGGGATTCCCTTCTCTGTCCGGCAGCAGCTGAGGTATTCTCAGCCGCATTAGATTTCCCTTCTGAAATTATAAACATTATAAATATTCAAGCTATTATATAATTCTTAGAAGCTGCAGCAACAAAAACAGAGAGAGAGAGAGAGAGAGAGAGAGAGAGACTTGTATTTATACATCATCACCCAATATAGAAGATAAAACACCCAGAGGAGAGAACAGCCATGGTTAAATGTGCATAACTAAAAACTTCATTCTATGAAGAAACAATTTGAAAAATCTGCGATCACCGAACTTTACAACTTCAAAATTATTTAAAGATGTACCCAACCAGGAACATAATCAAATACTGACAGAAAAAAAAATCAGCACAAAATCTTACCATCTTTAGAAGAAGCAGGATTTTTCGATGCCTGAAAACAAAAGAAATCGAATTAAATTAAGGAGATCAGAATAAGGAAAAGAAAAAAAAATCATACGTTCACACACATTCCAGCTGAAAATAATAGATAAATCCTAATGTTTAGATACAACTTTGAACCAATCAGCCAGTAATCGAATTAAATTAAGGAGATACAAATTATCAGCCAACAAAACAGATCATCGAAAACTGCAGTCTCTAATCAGCATCAACCGCATCAGCATCACTTTAACGAAAAATGAATATAGATCCTTCCTTTTTCACCCACCACAAATAACTGAATAAAACAGATCGATAATTTGCGTCAACTACCTCAGACATGTTGCAAACGCAGACGGCGAAGAGATGACGATGTACTTTGCTTGTTGAGATTACACACGAATCAGAGATGTTAATATAGGGTTTAGACTTGGCTAAATGGTAGACTCATTAATTCTTATTTCATTTATTTTATATGTTTTAAAAGGAGAAATGTGGGCCACGTTAATCCTCATCGCCCATTGCTGACGTAAAATGAATGGCTGAGATGTGATTTCTTGCTGATTGATTCAACTGTTATAATTGGACTTGGACTTCGATTGATTGGGCTTTAATGATGCAGGCCATATATTAAAAGACTCGAGCCCAAATCTAATTGCAAACCTAAAATTCTCCTCCAAACAGAACAAATGTTTACTGAAATTGTATTTTTGGCTCAAATGTTTTTATATTCCTATTGGTGTCATATTTATTGATGTAGTTTTTTTACATAAATTTATTTAAATATGTTATTATTATTATTTGGTTTTCTCTAATACGAGATTGATGAAAATTGTCGATTTCAAGAATTAATATCTAACAAAAAATTAGAAATAAAGATAGTCTCTTTGCACATGCACTAATTGATCATTGATGGGATCGGGTACATTTTCGCATTAAACCGTTGGAATTTCCTTACAATATTTTTTCTCTCTCGCTGTTTTATAATATTACATTTGATTCCTACATAGATATTAAGATATAAGCGATCCTCGAGCAGCCTAAAAAATGCTTTAGCTTAGGACTCAATGCATGGACAACATCGGATCATATCTTCACTTTTAGCCTTTAATAACAAAGCATAATGCAAGAAGACAATAAAATCTTGTTTATGTGGTATATATTATATAGTAATTAGTATAGCATGAGAAAATGGTATTTTTAGGCATTGAGCTTTAAAACATACCTGAAATAATCTTACCTTTGACAATGATCGTACCTCGAATAATATAAATCCCATATCTACGGTAAACCCAAAGATCGCCACCACACATCATCGTCTGCATAGATAATTAATAATGCCCAACGAAATAAAGGACGTGTAATATCTAATGCTATATATAATTAGTGGAATTGGAAGCCTTCTAACAACTGATAATTTGGTCTATCAATTTGAATAATAATCACTAATTTGCCATTAAATATATAATTTATTCATAAATAATATTTATATACTATTTAAAACAAATAAAGAACTAAAATTCCTAGGGAAAATTATAAGATTAGGTCACTAACTATACATGTTTTCGGTTTTGGGTCACTATATTTGATAATTGTAAAAGTATGTCACTAACTTTGTATGTCAAAACAATTTTGGGTCATATTTTCAATTTTAGGTCACTAAGTATATATATTTTTCAATTTCGGGTCACTAAGTATATATATTTTTTAATTTCGGGTCATTCATTTGGCAATTAACTTTGTAAACATAGTGACCCAAAAATGAAACATGTATACTTAGTTACCTAAAATCGAAAAAATATATACTTTGTGACCTAAAATTAAAAACATGACCCAAAATTGTTTTGGCATACAAAGTTAGTGACATACTTTTGCAATTATCAAACATAATGACACAAAAAAGAAAACTTGTATACTAACTGACCTAATCTTATAATTTTGCCAAATTTGTATACTGTTGAAAGAATTTACTTAGATTTTTAAATTGAATCTTTATATGCTATTCAAAATTAATTTCAAGTTAAATGTTTTGTTAAGAGCATGCATATAAACGTGCGTGAATTACTATATTTACCTCGACGGGTGCCATTATTATTAACCCTATCATCGAGAAAATCGAGGCAAAGCAAAGCCAAGTCGAAGACGTAGCTCAAGGGCCTCAATGTCAACAAATCATGCATCCATCTCCAGCTTTCTCTTCTCCTATTATGCCCTCCTCCGTAGGCCACAAAACCCTCGTAATCGTAATCAACGTTATCGTCACGAACGAATCCATTAGGGTTTTCAGACACCCCTTGTCCTCGTTGTTGTACTATCTCGTACCGACACACGGGACAAGTACTATGATTTCTCAGCCACGGGACGATACACTCGGTGTGATACAAGTGCTTGCATGGAAGCTCCATAACCCTAACCCTAACCTCGAACTCGTCTTTACATATCGGGCAGCACGAGTCCCCCTTCCCGAGGTTCTCTTCCGTCAGCTCCGAAACGGGCATCTCCCGTATAAATTCGGGCAATCCCGGGTTATAATAATAACTATTATTATCGTTATTTTCGTTATTATTATCATTATTATATTCCGGGTTTTCTTGTGATGGCCCGAATAAGGACATGTTGGGCATATCGAGCTCGATGTAGGTGAGCAATATCCGGGCCCGGTGGCTTGTATGGTCCGTGACTTCTTGGTTCGGTGATCTGTGAATGTTCTGATGTGGCCCACGAGGGTTGACCGTTTGTGCCATGGAATCGAGGACTCGGGCTCCGTGCGATGGCTCGATGGTTCGAGTTTCTAACATGGGACCGGGCCTCGTGACGTCGAGCTCGAGCCTGATTTGCCTGAAGCATCGAGGGCACAGCACTTCGTTAGGGTTTGCGGTGGTTGTTCGTATCGAACGTTGGCAGTGCCTGCACCAGTAGTAATGGTAAGTTCTCGTTCTCGGGACCCCGTTGACCGTGACCCGAGGACGACGCGGGCCCGACATTTTTTTATTTTTTATTTTTTCGTTTATGTTGTATTGTGGCTAATTGCTGGTTTTACAGAATATGTGTGGTGGAGAGAATATATACGCACAATATATATGTGCACGGGAGATTCATTATTAGATGAAGTTTGTGGTGTCGAGAAGGAAAAGGATGGCTTGCACGAGGGATTTCTCTTTAGGGTTTTCTTTCAATTTTAGGTTTTGTTGAGGATTGTTTCTTTCTTGGTTCCTATGATCTTTGGTCTTGATTAGGAGTAACTTGTTGTGTAAGAAAAGTATGTTCAAGTCCAAAGCTCACAGGCAAAAAGATTCTAAATTGAAACAAAGGCAATTTTTTTTCTTTCTTTTGCTTTAGTACTGAATTGAGTTAACCACAAACATAGGGTAGCGAGATTTAGCCATAAGGATTTGATAGATAGGATCTAGAAGAAGTTGATTCATGAAAACTAACGAATTTTTAAATTTTTCTCGATCATATTTCATGTTACACAATAGATAGGAAAAGATACTCATCAAGTTCCAAGAACTTGAAGGTTTATAACCCAAAAAATTTTGGTGCACGGCTTTGAGGCATTGAGGTCCATTCTACGAGGATTCAATATCTGAATCTTCCAAAACTTCTCTGTAGAGCTCAAAGTCCTCTGAGCTCCATCGGCATATCAAATGGAGCTTGAATGTAGCCATCTTAATACCCAAAAGACGCTGTACAACAAAGTAAACGGACAACAATAGAGCAACAATGCTAATGAATCCACAATTCCTTCAACAGATTCAGGGAAAAAAATAATACCGAATTGCCAATTAAACTTTACGTAACATATAAAGAGACTAACCAATATGCGGGCTGATTCGGGTGACAGTGGCTTTCCCTCTTCGGATACAGTGAAATCTGATATGAGCTCCACGACACCTGGTCATCAAGTATTTGTAATTAGAAAACCAGAAAAAAAAACGATAATTTACATAGTAATCATAAAAGGCGTAAGTTGCACAATTGACTACTATGCACCTTTGTTCAATCGAACAGGCATCCCCTGCTTTCGCAAGAAGGGCTCCATCTCGTGCGTGAATTGATCGAGAGGACCCACTTTGAGCTCCACCTATAAGAAATTAGAACTCATGTAAAACATGTTACTTGTGTGAATTACACAGGAGAATAAATAACTGGTTTTCAGTCAACTTCATGCAACACAAAAAGTTTCTAACCATTTGGATGTACATAATTGTGTACAATAAACCTTGGACATACCGTTTCTGTTGCAGTACTCCCGGTCCTGGCAAAGTCGTAATCTTCATATTCTGCAAATAGTCTGACAAATATGGGAAGATGTTATCAAAATTCAAGTGATGGATTTAGACTTTATTTTATCAATAAAATATATGCAAAGACAAAAGATCTATACCTCTCGACATCCTCTCTGGGTAAATTGGTGATACAAAGGCCAGAATCTCCACGAAGCAACTGAATGAAATATATATAATGACGACTATAGATAAATAAACGAAGAAAGTGTAGGAGTTTTCCAGATGATACCATGAATTCAATGAAGAAAAGCAAGATAGCTACTGCTGCAATTAAAAAAGAGCAAGAAAAAAAGGACCAGTTACTAAAGCATATTGAATGGAGTCTTACCTTTGAAACCTTGTGAAGGCCTGATTTGATCTCGTCAGAAGCAGATCTACCCAAAGCAACCTGCATAACTTTGTTCGATCCAAGAAAGAATCTGCGATTATCAAATACGGATGAGAAGCAGTCATTTATAAGAGTCAAATAACTTCTTAAACAGAAATCAAGATTCAATAGATCCACAGAGACACATCAGGCCAAAATACCGAATCATCCAGCTACCAAAACATTTATAAGACCAAATTAAGAACCACGACAACAAACTAAGTCACCTGAATCAATGACCATTACAAGCTTTCCGGAAAACATAATTATCTAGAACCCTTGTGATAAATAGCAAAAAGATGCAATTAATCCAATGAATAATTTTTTTCTTTTTGCAAACCTGCTTGAAGACTTGAGCTTGTCTCTGAACTCTTTGAACTTGAGATTCCTCATATTTTGAAAGGTGAAAACATAGACCGCATCATACTTTTCAACGGCATCGCGTATCGCATTCACGACGATTTCTTTGTGCTCCCTACCCTTCTTCTTCGTCTTAGATAGAGTTACTGTAACAACGTTCGACCAACCAAAAAGTTTAAAGCAAGAAAAATCGATTCAAGCACAAACCACATCAACTGGAGAAAGATTTGGACATTCAATCGATATAAAAACGAAGCAGACCTGGTCGATTGCGCTTTGACTTCGGCATTTCTGTAAAGAGGTCTTCAGTTTGAGTTCACGGCAGATATTAAGTTTGAGCTTTCCGAGGTTTTTTTATGTCGCTCAAAAGTTTAAACCCTAATCTTTCGTCGGTGCGACGTCGTATACAGTTCTTTTTTGTGGGGGGGGGGGGGGGGGGGGGGGGGGTGGGGGCTTTATTAGTTGGGCCTAAAATACAGGCCCATGTTAGCGACCATCTTGTAATATTTTACACTACGCTATATTTTAATACCTCCATTTAATGATGGCCATTAGTAATACATTAGTAATGCATATTTATTGTTTTCTTAATATTTACTAAAAATATGGTTTGGGACTAAATTTGAATGAAGGAAAATTAGTATCACATTAGTAATGCACTAAGCTATATAATTGCCATTCCGCAATCTAGATGTATTTTAAAATGTCACTCCCCAGTAATTATTCTATTAAACAAAAAGAGACTCAAAACACATTCCAATTAAAAATAGACATTCGAATATTAAGTCGAGTCAGGGAATTGGAAAACATTGTCAAATGTCACAACAAAACAAGCACTAACATATAGAATTTAAAACCAGCCAAGCACTGCTCAAGTCCAAAGACTCTGTTACAACGAAAATTAATTAAACCACATCGACGCACGCAACGTACCAAAAATCCTTCAAACGTAAGAAAAGTTTCAGGCCTTGAGGCGACCGAAAAACTTCTGCTTCTCCTCAGTTGTCTGAAAACGGCCGTGTCCAAATTTGGAAGAAGTGTCGATGAACTTGAGCTTGATCTCCTCAAGAGCAAGCCTCGAAGTCTGCTTCAGAAGAGACTGTCTTAAAGTGACAACTCTCTTCTTAGGACCAACACAGCAACCTTTTATCATCAAATAGTCACCCTTCACCACACCGTAGTGAGGGAACCCACCCATTGGCGTAATATCTTTCTCGGTCCTATTAAAATCGAATATTTAGCAAAGATATTAGCATGAGGTTAATGAGAAATTTTAACGTGCTCACCTTACGTGGCATTGATTGATTGACATGTTCTACCTACCATTGGTTGACACATTTAATGTTGACATGGCATGGTGATGTGGCACCACTCAATGCCACATAACAGGTGCTCACATAAGGTGAGCACCATAAAACTTCTTTGAGGTTAACATTTGCAAGCATTTCTTCTAAAGATATCACAGTAGATTATCGGGTAATAAGATTAGAATGACACTGAGTATGGATAAAGGGCCATTACGATTATTAATATTATCGATTTCATTCATGATAATGCTAAAGATTACGGTTTCAAACCTGTCAAATTCGGTGCTGGCACCGAATTCTTCACTCCCCGCTTTCCCAAGCTTGTAGATCTTCTTGTTCATCTCTGTACGGTGGTGGTACCCGTTTTGACCTGCTCGGGCCACCGTGAAGGAAACCCTAGCAGGGTGCCAAGCACCGATACAAGCCACCTTGCGGAGACCCCTGTGGGTCTTGCGGGGCAAACGTGTCACGCCCCAACGGGTCACAACCCCTTCGTAACCTTTGCCCTTGGTCACCCCGATGATGTCAATCATCTCATCCTTTTGGAACACAGCATCGATAGGGACTTGTTTCTCGAAGAACCCATATGCAAAGTCGACCTTTTGGGCAACGGTTCCACCGTTCACTTGGATTTCCATTATGTGGGCCTTTTTCTGCTTCAAGCCCTTCATCTTCCTTATCTGCAAGAAAAAATGTCAGCTCATTTAATCTGAATAATTTTTTCTGGTAACTGATGAAAACCAAGAAAGAGGTTTAAAATCTGATTTGGTACCTGAGTGTGGGCCAAGACGCGGATGACAGATGCGTACTTCTTGAGCTTCTCGAGTTGTGTCTGTATATCTTTCTTTCCCTCGTCGGTCTCCAGCTTCTTCGAGTACTTGGTGAAAGCCTTCTTTTTGGACTTGTACCAATTCTTGTAAAACCTTCTCCTGACCTCTTCACTCAGATGCTGAGCCCAAACAGTGTTGAGGCACCGGAGGCCACGGGGAGTCTTCACATACCCAACCACGCCAACGATTACCATTGGTGGAGTCTCCACAATGGTAACAGCTTCACAAGTTTCTTTCTTGTGGAGTTCTGTAATAATCATTTAACAATAGTTAAATCAACTTCTGCATAGTGATATGCCAGCTTTTCAAATGCAATAGAGGAACGAATGAAAGTTGAGCAAATCATGATAGACCAACTTTAGCAGAAAGACAAGATACAAGTCCACACCGATTTTATTTAAAAAGAATTGATATTGTTCATGTGTTCATACAAAAAAGATGCATAGAAAGAGAAAAAGGTATGACGTACTCGAGCCAGGCTTCTCGACTTCTCTGACAATGTGGGTCATCCCAGCTTTGTAGCCTAAGAATGCTGTTAGCTTGCACAGCTTGGTGGGATCATCTTTTGGGAAGGCCTTCACTGGATGATCATTCATGGCAAAAATATTTAGTTACTAGATACAAACTTGGTACTAAATGTGAAGCATTGAAAAATTCTCCATCGATGATTCAAGAAATGAGGTTCATAATATGGAAAAACCTGAAAGGAATCATAAACCACATGGGCAACTCAAATGCTACTAAGGATGTTATGCCAAATCAATTAGCACATCATGATAAGTAAATGCAGAAAAAGCTCTACAATTCTGATGCAACGCACCAATACATTCATCATGCAGTACATTCCTACATATTTAAGTGCTACGACAAAGACAGTGATATGGCAACTATCAAGCCTTTCTACGAAAAATTGCAAGCAAATATTAGGTCATTTTTTTTTCCAATTAATGAGAAACCTCACTCGACAATACATACACAGAGCTTCCACTTTCTTCAATTTCCAAATCCAGAATTAAGAGAAGATAACAAACAAATTACAATCAAATAGAACAAGTACATGAAAAAGTAACAAGTTAGCTTCTTACCCTTTCCCCTGTGCCGAGAGGCGCGTTTCCTCGGAAGGAAACCAAGTGAACCGTGCCTTGGGTGCTCAAACTTCCTGTGCGACATTTCCACCCTCCAACCTACGAAAAAGAACAGAATGATAATCAATTACGCTCACATTGAATTGCAGGAATTCGGTATACACGTTGAATATCAAGATTTCGCGGTGCTAAACCAAAATAATCACAAATTAGTACTTGTAGAAATCAAAATCTAAGACGAGAGAGAATTGGCAACGGCGAGCACCTCAAGTCTCTTACACTGAAGTCTCCCCAACCCTAAATTAGCTGGGCTTTGTCCATTTATAACCCTTTTGAAGTGAGCTTTTTATATTAATTCATTTGGGCCCAAATATATTGTTACGGCCTGTTACTACCCTTTAGTTATTATTAGAGTTAATTATTTGTAGTCCCAGGTCATGTCACAACTCATGCACTAATTTAGAAGAATAAGTTTTGAAATTGAAGCCAATTAAGATAATTAATCTTAGAAATTTAATTTTAACACGAAATTATATACATGAGCCACACGTGATAATTAATTTAGGTGAAATTCTGTGAAAAATTCGATCTGAATCAGTTTATCCAACAAATTGAAGCAATTCGAGAACAATTAACATTAAAACTTAATTACAGTACGGAATTAACACATGTGAGTGCACATAGAAATTACTTTGGGAAAAAATCTACGTGGCATTGAGATGGTCTAAATCAGCATGTCTAACGCCACATGAGATTTTTCCATTGGTAAATGCGACTTATGTGTTGTTAACTCTGGACTGAAATTGGTTTCGGGCGTTCAATGTGCTCAATTTAGTTTCAAAATTTATTGTCAAAAAATTGACATTTCTTTAGGGTCCTTGAACGACACTCTCAAATATCGAAGACTAAAAAAAATAATCAACCGAAATTATTAATATTATTATATGTATATATATAGTTATTCTATTTTCCCATTTTATTATCTAATTATTCTTCCCGAGCACCGAAGCTGTATTAAACCCTGCTCCTTCCCTTCCAAACACTAAAAACCCTAATATGAAATATTTGCTTCAAACATAAAAGGTAAAACTGCAAGGCAAAATAGAGATTGTCTCGCATCATTGATCGAAGCCACCGCGCAATGGCCGTGGACAAGAACAAGCTCGAAGAAGAAGCCTCCGTTCTTCGATTTTACAAAATTGTCCTCAGCTGGGATTACCTTCGCTTGCTCAAAGAATCAGATGTATGTACATCTTTTCGCGTCCCTCTACAATCGTTATAATTCTGTAACTTTCGATATATTCGGCCATTATGTGGAATTCTGTTTTATACAGAAACGAAATTATGGTAAGAAGATTGGGGATGGAAGTGGTGCGGGACTGATGCAAGTGAAGAACACTTACAAAGATGTTGATGAGTATCTTGAAACGTTTGAGCCCTTGCTTTTTGAAGAGGTTAAAGCTCAAATTATGCAAGGAGAAGACGAGGGAGCAGGTATCTTTGATTGATGATCCTTTATGAGTTCCTTTTCCTTTATTTATTGTTAATGCTGCTGGTTTAATACGATGATGGAGTTCAGCTAACCACTTGTTTGTTCGAAGGAAAGTGAGGAAATTGGAAAGTCAGCTTGTTGTATACTTGGATGATACATTGTGTTGGTCTTTATCTTTTGTTGTTTATCATTTTCCTTTTGTTTTGTTAACAAAGACCGTTAATGCCAAACTGGTACCTGGATTGACCTTAAGAGATGGGGCTGAGTTTGAAGCAAAAACTAGAACTAATTGTGGAACCGGTTAATAAGACAGTAGCTGTAAGTTGATATGTGGTATGGGTTAATTGAGGAAAATCCTTCAGTATTTAATAACCTCATTGTCGTGAGTTGATATATATTACGCATTAGTTCTTGTGAATTTTGAGACGGGTCGATTTTTTAGATTTGAGGGTTAACAATGCCCACGAATATTGATATGTGATCGAGATCATACAATGACAACCAATTATTATGACTTTGTGTTGTTTGTATCTGTTACCCTCTTTTCCTAGACATACTTGATCTATTATTTCTCTCTTTACTTTTTACCGATTTTTTACGACATGTACATTCATATATGCTTTGAACCTACAGAAACTGGATGGCAGCAAGCTATTATAGCCGAGTGCAGTGAAGTGAATGGATTTCATTTACCCATGATCATATGTTCTGATGAGGAAAGGGTATCTCAAAATGATCTCTTGGTAATTTCAAGTAAAAAGGTACTAAATTAACCATAAATTAATATACAGATACAGTTTTAACTGCTAACAGTAACAGTAACTTTGCATGGAATTCTTCATTATAGCAATAGACTGGTTTCTGAAACTGCTTAGTCGCTTTTTGCAGTTTGAGGACAAACAATTACCAACGGCATACGCATTTGCACTTGTTGAGCATCGCCAACAGGATAAGATAAAGCTTCGGTTATTTTTAAATGGAGAAATCAAGGGATTCAACACAGATGATATCCAATCTAGCACCAGGCTGCGTAATGTGATTCCTATTGTCAGTGAAGTGCAAAAGTATTTGTATATTTTGAAGGTAAATATTCTAGATGACTTTATAAATGTGTTCGGGTTAACGCCATCATCTATTCAAATTCAAGTCACATGCAATATACATTGTGTGTTTAAGTTTTGCATAGGCCTGTGTGTGGTTCTGTATCTGACCATTCTGCTTTTTGTGCAAATTATTAACTAGTTTTTATTGTTGATTGTTTACTTCATGTCCCTTTTAGATTTGCAGCTTATCAACAATAGTTCGCGAATATTTAGCTATGCGGTCAATTACCTCCCTTCCTTTCAAGGATTTGATTTTAAAAGCAGCTGATCTTGATAAAACTGCAGAAGATCGTTCCTGGAAAATATCTAAACCTCTCACAGAATTTATTGAGAGCAATCACAATAAATCACAGCTGGAGGCAATATACGTGAGTTTGCTACTAACGTTGGCTCATTTTCGTTGACCAGTGCTTATTAGTACTGTACTGAAATTCCTCTGAATTTGCTGCAGGCAGGTCTTTCGCGGAAGTCCTTTGTTTTGATACAGGTTTGGCTTGTCGCTTGATGGTCCTAATGTCAAGAAATACTTTAGTTTGAACGTTGAAGGTTCTCAACAAAGTTATTGGTAGCAACACATGTCAATCTCTTATTGATCATAATTTTTTGATCAACTAGGGATTGGATCACTTAGTTTACTTTTAAACAAGTTCGAATTGTTAAAATGAAACAGTTGGGTTATTATATGATATCTGTTGATGATTTTACTTGCCTTCAGGGCCCTCCAGGGACTGGAAAAACACAAACTATCCTTGGGCTTCTTAGTGCAATTTTGCATGCTACTCCGGCTAGGGTGCACTCAAACAAGTATGCATCTGTCATTCTGTCTTGTTTCTCTCTATTTCCTTTGTCGTAAGTGCAAATGTTTTGAGAAAAAAACTTTTGAAATGTAAGATTCAATATGAATATATGAACTCTTTCTTCTGCTGACTACTAATATGACTGTTATGCAGGGGAAAAGTGATCCATTTAAAACGGGGGCCAGAATTGCCTATTGAAGAGAAGTATGTGTTGAACTGTTAATCCTCTGCTAATTCTTCGTGTTATTACTTTTATTGCATTTCACGTGCACATTCCTATGAGACATACAACCTTGATCCCATGTGTCTAATGAAGCTGTAGTGTAACTTTTTATGAGTCGTGGATTTGTTGCAATATTACCTCAGATTTCTCGTCAGACGTTAAGCCAGAAATCTACGAAGGTTTTTTGTGTCATTGATGGATGGTTCTTTTTAAGACCAGATTAAATTAGCTTCATGCGGGCATGGGCCAAACAAATATATTGCATAGATAATGTGTCCATGGCCAACACACTTCCTTACACTGTTGATTCTACGATGCAGTCTCCAAATGGTTTTTTTAAATTACCTAAAATAGTTGTGTTACAATAGGGAGCGTGTTCTGTCAGTATCAGTGGTAGAGAATAAAATTAAAATGGAAAAGAATGAAAGTTTTTTCTAGTCTATTATGTGCTTGGTATTCTGAATTAGAGAGTTTGCATCATTCGGTTGTCAGAATAAATCAGATAGTCCACCAAGTGAATTATTTTTTACTTGATTGCTGTTCGATGAATTCTTCTGATTACCAATTAATAAGTACCCTAAACTTGTACTCAGCCCATGTTTTTGCGAACATAATTATGCCTCCTGGTATTTGCTTTCTTTATTCAAGTAGTGGAATAATGCTTTCTTTAGATTCAAGCACTGGGAAAGAGCATCTCCGTGGTTGAGTGGCTGTAATCCTCGGGAGAAGATCATGCCTGTGAATGGCGATGATGGATTTTTTCCCACATCTGGAAATGAGTTGGTAAGAAAAAGTACCTGAACAACATGAACTGAAGTATTTTAATTGCAGTCACGCCCTCTAACTTAACTCTATGCAGAAACCAGAAGTGGTAAACTCCAGTCGAAAGTATCGTGTCCGTGTCCTCGTCTGTGCTCCATCAAATTCTGCCCTGGACGAAATTGTCTTGCGTATTTTAAATACTGGTCAGTGATACAAAATATTATCAAGTGGGAAGATTCTTTTACTTAATGCTAAAGCCATTTGCCACATTACAGGCATTCATGATGAAAATGACAGAGCATATAGCCCTAAAATTGTGCGAATAGGTTTGAAACCTCACCATTTGGTCCAGGCAGTTTCCATGGATTATCTGGTGCGTATACAAGTGACAAATTCAACTTTTATCTTTTGCAATGTAGAATTGGAAGTTGATACAAAGGAATGTTGTTATAGGTAGAGCAAAAACTTGCTGGCATGGATTCTCAAGGTGGTGACAAGCAGAAGCAAGGAGGTGCAATGAAGGAGAAAGATAGTGTCCGTGCATCTATACTCGATGAAGCAGTTATTGTATGTGTTTTTGCTTAAATTGAGAGCTATAAGTCAATGTATCGCCAAATCGGTTATGTGCCAAAATAATAACCAAGTCGAAATGGTTGTTGCCAGGTATTCTCCACTCTGAGCTTTAGTGGATCGTCGCTCTTTAGTAAATTGAATCGAGGTTTTGATGTCGTCATAATCGATGAAGCTGCTCAAGCTGTAAGCTACTTCATACCTTATTAATCTTGAAATACGGCAACCTAAGTGCTTTGAAAATTCATGGCTTGCCACGTTTACTTTTTGCTTCATGTACCATATTTTCATTTCAATTTCTATTTATGTTTCCGATGTCAATCAGGTAAGCAGAAATGTGAGTCTGCATCCGTGTTGATCCTTACAATTTTATTGACATAATTTTATGTTTCCATAAGCAGAATTTTCATTTTTTGTTCCTGAACAGGTGGAGCCAGCAACATTGGTCCCGCTGGCCACTGGATGCAAACAGGTTTTCTTGGTATGACTTATGACTTGCTAGTGACTGATTATATATAGAATGCATGTTTATGACTTACCAAAGACATTATTTGCATGTATATGGTTGGGGTCCTTTTGATCGAACATTTTATCGTGCCAATTGTGAGCAAGTATTCCTTGTTATCACCTAATAATTCTCCCCCAATTTGTTTACGAGCTACTGGTGCTTCGTAATTGTTTTCCAATTCCATTTACATGCATTGTATATTCTTTTGTGTTTCGTGTACTTGATAAAATGTTTCTTTTCGCTGAAGGTGGGTGACCCGGTTCAGTTACCCGCCACTGTAATTTCCCCTGTTGCAGAAAAGTTTGGGTAAGCATAACTACTCGTTTTACCTTCTATCGATAATATTACGTGAAGATGGCTGATAATTTTCATGACAAATGTTGACAGTTATGGAATGAGCTTATTCAAAAGGTTTCAGAGAGCAGGATACCCTGTACAGATGCTTAAGACCCAATATCGCATGAATCCCGAGGTGTTAATCTTCTTTTGATTATTGATCTTTATTCCAAACAGTCATTGATTTGTTCTAAAAAAGTCCGGGAAAATTCCGTGAAGATGTGCATGGAACAGATAAAATTGGAGTCCAGTTAAAATTTGGAAATTCTTACTGGGCTGTCATTGCATCCAATAATTCAAACATATTATTGTCACTTCGGCCATAGGGGAAAAAAGGATCTCTTCTATTTTTCCTCCTGAGGAGCTGCTTACTGATTTACTTTGCAGATTAGGATATTCCCCTCCAGGGAGTTTTACAACGAAGCCCTTGAAGATGGACCCAACGTTGAAGAGCAAACAAAACGCCCATGGCACAAGTTTCGCTGCTTTGGACCGTTTTGCTTCTTCGACATACACGAGGGGAAAGAGTTTCAACCCTCTCGAAGTGGCTCTTGGGTAAACACTGACGAGGTTGAATTCGTCCTTTCTTTATATGGTAAACTGGTGAGCAGTTACCCGGAGCTCAAGGCAAGTTCTCGTACAGCGATTATATCGCCATATAGACATCAAGTGAAGCTTTTCAGAGAAAAGTTCCAAAGTACATTCGGGGTAGAATCTCATAAAGTTGTGGATATCAACACTGTCGACGGATTTCAGGTACCTACCCCAAAAAATTATCTATACTATATATAATTGGTAAGAGTGGGTTAATAAAAACTGTCAATTGGTATGTCAAATGTGGTGACAAGTTTACCCTTTATATTTTGCTTTATTACAATTATATCCTCACAATAAATTGTACCAATTAAGCCTTCATTTTTGTATTTATTCCAGTTATATCCTAAAAATCAATTTCTTTTACATTCTTGAAACTAATAATTAAAATTGAAATTTAAAGCACACGCATAGAGCGCGCGGAATGTACTACTGTTTATAACTGGCGTCATCCATGTGTAACAGGATCGTGATTTTTTTTAGTATTTACTGCATAAATATTGTGGATTTTGATCGGATTTTTCTTTCGTTACTCAAGGGCCGTGAAAAAGATGTGGCTATCTTTTCGTGCGTTCGGGCAAGTAAAGATAAAGGCATCGGTTTTGTGTCTGATTTTAGACGAATGAATGTTGGCATAACCCGAGCGAGATCGTCTGTTCTGGTATATCTTGTAACCATAGCTTTACAATTCCGCAAAACCCGGTCGGTTAATAATATTCTGCATACCTTGTCTCCTCATTATCTTCAGTTTCTCTGGTATGATTCTTAGGTTGTTGGCTCTGCATCAACATTGAAAAGAGATGATCACTGGAAGAACCTTATAGAAGATGCAGAGCAGAGAAATGTATTACTCAAGGTAACTCATACAACAACCTTTCAGTGATAATTGCACCCATTTGTACTTACTATTGATCTCTCATTATAGTAATATTTAAGTAAATAGTAATTGACCAAAAATGTTTGTAAAGAATAGCCTCGTTGACAAGACTTTTTTGTCAATAGCCTATCTTTTTCATTTTTCAGTTGAGTTGTGACCTACTACTTAGATGACTGACTATATAACTGTTGTTCTACACTCTTCGCGTAAACATAGCTAGTTACTACGGGCCCCAATTAATAAGTGTATAACAGTCTTTAGACACTTTGAGGCTATTTTTTAAGAACGTTTTTGTTCGAAGGCTATATTTTTGTTAAAAAAAAATCGCCTCGTTACAAGTCCTCATCATTTTTTCTCTGTACAGCTTATACTACCTTTTAAACTGCTAAAAAAATCTCAGGTCTCTAAGCCCTACACTGAGTTCTTCAGCACCGCGAATCTCAAGTCGATGGAAGTTCAAGAAACGGTGCCACCTAATCAACAAGTGGGTCCTCAAGAAATGGACGGCGATGTGCCTGATAATGGAACTGCTGTTGATCAAGGACAGGGCGAAGATCACAACGATTGGGGAGAAGCTGGAGAAGAAGGAGAAGAAGGCTTCGATGGAGATATCGGTGAAGATTGATGAACTCAACTCAACACTCCTATTTTTTCGGTTACATCTCTCTGCAGAAAATTGATATGAGCATAGAATTTCAGGTATTGATTATTAGTTTATAGCCTACTGAGTAGATATATTTATTAACAAGCTTCAGTTTATATGTTTTTGCTTCTCTGCTGATCACTTTTTGTTTATATGGGGCTTTTATGACAACCAAATCCTTCTACTGTCTCAAGCAAAAATGGATCAGTCAGACATTTAAGGTTGCCTTTGGCATAAAGATTTCAATGTAGAAAAAAAATCGGAGCATAAAGTATCATTTTTTGATACACTAAAAAGAGTGTAATAGAAGCGAAAGGGATAATGCCACTTTAGGTCCCGATGTTTGTCTGTTGGGCAATTTTGGTCCCCGATGTTTTCGCTTACCACATTTAGTTCCCGATGTTGTCTGATTTTGGATAAATTTTGGTCCTGCGATAAATTTTCCGTTAATTTGGATCGAATTGATCTTAACGTGTCAAGTGCCGCCAAGTGAGTGGATTTCTTATTTAGATTTTTTTTTATAAAACCTCTTTTGGTCGCCAAAGTTTGCACAGTGGACAATTTTGATCCCCAAAATTGGCATATTCCTAGAATATTCCGTGTAAATTGACGAAATCTAACCAAGGGACCAAAACTGTCCCGAATCAAAAAACATCGGGAACTAAATGTGGCAAGCACAAACATTATGGACCAAAATTAACCCAACGGACAAACATTGGGGACTAAAAGAGATTTAATCCCGAAACAAAACAACGATATCATAACGAAAGCACAACAGCAAATCTCCTTTCACTTGTCAAGAACATGAAAGTTTACACACACAAACAGCTAAAACATTAAATCAACGATGACTTGTTTTCGAAAGCAATCCTCGAAAAAGCATTACACTCTTTACCTTTTACTCGCAAGCCAATTTCGTATCGAAGCTACTCAAGCAAATCGCGAAAGCCTGAAACGCAGACAAAGGGTACCGATAATCCATCGTGAACATATCCTTACCGACCTTACCGAACTGCAATATAATCTTATCGTGGTCGGAGGCTCCACCCTGGTTCAGAGGCTGCGGCTGACCGCCGCCGCCGCCGCCCTGTCTCCGTGGCGGCGGCGGTTGCTGACCACCGCCGCCTTGCCCCGGTGGTGCCGGCGGCGGTTGCTGCTGCTGCTGCCCCGTGGCGGCGATGAGCTGGAAGTTCTTGACGGAAGCAACGGTCACCCGTCCCCGAAAATTCAGACACCAGCACTGCAGCTGCTCGTGCCAGCGGGGAGCCTTGTTCTTCAACACCAAGGGCATTTCCGTCTTTTCACCATCCTCGTCGTCTCTGTTTAAATACTCCCCCGCTATGTCGGAGAACCTCGAGCTGCTGAACTCGATGGAGTGGTCCATGGACTTGGAGAAGGAGATGCTGCGGAAGGAGTCCTCGAGGGCTCTCGGGGCGAGCTCGGGCTGGCTCGGGACGGACCCGCCGGGCTCGAGGGAAGAGGCGGGGATCGAGTGCATGACGCAGTTCATCTTGCGGGGGCCGCGGGTCCCGAGGACGTTGAGCTCGTAGGTGATTTGGGCGATGTTGTAGTTTCCCGTGGGCACTTTCGGGGAGACTTTCTTCGAGTTGAACCGGCGGCTCGTTCGGCCCGACGGCTGGTGGGGTATTACGTGGGGGGACGGCGGCTGTGTGTCGTAGATTATGAACTTGGTCCCGAGGAAATTCGACCTGCGGGGAAATCGAAATATGCATTGAGATGTTACGTAATAAATTGGGTGCTTGATTAATTTTTTGATCCTGTATATTTGGGGGAGTGGCATTTTAAAGGCACGTAAATTAAGAGCGACAATTTTAGGATATTGGGTATCGAAATTGAAGAAATTTGAGGACATTTAAAGCTTGAAACCTAATTTCAACCAGGAATTAACACACGTGAGCCACACGTGATTGGGGGGAAATCTTATGTGGGGTCGGAAAAAATTCGGTCCAAATCAGCATTTCCGACGACTTGACGCAATTTGAGGACAATTAACGCCGAAAATCTAATTTCAGCACGAAATTAATACACGCGATGTGCACGTGACAATTAATTTGTGAGAAAATCCAGCGTGACATCAAGAAAAATTGAGTTTAACGCCACGTAAGATTTCCCCCAATTTTATTTGTTAAGTGCAGCTCGGGTGTGTTAATTCCGGCTGAAATTAGGTTTCCAGCGTTAATTTACCTCAAACTGCTTCAATATCAAAACTTAGTCCTATAATTGCCACCCTAAATTTATGTGCCCTTAAAATGTCACTCCCTCAAATATACATTACTAAAAAAATAATTAAGCTTAAATTGTGTAATAATGGTTTCGAAGCTTCCAACAAGCATATAAAAAACAAATCTTTCATTGTTTTTACCTCAGCTTTCCAATATATGTGCTGCTCGATCTGGAAATATTGCCCGCATCTATCGAGATGACGTACTCCGTACAAGTAGTTCGACGGGTTCTTTTCGCGGAGAGGAGAAATTTCCCGTTCTCCACTAGCAAAGCTGCAATACAATTTCAACCGCCAAAAAAAATAAATCAAATACAACAAATAAAAAAGAAATCAGAAACAAAGATCGAAGAACATCAAACGTAACTAACCGGGGCTGAGGCATAAGTAGAGACGGTAAGTTAGATTCGATTTGTCCCGCTTTATGAAGCACTGAATCATCCCATCGCGAAACCCGGGCTTAAAAAAAATAAAAATGAAATCGCATATTTAGATATTTTATTACAACAAAAATACACGAGCACAAGTGTTGTGTGATTGTTAGAGTGAAGGTTGTGACGAACACGAAAATCGGAATCGAAACGCTTTTACTAATCAAGCACGTAAACGACAGAGCAAACTAATAGCTTTCCTAATAGTGAGAGTTAAAACTCCGGCCCTCAACTTTTCCAAAAACCCGATGATCTCTTCTACGGATCTTTTAGGTTGTTTTGGTTTAAGGAAATTAATAGGGAATGGAAAATGAAATGAAAAAGGAAAAATAGTTTTTATGTTTGGTTGATTTGAAGAAAAAGATAAGGAAAAATAAAATAAAAGAAAATGTAGCTTAAGTTGACACTTAAAACTAAAGAAAACTAATTTTTCACCAAATGGTGAGGAAAACAAAAGAAAAACTTATGAAAACCATTTTCTCTCCAATTTTCTTTTCCACACTAATTTCCTTAAAAACCAAACACAGCCTAAGTTTACACTTAGGGTGTGTTTGGTTTGTGGAATTTAGTAGGGAAAAGAAAAAGAAATGGAAAAGGAAAATTAATTTTTTATGTTTGGTTGGTTGAAGAAACAGATAAGGAAAAGAAAAGAAAAGAAAATATAGCTTAAGTTTACACTTAAAACTAAGGAAAACTAGCTTCTTCACCAAATGGTGAGGAAAACTTATGAAAATCATTTTCTCTCCAATTTTCTTTTCCCCGCTAATTTCCTTAAACCAAACACAGCCTTAAGGAAAACGAAAGAAAAATTGGTTAAAACCATTTTCTCTCCAATTTTCTTTTCTACGGTGCTTTCTTCAATCCAAACCCAGCATTGATGCCTATACGTAAGAACTAAAACAAATCTTTCAAGCCCAAATAAGACTCAACCAACTCCTACTAAATCCCTGTCAAATCCAACTAAAATTCAAATACAAACTACTAATTACTAAAAACTCAACTAACCTGCTTCAAAGAAATTGGGAAAGTAATCTTCCCACAGAACTCGGGGCTCTTCACGATCTCCTTACACGTGCTCCTCCACGAGCGGCAGACGCCGGCGCAGGCAACGACGTGTTTTCGAGCGGGCCAAGCGGTTTCACTCTCCTCGAGCCTCTTAATCACGTCGTGGAGAAGCTCGGGAGGAAGATTAGCCCAACGGCTGCTCTGAACCACCAACGACGGTTGATCGTTTAGTTCCCTGAAAGAGGCACCGTTTGATTTGCCCCTCTGATGGCCCGAGAGCCTCAGGTCGAAGCTTCGCCTCGATAAGCTCCCGAAACTGTCTCTGAGGTCGCGGGCTATGCTTCGAAAAGACATTTGAGCTTCGGTGGAAGCTAATTCGTGGCTCACTAGGAAATGTGAATCTGCAAGAAAAATGGGGAAAAGAGGGGACAAAATTTACTCGAGATTAACTATAACAATATTACAATCAATTTACAATGTCTCAGAATATCAACCATGAGCGTTTATTTTAGAACCGAAACCACTCAATTACAGCAAGGGGCAAAAATTCAACGGATGTGTTGTGTAATATATGTGAAGCTCACACATAGTGCGAGAAAGATCCACGCTAGCAAAACGATATACGCAAAACAGTTAAGTGGCTTGTAAAAGAAAAAGCTGGTGAACCTTGTTAAAGGGATTTAGCAAGAACAAGGCTCACCGATATCTTCACAAAGATCTGCAAGAAAACCCAGAATTTGAAGTTTAATTAGTCCGAGAAATACAAATCATGTTTTTGAACGCAAACCCTTTAAAAAAAATCTTCCCAAACTAAATAATTAGGAAGAAAAGTAAATTAGGTCAACGAAATTAGGGGAAATTTTGGAAAGAAAAAAAAGGAAAAGATAAATGATTTTGACCATCGAGTAAATCTGCACTGAATCCATGATGCGTTTAGTTTTCCTGGGCCGAGAAGATTAACAAGTTGTGGAAAAGTAAAACAAAAATGAAAATTCGTGTAATAATGTCTACAATCGGAGAGTGACCCAAAGGCACAAAAAAAATAAAAAATTACGCCTTTAGAAAATGGAAGATTGAAAACGAAGCAAAAGGGATCAGAGATCTAAGCTCTCAGAGCATTTAATAACATCATGTGTATGGACACATCAGACTATACTTTTTTTCAAACAATCGAGAGGAAAGAGATCGAAAATTAAAAAATAAAAAAGAGACCTTAGAAATCAAGCGTTGCTTGAGATTCTCTCTCACACAGTCACGCACACACACACAGAAAGGTGCTGTCTTTTTTTTTTCTCAGTTCGGAGGATGAAATCGAGCTCGAGAAGAACCAGGTAAGAGAGAAGATTAAGGAAGGTCTGAAAAATAATAACAAAATCGAAAAGTCCAAAAATAATCTAAAACGGCCGATTGTATTTAATGTAATATATTTTTTTTCTCAGATGTTGGTTTGGTTGGAGAGAGAGTTGAATTATGATATTTATATTTTATTTTTGTTTTTTATTTTATTATATGTATTGGCCACTACATGAATAGGACCAAAGGCCGGGCTAGGAAAGCGAAGCTTCCATGTCTTGACTTTTTCTTTTTTATATTTTTCTTTCATTTTAATTAGGCAATAATTTAAATTGAGTTTATCCGTGTAATAAATATATTACTCTTAATTACGCTTGATTTATATATTGATAGAAAGGCATTAACCGCAGTTAATTAGTTTTCATGCTTGGATAAGAAACATTGACCATATTGAATTAATGTAAGTCTTCATCTAAATATGGATCCAAAATCCAAAACAACATTTAATTAGTTTCATTCTTGATTTATATATCAAAAGCATAAACCATGGTTAATTATATTGAAACTCTTACAAAGGGGCTGCCTTTTCTTTTTTTTTTTTAAAGATTTTGTGTTGCATGTTACCGTTGTCTTCTGTGGAAAAGCACAAATGTGTAAGCACCAAAATACTATTTCCCAAAGTCAACTTCTTGCAGAAAAAGAAAAAAAATTCTATTTGGATTTAGGTATTTAGAAAGATTAATCAAATACTAAAACGGGCGTCACCAAGCATATAACTATACGAATTTCAGCATGGCGTGTCCCTTTGGTTAATAGTGCGAATAGTTTGAGAATTTATCGGGATTTTCACATTCTTGGTCCCCAAAGTTTGGTCTATAGGCGTTTTTGGTTCCTCATTTTTTCGAATTACAGTTTCAGTCCTCAATGTTGTCGATTTTAAGCGTTTTTTGTCATCTAGTTAACTTAAATGTTAAGTTGGACTGAAATACGGACCGGGCAACCCCTATTTGCGGGCCCGACCAACCCCAATTTTGAGGACCAAAGAAAGGGAAATCTGACCCGACCCGTATTTCCGTCCAACTTAACGATTAAGTTAACTGGGGGACAAAAAACGCTCAAAACCGACAACATTGGGGACTGAAACTGTAACTCGAAAAAATGAGGAACAAAAAACGACCAAAAGATGTAAACATCCCGAATTTATCCAATAAACAAATGAACATATATATTTTTCACAAGTGATTTCTTCCTTATGGAAGGAAGCATATGTCCTCCTTATGCCCTGTATATTTTGATGTTATTGATGAAACTATTGTTCGAAAGAAAAAAAAAAGGGACAAACATCAAACATCACACAAGAAGATAATCAACACACAACACACTAAAACACAGCAGAACAACACAAGGAAGCAAGTCCAAAGCAGCAAAAACACAAAGCATAAACAACAACCAGTAAAAACCCTAAACCACGATTCACGGCTTCATAACACTGAAGCTTATTTATCGAACACGAAACAGGAAAAAACATAGAAGGAATCATAGAGATGTTAACTTACTTTTCCAGCAGACAACGCCTCATTTCCTCGGATTCAATCTTCAACCTCAAACGTTGGTTTTCCACTTTCATCACCTCGTTTCGAAGCCTCATTTGGTCCATTTCTTTATCTTCCTCTTCGCACATTCTCTGCCACTGAAACCTCTTCTGTTCAAGTTTCAGCATCTCCCTCTCTATCTGCAGCCTCTTCTCTCTCATCTGTAATAACCGCGTCTGCAACAACCTCTGCATGTCCCTTTTCTGCCCCGCAGAATCCATAGGTTCGTTTTTTGTTTGAAAACGTTGATTGATGTTCACAGCACCTCCTTCATCGTTTCTCTTCGGTCCCTTCTCGTGATACTTATCAAGAAACTCCTTCGAGTACCTGTATCTATTCTTACCCTTAAGAGCCTCTTGCAGTGACTTTCTCAGGGCCTCATCACGAGGAAGATGGACCCTGTTGCCATCGTGGTAAGAGCACATCTCCATGAAAAACAGCTGCTTAGAGCCCAAGATCTTCCTCACCTCAGCTTTAAATTCTTTGGGGACGTTCATGAACTCCAAAACAGAGGGGTTCTTCACAGCATTGCACGCGTTGGATCTCCCAAGCAAGTCGTTCAATCTCTTGAACTTCTTGCAGAGATCGTTGAACTTATCTTCGCACTGCTGAGGGGATCCCGCGAAGCCCCTCTCTATCATTATATTGGAAACGATGCTCCACTTACCTTTCACTGGAGTCAGCAGCTGAGGTCCTTCGTGTGAAGGATTGCTGCTCGAAGAGGAAGAAGAATCCCATCCAATGTAGGCAACCGTGCTTATCAAGAGCTTTACCATTTCATCGGTCCATTTTATGCGCTGCCACTCATGCTTTGAGCCCTTTGGGTTGTTTCCCACCTGCAAATCCACATCACCTGCAAAATCAGGAAAATTAATGTCTTCCAGAAGATCGTTGTGTTCTCGCGTGGGTTAAATTTGAGTGAGAGTTTTATACCGTCAGCTCCAAAAGGGAAGGGATTGAGGTCTTTCTGGTGATTAGATGGCAATCTCTGAGACATATATGGATTGGGATCTTGCTGGGGATTTAGATGGTGAGCTTACATAAAAACTGCGAACGTTGGCATAAAAATAGGCAGTATAGAGAGGTGTAGTGAGGACACGAAAGCAAACAGGTGTCGATGAGTAAGCATGCAACAAATCGGTGCTGAAGGTGGTTGCCTTTGGGATTTGGCTCACTTAATTTCCACCAGAAGTTGGTGCATTGCACATTAATACAGAGATTCCCAAATACGACAAATGAGGAGGTCGAGTGTGGTAACTGCTACGGAGATGACAAAAAAACACGTTGGATCTCATCTGCGTGCATTTATGAAACTTACAGGGATACATCAGTAATTATGATGGCAATGGTTCAAAGTAAGCTATATTCTTACAAGAAAGAGATTTAGACAAGAGTACAGACTATTTGGGTACTTACGTGCACAAGCGGAGACTGGATCACATTTAGGGGCAGGATTGATCTTGAAAGTCACCAATTCAATGTGGAAAATTCGATCACACGTAAATTTTACCATCACGATCACAAGGTAAGTTCAGCATTTAATACCCTAGCAAACATAACATCTTGAATAGTTCAACGCGTAAAACAAATGTTGGTAAGTGATGCTACAATTTGGCTGTTTCTCGGTGTCCTTAAGTATCACATATAAGGCCATGATAGCTCGGATAATGACGATGAGATACGTTTATGTATCTATTTGAAATCCTGTAGTTTTAAATGCAATTCCAACCTACTTTGTTCAACTGTTAAGACATAATATCCAGAGTAAAGGAAGGCATATGTGATATGATTGGGATTTTTAAACTATTATTTCTTAGGAGAATCACATTATTCAAATCCTAGAGAGGTCAATTATGCAAAGACATACCTAAGAAACTGGATTAGCCTTCACCATGTTCATACTTATACTTTTGCTTTGATGAATTTTAATATCTGGGCCGCAATTATCAGAGCATTCTCATTTAAAAGCTCCCATCTTCTGATATCTAGAGTCATATAAGAATCTTTTAAATCTATGAAACTTCTAAGTTATTTATAAATCTATATATATATATATATATATATATATATATATATATATATATATATAAAAAGATTAACGACCCTAAGTTACTTGTCACGTTTTTATAAGACGCATTAAGGTTAATCTTGCTATAAATGGAGCAGTAGTATTCAAAATATGCCTGCAATAATACATTTTTGGATACTAACCAGTTAATGCTAGATTTATCCATCACCACCACTCCTTTCTTGGCTTCGAAACTAATGGTACCCGCTAGATCCCAAGCTTCATATACTCATTTTTCTCCTATCTTCTCTTGTCCTCTATCTTCAAGTTCCATAAACCTCAGCCAATTGAAACACTGTTTTCGAACTCCACTGTTTCTGCTTCAAGTATATCGTTATGTATCTCATACGCATTGTTGAGATCGTTGAAGCTACCCTTGTATTGTTGAGGAGAAACCCCGACCTAATTCATGATGAGCCCACCAACATTTCCACCTGAAAAGAAGAAGCTTGCTCTTCCAATGCGCAAACATGTTTCAGAAATCACCATGGAGACAGCTTTCCATTTGTCCCATTCAGGGTAAAAGAGGGGAAACGCCTTATCCGCCATCTTCGCAGTTTCTCCCAAGATAAAAAGCTGTTGTTAATATACATGCATCAGCGTACACGAGCTACAATCTTGAGATAGTGCATTTAATGAGACATTTGGCAGTTAGCCCTAACAAGTAGTTGCAGAGCATATAAGAAATCAAGAGAGTAAAAAAACCAGGGTTCCGTGAGAACTGATGTGGCACGATTCACTTTCCTAATCTGCTTTTGCACCGTTGTAAGTCATAAATCTTCCCACAATAAGCAGAAAATAGAGGAATAACAGAACTAGGATAATAATAGGCTAAATCAACAAAGACCAATAAAAAGGAGAAAATGTACCTCACAGACCTCGAATCCTTGCTGCATCTGCAGTCTACACGCACATGCCCGCAGTATCGGAACAATGGATATGGTGAAAAAAAATCTATAAAACGGAAAATAACAAAATGAGAACAATTACATAATCATCGAAATGTGTCACAATCACAATTCATACTGGTTTCCTTTACGCGATTCCGTCCAAAATCAATCAATTGCTACCTAGATATTGGGTCGCTCTAGCACAAAATGATGAGAAAGGTTTCGGTAACCATTCTGCCCAAAAAATGAGCCCTAAATTGTTTGCCAAATTCTAAATTTCTCACTGTGTTCTTCTGCCTTCTGTCTTTGTTTTGGCGGGTGATATTTGACTGAACACTACTACCAATTTACCAGAGCAATCTTGTATGACCAAACTTATACAATTGGGCCAAATGCTAAGGCCCATAAATTGGCCCAATTTGTGAACTCGCTCAACGGCCCACCAAACCTATTTTTGTTCGTCAGCAGTCAGTCTCATCTTCGCGATTCTTCTCTCGCTTTTTTTGCCGATCGCAGTCTCTGCCTCCGACGCCTCTGATCCAACGGTATAACCTGATTAATTACAGCTTTTCAAAATGAAGAACAGTTTTTTCAATTAATCAATTTGTTAGATCTGCGAACAAATTCATTTTATCTCAGCTTGATCGACTTTCGTTTTGGATAATTTTGCAGGTTGCTATCGTTCCTTGACTTTTTACATTTCCTAAACATGTAAGATTTACAGATTCCCTACGCCCTTCCTTGTGTTATCAGTTTGTTCCATTGTATGGTGATTTATCGTCGTAGTCCGATTATGCTTTTTTGCGTCGATGATCTTCGTAATGGCGCTGGAAATTCACTGGTTACGATTGTAAAGTTCTCCCGTCAGTGTTTGCGCGACTTTAAATGTAGAATAGAAATGGGCTGTGCTAGATTTTGCCCACCATCTGATCCTGATTTTGTTGGTGCATAGGTCCGAGGAAGAGCCAGTAGACCCAAAGAAGGAGCTCGAAGACCGCTGTAAAGCCCCGTGTACACGGCCTTTGAAGGAGTATCAGGTAATTTTCTTGTGAATGTTTGATTTCTATGTCATGTATTGAGATTATTTGAACTTCACCCGATTCATTAAGGCTTCTCCACCTATCATCAATTTCTTTTATGATATAACCCTCGATTCAACATCATGTCTTTGTATGTTAAGCTTTTAATGCACGATAATTTCTTTGTTTCCTTCTTTACCAATGTATTCCCACGTTGATAAGTAGTACAAGTGAAATATTTGGGTAGCATTAAAGATAGTAGTATCCTTATCTTATCTTCTCTATTTGGGATCTGACTTGGGAAGCCCCATATGGTTAATCACTTAAAATTGCGTTGGATTGTGGTAGAAGATTTAAGCTTTGACTGTGATGTGAATTGATTATTGGACTCATGAATGCTTCCTGCTGCTCATATCCCTTTCTGATTGTTTAAGCTTTACTGGTGATCACATAACCATAAGCTCATGAAAAGAGATGTTACTTCATTCTTTTCTTTTTTGTGATTTAGGCATGTTCGAAGAGAATTCAAGGCGATGAATCTGGGCATAAGCACTGCACGGGACAGTATTTTGACTATTATCGATGCGTCGACAAATGTGTAAGCCCGGGATTTTTTTGTTTTTTTCTTCTTGAATCCTCTCATGTTATTGTTTGGGCCGACTTCGTTCACCGATTCGCCGTAATCTTTGTTCGTTGTGAATGCAGGTTGCTACGAAGCTGTTTTCTCATCTCAAATGAAAGAAGGGGCAAAGGCCTAAATCATTTTATCTTCCATAAATAAGATTGGTAATAAAGAACTCGTACCTTTGGATCTAAGATGATTGTCATCTGTCAACTTCATTTAAACTCTTTCGTTATGGGCCCTGTTTTGGGCCTCATATCGGGCCCATGGCCCATGTTTATTCATGAGACTGAACAAATGTATGCCGAATACATGCGAGAAAACACTTTTTGGTAACGCTGCTTGATCGACAGAATCGCACAAAGTATTATGCCCAAACCATGTACTAAGAATATGTATATATATATATATATAGATATATTATTGTACGTGTATGATATTTTATAATTTATGATGTCGATGTCTCCATCGAGATTAATCTTCTCAAAGTCAGCTTCTACCGTTCCAAAGTTCACATAATGTCCACACTCCGACTTAGTTCAGTCAAAGCAGATCTAAAATGTACTATTGTCTACAGAGCGAGATGAATATTGTTGATTCTTGTGATCTATCGCAAGCCACACAAACATTGATAGTTGTGAGATTTGAAATCGTGATCTAGAAAATTTAATAACATCCCTCGACAACTAGTTCAATCACATTGGACAATCGTGAACACGTTGAGGTACACATGTATTGGGTGTGGGATCATTTGTTCATATTTGGTGTACTAATTCGGTGTTCCACTGACCAGATTGTGATATGAGTAAACCCAGTTACACGTGTCACAATCTGGTGAGCGGAAAAACCATATTGGAACACCAAATTGACACAGATGATTAATGATGTTTGAACAGAAAATATTTACGTGGAAGAGAATATTTGATTTCTACGACGTCTTGTTAGTGAAACTTACGATATATATATATATATATATATATATATATATATACGAATTTATTAGATAACCTATTATTCCCAGGCAAGAAGCACCTAAGCAATAAGCATGCGTACATTTGTTGTAGTAAACTTAAATCTCGTGTGAACGCATCAGATTCCTCAACCTCCCCACGATCGGGTCACATCTGTCTCCCACTTTAATCGCTCGACCCTTTTTTCGAAGCTCCTATTTATATTACCACCTCATCAAAGGCGTGTGTCCACCACACTCCTCCATCGAAAACAATAATTGTAATTAATCAACAAAAAAAAGAGAGAGAGAAAAAAAAATCTCGATCGTCATCATCATTATACCATGGAAACGACGATCATCGCCGCCCCGAACAACCAAATCCTGCCGAGAAACGAACGCGATCTCGAATCCCAAAGCGACGCCACCGTCAACGGCGGTGCAGCCGTCGAAGCGGTTAAAGACTACTCAGGCCGCGCGCAGTGGCTGAGAGCGGCGGTCCTAGGCGCCAACGACGGCCTGTTGTCGACGGCCTCCCTCATGATGGGCGTCGGCGCCTTCGAACGCGACGTCAAGACCATGATTCTCACCGGAACCGCCGGCCTAGTCGCCGGAGCGTGCAGCATGGCCATCGGAGAGTTCGTCTCCGTCTACTCTCAGTACGACATAGAATACGCTCAGCTGAAAAGAGAGCAGAAGCTGCAGAGAACAGCTGGTAATTATTATTAATTTTTTTTTGATTAAATATTATTATTATACTAACGATATGATTATGCAGACTTTGCCGAGAAGAAAGAGAAGCTGCCGAGTCCACTGCAGGCGGCGGCTGCTTCAGCGGTGGCGTTTGCCATGGGGGCGGCTGTGCCGCTCCTGGCGGCGGCTTTCGTGGAGGAGTATAAGGTGAGGCTGGGGTTGGTGGTGGCGGCCTCCACGGTGGCGCTGTTAGGGTTTGGTTGCTTGAGTGCTTGCTTGGGAGGAGCTCCGATGGCTAGATCCAGCCTCAGGGTGGTGGTCGGTGGTTGGCTCGCCATGGCTGTTACGTATGGGCTGACGAAAGCCATTGGATCCAAAGCATTTTAATTTTACGATGATTATTATTATTATTATTATATATATATATATATATATATATATTTGAACTCTATCAAGTGTTTCGAGATATGTAAGAATATATGCACGCCTGTAATAAGACAACAGCCTTGTGTATGTGTATTATTATTTTTTTTATTACAAAATGTAAGAGCATACGTAATTGATGACGAGGATATCTGTATTTTAAATTAATATAAAAATAAGAGGAGTGTGGCATACACACGAAAGCCACGGATCTCATTGAATTCTTGGAATAATTATTTAATCACCGTTCAAAGGCAATGGCGATGATTCGCACGTAGAGTTATGATTTGCATTGCGAATTTAGTCTTTGCTCACCGGGTCGGGGTTTTTATATGGACGGGCCACGGGTAAGGATCTCGAATATCGGGTTTGAATAATGGGAAATTCTTAGAAGAAATGGAATACAAAGAAGTTCCATTTCTCTTCCTAATATAAGCTGCACACTGTAATTCCACTGTAATAATCAAAATTAACTATATACGGTTGATTGTCGTACACGGTAGTGGTATTATCTCTGCTTTAATGGAACATACGTGGATAGAATTTCTTAAAACTAAAATATGATAGGAAACAAAATCAGTCGTGACAGATTGAATTCTATCATACCATGAAATTATATTCCGTTACATATGAAACAAAAACTAATTGAGAAAAGTGACAATAAAGACAAATAATAATATCAGCCACGCGTAAAAAAACAAAGTTTACTAAACTGGAGTATTGAACTAATTATAGTTTACGTGGATTTTTTATCACAATGGATATGCGTATGTATAATATATAAACTTATATATAATATTATCTATTTTAAGGGTTTTTTTGTTAAAATGTTCAATGTATAAAATTGTAATTATTTAAAAAGAAAATTTGATTTGTGAAGATATAATTGAAATACATAAAAGTAAAATGTTACTTTTGCATGACGTACCAAAGAAGTTACTCTAGAATGTAATGTTGAATGTTTACATATGAGTTCAAATCCACTTCAGTTATTTGATATAGTCTACAAAATTGAGACTAGGCACAAAACCATGTGATTGTTCCCTCGAATTCAAAGTCGTTGCACAATCGACAGTGAAAGTTAAGTCTTCAAATTGAACTTAATCGAGGAGTTGAATAAGCTTGTGAGAATACTCTTTTAAAAAAAACTTTAGTTTATGACAATTGCATAGATAGTCAAAAACATTTATGCTGTGTTTGGTTAAAGAAAATTAGTGTGGTAAAGAAAATTGGAGAGAAAATGGTTTTCATAAGTTTTTCTTTCGTTTTCCTCACCATTTGGCGAAGAAATAAGTTTTTCTTAGTTTTAAGTGTAAATCCAAGCTAGGTTTTCTTTTTTTTTTTTTCTTTTCCTTATCTATTTCTTCAATCATTCAAACATAAAAACTAGTTTTCCTTTTTCATTTCATTTTTTCCAACTAATTTCCGCAAACCAAACACACTCTTACATTGCAGTAAAACGAATATGGGCACATTGGGTTGCCACTTATAGCTTTCATATTTATTTCACTTGCATGCTCAAAATTGCTATATATAAACACTATATTTGACTAAATGCTAAATCATACGATATATGCAAAGTATAGATCGCGTGTAAGAAAAGCTATTTACCACAACTATAATCGTTGTTAGCCAAAGCGGAAAATCCTTGAAGTGTAAAATTGTAATGTGATCGACATATCCAAGGGAACTTCAATAGTCTAATTAATACACATCAACAAAAATAAAATAATAACACACAAAAAAAGGATCTCCCACTATACATGCACACATAGAACTAACACGAAATCTAGTAAATTCTATATATACCAACACTTCCATCTTCACAAACAAGAGCAACACATCATAAGGACACACTCAAGCAACATAGACAAGAAAGAAAAAATACATGGGACGACGTTGTAATACGATGCTTGCACCATTTTTCCTCATGATGCTTCATCTATTTAGTCTTTCCCAAGGCGATCTTCGAGTAGGGTTTTACTCGAAAACCTGCCCGAGAGCCGAATCCATAGTGAGAGAAGTTCTCAGCCGGAAATCTCAAGAAAACCCCAACAACATCCCCGGGTTGCTCCGCCTTCATTTCCACGACTGCTTTGTTAATGTATGTAGTATATTACTCTCTCTCTCTCTCTCTATATATATGTATATGTAAATATATATATATATATATTCCACTAAATTAATTTGATTTGTTATGATAGGGTTGTGACGGGTCGATACTAATAGACAACGGGTCGGGAACGGATGAGAGGAACGCAGTTGGACACCAAGGCCTTTTAGGTTTTGATGTCGTCGGGGAGGCAAAGGCCCGGTTAGAAAACGCGTGCCCCGGAGTTGTTTCTTGTGCCGACATAGTTGCTTTGCTTGCGAGGGATGCTGTTTTCTCTGTAAGCATCATATAAATTATTACATGTATATTGCATATGTAATAACAAAAAATTTAGAACAAAATTTAAAAAGATGAGAAAAATTGTTGTTGTTGTATGATAATTTCAGGCGAACGGGCCGTTTTACGAAGTCGAAACGGGTAGAAGGGACGGTAGGGTTTCGAACGTGGCGTTGGCGGACAAAATGCCCGAAGTTACGGACAATATTCAGAAGCTCAGGGATTTATTCTCCGAAAAGGGGCTCTCCGATAAGGATCTTGTGGTACTTAGCGGTCAGTGTAGTAATTGGTCAGATTATTAATTAAGATCAGCATCATTATTAATTGTTTTTCGGATTAAATTTCAAAAACAGTTTTATAATTGGAAACTCATCGAAACCCAATACATATGCATTTAAAGTGGGAGATTGTGTAGAACATTGGTTGTGTTATGTAATCAGTCACTCAAGTTACAACTTAGGGTTCAATTTCTTAGTGCAACTAGTTTTTACATGTAGGAATATCGTGCTATATAAGGGGTCCCGTGACTTCAGGGACCACTTATATATAGAAGGGGATGCCTTTTTTTTAGAGGGAGACTCTATTGTAAAATAAAAAATCCCTTAGGACGTGTTTGTTTTAAGGAAAGTAGCGTGGAAAAGAAAATTGGAGAGAGAATTGTTTTCATATGTTTTTCTTTCGCTTTACTCACCATAGTTTTTAAGTATAAACTAAAGCTAGATTTTTTTTTCTTTTCTTTTGCTTATCTATTTCTTCAATCAACCAAACATAAAAACTAGTTTTCCTTTTCCATTTCATTTTTCGTTCCCTACTAATTTCCACAACCAAACACACCCTTAAATCTAATATCAGTCACTAAAAAAGTATGGTCAACAACGATATTTATCAAAAACTTTTGGGAGAAAGATTAATTTTAGGACCAAAGTGCTTAGCTATAATTTTTTTTTTTCAGGTGCACATACAATTGGCACAACGGCGTGTTTCTTCATGACCCCGAGGCTCTACCAATTCCCATCGAGGACGGGTTCCGACCCGTCCATAAACCCGCAATTCCTACCCGAATTAAGATCCATATGCCCGCGGAACGGAGATGTGGGTACCCGATTGCCAATGGATCACAGGAGCGGGTTTACTTTCGACCGTAAGATCTTCAGGAACATAAGGAAAGGCTTCGCCGTGCTACAGTCCGATGCCAGCTTGTACGAACTCAACGCCACTAAGGGCTTAGTCGACTCGTACCTGGGCTCGTCGGGTGGTTCGTTCGGGTCCGATTTTGCTGCTTCGATGGTCAAGATGGGGAGGATCGGTGCGCTCACGGGCTCGAGAGGGGAAATTCGGCGCGTGTGCTCGTCTTTTAACTAAAATGGTTATGTTCATATATATATTATATAATATAAAGCATGTCTGTGCTGTGATAAGTGTGTGTTTGTTTGGTGATCAATGTGTGCTTTGTTTGATTTTTTGTTTCTTGAATGAATGAACTATATATAAGTTGACTGTTGAGTGTTGACGACGTCGTGTTAAGCTTTTTTGTATTTGGAAAGGAAAAGACTGAAAAGAAATATACTTTTGTGTTGTTATGTTGTGTTCCTTCGCGATTAAATATTCAATGGAATTTTGATCGAAAGCCAACGAAAAAAAGGCCGTCGATTTAAATAACTTTTTTTTTATTCCGATATATTCCACCACGAAGCGGCTTGGAACACCAATTGGACTCCAACCAACGCCATCATAAATAAATTAAGATAACTGTTATCTGATGAAATCTTGTAAAATACTTTCAACACATAATTCCTTTATTTGTTTCATCTTATTATTCATCAAACTTTCTCAAATTACAAATACTTACAGCACAGCAGACATGAATCACTATGGGACTATTCGACAACTCGCCAAAACCCAAAAGATATACATAGATCAAACCCTTTCGCTCGCTCTGTTTGGTACGCGGAATCTGTGCGTGGAAAATACGAAGGAAAACAACGCTAGTGTACTACGTTTCTGACTGTCGTACGTTTTCTTTTCCTCTTCCACGTCGAAAATCTCCACACCAAACGCAGCCTAAACCTCGAGAACTTGACAGCTAACCAGCTCCTCCCCCGTCCCAACACCACGACGAACCGCAGCAACTCGCCACACGTACTCCCACGGCAGCAACCGCACCGTCTCCGTCTCATAAAACTCCCGCAATGATCCGCCCAAATTGCTATCACCAGCCAAACGCGGCACAGCACAAGGCCCGCCCCCATTATCCCTCCTTTCTCCTCTTACAACCTTAATACTCCGATCCGAATCTTTCGTAATAACGTGCAACTCATCATTAATCCCCACGAGCAAACACGGAGATTCCACGTCAGCAAATTCACGAACGACCACGTCTCCTCCTATCGCTCTCCAAGCATCAGCCTTTTCATCGTAGACCTTAACCCGAGCCCCGTCGAGGTGCTCCCCGGGCTCCAACGCGTAGAGCTCTCCGTTCACCACCGCGCTCGGTTTGCTCCCCTCGGGCCAGCCCACGCCCATGCCCGCGGGCATTTCGACCCACGAGTTCGACCCGGGATCGTAAGCCTCCCCTCCTACATTGACGAAGAATGGCCAGCAGTGTAAGCTCTGAGTCACGTACAGCTTTCCCTTGTACGGAGTCATGCCGGTGGCAACGGGCTTGAGGAGGTCGGGCAAGGCCCGGGCCCGTGAGAAGGGCATTTTGGGTATTTCGCACCATTTGCCCGATTTGGGATCGAAGACCTCTGCAGACCGAAGCGGGCTGAATCCGCGGTCGACGCCGCCTGCCACGTAGATCTTGTCGTCTAGCACGCCCGCGTGGCAAAAAGCCCGGCCCGTTGACATGGGCTCTATTTCGGTCCAAGAATTGAGAATCGGGCTGTAACGCCACGCGGATTTTAGAGACGGGCCTCGGCTGCAGCCGCCTATGACGTAGAGGGAACCGTCGAGGGCTGCAATTGCAGAGCCACCGAACGGGATCGGGCCGAACGGGGTTTTCCTTACGAACCATCCCTTGACCGCATTTGCCACGCGAATCGCAGAAGAAGCCCAAATGTTGTTTCCCTCTCCGGGGCCCGAATTGGGCATCGGGGGCAACCTTTGCCACGTATTGGACGAAGGGTCCACAGCGTACCATGTAAGACTTTCGTCGCTGAGTTTGGTAAGAATATAAAGCCACTGCTCCGTTTTTTTCAGCTCTTTTCTTACATCGTAGAGGTCTTTGCTTGCTAGAGTGGATCTCCATGTTCTTGAGACGAGCTTTGCCTTGTGGTGGCTGATTCTCGGGAGCCTCGCAAGGATCTGAATCGATATTTCGTCGGGAAGGTTAGGAATCAGACGAGAGTTCTCCGGGTTCGTCCTCTGTCTCTTACGGGCCTCGATTTTTTGTGATTGTTCGAATCGATTGGCTTCGCATGCGTTGTGATTGTTAGAACTCAACGTAGCTCCCATCGTTGAAGACTTTTCGCTCTCTGCAATGACGATGAAGGAAGACGATGAGATTATTACCAACCACTTCTGCTTCAAATCATAGGAAGTCAAATCATCTAGAGATGCCCATAAACATAAAAACAATAGCAATCTGAGAATTAGCCTACTCATTTCTGAGAAATCAAAGTACTAGGGTTTATGCTCTTGCAATATCAAGCCATGATTCCTTTCCAAGTTTCAAATTCGATGCAGATAAAACAAAAGGGGGTAGAAATTTGCAGCTAGACGACATAGAAAATCGGCAATTACAAAGAGCAAGACCGAGAATTATCGATTCTTCTAAATGAGTCATCAAGTCAACTAGATCTACCACAGCTTCAACTTTCGCACAGTTCCAAGGCTTGTAGAAAAAGAAGCGAAGAAAAGTAGAAGAAACAACCAACGCCACACTTACTACAACGCAGCGATGCAATCGAGAGATTTAACCTAAATCAACACCGCGAATGAAAGAACGAAACACGATCAAAATAAACAAATAAATCGCGCACATATGATCAATTTCCAGTACCTGAAAATTACCAGAAACCACGAGGACGATTTCGAGTACAGAGCATACAAAAACCATAAACGAGCTCGGGAGAATGAAAAACGTTGCTAAGAACTACGGTAACCCTATTTACATTACGCGTACAGAGATCGAGAGAGAAAGAGATAAAGAGAAGAACGTGACGTCACCGAACTAGCTAATGGCTTGCTTCTGGAGTGTGGCTTGTGTAAATGGTTTCGTAGATTGGGTGAATTTAAATAGTGCAGATTTCAACAATTTCCACTGGTTTTGATTTTTTTTTTTTTAAGTCCTGCTTTTACGTTACTTTATTATTATCGTGGAAAAAAACGGAAATTCGATTTCTTGGATTACTATTGTTGTTATCGGCAATTTATAAATTCGATTTATTTATGATGCAATGATTTCGTAGTATGATGACGAGAGACATTAGCAAGAATATTCCCGAGCTCCACAAAAGTCAATATGTAAATAATTTTTTTAAGTCCAGTCTCCCCTTTAACTTCTTAAGGCATAAGATAAAATAATTTCTTTATGTGTGTTAAGGATAGGATTGATGACTAGTCTCATTTGATCATATGTCTTGATCACCCAAGTTTACTATTTTTATTGAAAGTATGCTAAGAAATCCTACCTTTGTTCAAAAGTTTCGATGAAAAAATGGTTCAATTTGAAATGAATTTGAACTTCATTGTTGGCTTATCAGAATTAATCATCTTGATATGTGTACTCCAAGTTCATTCAATACAAACTTCATTATTGGCTCTATGACAAACCTGACTGAAGGAGATTAATAATCTTGATCTATATATTCTATTGACAAAGTAATCTCATTCTCCGAATTAATTAAGTGAGTCGAATCCACTCACTGTTGATTATTAAACAAACCTGACTAAGCCGGACTAATTTCTTGGTCTGTATATTTCATCCCAAGTCAATACCAAAATGAGAACTCAAAGAGTCCAAATAAAATAAATCCGTAGATCAAAGCGTTAAATGACCATTTCACATAAAAGCTTAAGCTTAAAGGCAGTGTATTATATATATTTACATCTAGGCTGATCTGATTTTTTTTTTCTTTATCTGCCTTTGGATGTAAAATTCTCATTTATGTGGCCTCGGGTACTCATAACCTCTAATACCATATTTAATGACCAGTTGCCATAAATGTTTGAATAGTGCCTCCTTATTTCAAATTTACATATTTTATGTCTCCCTTCCGTAACGGCCAACGTTTACTATACGTTATGTATTTAAGCACTTCCATATTTCCTAATATTAAACTATTGATCCCTTCTAGAAGAGTGTTAAAGATAACAATCATCGCATGAAGTCAACAAGAGTCCACTCATAACATCAACATAATAACCAAAATATGTGTAAGAAAAAGACCCCAAGTTACAAAGAAGTAACTCGCTAGTAAACAACGACTACTAAAGAACACATTATTACATAACATAATATCCCGTGCGAGCCAAGAATCGAAGGGGCTCAGAGCCAAACATAAGACATAACAGCTAAGACTGCAGCGGACCCGAGCAGCTCAATAGGCACAGCGAGCACGGTCGAACCCGAGTTCCCCCGACCCGGGGCCGGGGCTAGCTCCTGGCCCACGACACCGGGTGCTGGAGCCAATCCCGTCGGGCTCGGTGAATAGCCCGATGGAGCAAGAGCTGCAATACAGCTACATTAGTAACACTTCACTGATAATGTAAGAAAATGTTAGGAAATGACTCAAGCAAATGAAAGAAAAACCCCTGCAATTAATAGCCATTTGAGAGAGTAGAATTTTAATGACACCTAATTTGGGACGACAATCTTAGGACACAACGATTTTCGAAATTGAAGCAATTTGAGAACATTTAAATTAAAGGTTGCAGTTTTAGGACGATAGGTTTCGAAATTAAAACAATTTAAGGACAACTATCGCAAGCAATTTGAAACTTAATGTCCTCAAATTGCTTGGATTTGAAACTTATCATCCTTAAATTGCTTCAATTTCGAAAATTGTTATTCTAAAATTGTCACCCCTGATTTTTATGTCCTCAAAATGACCATCTTCAAAATATAAAGGACTAGAAATAAGCAAGCCATTAATATTTGAGGCAAGATTTATCTATTCTCGGAGAAATTGGAGGCCATTGGAAAAGGACCAAAAAGAAAAAAAAATCCGTCATAATCCGAAAAATCACATTTGGGTCCTCCCAAAAACTTAGACGTGGCGCAATTTACTATTTTAGAGAAGATAAGCAATAAATGATGGAAGATAGACGATCACGTGAACCGCTTTCAGAAAAAGGAGATACATATTTCTAGAAAATCGGACACAGCATAACAGAGACGTAGACGATAAAAACAAGCAAAAATGTTGCTCGAAATTCGAGCAAGAAACAGCGGATTTACGCTTCAAAGATCACAAAAGTTGTTGTATATGAATAAATGGAGAATAAAATCTGAAGAAAGAATAATAAGATCTGCTGTGTATATATACCTGGAGAAGGACCAGAGGCGACGCTCACTGATAAATCAAGAAAACAAGAAAAAAAAAGGAAAGGGGCGTTAGTGAAAGAGCATCACCATCGAAAACCCGACAAAAAGGAATGAAAAAGGAGGCATATTTGAGAAGTGGCTTACGGCCGCAGTTGGAGAGGGGCGGAGCCGACTGGTGGCAGGCGGCGGGGAGGCCGACGGCTTTGGTGACGTTAAGCGTGACGCCCAATTGGGCGCTGTTCTTAAAGGCTTCGCAGATGCAGTCGGCGTTGGTCTTAATCACGGTCTTCAGGCCCGAGCAGCACTGTCCCTGCGGCTTCGACGCGCCGCCGCCTACGGTGACGTAGGAGAGGCAGTCGGCGAGGTTCAGAATCAAGTCAGTGCAGTCCACCGCCGGAGCCGGCGCGTGGTGGGCGGCGGATGCGGCGGAGATGGTCAGGAGGAGGAGGGCGGCGAGGGTCGCGGCCGACGGTGAGGCTGCCATTTTTTTGTGGGTTTCTTTTCTGGTGAGAGAAAAAAGGTTTCTTTTTTTTTTTTTGGTGTGTGTGTGTGTACGTGGGAAAATGGAGGTTCTCCGAGGGTATAAATTGGAAAGAAAAGGGACACGTGGCGGTGGTTGAGGTTTAGTGCGTGTGTTGTGTGTGTTTTATTTCTAGGGTTTCTTTGGATTTGGAATGTATCCTTAATGGGGTTGGTGTATGGAATAATTTGATTCTTTGAAGGGATTTTGAAATTAAAAAGCCCATTTATTGAGATTGCCTAACATTAAATAGTGTTATACCACTGTACTGTGGTGGGTAACTTGCATGATAAAAATTGGTGTATCTTCAAATTTTCATAAAAAGAAAAGTGGTATATTATAGCTACATATCATTAATTTTCATGACGTAGTTAAATTTCTATAATATGTGGGATCATAATTATAAGTGGTGTGCTGTAAAAGAAGTACGAGGTAAGTGATGGGTCAATGTAACCTATGTATATTTTTAAAATAATAATTGGGGTTAATTATTCTTCATAGTCCCTTTTATTTTTATTTGGGAGAATGATATTGTAACTAAATTAGGAGTTTGATGATTGTAATACAATAAGTTTTGAAATTGAATTAATTTAGGAAGAAATTAAATATTGCTATTTAGGATGAGAAGTTTCAAAATTAAAGCAATTTGAGTACATTAAGTTTCAGAATTCTTGCGTTATTTGTCATAAATTGCTTTATAAAGATAAACTCCTATATACCCCTTGTGGTTAAATTGAAAATCACGTTACTATCTTGTGGTTTGTAAACGTCGTGACAGTATCTTATGGTTTAGAAAATATAGTATCATACCCGTTATGGTTTAGAAAACATATCATCGTACCCCAAAAAATTAGGCCACTTAAAATTAGGTGTCTTTAAATTACTTCAATTTTAGAACTTATTTGTTCTAAAATAACAATCACGTCCACCATTCTTAGAAAGGTAAAGCCAAATAATTGAGAATTGAGTAGTGGTGAGGAAGTAGACGAAATAAAAAGGCCACTACAATATACCCAAAAACTTACCCTCGCAGGCAAATTCTAAGAAGGATCATGTTCCTTTATTCGAATGGCGATTTTATCTTTTTATTCCCCTTTATGTACCGTAACTTCTTTTCAACGAAGAAAAAAAAATAATAAAACCCCTCTCATCGAATGTTCGTATGCGTGGTGAATTAATGTCCATTGAAGAATAATAACAAGAAAACAGATTGTATGTTAGAGCTAGAGAAAGATAAAATGAAATGTGCTTTCTAAGTATAGTTACTATTTGTTTTTGGACAAATGATACGAAAATTCCGACATAACTCTCTATCTCTGTGCCTTTCTTGCTCGCATCACAGCTGCCCCAGTTTGGACTTTAAGGCCGATGTATATTGGGCCGATTCGAAACTTAGAGATATTTAGTTTGTAAGAAGGCCTTAAAAAAAATAGTGGTAAATATACGGGATAAAATTACTTTTGGTCCTCGATGTTTATTCTATGGGCAATTTTGGTCTCCGATGTTTTGACTTGCCACATTTAGTTCCTCAATTTGTCCTGTGACCACTTTTGGTCCCTCGGTTGGATTGAACATCAATTTAGACGGAATTCGTCACGAGAATCGCACATAATGTATTATAATCCTCCAAAATACCGTTTATACGTCCATTCATCTTAAAATTCCCTAAAATTCGTCATGAGAATCGCACATTTTTTTAAATTTTAATTTATTTCTTTCTCTTTTTTAGAGAGAAAAACCTTTTTTTTTTCCTTTTTTAAATCTTAATTTTATTATTTTTTTATGATTTTAAGAAGGGAGAAAGTCAGGCCAATCGGGTGTCGACACGTGGCATTTTTCATCCAAATTGACGGAATTACTAACGGAGGGACAAATTTGGTTCAAAATCGACAATATGAGGGACTAAATTGGTTCACGCGAAACAACGGGAACTAAATTGGCCCATAGGGCAAACATCGGGGACCATTTTAAGTATTCTCCCGTTAAACAACCAACACGATTAACTGCTTTATACAAACAAATCTTGTAATCTTACTGAAAATTAAATCAAATTATTTATTTCTGAGCTCCTGTGAAATCCCCATTTTAGGACGTTATAGTTCAAATCCAGATGAATCTCACACACATGGTATTTCTACTTAGGATAGGACAAACGCCAAACAAGTGGGTAAGAAAGGGATGTAATAACAATAATAAGAAGAACAATAATATAAATAATAGAGAGAGCCCCCACCAATTTTCTTGGACCTGCGTGTGAATATCAATTGAGAAAATATTTTTTTTTCCTCATCGATAATTGAGCTGGTGAAAGAATCGAGTAGATAAAGTGAGATATACAATGCTTGATATAAATATACAGATACATATAAATTTTGTTTCTTCTGAATAATAATTAAGATGCAGATTAAAAGATGCTGTTTCTATTCTATTACTGCATTGCATAGGAAAACAACGATCAAATCCGACGTTAGAATCAGTCGAAACCGTCAACGAATTCTGTCTCGAACTCACTTTTTAAATAGCCCAAGAAAGTCCGAAGCTTTTCTCATTGCATTCAAACTTACGCTTCTGAAAAGAAAAAAAAAACAATAATAGTTTCAAGAAACCATATAATAATTATGGCCAAAAAGAATGTAGAGAAATGCACTTTGGCTTCTCTTGACCAAAAGCTTGCCATGGCCAAGCGTTGCTCTCATGGTAACTACATATATATATATATATATATATATATATATTTACATATAAGATAGAGTCATTTTCATTGTTTTTATTTACTAGCAACAAAAAAAAAAACTTATAACAAGAAAACATATATTTTTAACAATTTTTTTATTTTATAATAATGTTTAGAGGGTGTGATGGCTGGAGCCAGCTGCTGTGGTTGCAAGTGTTGCAGCCGCCGTCCCAACTGTATGTTTCTATAGTTGAATTTGATGATATTATATGCCCTATTTATTTACAAATTAATACGTTCTTTTCTCAATTAAAGCTCCAAACATTTAAAAAAATGTGAATAATGATAATGATTGCAGATTTTAAGTGCAAAAATGCTTCCATGGGCGAGAGCCCACCTCAATTCCACTGCACAGGCGCTCATAGTCTCTACTGGTAAGCTTAACGAATAACCAGCAATATTACTTTAGTACAATAATATTTTTCATCTATATATATATATATATATATATAAATTTTTATTTAAAAATTGCAACTTTATTTTACAAATTTGCGTAAGCAGTGGGTGGAATGGCTTACTTCATTGTGGCTGACAAGACCGTGCTTGCAACTGCTCGTCGTAACTCGTTGAACATGTAGTAATAATAATAATATTCGTATGATCATGCGTTGTAATATACGAGTGTTTTTCTAAGCTATGAATTGTTTCTTTTATTTGTGTGATGCATATGTTAACTACGATGAATTATATTAGCAAGCTAATCGATGTAGAAGCACAATTTGTTGTTACAAAGTATCATTACAGCTCTGCATTAATATCAAGAAAATCACTTCACGGAAGATGGTGATTATATTTTCCATGGTACATGAGGCAAAAGATCTTTCGCTTTGCTTTGGACAAAGAAATAAGAAAGAAATAGTATTTTATAGGGAAAATTATAAAATTAGGTCACTAAGTATCCATGTTTTTGTTTTTGGATCACTATGTTTGATAATTTCAAAAGTATGTCACTAACTTTGTATGTCAAAACAATTTTGGGTCATATTTTCAACTTTAGGTCACTAAGTTTATATTTTTCGATTTTGAGTCACTAAGTATATACATTTTTCAATTTCGGGTCACTCATTTGGTAACTAACTTTGTAAACATTGTGACCCAAAAATGAAACATGTATACTTAGTGATCCAAAATCGAAAAAAATATATACTTAGTGACCTAAAATTGAAAACATGACCCAAAATTGTTTTGACTTACAAAGTTAATGACCTACTTTTGCAATTATCAAACATAGTGATCCAAAAACAAAAACTTGAATACTTAGTGACCTAATTTTATAATTTTGCCTATTTTATATTGCACTGTTTTTTGTAGTGATTCGACCAAATAAGATAAATACTAACTCATTTACTTATGTATAGTGTCTTTAATTCCAATCCAAGATTAATAGAAAGCTCACTAAAATATTAGAATTTGACTAAAATGAGTGAAATAAAATATTATGGACTTGATTATAAATAATTTATGTTGAACCTTAATTTAAAAGGGATTATAAACAAACACAAGCTATAAATATAATATCTCCCCCAAATCCCAATATATTTAAAAACCCTAATAAAGGTTATTTTGTTCCCTCCCTTGGCAACACTCAAAACCCTTTCTGCCCTTTATTTTTATGTGAAAAGCCCATAAAACAATTGGAATCGGGAAAAACGATGTGCACCAGCGTTGCCTCTGCGCAGAAGCCGATGGACGATTTAGTTCTTCAATTATTTATGGGCGCTCATAAAAATCCAATCTTGCTCGTTTTCTTGGTACTTTCTGCTCGTTTGAACCTGTTTTTCTTGTAATTTTATCTGTACGCTACGTGATTTTGCTTGCGAAAGTTGCGTTCTTCACTTCTGGTTTTGATTTTACTTCTCGCTCTGTTGTGTTCGATCAATTTGAATTTGTCGGTTCTTGATACTGGGATTTTCTGCTGGAGTAACATTTATGATATTGTTTTTTTTTAATCTGTGTTATTTTATTAATATCTTAAGAATGCGTCTTAATTTCCCGTCGGTATTGTGATATCCTCTGTTTCCTTTTCAGGTTTGGGCTTTTCATGCTGAGAGAAAAATGTCGACATCTTCTTTATATTCACCGGAGAGGTTAATTTAGAGTTCATCATGCTTTTTGATATTGCCTTTGTTCATTGCATTATTCCTTGAAAAATGATTCTTCGATCGCAGGTTTCCCATTGGTGGTGCCGTTGAGAATGGAGCTTTAGAATCTACAGAAGCCCAAGATGCCGGTGAAATAAGGCCAGATGATGATGATGATATCAGTGACGATGATGATGATGATGATGATGATGTTGATGATTATTATGGGGATGATGGTGGTGATGGCGATTCTGATGATGATGATGAGGTTGAAGCAAATGGACGTCATGGCCGTGGTGGTGATGATGATGACGACGATGATGATGGCGATGAAGATGATGATGACGAAGATCACGGTGATGATTACGGTGCTCGTGGTGGTGGTGATGATGATGATGATGACGACGATGATGATGATAACGACGACAACGGGGCGATGAGGGACTTTTTTAATTATTTAGTCCTTTTTTTACTATTAATAAAAGGGAAAATTATAAGATTAGATACTAAGTATACATGTTATTCGTTTAAGGGTCACTATGTTTGATAATTGCAAAATTATGTCATTAACTTTGTATGTCAAAACAATTTTAGGTTATGTTTTCAATTTTAGGTCACTAAGTATATATTTTTCGATTTTGGGTCACTAAGTATACATTTTTTAATTTCGGGTCCATCATTTGTAACTAACTTTGTAAACACACTGATCCAAAATTGAAAAATGTATACTTAGTGAGCTAAAAATGAAAACATAACTCGAATTGTTGACATACAAAGTTAGTGACCTACTTTCGCAATTATTAAACATAGTATTCCAAAAACGAAAAACATTTATATTTAGTGATCTAATCTTATAATTTTGCCGTAATAAAATAAGTCTATTTTGCAAGTATTAACGAAATAGGACAAATTGCGTCTGATGTACGTGACGTCGTTGCAGCCTGAGATCATGTATGAAGCCGAGCATAACAATGACGTCAGAAATCTGAAGCCGATAATACGGATGGTGCACTAACGACGTGACGAATAACGAGTGGCGAATATATTATATCAAAAATTTACATATAATTATGATATTATTATATGCTTATACTAAGGCTGTTATGATATTATTAAATAATATAATCTTACAATAAAAGGAGATGACTGAGAGCAGATCATAAGGAGGAGTGACACATAATCGTCGACGGTGAAGATATCCCACCTCCGATTAAGATACAAAAAATTGGGCTTTTTAACAAAATAAATCGAAAAAAAAGATTAATTATTAAAATAGGGCGTTTTTTGGACATATTACTAAAATAGAGCCAATTGCGGGTATTACCCGCGACGTCGCGCCTAATGGCCGCGACGTCGCACCCATTGGTCGCGATTTTCATTACGGCCCGTTTAAGCATTTAAACGGGCCCTTAAACGGGTCGATAACATATCTGGGCCCGTCGTCGCGTTTAATGGATGCGACGACGCGTCCATTGGGCGCGATGATGTGACAAATCGTTCACGCGTTGTCTGTAATTTTCTTTTTCTTTTTGCAGAACTGATGTGGACGTAACGTTCACGAGTTTGCAGAAGAATCGTCGCATCCAATAGATGCGACGTCGCGTCCATTAAATGCGACGATTTTCCCTATATAAAGCACTATAATTTCGTATACATGGATATATAAAAAAACAACTTGAAGTATTTAAATTTCTCCTCAAATTATGACATCTCGCAAAATTCAAGTCTATATCTACTACGGTGGCGAAATCATTACTGAATCAAACTCCATCCGTTACAGCATCCCACCCATTTCTCTTAGACGAATTCGTCGCGACACTAGCTTTGCTCAATTTCTGGGCATGCTATATGAGGTTATTCGCCTCGACAACAATTTTTTCTCCTTAACCGTTCATGTTAAGAATGAATACTATCAGCATTCTCGACTCTATCAGCGACTCTTTCAAATTTCAAACGACGCTGAACTATCGTATTTCTTGGATGCTGATGCGGAACTTAATCTAATTGAAGTGTTTGTCGATGCCAGCGAGAACGTTCAAGAGGCACCCGACGTGTTCACCAACATCACCTCCATCCACTCGTTCCCTGATCTCACGGCAGTTACTCAAGGAATGAGTGACTTTTCACTCCACCCTCCTCATACAGACATTCCTTCGAGCAGTCGTGATGTTCCTAATATGTCGAATGTGTCACAACCTGAGCCTGTGCCCGAAGACTTGCAAAATAGTGACGCTAGCGACTCTGAAGCTGATGACGTTGGTGGTGCGCTGGACGATTTTCCGGATCCCGCAGATGATAACGACGATAGCGACGATGATGGAAACAATGTTGCTCCCGAGAATGTCATTCCATTGCCGGCGGATGATGCACGTGCGCCTTACCAACCCGTGCCTTTTTATTCAACATATCAAATGGCGCTTCCAGAAGCCAACGAGGGCGGCGGTGATTTTTACAGTAGGGACAATCCCAGGTTCAGAGTCGGTATGACATTTAGTACCAAAGCTCACTTACAAGATGTTGTTGGCGATTATTCTTACAGGGTGGCTAGACGTGAGTTTCACGTCTCAGAAAGTAACAAAACCGTATGGGGCGTGAAATGCAACCATAGCCATGACTTTCACTGGAGGTTACGAGCATGCTTCAAACCGAAAAAATGTTATTGGAAGATTACGATATATGGGGGGCCACACACATGCTACATGAACGAGTTGGCCAGAACACACCGCAACATTTCGCGAAACACAATTGCGGAATGTTGATTGGAATAGTGAAGACAGACCCTCAATTTCTACCAAAGAACGTAAAGCAGCTGGTGAAGGACAATACCGGGTACGACATCTCATACATTCAAGCATGGCATGGCCTCAAAAGGGCGAAAGAAAATGTTTACGGTACCTGGGAAACTTCAGTCCAACAACTTCCTATCTTCATGAAAGCTCTGAAACGTTACAACCCCGACCCGGTCGTCATGTGGTTGAATCTTCCAACTGAAGCACCCGGTGTGAAGAAATTGGGGTATGTTTTCTGGGCTTTCAAACCTTGTATTGATGGGTTTAGGCATTGTCGTAGAGTTGTTTGCGTTGACGGTACGCACTTATACTCCAAATACGAGCATAAAATGTTAATTGCATCTGGGCTCGATGCAAATCAAAATATTCTCCCCCTTGCTTTTGCCATTGTTTCAACGGAAAGCAGACACTCTTGGAGTTGGTTCCTGAACTTACTTAACATCCACGTGTTGGGTGAACAAGGTGTATGCCTCATTTCTGATCGTCATCGAGGTACTTTTATTTTCCTACATACATTCTTGTATTAATTTGACACTCTTTTAATCGATTGATCGTAATTTGTTATAGGAATATTGGCGGCGATAAGCGAATTAGCAGCGTTTAGGCTGTCGAATGGTGTACACCGGTTTTGTCTACGTCATGTCGTATCAAACTTCAACACTGAATTCAAGAACAATGACCTAAAACAGTTATGCCATAGAGCTGGAATGGCCCACACGTTGGAGAAGTTCAATCGCATTATGGAACACATTAAAGTTCTCAATGAACCGGCCTGGAAGTGGTTAGATAATATTGACAAAGAGAAGTGGACGTTTGCTTACGATGGTGGATTCCGATGCGGGGTGATGACCACTAATATCTCCGAGGCCCTTAACGGAGTTTTCAAAGGGGCGAGGTGTTTGCCTCCGAAAGCAATAGTGGACTTTAGCTTTCATCGATGCGTTGAATATTTTCGCAATCGATTTACGGAGTGCTCTGCAGCGATGGCTAACACCGAAAGCGATTGGTCTCCGTATGCGTGGAATAAGTTCAACGACTGGACAAGTCGTTCTTGGAGTCACGTCGCATTTAATTTTGACCCACGTTTGCAAACAGCTGAAGTTTATACTTCGGCCGTGAATCAAAGGAAGCACGTGGTAAACATCTTAGGAAAGACGTGCACGTGCGGAAAATGGGACACGTATTTCATCCCATGTTCTCATGCCCAAGCAGCTTGCCGTATGTGGGGAGTTCATAGCATGCATCATATTGCTCATTTCTATAACAAACAAGCGTACCGTAAAACATACGAGGGGTTTTTTCATCCTCTACATGACGAATGTTATTGGGAGCCTGCTGAATTCTCTCTTATACATAACGACGCTCTACGTACCAGAAGAGGGCCGGGGAGAATCCGTACAACTCGTATACAGAACGAAATGGATCGTGGTGGTTCAAGGCGGAGACAAGGTCGAAGAGGCGGAGGCAGTGATCAACGCTGATTTACTGTAATCTTTAAATAGTTTTAGTATTCATATGTTGTACTAAATCTTTAAGTAAATTATTACAATTTTTCAGTTACGTCCGAATTTACCTCATATTAGTTGCAAACACGCATGACAAAAGGTTACTGAAGTTACAAACAATCACTTTCGAAAAGTTTTTCTCCAACCCTTCAGGGGCGGGTCAACGAAGTCATTGTCACTATTATCTTCTTCAACTCTGGAACTCGACATTGCATGATGTTTGCCTTTGTTGTGCGTCTTTCTATTCATACCTTTTTTCTTTCCTTTCGGAGGTGGGTTGACGAAGTCATCATCGCCTTGGTTTTTGCTAGCGTTGCCGATCTTACTCGACATATTGTATCGGTTTTCTTTCGGTGGCGTGTCGACGAAGTCGTCGTCACCCGTATCGTCTTTGACTCTCGAACTCGAGCCGACATGTTTTACCGACTGTCTTTTGGATGATTCTTCCGCCTGAGTATGAACTATTGGACATTCGTTGTTAGGAATTGCAAGCACGTCAATGTCTGGAACAATGTCTGGGTTGATATAGCTACCGAAAATTTTATACAGATAATATTCATGTGGCTCGGGCTCATAGAAATAAATTGTTGAAAGAGGATCCTCCTGCAAGAATATGACAAATTGCATAATTAAAAAATTTTATTACAGCCGAATAAAACGTTGAGTAAAATAACCACCTTAAACCACTTAAGCCATTGCTCGGTATCTGCATGAATCCATCCTCTGTCATACTCTCCCCAATCTCTCATTTCGGCGCGTAGTTTTGTCCATAAAAGGTAGCGACGCTTCAAATGACCAAGTTTCTCCGTTAGAAAAGGTACAGTGAAATGAATTTCGTAACGTTGATTGTATAGTTGCGCAAGGAATTGAAGACATTCGGATAATGTCTCATTCGTGATATCAGCCATAGATGCTTTTGCGTAAAATGATCCAACGATCCATCTTTCAATATCGTACGTCCACAGTTCGTCGTAAAAGTAATCACCAAGGACCTTTAAATTTCCGAATATCGGATGACCCTCATTCATCTTTTTTTCCATTGAAGCGATTAAGACACGGGTCTCTACCTTTCGGGTGCATCGTATCTCAAATGTTGTATGTTATTTTCTTAATTTGTGGGATTTTTATAGATGTTCTGGATCAATTTTTTTTAATGTCAATATTGTTGTGTCCAGTTAGATTGAAGATAGTATGCAGGTAGCTTTGATTAAAGCTGCACGCGGATGATAAAAGTTGCTGAAGTTGCAGGTAACTTTGATTAAAGCTGCACGCGGATGATAAAAGTTGCTGAAGTTGCAGGTAGCGTTGATTAAAGCTGCACGCGGATGATAAAAGTTGTTTTATTTTTAAAAATATATTAACGTTGATCTATTTTAATTTTGAAGTACTTTTAGTACATATATTATATTTAATTTAATATTTTTAGTACATTTACATAATTTAATACATATATATTATATTTATTAATAAAAATATATTATATTTATTTTTTTAAAAGTAGACGGGTAGCCCGTGGCCTAGCCCGCCCCGCCCCGCCTGTAGCCCGCGCCCACTCCCCGACAACCTAAAAAAATCCATTTGGCGGGCCTGGGCGGGGCGGCCCGCGGGCTTCGGGCCTTTTTTACGGCTCTACTAATTATATAACTCGTATTTTATAATTATCCACCATAAAGTTACGCATAATAAGATAATAACATCGCGAAAATAAAAACGTAAGTCGTAATAACATATAACAAAAAAACATCGTCTGAATAAATACAATAAAAAACATCGTATGAACAAAAAAACATCGTCTGAACAAAAAAACTATGGCATATAATGCCCTCCGGTACCGCATCTTCGAGGACGCTGCTCTCTACGCAGATGGCGACGGTCAACTGGGGCCTCACGCTCGGATGGACGACGATGGGTAGATGAACGGTAAGGTGGCGTGTCGTCATCGTCCTCGTAGGTGTACTGCATCGGCGTAGTGTACCCCGATGGCATCGACGTCTATATCCTCCATCGCCGTATAAATCTGTTGGAATACGCGATGACGACGGCCCAGCACCTTGAGTGACATGGTGCGAGGATGAAGCCCCACGATCTTGCGTAGGAGGAACGTCGGTGAACTGGGTATCACGTCGCTGATGCCTATCGATGATTAGACGCTGCATACGATGTACAACGTCTAATCCTCCGTCCACTTCACGACGACGTAGTCTTGTCTCCACGTCATCGAGATGCTGTGCCTGCTATTTAGAATAGTCAAATATTATTTTGCCGCGAATAAATCGAAATTAAATATAATAAATAAAATTAATATATAAACTAACCATCACGTCGATGAATGCTCCATCTCCCATCTGAAATCCTCGCGACATGTGAACAGACGACTGAGAGATATATCGACGGGTCACGGACCGGTACCAGTCATAATAGTCACTGGTGCACTGCGGTCCGGATCCTATCTCCAGTCCATTCACAACCCTCGAGTGCCTTTGACTCCAAAACGCCTCGTGCGGTTCGTGCTGCGATCTCCAATCTTTTCCGGGGACATTCCGAGTGCTAAAATGGTGGAGATCTACAGTAAGATATGCCGGTGGTTGTGGCACAGCTGAATCAATCCGAACTGTCGCATCACGCGATCTGGATAGTGCCACTCGACGATATTGTAACATATCAGCGGGCACGAAGACCGAGAGGACTGAGAACGGCATTCCGGGGGTAGCGCCAAAATCTCCGGATAGTGATAGTTGTACGGGGTCCATACAAATTGTTCCATCGACATACTATCGATGGACTCCCGTATCGCACGCAAATTTGAATTTGCGGAGGTCTTATGGTCAAACAATGCATTCCATCTAAATGAATAAATATTCATTAGGCTGAAATTTTTTTATTTGAAAGTTCGAATAATTAGAAGAGCAATTACCTCGCCGCATGCGGTGGAATGGGTAACTGAATGCCATCGACTACAATAGGCTGCATCACCACTCGAGGCTGGGCGATAATGGGCTGGACTTGTAATATACGCATCCATGCCCAAACCTATATTTTAATTATTTATATACATAAGTATCGTTTACGCTTTTACAAGTTTTTCATTAAACTATCTTTCGTACCTGCAGCAACCGTAAAGCTCCACCTATGTTCATCTTCCTCGACTGACATGACGTGCAGAGCTCTCTGTAGAGGAATGCTAACACGGCGCTGCTCCAGCTGTAATGATGGACTTCGTCGATGTCCTCGAGCAGCGTAAGGTAGGTCATCGACGTGTGACTTCCACTGGAGTCGGGAAACATCACCGACCCGAACAGCAGCAATGCGTAGGCGCGCGCATGTTGATCGAAGATTAGCTCGTCGGTCATGTCGTCGACTGGATTTTCTTCTAACCAGATCGCAAACTTGCGGAGAGACAACTTCGTCCCGTGGTACGCTCCTCCGGGAGGTCTGTACCCAGACAACAGCGAACGATGACTATCCTGAAATATCAACAGCGAACGATTGATCGGACCGTAGAATTCGTTCGTGTCCATCCTAAATCGAACAAAAAAATGTTATAACCAATCAAACAATACAGATCGGGGTAATGACTATACGAATCCGTCTAATGTTATAACCAAACAACGAATAACTCAATCAAACTATAATCAAACTAAATACCTAATAAAACGTACGGAGGGCCCTGGGCGGATGCGGCGGCGACGGCGACGGCGGCGACGGGGGCGGATGCGGCGGCGATGCCGGCGGCGACTGCGTTGGACCCGGCAGCAAAGCGGGGCGGCGGACGCGGCGGAGAGAGAGAGAGATAGAGAGAGAAAGAGAGAGAGAGAGAGAGGGCAGCCGGGCGGGCGGGGCGGTAGGCGCGGGATGAACACGGCGGACCGATGCGGTGGCGATGAGAAACCGAGAGAGAGAAAGAGGGGCGGGCGGGCAGCAGGGCGGGCGGCCGGGCGAGGTGCGCGTGGCGGGCTGAGCGGCGGACGGAGGCGGCGGCGCCGGGGGCGCCGAGAGGCCGAGAGTGAGAGAGAGAGAGATATAGAGAGAGAGAGAGAGGGAGAGAGGCCGAGCGGGAGGGCGGCCGTGCGGGCGGTCGGGCGGCGCGGGATGAACAAGGCGGCGGCGGCGGATGGAGGTGTTAGGGTTTGTGTAGAGAGAGAGAGTGAGGGAGAGAGTGGAGGGTGGAAATAGATCTGAGATCTATATTTCCCCGACGTCGCGCCCGACGCTCCGTACTGGGCCAAAAAATTATTGGCCCAGTACAACAGTCCCGTACCATGGCCCACATTTCGCGAAAATAGAAAATCGCGACCAATGGGTGCGACGTCGCGCCTAATGGCTGCGACGTCGCGGGTAATGCCCGCAATTGGCTCTATTTTAGTAATATATCCAAAAACGCCCTATTTTGATAATTAATAATTTTTTTCGAATTATTTTGTTAAAAACTAATTAGAAGGCAACGAGTTTGAAGAGTCGCTAGATGGAACTAACGTTTTTGAACGAAGTCAATAATGGTAGGTATATTTCATGGGCATATATATATATATATATATATATATATATATATATATGAATCGGCCCAAAAGTCCAGCGTTACTAGTTACTAGAGGAAGGTAAATCAAAAGTGGATTAAAATGTATTATTTCTGGGCTAGTTTGGTTCCACTTTTAATTCATAAGCACGTCTGATAAATGGATTTTTTCGAAATGTAGCTTTTATAAATGTAAATTTATTTTTTTAAAGTGTTTGGTGGGAATGGACTTTTGCAAAAGTTGCAGGAAGTAATTATGAAAAGTCATTAAAAGTTGTTTCTCTCAAATGGACTTCTAGAAAAGTAACTTATTTTAAAAGTCCATCTCAAAATTTTCACTAAAGGTATTTTACTTTTCAAAATGGACTTTTAGGTTAGAAGTCCATTTCATAAGTGCTTCCAAACACACACATTATTTTTACCCCTGATATTTTAGTTGGTTTTATGATTTTTTTTATATAATATATATGATTATTTATATATGGAGTAGCCAATTGCTAAACGACGATATCTAGATCTAGAAAGACAAATCGTCACGAGGGATCTGTTCCTATGAAGATGATATAATTGATTCGTTTTCTCAAGCTCTATTTCAATTACAATTAAATATGTAAATTTTAACTTCCAACGTATTCACTATTAATTTTTTAACAAACTTCCAACGTACTTCACTATAATTTTTTTAGCAAAATCAATTTTTTTTTTTCGTTTTAGTCTATTGCTCTCCATTTGTGTATATATTAGATATCATATCATAATATGTTATACATTATAACAAGTGATGAATTTTTATTGATATAATTAAGTACGTGAGATTCTGCACGCATGGTTGGCGAAGTGTCCCGCGTACGGATGAATAATAGGGGCGATGACGATTATAATATACATATTAATAATATTGACATTTAATTTGCATATATGTTTATATATATATATATATGTGCATTGTGTATGAGCACAACCAATCCAAAATGGCTATGCAATCTCTGACAATACCATAGTGTGGTTGCGTGATCTCTCCCTCTCAAAACTCAGACATGCATTTTTACAAACATATATTTTTTATTTAATATATAAATGCATCATCATATTATTTTTTATAAAATATAATGTAATAATAAAGCAGAAAAAAGATACTTTTTTTTAATAATTATATAGACTACACCCGATGAGCATACAACAACAAATAGAAAATAACCAGAAGCTGTAAATGAACTATAAGTAAAAGAAGACACATGTAAGAAGGTAAAAAAGAAATACGACAATGCATATTATGTAATAGGTGTTAGGGACCCAAATATACAGAGAATAACAGTGTCTTCCCTAATCATATTCCTTTCCGAGTACCATCACAAAGATCAAGATCAAACGTGTTGACAATTGATGGGATGTTTAAATTTTTGAATTCATTATTTTTTTTTCTTAAAAATATCAGAATATCTTCTTGTTGATGATCCCTTAGCTTTCTTCTGTTAATCTAATCCACAAATACAGACACGCATATGTGTGTGTAAGTATATAAATAATACATATATATATTTATATATTTAATTATATTAATTATATATATAGTGCCCCACCTGTGCACTCACTTTTTTGTATGTATTACACCAAGAGAACGTGAATGGGAACCCTACTACCTTTCTTCCCACGCTCTGCTAAAGCTGCATGTTTTTTTTTTTTAAACAGATATTGTTTTTGCTGAATTATATAGCTAGCTAGCAAAGAGAGATCAGTGGTCCTTCAATTCCTCCTTCGGTGATAATGTTTCTTGTATTTGTGTGCTTATTAATCAATTGTTCCATAAATTAATTCCATATAATAATGTAGCAGCTAGTTAGTTCCTCATTTGTGTTATAAATATCACTGCCTCGCTCCCCTTGTTTCCCATGGCCTTTACTACTCTTTTTTTTTTTTCAGTCACACACACACACACAACACACGGTGGGCTTGAGAGAGAATCTTGGCAGTTCTTATTTTTCTTTCTTTTTTCTCTCCATATTTCCCGTGAAACCCATGTGATATATATTAGCTAGATCGAGAAAAAGATCAGTTGTTGATGAGGGTTTTTGATTGGCTTTTGATATTTTTTGTTTTATGATTTTTGTGTGTGTTATGTTTTTGGGATAATTGAGGGAAATCCTGCAGGTCATGCTTTTCCACAGCTTTCTTGAACTTCTTTGTGAGCTCTTTTTCTTTCTCTTGTGTGAGAAATTGTTAGTGTATATAAATTAAGAAGTTCAAGAAAGCTGTGGGAAGATATGGCAAAGTTTTAGGATCTATAATTATATGTAATAAAGGTTTTCTTTTTTAATTCTTCTTGCAGTCGGAAAACTCTGACATTGTCTTTTCGAGTTCATTGCATCCGCCTTTACATCGGTTATTCATTAATCAGTGTCGTTGTAATAAATGTCTAATAATTGTCATCATTATTGATATATCATATACATATCGATAATTTACAATAATTCCATCTCTTTCTGCTTTGTTTTTGTAGTCTTGTTCGATGCGTTCTTCTCAGAAAGAAAGATGCAGCAAGCAACGGAAGATTTCTCAGAGTAAACTCTATCTTGTGTTAATTGATACATAGAAACTTCAACTATAATCTTGTACATGCTTTAATAAATTCGAGGGTTTTATTCTAATATCATTTATAATCTCATCAATTTTCCTTTAAAAATCCGAGTCAGAGACTTCGATGTATGTTATTCACATTCTAAACGTAGTTTCTTGAATATGCTAAAACATCAACGAGGTCTTTCGTAGAGTTATCTCATGGAGGTAATTGACTTCATTGCCCGTTGTAATTCTATTCTTACAACGAATTTCAACCTAATTACGACTTCGATTATTGCATTATCAGCCCTTCAAGCGCATGAAAATCTTGAATCTGAACAATATGCTATATACTTGGTATACATACACGTACGTATACACATATATAGGCCAAATTATTGAATCAAGTCACTAATTATACCAGTTTTTGTTTTTTGGTCACTAATGTTTGAAATTGCACTTTAGTCCCTAAGTAACGTATCTGATTTCTTTTGGGTCATCGGTGAATTTTCTGACGACGCCGGAAATCCGACGTGGCCGATGACATGTCAGCAGCCACATCAGCGATCACGTCGGATTCACGGAAATTTTCACGGAAAATTCACCGGTAACCTAAGAGAAATCAGATACGTTACTTAGTGACCTAAGTTTGCAATTATGAAACTCAAGAACCCCGAAAAAGAGTCTTAGTGATCTAATTTTGTAATTTGACACACTCATATATATATATATGTTATATATATAATATATATATATATTAACTACCATTTCACCTTCTCCTTGATACTCTTCAACATTGCTACATACATACACATGCATGCATGTGTATATATATGTATGTATATATATATGTATGTATGTATATATGTATGTATTTATATATATGAAGCAGAATAGTTGGTGAAGAATGTCATATCAGGAGAGCCTCTTTTGGTTTATTTCACAAATATAGCTAAAATCGTTTGCTTAGACGTCACTAACGATGCAGCTGGAAAACAGGCCGTACCTCAGCAACTTATTACATATATAGAGTTAAATTTATATATCTATGTATAATATATTTATCATATGTCCGTTTTCCACGGACCTTTTAGTACTAGCAAAAGCATGAATGGCCCTGAAAAAAAATATGATAAAAGTTGTATAGTAAAAAAAGGAAAACCTCATTCATATAGCTCAGCTTAGCTTCTATAAATCAACCTGAGTGATCTTGATGTTACAATGACTTACAGTTGTTTCTCAGACAAAGACACACACATATACATACATATACGTTTGTACAAATGTACTATGACGTTTCCATCGAAACCGCATAATGCATTATTGTAATATATCAATCTATATATCATTGCCGTAATTCTTGACTAGTTTTTGTGTAAATCTATATTCAGTTATCAAAATAAATAATATTAATTTGATGGCCAGAGCTAGGTTTTTAGGGTCTTAGAATATGAACTCCTTAGAATTATGGCCTCTACTTTTTATATGAAGTTGCAACCATACGAGCCTGATTTTAGAATATCGGGATACAAAATTTTGTAGAATAATCATAAAATATAGGAAAAATTATAATTTTAGGTCACTAAGTATATATTTTTTCGTTTTTAGGTCACTTTGTTTGATAATTGCAAAAGTAGGTCATTAATTTCGTGTATTAAAAAAAAATTGGGCCACCATTCAATTTTAGGTCACTAAGTGTACATGTTTTCGATTTTTGGTCACTATGTTTTTATGAATGCAAAAATGGGTCACTAACCTTGTAAACATAGCGACCAAAAAACTTAAAACATGTATACTTAGTGAGCCAAAATTGAAAACACATATACTTAGTGACCCAAAATTGAAAGGGCGACCCAAATGTATTTTGACATACAAAGTTAGTGACATACTTATACAATTATCGAACATAGTGACCCAACAACGAAAGCATATATACTTAGTGAGCTAAAATTATAATTTTGCCATATATATATATATATATATAATAGCAAACATCTATCGAGCAATGGACAACTAGATGATATTTTCTGTTGATCGAGTCAATTTCTATTGCATTCGTAAATGTGTAAAAAAGGACATTAGAAGCTACCGAGGGTAAATATTCAAATATAAATAAACGATGGTATTTATTTTAAATAATAGATTAGAACATTAAAAAGATCATGAAAAAATGTAACTAATCCCCGTCACTTTAGTTGAAGCGTACAAAATTCGATCATGAAGTCCAACTTCTTGCACAATCGAACATGAGGCATTTATAAATAGTATAAATAAATAAAAATAACAATAATCACCCGAAAATACACAATAAATCCAAGAAAACGCACAATTGAATCAAGCAGTCCAAGCAAAACACAAACAAACCCCGGAAAACCAAAAAAAAAAAAAAAACTACCCACAATACATAAACGACACAATCAAATCAAACTAAACGTTTCATTACCCCCCCAAAATAATCAAAAACTAAACCTTAACATCCTCAATCTCCTCCCTCTCACTCGACACAAACTCCCCACTCTCCTCCCCAACACCGCCGCCGCCATCACTCATCTTAAACATTTCATCACTCACCAAAGCCTCCAACTTCGCCTCATCTCCCTTAAGCAGCTCCACCACATCGAGCATTATGGGCCTCTTCTCGGGCCTACTGTGAGCACACACCAGCCCAACAAACACAACCCTCCTCAGCTCCTCCTCGTCGTACTCCCCGTTGAGCCTTGGGTCAGCGATCTCATCGAACGAGCCCCCGCGGGCCAGGGGCAGGGCCCAGTCCGTTATGGCCCGTTTCAGGGTCGAATCGACCCGCTCCAGCGGCTTCTTCCCGCTGGCGAGCTCGAGGAGGAGGATCCCGAAGCTGTACACGTCGCAGCTTTCTGAGGCCTTTCCGAGCATGGCGTACTCCGGGGCGAGGTACCCGAGGGTCCCCTTGACACGGGTCGTCACATGGGTCGCCCCGTCGGGTATGAACTTGGCGAACCCGAAGTCGGCGACGAGGGCCCTGAAGTCCGCGTCGAGGAGGACGTTGCTCGCCTTTATGTCGCGGTGGATTATGTGCGGGGTCGCGTAGTGGTGGAGGTACCTGCGGGAAATGCGTGTGGAAAACAAAGTGTTATCGCCGAATTGAGTGATGAAGGAGACGAGTTTTGGGGATTTTAAGATTGAATGGACGTATAAACAGTATTTTGGAGGATTATAACACATTACGTGCGATTCTCATGACGAATTCCGTCCAAATTGATGTTCAGTCCAACCGAGGGACCAAAAGTGGTTCGAATTGGACGACTTGAGGGACTAAATGTGGCAAGTCGAAACGTCGGGGACCAAAAGTGGTTTTATTCCGAAGTAAAATATATAAATTCAAAATATGATACTCTTATTTCAAGCTTAAGCTTTGAGGTGACGTGGTCATTCTAACATGACATCAGAGCTCAGGGGTCGTGGGTAAGAATCCTCACGACCACCTATTCAAGAAAACTAGACGTCTAAGGTTAGATAATAGAGAACTCAGAGCTTGGATAAAATATATAAATTTAAAAATACGATACATTTCCCTCAATCTTAAGATTTTAGGTGAAATGATCATTCAACACCTGAGAGAATCCTGATCTTCTAAAGCCAAATAAACCCCTTGATGGTGACACAGTAGGCTGCAAACAATGTCAACCAGGTAAACCACACTTGGACATGCGCATGCGTGTCAAGCTCCTCAAGATGATTGGATACGCATGACTGGATTCAAACTTGTGCCCATCCCAACATCTTAAGACCTCAGCCTTGACCAACAGGCCAAGACCTCATTGGCAACAACGGTTCTACCACTGGGCTCATGCTTCAAACCCGACGGTTCGTGCCATAAATGAGGTAGGCCCACCATTTCCGGTCACCGGAAAATGGATTTCGACGATAGAACTGCATGCTCGGGAAGGAAAGTCGATGCATGCAATTGCCAGTGTTTGTATTTGTGCAAAGAATTACAAACCGGCTAACAGCTGATGCTTTCTTTTATCGCAAAACTAACCCTAATCGTCATGAAAAAAAAAAAAAAAAAAGAGGATGAGAATCGAGATCGCGTACGCTATGCCCTCTGCGGCGCCGATGGCGATGCTCATCCGCCTCGGCCAGTCCAGGTGGCACTCGGCTGAGTGCTGCCCGTGGAGGTGAGAGAGCAAGCTCAGGTTTGTCATGTAATCGTACACGATAAGACGTTCTTGCCCCTCAGCGCAGTAGCCACGCAGCGTCAGCAGGTTGTTGTGACGCACGCGGGCGAGGATCTCCACTTCCACGGAGAACTCAAGCTCCGCCTTGTTGCTCCACGACTTCAGTCTTTTCACAGCTATCTGAAATAAAATTATGGATCGATTGATATATATATATATATATATATATATATATATACATATATATATATATATATATATATATGTATATATATATACATATATATGGAAGATAACGTTCATACATTTTGCCATCAAAGAGTTTCCCATGATAAAGCTTTCTTATTACCTTTTAACGTCACTAAAACGTGATCTCCTTCTCCGTTAAACACTGACTTAACCGTCAACGAATTGATTCAGTTAACCTTTTTAATTTATTGATTCAGACATGATTTAGTGAGTTTTTACCGGAGAAGAAGACCGCGTGTGGTGCACCTGCGGGATTCCCGTTAAAATCGACGTGAATCGCGACGGAAGGACCAGACTGGTTGAAAATCGACGACATCAAGGACTAAATTGGTCAACGAGTAAACATCGAGGACCATTTTGGGTTTACTCTGTGAATTAATTCATAAGAAGTTACATCTCTCCTTCAAGATAAATAAGTTCTTCCCAAAAGTCAAAACTGACAAGAACAACCAGATATCTCCAAATCTCCACTCATATTGCTACATACAATTTTTTTTTACTCTGTTAAATCAGTACTCTACAGCCACATTTCTGAGTTATTTCATATTCTGCAGTTGATTATCAAATCATACGAAAACAACAAGTGCTAAGATGTATAACAAAATGAATATACTCAGCAAAAGGTGAGAAACAGAAGAGATTTATCAGCTTATTATTACTATTACCTGAGAACCATCCCAAAGCTGACCCCAGTAAACACTGCCAAAGCCACCCTCTCCAAGCTTGTTATCATAGTTGAAGTTATTGGTAGCCAATTGCAACTCTTTCAAGGAGAAAATCCTCCACGTCGACTCCTTTTTCCCTTTGCTTTTCCTGTGCAACCAAAGACCTCTATCACTTCATACTCTCAAAACACACTAAGGAACTCTAATATCCTCTCAAGGCATCGTTTCCAGTAAAAATCAGATTGAGTCAACATTATACAGCCAAGCAAATCAAGGCAAGATCCCAGAAAAAAGACAATTTCTTGGTCGTTGAGACCACTAATCATCCACTTAAATTGCACATACCATAACATTCACGACATCTTGAGATTATTTGTCTCACCTCTATAAACTAACTTCAATCGACTCAATATGTAAATCAAACAAGTCTCCGCCAATCATCAATTGGTTCAGAATTAAACCTCAATTTACGGTTTCAAAGCGGATTCGATCTTCGTGTCTTGTTTGACCCATCACCACCCGATTTTATACTTATTTGTCCCACATCGGAAAGCTCACTTCATGTGGCTCAATATACAATTCAAAGAGCCATCGCCTCCAATCATCAATTGGTTTCAAGAGATCCCTCAATTTAATACAACCAAGCAATTTAATACAACCAAGGAGAGGAAGGAAGGACTAAAGTAGAAACAACAAAGGCACATACCGATTTTCACCCTTAAAACAACACAACACTGAGCTGAAATCCTTCATCTTTGTCCGAACCCAGCTATAAAAATCCAATCTTTACAAATTTCACCGACAATTTATCGATCCTCAGATGCGGAAACCATCACGCCTCGTTCATCTTCGCATCAGCGAACAAGCAAAACCCACCTCGCAAAACGCCTTTTTTTTCGAGTGATTAGAGCTGCTACCGCTAAGGAGGGAATTCAAAATGAAAAAATGGGTAAGCTTTTTCTCCGATTTCAAGAAAAAGACGCTAGTGATGGGGTTTCGTACTTGTTAAATGATTTTCTTTTTGTTATATATGAACAAGCCTTGATTGATAAAACTAAAGGGCTCAACAGAAAAGAACAAATCTTTGGTTTGCGAAAGAAATTTATTTGAAAACGTAAAGGTCATCGGAGATTCGTCAATTTACAGAGGACTGGCATATTGGAGTGGAGTTAGTCGTACGACAGTAGGGTTGGGTGTATTCGAAAAGTCTTTGCTTTTTTTAATTTTAATATTTAATTGTCTGTGGGCCTACGTTATGAATTTTTAAATTTGATCGTTCGATTATGACTTCTTTTAGATTTATTCAGCTTAACCCTGTTTAATTGCGATTTGTTAGATAACCCTTAAAACAATGAATACCCATTTTTATGTAAGAATTAATTGGAGTATGAAAAAGGCTGCAAGCTCCCAACCATATCTGTGTACTGAATAATATTATTTGCAACACATTTGTAGCTGCAATTGCTGTTGAATGTTGATTACTGTGTCTAATATTTATGAAGTTATGGAGTGAAAGAGAATATTCGTTTAATAAAAAGATTATAAATTATGGCAACTGTTCGGTAGATTAAAGAAGACAAAAACTACGTGTTTATGGGCTAGTAATTAATTGATTATCAACTAACCAAAGAGAACAAGACTAGCAGCCAAAAGGTTTTTTGTACAATATTCCTTATCTGTTACACCTAATTATTATCAATATCAGTATTATAGAAATTGAACGGTGTTAAACAATACATGATAATTACATGTAGCGAATTTATAAGAAATCATGTTAAATTTGTCAATTTCTTCTCAATCAATGCAGCCTCTTTTTAGTAAAACAGCTTCAATAAGATAGACTCTCCACAACAAATGTGTCAACGATGATGTTGAGATTCAATTCAGTCATAACTTAATCCAATAGCTGTGAAGATGTTCAAATACAATTCATACTAAACTTAATCTGATAGCTAACGATAAGGTTCAAACCCAACTCAGATTGAACTTAGTTCGAGGTTCATGCTCGATTCTGACTGAACTTATTCTTATAGCTGACAATGAGGTTCAGATTCGATTCAGACTTAATTTTGTGGGAGTGCAATGACTACTCTGAAGTTGTATAGTATACTTACCAAAAAAATATATCTTATTGACATCTTTCCCAACCAATATTGAAATGGATTGACGCTTAGTCATGAGTCTCTATTTAATATCAAATAAATAGACATCAAATGTAGACCCTATGTTAGTTATCTTCTGAAGCCAATTTGTATTTAAATGATATTCAACTAAATCTCATGAATATAACCAACGACTTAGGTCCCTTTCTCTATCCCATCGTGGATTAAACTTGTCTTTACCCCTCACATGATCAGAACATGACGAGTGAGGACAACATCTAAATGCCAAGAGTGAAGACATGAAAGCTCAGCAATCCATGTTTTATGTAAAAGCAACTAACTTTTTAGATCTCTAACATCAAGAAATATATGAGAGTCCTTAAGTTCTCTACTACTTTTATGAATGTATCAATGGGACAAAAAAAATAATAATAAAAAGCACACCTTAATTTCTTGCAAGTTGAACTCAATCACCAAAGTAAAAGCCACCGCTTGAGCAAGAAGATAGCAGCAACAAGCCTAAGCAACGGTGATAAATTGCCCTTTCTTTTTTAGGACAATTTAGATGTCCATATGAACCCTTATTTAATTCGTACGTATAAATAGGGGTTCGTACGTGCACTTCATAAGCTTAATTTTAGTTCGAAATTAACATACGTGCACGTGAAAATTAATTCGGGTGAAATCCTACATGGAATCGAAAAAAATTCGACCTAAATCAACGTGTCTAATATCAATAAGGATTTTCACCCATTTATTTGTTAAGTTAAATTAACATCTAAAGTTAAATTATCCTTCAAAGCTGATTTTCCTCGAATTGCTTATGTTAAAAAATTTATCGCCCTAAAACTATCACTTCATTCAAATGTCACTCCAAATATAAAAACTACAGTATAATTAAGCGGTCACTTCAAATGTACAAACTAAAAAACTAAAAAATAATTCAGCCTTTTACATTTCATAAAAACAAAATTTAGTAAACTACACATAAGCCCCTAATATAATTTTATTTTCAAATTACACCCTCTCCCCAACAACCTCGAGTACTCCGTCCTCACATGAAAAAAGTCTCTCTTTTGTCGACGTATAAAATTTGCCATTACACACACGACGCTCCACACACATTCCTCACGAAATGGCAGTGAACGGAGCCACACAACGCCTCCGTTCATCCCGCAAAAACAACGACAAGATAACTGACGGCAGCCACCGCTCTAACGGCGTTACCTCATCCGACGTCAACTTGGAAAAAAACAACGCGATGAAAAAAAACCCGACGCCGCCGCCGATCTCCAAGCCGCACTTCGCGAAATGGACGGCGGACGACGTGCTCGGACTGCCGCGCCATCACCCGGTGCCGTTCCTATTCGCCGGCGCGCTTCTCTTCTTCATGGGCGTCGAGTACACGCTGAAGATGATCCCGTCTACGGCGCAGCCGTTCGACCTCGGATTCGCCGCCACGGAGGGGATCCACCGGATCCTCGCCGGAAGGCCCAATCTCAATTCCGTACTCGCCGGACTTAACACGGTACGCGATTTGTGTATGCGGTCCGATTTTCACGGGTTAATCAGATAATCAAATCAAATTGCCCATCACATGATTCCCTTGCGCGTGAATTTCTAACCTGGCTTAGATGTTGACATGCAAATTTTCTTGCTTTGATTTCTTCAAATATCAATTTGCTTCTGGTGATAAAGATGGATTATCGCTGAAACCTTACAATTATGTCAATCTAAATCTCTACCTGACATTATCGAATGATGTTAGAAGAACATGTTTCATCAAGATTCGATTTTTTTCTTGTTTAATTTGTGCGCATAAGGTGTTCGTCGCAATGCAAACTGCGTATATACTGTGGACGTGGCTCGTTGAGGGACGACCAAGAGCCACAATCTCTGCTCTGTTTATGTTCACATGCAGAGGAATCTTAGGATATGTCACACAGCTGCCATTGCCTGAGGTTCACACTTAAAACTTTTATTTCTTGTTCTTGCAAAGCTTTATGTTGTTGGGACAAAAACAGATGTCTTTTGTCTTCTTATTTTTCCACAATCTCATTTAATTCCATGTGACATTCATTGCCACTTGATGTACGCATTTACATAAAAGTCGTATAAAGACACACCTATCTATATAGCCATGTGCCCATCTAGGCGATTTATTCTATCCTCGGGAAAATCAACCAACTACGTTGGATTTTCGACATGTCATCGAAAATCCAAAATTTCGACAACGTGTCTAAAATCTAACCGAGCTAAGTTGCTACCCAATTGTGTAGGAAAGAATAGACCCCGTCCAGATGTTTGACTCTCACTGACAAATGAACATAATCACTTTTACCCGAAAGCTTAAACTTGAAGGGAGGGTATCATATTTTAATTTTATATATTGTAATTTCAAACACCATGTCACGGTTAGGTTGAATTTATTTTATTTTTTTATCTAGCCTTATACTTAAAATTTTCTTAAATGGATGGTCGTTGGGATTGATGCATATGACCCCTCTAGGCATGAGCTCTGATACCATGTTAATTCACCTAAAAGTTTAACCCTGCGGGGAGTATCATATTTTTATTTTATATGTTTTTATTCCAAACATAATCTTCGAATTTTCCAAGGATTTCTTGGGCTCGGGAGTAGATTTCCCGGTGGGCAACGTGTCGTTCTTCTTGTTCTACTCGGGGCACGTTGCTGCGTCCGTCATCGCATCCTTGGACATGAGACGAGTGCGGCGTCGGGAATTAGCGTACTCCTTCGACGCGTTGAATCTCTTGCAGGCGATCAGACTCCTCAGCACGAGGGGTCATTACACCATCGACTTGGCCGTCGGCGTCGGGGCGGGAATGCTGTTCGATTCCCTCGCCGGAAAATACGAAGACGGCAAGAAAAAGACGAGTGGTGCTGTAATGTAATGTGATGCAAAGTCCTTTTTTCAATATTTTTTTTTTTCTGTTTCTTGTTGATGTGTTGATTGAGAAGTAGATTCTTGAACCCTAATTTGGTGGCAGTTTTGTGCTGTGGAAACTATTGCAGTTGAGGGAGTTGACTATTGCATCATCAATTGTAGCCAAGCTGCTTTTCTTACCAGAAACAAGAAGTTAATGTAATAACATTAATTTAAAGAGTAGAGCTTTTATTTACTTTCTCATGATGATGTATACAAGATTGACTATATGCAGAGGAATGCTTAGTTAGTGTCTTCTTCTTCTTCTTCTTCTTTAATGTAATTATGGTGATCTGTAACATTAATCCTCAGAATCAGGGAAAGGAGGGCAAGAGCCGTCGTCCACATTAGCCAAGGGATTGAACGAGGACGAGCTCGGGTCCGTACATCCGAGAACGTAATCAAGATCGCACCGATCGCCCTGTCATAAATCGGTCATCTCGTAAGTCTTAAAATAAAATAAAAAATAAAAATAAAAAATCTGCTATTTTTTTTTTTTTACATCCTCGGCTTTTTGTCCGAGTTAAGAAACAACGAGGGGAAGAAAAAGGACATTTTTTTACTTACTCCGTCAACCGTCAAGTTACCGATCATGGCACACCTCGCGACGACGGTGTTGGTGTCGGGAAATATAGCCCGCTCGCAAGCGCCGTCTTCGCTCAGTTCCCTCTCTAGACCCTAAATTAAAAACGTGCGGTTAAGATTCGAGGATTTAATTTGTAACGCAATCGTCTGAATTTTTCTCTCCTCTTCTTTTTTTTTTTTTTGTTTTTTTGCATGAAATTAAAGGGATGTCGAGTTATCAAACTCAATATCGACAATCGTATCAGTAGAAACTTTGTGAACTGCATATAAGCTTAGAGGCTGATCCCCCTATTGCCAGTTGGTTTTAAAATGAAACTGAACGAAAAACTACATTGACTTATACGTTGGACTTGTGGGTTTTGTCCTAAAACGGGAATTTTATTTCCAACCTATCTCGATCGCCTATTTTACCTCGACGAAGAACTCTTTCGGTTTGTTCCTCCAAGCCCTCGGGACTTGGAACTGAAGCTTGTAGGGCCCGTCCCACTCGGCACCGTTCGTGAAGGAAAATATCAAATTCAACGCTGGAAAAAAAAAATGTGTAATATCTGATGAGTGATGTTATGATCTAACATATTATTGCCAGAAAAATGCAAGATTATTATATTACCGTGCTTCGGTATACATATTTGGATCGTGTATATGGGAGGATCGGCTTTTCCTCGTACTTTCTTCAGCATCGCCCTCGGCTCGCCGCCGCCGCCGCACATGATCGGCTGGTTAAATCCTCCTGAAGAACCAATCAAATATATATATATATATATATACACACACACATATATGAAGAAAAAAACAGTCTCTAAAGTACTAAAGATTTATCTGGTGATAATAGTACCATTGAAAGCGATTCCAAATTCTTCGTTAGGTGCGAGCTTGTTATAAGCTGGATTGTAGAAAAGTTTCAATCTTTCTCCCTGCATAGTATTTCGATCAAGACAACTATAGACAAAGTGGAATATTTTTTTAATATTTTTTTTACAATTTCTGTAGTATAATATAACGTTTAAACATCGTACAGATGTAGGAGGAAGGCCGTTCATGGTTTTCCAGTACACCGGAGCCCTCCCGAGATCGAACTCAGCCCACGTCGGAAGCACATATCTACCAAAAAAAACAAAAGCCACCAATAAGTGTTTTAAGACATTAAAATAAGGAAAAAGAGAACGAAAATAAAAAAGAAAAATTAATTTTTATGTTTGTTTGGTTAAAGAAATGGATAAGAAAAAGAAAAGAAAAGAAAATAAAATTAAAATTAATTGATTTTTACTTAAAAATTAAGTAAAGCTTATTTCTTCACCGAATAAAATGGAAAATGATAGAAAACTATTTTCTCTCCGATTTTCTTTTCAACACTACTTTGTTCGTTCCAAACAGAGTTTAACATTTCCCGTAACAAAGATCAACAGAAAGCTCACTCTTTGGCTTCCTCCACGGGAGCTGCAGCAACCAGAGAAGAAGCAGTAACGGTAGAAGTAGCAGTAGTAATAACAATTCTCCCTTCTACAGATTTCGACGATCTTCTCCGAATCGGACGAGTTCTTCTTTGCAAGGGAACTCCCATGAATATCGAAGCAGCTGCTGCAATTTCGAAGACGTCGTTAGATTCGAAAATTGGTAAAAATAAAAAAATAAAGCATCGTTTTTCTCGACAATATTAACTTAACATACCGTGTGGTTTAGGGTAAGAAGAACAATTAGGCAAAGATGAGATTTGCGTGGAGGAATTGAACAGCGAAGCACTTGTTGCAGTTGAAGGCGCCATTTTTGCGGCGCACAACATGCGTGGGATGTAAGAAAAAAAAAAACAAAGAAGGGATAAGAGAGTTTAAGTAGATCACAAGCTTTGAACCACTTACAACGGATATAAAATCTCCCTACCCGCAGAAGATGACAAAAGGGGTCAACTTTGAGCCCCAGAAAATAATATTATCAGTAATAATTAGGAAAAAAGAAGAGAAAATATCTTGTATCCTTTCGTCAACTAGTTAATTAAATACCCAAAAAGGCCCTACGAATCTCCAAAACCCAACCGCCTTATCGCCTCCTATTCCACGTCATCTCTTCTTTCCTTTTACGTTCCCCATTTTAAGGTTCGACAACTTCAAAGCTCCACACTGAATTTATTATTACCTTACCACATAAAACGCAAAGAAAGCTTTTTTTTTACATATATATATATATAAACATAAAAACCACCTCATTCCTCAGCTCACAAAAGCAAGGCGGAGGAGGGTTAATGGCTCTAATACTACCGCCGCCGTCCAAAGCCAAATCCTTCGCCTTCGCTCCGCCTAAGCTAAGGCCCAACAACCCAATAATCACGCAGAAGCACGCGGCGGCACACTCAATAACGCGTCATCCAACGAACACAAAATTATCGCACAATTTCCTTAAAAATCCAATCTTTACCAGAAGAGCTCTTCCCGTCATAAGGGCGTCGTCGGTGGGAGAACCGGCGACGACCCACCGCCGGATTCTGCTATCCGACGTGGTGGTGACGAGGAAAGGGAGCGCCTTTTGGGGCAGGAAATGGGATTCCTTGGATTTGGCGACGTGCGGCGTCGTTATTGCGATGCACTTGCTGTGCGTTTTTGCGCCGTTTACGTTCAATTGGAGCGCACTTTGCGTCGCCGTTGGGCTCTATGTGGTCACTGGGCTTCTGGGGATTACGCTTTCATTTCATCGGAATCTTTCTCATCGGAGCTTTAAGGTTCCCAAATGGCTCGAATACTTCTTTGCTTACTGCGGCGTTCAAGCTCTCCAGGTATTATTACTGTTTTTCTTGAATTTGTCAAATTCAATCTTTATTTGCGAATTCGGTCACTAAATTTCATAATTGCAAAATTAGACGAATAAATAACATATTACGTCTGAATTTTAATACTAGTTGTTTTAGATTTTATTTTTGTTTTCAAAGGAAGTCGTTTTCACATTTTCAAAACAGATATCTACTCCAATCCCAATTTTGCACATCATTTCATTAAATAAAAAAATAATTATATTAGATATATCAAGCAATTAATTAAGGGTATACGAGAAATTTAACTATATTTCTTAATATATGTGCAAATACCTTAAACGACTTGTTTTTAAAATCAGATGTATTATTTTATTTCTTTTGGGTCACCGGTGAATTTTTCAGCGAAAATCGTCAAAAATCAAAGGTGGTCGTTGGCTGAAAAAATTTACCAGTAACCCAAAATAAATCAAATATGTTACTTAATAATCTAAGCTTGCAATTATTAAATATAGTGTTAATAATTTGATCATCTTTATTATTAATTTTTAGGTTATTAATTGAATATATAATATTAAATATACAATATTAAATATATAATATTATCAACAGGGAAGTCCAATCGACTGGGTGAGCACACACAGGTACCACCACCAATTTTGTGACTCGGAGAGAGACCCACACAGCCCCACTGAAGGCTTTTGGTTCAGCCACATGAGTTGGCTTTTTGATAGGAATACTGTTCTTGAGAGGGTAAATTAACAAAATTCACAAATCTACAATTTCTTTCTTTTTTGTATAATTTTCTAATTTATCTTCTTTTTTTTTTTTTTCCCAGTGTGGTAAGCCCAACAATGTAGGTGACTTGGAGAAGCAGCCCTTTTACAGGTTCCTTTCGAGCACTTACATCATCCACCCATTGGCTTTCGGTGCTTTGCTCTACGCTCTTGGCGGTTTTCCTTACATCGTATGGGGAATGGTAAGTGAGGGTCTTCAATAATTTTTTTAATGGGTGTGTATTTTTTGGAAGTGCCATTTTAAGGTTATTTAAGGCAAAGAGCGGTAATTTAGAACAATAAGTTTTAAAATCGAAACAATTGGTGGACAATTTGTTCAGGAAACTTGATTTTAGTCCGACAGTGACACATAGTTAACAACTAAATTGGGGTGGGGAAATCGTATAAGACGTGAGAAATGCTGATCTGGATCGAATTTTTTCGGATGCCACGTATGATTTTTCCTCAAAAATGAATTGTCACGTTCCGTTTGCTAACTTCGGATTTGAAATTAGGGATTTCACCATTAATTATTCTCAAATTTTTTAATTCGTTGGAGATGCTGATTTGAACCGAATTTTTTCCAACACCACATTTTTCCCAAATTAGTTGTCATAGTGGCTCACGCACATTAATTTCGTACTGAAATTACGTTTCAAGGCATTAATTGTACTCAAATTGCTTCAATTCGGAAGCTTATTATCCTAAAATTGCCTTTTTAATTTAATTATTCTTAATACGCCACTCCCCATACAGGCTAAAGAGTAACTTCATTTTACTTAGCTTTATATTGATACTTAAAAGATATTTGACAATGAAGATGTAGTGTACTTCTTGCTTGCATAGGTGGGGTGGGGACTTTTAGTAGCATGCATTCAATTCCCACCTTGAAAACTTTCTTACACTATTTGCTAAATATATAGGACCACATGATCCAATTTTAACGACTGGCAATAGATTGATATTATTGGCATGAAAATATAGCTCTTATTTCTCAAAGCTGTGGACCCCCCACACACTAATATGCGAATTAAAAAGTTTCATTAATTACTGTTAGCCACCGACCATAGATTTTATTGCCGATCGAGTCGTATTTTTGAACGTTGCAGGGCGTGAGGATCGTGTGGGTCTATCACATAACTTGGCTGGTGAACTCCGCCTGTCATGTTTGGGGGAAACAAACGTGGAACACCGGCGATCTATCTCGGAATAATTGGTAATTATTTTGATCCTTTTTTAGTTTTTGGCTTAATTATGTTTTTTAGTCTTTGCATGATGCATATTAGGGAGCTACATTTTAAGATCTAAATTAGGGGCGACAATTTTATGCCAATAATAAGTTTTGAAATTGAAGTAATTTGAGGACATTAAGTTTCAAAATTATGACGCTAATTATTTTTAAATTGCTTTAACTCTGAAGCTTACTGTCCTAAAATTGCGACAATTATTGTCAGAATTTTGAAATTATTTGTCCTCCAATTGCTTTAATTAAGTTATAATGTATCCAAATTGCTTTAATTTCGAAGCTTACCACCCTTAATTTGCAATATTTAATTTATGTGTCCTCGGATTGCTTCAATTTCGAAATTTATTGTCCGAAAATTGCAATCCTTTAATTTAAAGCACCATATCGCTAATATATAAGATAAAAAAAATAAAAATTCTTAGTTCTTTTCATGCAAAAGTGCTTCACTTTTTTACGGTTTTCCTCTCTTTTAAAGCCATGATCGAGGAATAACATGATTTTTTTTTATTAATGTTATTACAAGGTGGGTGGCTTTGCTTGCATTTGGAGAGGGTTGGCACAACAACCACCACGCGTTCGAGTACTCGGCGAGGCATGGGCTCGAGTGGTGGCAGCTCGACATGACTTGGTGTGTGGTTAGGCTCCTTCAGCTCCTTGGATTAGCCACCGACGTCAAGCTGCCGACCACCGCCCACAAACAAAAGATGGCGATTTCCAATTGACCAAATTATATAGAGGAGTTTTTTTTTTATTTTGTGAAAGAGAGGTTATAATGTTATAAAGAATGAGTTCATAAATATTATAGAGTTAACAGGGAGATAAAATAAATTCTTTATATTCAATACTGACATATATGATTTTAAAAAATAAATCATTTATCTTTAATAGATTTATTAAATTAACTGCGAAATAAAATATTAATTCTAGCATTCTTAGTCATTAAAATTTATTTTATTTGTTAAATTTATTCTTAACTTAATTACCATTTTTTTTAGATAATTGCCATAGTTAGTAGAACGGATCTACCTATTAAGTTAATATTTCATAATAATATAACAAGTAGAACTTTGATATTTTTAAATTATATTTTATGTCGAGAGAGTTTAGGTTAACAATATATACTTAACCTAGCTACCATGGGTTTATAATGCGAGATTAATACTTCTAGAAGCTGACTGGCCCCGTCCATAGATAAACTTTAGAGATTTTCTTTTTCATATTATATAATATATATATATATATATATATATATATATATGCATGTAATGTTTCCTGGTCAAACAAATTGAATATTGCCTTAATTTTAGGGTCGGCCAAATCCATGCAAAGAAGTCTTCAATGAGCTTTGACAAGGATGAATCTACTCACTCTAACGTCTATGTCACACAAAGTGACACGTCACGTTGACACTTTGAATAATAAGAACTTCAGAGATTCTCTGGCTCTTACATTGTGCTCTTATTACTATAATAATATCCAACTGATCTGAAGATGAAGAAGCGTGCAGCGATTCTAGGAGAAGAATACACATACGAGGAAGAAACGCATTTCACGGTGCAGAAGACCAGTCTCTTTTTCACCGGCGATGGGTTCGCCGCCTATAGCTGCGGCGGCGACCTCGTATTCCGGGTCGACACCTACGGACGTCCCGACGGCGGGGATGCGTCTGAACTGGTGCTTACGGACGCCTCCGGTGGATCCATCGTCACCGTTCGTCGGAAGGTTCAAAGAAAGCCTTTTTTCTTTTTCTTTTTAATAACCGTCTCCAAGATAATTAATGCTTTTTGTCAGATCTTGAAGTCCGAGATCATGATAGGGGGACAATAATTTCAAACAAAGGTTGATTGTATTGCAATTTTTTAGGACAATAATTTCAAACAAAGTAATTTTAGTAAATTAGGATTAAATGTTGCAATTTAGATTTTTTTTCTTCAAATTTGAGTATGCAAATTAAGGACAATTAACGACATCATTGTGAAACTTAAATTCGTCGGATTATTTCACTTTTGAAAATTGTTATCATTAAATTGCAACAATTAATGTAGATGTTATAAAATTGATTCAATTTCGAAATTTGTTATAATTTAGGATCGGTAAAATACAACTTTCCCAACGGAATTTCAAAAGTAATTAAGCATATTTTTAAAAAGTTTTCTGAAAATACCACAAATGTCATTAATATTTTATTAGAGGCCAAGCCTGCATCAAAGATGGGAAGGGTTCGAGGGCGAAGGAGCTGAAGGCAAAAGGCCGATCTTCAGCGTGCGTAGATCATCCATAATCGGACGGTCCACAATAACAGTGGAAGTGTACAATAAACCAAGCGAGGGGTACTACTACAGGATCGAGGGATCCTTTGCATGCCGCAACTGCACGATATACGACGATTCGGACAAAGAAGCCGTGGCTGAGATCCGACGCAAAGTGGATGCTTCTAGTAATGTCGTGTTTGGGAACGACGTTTTCTTGCTTATTTTGAAGCCCGGAGTCGACAGTGCTTTTGTCATGGGATTGGTTCTCGTGTTGGATCGGATACAAGGTGGTGGTGATGATATTGTTTCCATCGATGACTAATATTATATATATATATATAATGAATTTTAACTGTTGTATTCTATGTTAATGTGATTATATTGAATGGTTGGAAAATTTCAATATATGATCTCTTGCTGGGGCGGAGATTCTTCGTTCCTTGTAGATCCGCCCCTATCGAGACAAGGATCCCTGTTTTTAATCCCCGTAGAATATTGACAGCGAAAATTTTACTCCGTTTCTCGTGAAGATGCGTTGTGTTGAACAGGTTAATCCCTATTAATATTTTTAAACCCTTCTATTTTTTCATCATTTATCCATTTCTTATAATTTTTGCCGGAAAATAAAAATATTATAGACTAAAACTGTGTGGACCGGAGTTTCCGTGGGGTAAAATTCTCGAAAAATCGATGTGGGGATGAGGATGGAGAGAATTTCCTAATTTGCTTAGCAGGAATATGGCAACAATTCCCTGAGCGGAGATGGGGATCCCGAATAAGTCCCCGGCCCTGTTCCACCAAATGGCTATAATTAATGAACGACGCGATTAAAGTGCTAATTAATGTTAATATATATAATGGATTAACAAACTAATGAATGCAATAATTAATGAAAGACACTACTTAAAAGCTGTTTCAGTATTATTAATAAATAAAAAATATAAAAAAAATTTGCAAATTGAACCGGAACCGGAAGATGGTCAGATTCCGTATCGGAACCGGTAATTGGAATCAAAACCGGCCCGTTAGCTGGGAAACCGGAAGCGGAACATGTTGACCCATTTTCCATGTTTGATTGTAGTTAATACTAGCCTTGTTAATTCGAGTGGGCCTTAAGCCCAATTAGACCAATTAAACCCACGATTATCAGACCAACTCGGCCCAAATCAAACTAGAAGACGACGACGTAAATCTCGTCTCTCTCTCTCTCTCTCAAACACGCACACATCGGAAAATCCATAAATCTCGATCAATAGAGGCTCTTCGTGAAAATCCTGATTCTAATTCAGCTTAATTTTTCTCATCCGTGGGCAAGGATAGTCGGAGAAGATGGTGCTCGCGCAATTAGGAGGGAGCATATCGCGTGCTCTTCAGCAGATGAGCAATGCGACGATCATCGACGAGAAGGTTTTGAACGATTGCCTCAACGAGATATCTCGTGCGCTTCTGCAGTCCGACGTGCAATTCAAGCTCGTTCGTGATATGCAGACGAACATCAAGAAGATCGTCAATCTCGACGATCTCGCTGCCGGACACAACAAGCGCAAAATCATCCAACAAGTAATTAGTCGTTGAAGCTTTTAATTATGATTGATTCCAATTTATTCTGTTTAGAGGTTAATGGAAGGTTGTTCTTACATAATTACCTGCTTATTGGCTTGTGGAAGAAATTTCGGAGCCTTTTTGTCTTGGGTTTAGTTTTTTTTTAATTGTATTCTTTAGGAATTTTGCCTGTTGTGTCCGGACTTGTGTTCAATTAAAATGATTAGCCATGTTAAAAGGCTTATTGATTTATGGATGACCGAAGACTTCAGCAAAAATGAATTGTAATTCATGCATTGTATGACTTTCTGAAAAATGGCTCTAATGTTTTTTTTTTCCTGATATCCCTTGAATAGGCTATCTTTAACGAGCTGTGCAAAATATTGGATCCAGGAAAGCCTTCATTCACCCCAAAGAAAGGGAAGGCCTGTATAGTTATGTTTGTTGGTCTGCAAGGTATGTTGTTACTCACCTTGCAACTATTACTATCCCATTTTTCGTTGCAAATCTAAAGTCAATCTTGAATGTAAAGGTTCATACAAATCTTGAGCATTTGTTCTTCTGTTCTTGGCATCTATTCTAATTCTAACGTTTGGTTTGTTGGATGATGATTTCCTATTAGCATCAGTTTTGATGTTTTTCTATTGTATACTTCATCTCGGTTTTATTTTCTGACCAAATACTTGATTTTAGGGTCGGGTAAGACCACAACGTGTACGAAATATGCTTACTACCATCAGAAGAAGGGGTGGAAGCCTTCCCTCGTCTGTGCAGATACATTCAGGGCCGGTGCATTTGACCAGTTGAAACAGAACGCGACGAAAGCAAAAATCCCCTTTTATGGAAGGTACGATTTCTATTGCTGTAATGATTTTTCTCCTTCTGAGTACACTGGAAAAGAAGCTTCCCATGTTTTTTCTTGCCTTAGTAATTTGATGTGTCCAACATAATTCACAGCTATACAGAGTCTGATCCGGTGAGAATTGCTGTCGAAGGAGTTGAAAGATTTAAAAAGGAAAACTGCGATCTCATAATTGTTGATACCAGTGGACGCCACAAGCAGGAAGCTGCTCTCTTTGAAGAGATGCGTCAAGTTTCTGAAGCAATAGTACGCTCACTCTATTTTCCTTCTCAATCTTTTTTCGTTTTTTTGGATTATACACTAACGGTGACTCATTGTTTTAAACATTCAGAAACCAGATCTTGTTATATTTGTCATGGATAGCAGTATCGGTCAAGCAGCCTTCGATCAAGCTCAAGCTTTCAAGCAAAGTGTAGCAGTTGGAGCTGTGATTGTGACTAAAATGGATGGCCATGCTAAGGGAGGCGGTGCCCTCAGCGCGTAAGTAATTTTTACGGGTCATCATCTATTTCCTGAATCGAAACACATAATGTTCTAGAAGAATATGTCTGATTTTTATTGGGACGTACGCGGAAACCATTTATATTACAACCTTAATTGTTGAAACAAGGCTTATACTTGTATCTCGTTTGCAGGGTTGCAGCAACTAAGAGTCCTGTTATCTTTATCGGGACAGGAGAACACATGGATGAATTCGAAGTATTCGACGTGAAGCCTTTCGTTAGCCGTCTTTTAGGTTAAAATCTATCGTGCTATAAATTAGCAAAAATGTTTCTTCGGAATGATTCGAATGTGTAATGGTAATATCTCTACTGTTGGAAACACAGGCATGGGTGACTGGTCTGGATTTGTTGACAAGATTCACGAGGTTGTCCCAATGGATCAACAGCCCGAGCTCATTCAGAAGCTTTCAGAGGGCACATTTACGATTAGGATTATGTACGAGCAGTTTCAGAATCTACTCAAAATGGGCCCTATTGGTCAGGTTTGTACATTGCCTTTCTTTACTCATTGAGAGAGAGAGAGAGAGTACAAATGATCACCAATTTAGCATAATTTTGCTTCCAAAATGACCCCATAATTTGTTTGATATGGAGGATGAGGGATATGAAATCTTCTGAACAAGTCGAATCTGTTCGGTTCGATGAATTTGATATATTCCTAGGTCGATAAACGCAGTTGTTGCATAATTATCTCGGATTTGTGTAGGTGTTCTCTATGCTTCCAGGGTTTAGCCAAGAGATGATGCCAAAGGGGCACGAAAAGGAAAGCCAAGCAAAGATCAAACGATACATGACGATAATGGACTCCATGACTAACGAAGGTGTTGGAAATAAAATTATATAAATTTAAAGTATGATACACATTACACTCCTTTAAAGCTTAAGTGGTCATCAACCTGGTATCAGAACTAATGCCCAAGAGAACATGGGTACGAATCTCCACAACCACCCATTGAATGAAAATTTCACGTCTAAGCTTAGATAAGAAAGAAATCAGCATAGACGTGATGGACCGTGTTGGAATTAAAATATATAAATTCAATGTATGATGCACACCCTTCAAGCTTAGACTTGTAGGTAAAGTGGTCATCAACAGAAGGCAAGCATTATAACCCATAAAATACCTGCAGAATTGGACAGCACGAACCCGAAGCTGATGAACGAGTCCCGAATAATGCGTATAGCTCGAGGTTGTGGCCGTCCAATCAGAGACGTGATGGACATGTTGGAAGAATACAAGAGACTGGCCAAGATCTGGAGCAAGATGAAGGGTCTCAAGATTCCGAAGAAGGGAGACATGAGCTCGTTGTCCCGCAACATGAACGCGCAAAACATGAGCAAAATGCTTCCCCCGGCGATGCTGAAGCAAATGGGAGGATTGGGCGGCTTGCAGAGCCTGATGAAGCAAATGGGCTCTTCCAAAGATATGATGGGCATGTTCGGCGGCGGCGACAAGTAATTAAGAGGTTAGTTACCATTGTATTGAATTATTCCGTGTAGGGTTCCTTCCCCCCATGTTATATGCATTTTCTTTGGGTCAATTATCATATACTGAAATGCACGTTACTATCCTACGCTCTTTGTATTGCAAGAAATATTCCATTGTGTTGTCTAAAACTTAACATTGTACCCGACCAGTCAGAGGGTATAAACGGCAGGTAGCGGGTGATTAAATAAACCACGAGCGTGTTTTACACTATTTACAAATCAGAGTGGTTTTTGTGCTTAGTTTTTAAACCACGGGTGGGTTTAGTTTAGGTGTGTGAACAAGCCGAGCTCAGCTCATTTTTTGGGCTCGAAGCTCGTTGAGTTGAGAGCTCGAGCTTTTTAATAAAAAAAATTTTAAAAATTCAAAAATATTGAAAAAAGAAAAGCTCGCTTCGAAATTTGGGCTCGAGCTCGAACCAAGCTTTACTCATCGTGCTCGTGAGCCCGCTCAACTCATATTTCACCTGTAGGTGGGTTATATGCAAGTAAGCCCATTTTTTTTTAAAACAACGCAAGTTCAATTTAAAGTTACTGAAGTGAAACAGTTAAGCTTCATTCTCAACTCCTTTTTTTCCTCTTTTTTTTTTTTTTTTTCTAACTGTACAAATTCTATATCATAGTGAGCAGCGCCAAAGCCACGAGCACAGCTCGAAACATCGGAAACCGACCCGACCCAAGAGCCCACTTCGAGCCCGAGCTCGGGACCAACCCTCTGAACCCAACATCATACGAAACACTCCCATCGGCCTTAAAAAGTCCAAAGTTCCTCTCCGAGGTGGGCCCGGGCTTAGAATTCTCGTTAAACAACGCAAACACGTAAGCCTTCACCACCCTCCTCGGCCTGTAAGGAGTCCCCTTTTTCTTCATCAGCTTCTTCCTCAGATTCCTGTTGTAAGCCCTCGCGTTCTCCACGTTCGCACCGGCCTCGTTATCGTCCCCCTTCGAAGCCCAGCCTGTCTCCGACACGATCACCTCCATCCTCGGGAAACCTGCCCTCTCCAGAGCCGCGTAGGAAGCGTCCACCATGGCGTCGAACATGTTGTCGTAGCGAAGCTTCGTCTTCGCGTCGTAAATCCCGGGATTTTTTTTGAAGAGGGCGTAGTTCAAATCTATGTGGCTCGGGTCGCTGATGTAAGCGAGGAACGGGTACGCGTTTATGTAGAAAGGCGTGCGAATCCCCGCGAAGAACTGTAATAACGGCCTCATGTAGGGGAGCACGCTCTCCTTAAACGCCCCCGCGGAGGGGGGGAAAGTGACGGCGAAGACCGCCTCGGAATGTGGGCTCGAGACCTCGATTTCCCCGGCGAGGTTTAGGGCTCGGAGGGCGCTGTGGACATTTTTCACCGCGGGGACCAATACTTCCCATAATTCCAAATCGACCCCTCCTAATATCTCGTTTCCCACGGCTATGCCGGTGATGGAGGTCCCCGGGTAGAAGGGCTCCACGTTCTCCTTGATCCACTGGACCGCGGAGTCCTGGCTAATGCTGATTTCGGTGAGGTGCTCGTTCCCGAGCCCGACGATGATATCGATTCCCGAGCCGTTGAACGCGGAGAGGACCCGGTGGTCCGCGTCGTAGATTCGTATGTTCTTGATCTTGTTGGCTTGGAGGAGGGTGACGACGCTCTCGGGGGACGGGATGTTGTCGGCGATTCGGCCGTAGTTTACTCCGTATGTTCCCGTGAAAGCTCGAACAACTGGAATTTACGAGATAAAAGTTAGAGCCATATATATATATATATTGTGTAATAATGAGAATTAAGATTAAGACGAGATTAAGAGAAATACCATGAGACAATGGGGAGGATACGAGGAGCAAGAGGCAGAGAAATGAGGGAAAGAAGAATTTCATAATGTTGGAGATGGAGAAGATATATGGACCATTTCGTTCATGGATAATATTAGTGTTAATAGCAGCGACAACAAATAAAAATTGAAACTTCCTTGCACCTTGGGTTTTGGGAGATTGTGATCAAAATCATGGGAAGATTCCAAACCTGAACTCAAAGATGAGTTTAATTTTTCTCTGGGCTTTACGTTGATTCGGTTTGTGGGTTAAGGAATGAGATTCCTAGCTTTTTCATCACCTTCAAAGCTATGCCTTTTTTTCTTTCTTCTTGAGGATTCTTGATCCAATGTTGTCTGTCTTTATTATGTATTTTTGAATACTATAATCATCAGAAAGACCTCAATGTGTCCATCTTTTTACCGAAGATAAAATCAACATTAACACAAGCACCAAAGCCGCTGATGTTCCCGGCAGGAAAACAACTACCTATTACATAAAAAAAAAAAAAAACACACCTAATACATTGAAGAAAAGTTACATCGAATCCAAGTTCACAAAGATAAAACAGATACACATATAACAAAACACTACAGAAAGTCAACGCCTCCATACTTACTTACTAGCAACACGTTATTACACTCTTCTCAGCAGCTAATCGGAGAAGGAGACGGATGGTGACGTGGCGAAACCGCGGGCCCCCGCTCATTCACCTTCTGACCGTTTTCCTCCATCCCTTCTTTCTTCTCCTCATCCGCGGGCTCCTTCTCGCTCTTCTCCTCAACTGCATCAGCTGTTGCTGCTTCCTTGTCTGAAACACCTTCATTAGTTGTCTCCTTCTCCGGGGGTGCCTCGTCATTGGCCTCTTGTTTCCCGGGCTCCACCGCCTCCTCCTCCTCCTCGTTCTTCTTCGTGTTGGCCTCCTCTTCAGCTGTTATTGCCACCTCATCCCCTTTCGCCTCCTCGGGACCATCTTTCTTGTCTCCATCTTCAGCTTCGGCATCGGGCATTTCGGTTTCCTTCTTCTCCTCAGCAGATTCCTTCTCTTTCTCTTTATCTTTCTTGGTGAGTGAAGATCTTCTTCCCTTCTTCTTAGGCTGTTCGATATCTTTAGAGGGAGGAGAAGCTTTCACCTTCTCGCTGATCCTCGCGGATCTTCTCGGGGTTTCCCCGGTGCCCCAATCGAATTCGGACACCGCGGGATTCCCGGGATTCGCCTTAAGATACTGCTCGAGCTGCTTTCGGTTGCTGATTTCCTCCCCGGTGGGGGCGATGAAGAGGACCTCGCTCTTCTTCGGGTTATTCGGTAAATACTGCCACAATATTTAATGAAGAGGAAAACTCAAGGATGATGTTTTTCCCAGGAAATTCATTTTTTTTTTGTAGTTAGAGAAGCCCTTAATTTGTGTAAATCTTCGATTCAGCGAAGGTAGTGATAAATAGTTTTTGGAAAAATTAAAAAAAAATTAAGGGAGTTAAACGAAGCAAAACCCCCCAATAAGCTCTCAAAAAAAGTTCTATTACAGTAAAGGCCCTAAACAGTCGGCAACTACAACTCGCTATTACAGAAAAATCATCGCAAGATCAAATTTTGCAGAAGAAAAATAGGGAAAACGACGAATTTCAGCGAATAAACGCATAAAAATAGAAAAAATTGAAGGAAAGGTACCATTTTTTTCCATGAACCAGGCGCCGGTAGCTCCACCGACACGACGTCGTCACCGGTTTTAGTCGCCGACATCGCTTTTCGCACCGCCGAGAAGAAAAAAAACACAAAATTAGTACGGAAGCCGAATTAGAAGGGGGGAAATAAGCAGTTGAGTCACACGTTACCAGCTTCGATTCTCGTCTCCCACTAGCAGAAAGTGCAGTTATCGCCGAGTTTTTGTTTCTGGAGATAATGCTTGAACGATATTTTCTATTATTATTATTATTATATATTAAAAAAGGAAAAGAAAAACAAAGTAATAAATAGATGGACACGTTACATGTGATCTCGCGGATTTGAGTGACCGTTGATTGCAGTTCCCCATCGTCTAAAATATCTTAATAGCATTATAGAGTATTATTTCCTTTTTCTTTTTTGCTGTTCATAATTCCATTTAATACATTTCGTGGTTGCTTATTATAATATATTTTGCCCAACATTAATGTATAGAATAATTTAAATATGTAAAAATTAAAATCGTCCCAAGCCAAACTATGGCACACGCGTCAGAGAAGATTTCAGTGGTCCGGTTTTAGTTTTTATCAATATCCCGATCTATGTAATAAGCTTTAAATTATGGCAAACTTTAATGAGCTCCACGCGCCGTTGTACGCGTGCAGGCACCTTCTAGTTTAATACCGTCAGTACGTGACATGCACGCTCTTCAAATCGGCTTGGGAACGGAAAGGTCAAGTGCTGAAGCGGTGAGAATCTGGATAACGTTCTTGAAATGGTTGTCTTAACTGGATTGGAGGATGAGCGGTTTCAAGTCCGCTCGAGGAATTATTAAATAGTAAAAGGGCGTTTACGAAAAAAAATTGATGCTTTTTCGTTTGTTTTTGGACCCTCTTCCTCTAGGCCTAGGCGGGTCGGGCCCATGACGGGTTATGAGAATCGGTCTTGGGCTTGGGCTTGGGCTTGATACATTTGATCTGGGCCTTTCAATAAATGCCCTAACTTCGAAGCATGATATCTCCAAGCTATAAACATATTTATATTACTATATTTTAAACTTTTTTAATTTTAGTATCATATTATAATTTAAAATTTATTTATATATTAATTTAAATATTTTAGGTACGATGTTTGGCTACTCATAGGTCAAGAGGAGGCCTTAGGGACCTTGTGGCTTAGGTCGTGGGATCGAATCCTCCCTCTCACTATTTTCTTGAGTAATCCTTATGAGTTTTGTGGCCCGTGACTATCGTTGTCAATTGGATTTGGGACGTATTCACCTGGGGATTAATCTCACAACTGGAGTGTGTGGGGTAATTAAGTCTCAGTCAGTTTGTGTGGCGTAAGCCCACACCAATATTAAGAGGCTAGCTCCGATCGAGTCGAGATACTAAAAAAATGAATCGTATTCGTTTCTGTACTTTGTTTTATTTTCCAATTATGAGGATATAATAATAGTTAATAAAAGTCCAAAAAGTTGAAATTGTAAGTAATCAAAATGGTAAAATAAATAGAAAAATAAAAGGAAAAAACACTAATTATACATGACATGACAGACTGATTAGTTTTTAAACTCCAAAGTCAAAAACTTGCATGAGTCTCATTCACGTGTATATATATATATATATATATATATATATATATATATATATATTTACAGGCACAGCAGAACATATCCCACGCAAATCATCGAAAATGCCTCCATTAATATACTCAAGATTTCTAGCACCGTTGAATGAATCCAATTCGCCGGAGACTCTTCAGACAACAGAATCAAGAAGCTGCTGCGAGTGGAGGCCAGTGAGATTCTTGCGGAGAAAATGACGGCAATGCGTTTCCGTAACTGATTTTGTGCTGCTGAGCTTCCACTGCTAATTGCTCGTCTTCTTCTTCTTCGTCCTCCGCGTCCCACAGAAATCGAGCATACGAAGCCAACACGTAACTTCAAAGATATTTTGAAGTGTAAGATGAAATTCAAGAAATCCCAGGAAGTTCTTGCAAAGTTATAAACATTATAAGAGTAACCTCGTCGATATTTTCCTCGGTCAAAAAATACTCTTAAGAGTCAGTTTGGTTTAAGGAAATTATTAGGGAAGGAAAAACAAAAGAAAACAAACAACTATGTTAATTGATTCAGGAAATAGACTAAGGAAAGAAAAAATGCAAAATTATATAATTAGGTCACTAAGTATTCAAGTTTTCGTTTTTGGGTCACTATGTTTTGATAATTGCAAAAGTAGATCACTGACTTTGTATGTCAAAACAATTTTGGGTTATATTTTCGATTTTAGGTCACTGAGTATATATTTTTTCGATTTTGGGTCACTAAGTATACATGTTTCATTTTTGGGTCATTATGTTTACAAAGTTAGTTACCAAATGGGTGACCCGAAATTAAAAAATCTATATACTTAGTGACCCAAAATCGAAAAATATAAACTTAGTGACCTAAAATTGAAAATATGAACCAAAATTGTTTTAACATACAAAGTTAGTGACCTTCTTTAGAAATTATCAAACATAGTGACCCAAAAACAAAAACTTCGATACTTAGTGACCTAATTTTATACTTTCCCCAAAGGAAAAAATAAAGAAAATCTAGCATAAATTTACAGTTAAAATTAAACAACAGTAATTTCTTCGCCAAAAGATGAGGAAAACAGAAGAAAACTTATTAAACGTATTTCTTCTCAAATTTTCTTTTCCCAACTACTTTCTCGAATCCAAACAGAGCCTTAATCCCACTCGAGGAATTGATTCGTTTCATTTCTCACCAAGCAAGATTTGAAAAATATCCTCGAAAAAATGCATGTAAGCTTTGACGATAGCAATGAACACACAAAGACGAGTATCTTAAAAAGGGGTTCTTTCTTCTTACCAATCATTGGGGTCGGATTTAACGGCTTGATCGAAGTAAGCCTCGGCTCTTACAGCATCCTTCTGCGTCTGCCAGATCAGATCGGCATAGAGAGACATTACACTGCCGTCGTTTGGATCGGACAAAATTGCCCTTTCGCAGTACTCCTCCGCCTTCACAAAGTCTCCCTTCACCTAAGAGAACACACACACAAAGGAATGAACTTTATAACAGCTATATTCCTCGTTAAAGCTTCGAACATAGTGCTAAAAAAATAGCCTTTCGTTGATCAGTCTTTTTAGTCAATAGTCTTAATTTTAATAGTAATTTTGTCATTTTTTCACTATATAACTGAGAACCCACATTGTCACAACAGGTGGAGACTAGTGAGTTTCTCAGCTGAGAACACATTATATAGCTGAGAACCCTCACTGTTAGAGTGTGTTCTTAGCTATACAACGGTTTCTCAGCTCTGAAGTTAAATTGATGATTCGCGTTCAATTGAGGGTTCCTTATTAAAACCAATTGGTGTGAGGAGGATGACCTATTTGATTTATATATTGAGTCTGGTGAAGTTAATCTTTCGATTTACGACAAATAATCTCAACAATTAGCTAAAAAAAGTTGTAATAAAAATTCAAAATTGTGATATATTACTTGGATGAGTGCCTACACAACCATTATTCTACGCCCCGCTTAGAGTTTAATCACATAGGACATTACTATGAGCTCGGTTAGTAAGGTCTGTTGAGATTATTTGTCCAATTTGAGAAATTAACTTCGTCCGACTCAATATATAAATCTAATAGGCATCTCTTCTTATCACCACAGGATGCTATTTTTTAAAAACATGGACAGCCTAAATTATCTCATGTAATAGGCAGTGATATGATATAAAAGAAAAAAGAAAAACAAAAAAAGAAAAAAAAAAAAGATTACCTCTTTTAAGAACTTAGCATAATTAGCCAGCAACAAGCTATTCCCAGGGTTGGCCTCAATCATCGTCACGTAATACTCGTCCGTACTCTCAAACCACCCCCTCCCACCGCCGCCGCCGCCATTCCCGCCTCCTCCACCGCCGCACATCCCACCATTCCCGCCTGATTCGCCGCCTACCGAGCCTCCGACCACCGCCACGCAGACCTCCTCCTCCTCCGGCATGAAAGCGGGCTCCACGTCTTCTCTTATCGTCCTCGCGGAGACGGGCGTCGACGGAAGCCTCAAACTTTTCTTCTTCTTCTTCGCCTTGCTATCCGAATCGAACCGGCTCGACCCGATCCGGGTTTCCTCGCCGGAAGACATGGAGAGGCAGAACGACCGGGTTCTCGGCAGCTGGGCAAGGGTTTCGGACTCGGGCGATGAAACCGACCCGTTTGTGCCGTTGGCAAACCATGAATTCAGTATCGGAGTCGATGAACTTCTGAGGAGCATCGCAGTGATGATTGCTTTTGCGCCGTGAGATTTTTCTTTTTTTTTTCTTTAAATAAATGGAATTTGGTGGAGAATGAATGAGGACACTGTCGCTAAAGGGTGTATTGTGGGCTGCGTTCGTTGGGATTGGGAATTGCAGGGTTTTTATAAGAATAAAATATTTACTATTATGATTTGATATTTTAAAATAATAACACCGCACATGCGGGGACCAAACGGTAAATATGAAACAAAAATATCCTTCCATGTTGTATCTTGATGGTGGACGATATTATTTAATTTTCTTTCAATTTTAGTACAACTGTAATAAAAATCCAACGTTGAACCAAACATTTCCATAAAGAATCGTTTTTTAATTGGGCAATAAAACCTTGAATCAATACACAAAAGTTAGAATACCATATTGGGTTACACCAAAAAGGATTAAGATTGATTTATGGTTGAATTGGTTTTCAAGATAAGAATGAATTGGTTCGTTAAAAGTAGGGAAAAAAATTGGCTTAGATAGAAAAATATATAGGGTTACTTTGAGAAATGAAAGAACTTGAAGGGTTTGATTGCAAAATGTGAAGCACTTTTTTGCTAGATAATAATTGAAGGGACCATACATAAATATAAAATCATATCAAAATGTTTGTTCACGTGAACGTTACTTAGGTGGCCGAATGAGGCGCCGTAGATTGGAGCAGTTGAGGGCCCATTTATCACAATAACTTCGTCTCCATTCTACGCCCAATCATATCTTTAAATGCTATTGATGTAAAAAAAAAATATCAATACATGAATATTTTGATTGAGCTATTGCTTGGCATAAACATTTGGCGAAATAATCCAAAATTATTTCTCAAAATTAACTTAGAAAACTTAAATTTATACATCCCTATACAATTTCAAGCCACTCATAAAAAACGTATTTTTACATATTAAATTTCGGACAAAATATTTAACTATTATCTTATATAAATCATGCTTCATTAAATTAGTGTAAATACTTCCGTTGAATTAAAGATGCAAAATTCCATTTAATTGATGGGAAATTGAATGATGCATCAATTTGAGGGGCAATGCGTGTTAACTTTATATGAGCAGTAAACTTTGGGCAAAGTGATGTCGGCCGTTGGTTTTAAGCTTCTAACAGATTCATTTGTTCACTGGCCATTAATATCGAGCCACGAAGATCCATTGAAAATGACTCGTTACGGGAATTGAAACGCGGGTAGCGACAGCGATTTCATCGAGTATTTCATACCCAATTAAGTTATGGAATATAGCATATAGCGACAAACATTTGATCTTATATGTGTATGTGACTGTCGTCTGTTTGTTTGGCTTTCAATCTTGTAAGAATCTTGTTTTTATAAATATACAACGATAACAGATAAAATCATTGATTATGAGTCTATAAATACAAATGCTTCACTATTTAGGTGGACGAGAAGAAGGGCTGGAGATATATATATTTATATATATATATATATATTTTAAAATGGGATTATTATAACTTGAATGTGATGGCTGTTTGAATAAATAAGATAATAAAAGACAATGCCAAAATGATATTTCGAAACCCTGAGACCCCACCGATCAAGACTTTTCATTCAGCTTCTATGGTGGAGAAGTATTAAATTCTTAATGATAGTTCTATTTTATTGCAAGTTGCGGAGCCTTGACGAAGACAACCTCGTCCACTAGGATACGTTATATGATCTCCGTTGTTGTATCTAAACTCAACATGGAATTATGTGTAAGCACAGAGGCTCATTGAAGTCTTTGTATATCCAAGATTTTATACTACAAGAAAAATATCTCATATGACATTATATATCTTATTTCTAGTTTTAAGCCAATCTTGAAGATGTTGGATTGACATAACAATCAAGATTACCACATATTACATTTAGATTGATTGTTACACTTACATGCAATGTGTCGTTCAAGAATATTACTTTACCTTATATAATTCATATATCGTCGGGGAAGGTATCCCATAATGTCATCATAACCTCCACACTTTCTACTAAGTGACTGAACCCAGAGTTTGATCTTATTGGGGTTCAAATTAAATAGGAACAAATACTTGGCACTCCTAGACGAACATATGGCTTTTTTTAGTATGTCAAAGATAAGATTTTGAAATTATTTGACTATTTTGGTATTTATATAAAGCTAACATTAAAAAAAATTCAGTGGGATCACTTGTTGTAGCTTCGCCTATGTTAATACTCATGCAGTCTCAAACGAATATGAAGTTTACTGTCGGTTATGGGGCAATTACGATTTCAAACGGATTAGTCCTCCTGATTTTTATCCGTCTCAAGAGATCAACCGTCGTAGGATTTGTGATTAAGCCCCTCAAGGGAAATTACTTCGTCCCTCCTCAATAATTCTGCAATAAAAACCAAGTAGATTAGATTCAACATCTCATGTTCATGATTCAACTTTTGGGTAAAAATTAATGAACCTCATCATTGGAAATAAAATATTCCTAAATTTAAAATACGAAAAAAAAATCCACGTCTCTATAAAATTAAAATATGACACACCCTTCAAACTTAAGTTTTTGGATGAATTATTCATTAAACACAGTGTCAGATTCCTGACCTCAAAGTAGTGGGTACGAATACTCACCACTATCATTAAATGAAAATTTCATTTAGACGTTTAGGCTGTGTTTGGAACGAAGAAAGTAGTGTAGCAATGAAAATTGAAGAGAAAATGATTTTCATAAGTTTTTTTTCAATTTCCTTACCATTTGGTGAAGAAATGAGTTTTCTTTAGTTTAAATATAAATTTCATTAGATTTTCTTTTTCCCTTATATATTTTTCAATCAACCAAACATAAAAATTAATTTTCCTTTTTCATTTCATTTTTCTTTCCGCGAAGAAAAGAAACCATACACAACCCTAGATAAAGAAAGAAATGAAACGCAAATTCCGGGTTTCAAGCAATATTGTTTCTGCACAAAGTTCTTACAACAAGCCATAAAATTTACAAAGAAAAAAAAAGAAAATTTACAGGTTAGAAATAAATAATTTGTCGATTAATGCGATCCCTTAGAATCCCACTGTACAAAGCCAAACGATTTGCAGGCATTTTGCAGCATTCTTCACAAGACTTTTCATATCCGCCGTAAGTATCATTATTATTCTTGATAACACTCTTACATGGCTTTCCGTGATCTCTCACGTCCTCTGCAAAATGAACCCTTTTCTTCTTCATCTGCTGTTTCTCTTTATCCCTTTCCCTGTTGTTACCTGCTAGCACATATTAACGATATTATTTCATGTTCTTACACGTAATTGACTTTTTTGGTCTCAGTTATCTTAAATCTTGTGGGCTTTGCACATTTTTTTTTCTTTTATTACCGGAAGACAAGCATGATCTGAGGACGACGCGTTTTCGATGTGGGATAGAGCCGTCTTCAACATTGCTTGGTCTTCGTAGAAGATATTTATCTTTGTGGAGAAGGTCGAAGAGGATCACAGTGCCTGCAGAAATAGCCATGGCTGTGGCCAATACTAAACCTTGAGAAGTCATCAACAGCGTCGACGATCTTAATTATTTTTACACACACATATATATATATATATATGATAGGGAAATCAATGTGATGGCGTTAGGAGAAAGGCACGAACAAAGATGATATATACTTATTATATAATAGAAGAGATAGAGTGGTAGTAGGTGTTATCATTGGACGTTTTCTAGTAGAATTAGGTAATATTTGGAAATTGAAAGAAGAGAGAGATTTTCATGTTCTTCACAGGGAACAACTTGACTTGAGGTGGGTAGTTTAATTTGAAATTATGATTATTAGTTTTTATAAATTTCTTGTGGTGGAGAAGAAAAGTCAAGAACTTCCATAGGTCTTCGAGGTGTGCCCACAAAAATCAAAGGACCATGCTGCTTTCTTGTGCAGTCAATCAACTTGTTGGTGCTCCTTGCATAATTAAATATTCACAACAATTATAGTTTAAAAATAATAGAAGAGAATAATATAAATATATATAATACAAAATTATAAATTCTTGAAGCCCATGACCTTCATAGCAAAACCTCGTGATTTGAACGGGATCATGCAGCTACATGGGCTTTTTTTTATTTTGAAAAGAATAGCAAATGAAAGTTTGGACCTTTCAATTGATATTTGTATATGTAGATGAAAGAATAACATGGTCCATAATGTTTAGTTTTCTTTTATATATTCCCTTAAGTGCTAATAATGATGTCACATGATTAATTAAATTTCCGTTATTATCTACATTCAAAACGACAGCTAGCGTGAGTAAATTGGAGAAATAAATCGTAACTGAGTATATCATCAAATAATTCTATGTTGGTGAATATATATAGATATATATATATATATAATAAATAAAATACGTATGGTTTGGCATGTATTCAGCTCGTGTCATCCCTCGGTTTTTGTGGGCAAGTTGCTTATCTATACCTCTCGAACCCTCAAATAAAATATCGTCCCATTCAAAATATACATTCATTTATTTTCAATGAAATGACACTTATTTATCTTTCTGAAAAATATCCAAATTAACAACACCACCAACAACAACAACAATAATAATAATAGTAATAATAATAGTCATTGACGCCTATCATAACTCATAAGTTAGATTAAATTCAGTAACTGATAAATAAACAGACAACACTCGGCTGTCACGCATGTGGTCTCAAATATCAATATATAGACCATTGTTGTATACATGTCTATATATATATATATATATATATATATATATATATATATATATATATATGATTATGAAGGTCATTTTCTTATTGTACTCTTCAAGCGTAATAATCATGTCATCCAATTATTTTAGATGATAAATTAAAATTAGGGTTTGATCGCAGCCGGCGTTCATCAAGAGATGTCACTAAATTACAGTTATAATAAAGAGATTATGTGTAATAAAGGTAACTTTGTTTCGAACTAACGTTTCAAAGCATCAATAGATGGGACCCGATTAGCTAATTCATCAGATATTTATTTAAAACTCATTATCATAATTATAATTTCCGTCGGCTCTCTTTATACAGCAAAGAATTAGCCTACATGCAATAACGATTATATGATTAATTGTATGTCCTTTCCACATTATATATGGAAGGATAATTGTTCCAAATGTAGCCAAGCAACAAGTTAAAAACGAAATAAAGTATTAAGGATAATCGGTTTATATATGTTCTATTATTCTTTTTAGTAAAAATAAATAGAAATTGATTTGATATGTGGATGGGTCGCAATACTTCTAGAAAAAAATACATCTATCCCAATACTAATTCAAAGGCACAAAGAAGACTGTTATCATAAAACTATCACAGCAGCCAAACCACATAGACAGACATCAAGGGCTCATTAATTGTACGATTAGCAATAATTATATAGTCAATAGCAAATAGTTTATTTGAAAGTAAGGCTGCCTCATTAATCATTATTAATTAAGGAAAGCCACCTCACCATTGTTATATATAAAACTATATGTATTCTATCAGCAAGCTGGACCACATTTCTAATATATTTCATGGGCAAGCGGTAAATATACAAACTTTAGCTACCACCACAAAACCTTAATGCAAAGTGCAATTTTTTAACAAGAGTACAACAAACTCCATGGCATGTCGCAGAACAATCTTTGTCCCAAAGGTCACTATTAACCGTTTTCCCAAAATTGTATATTCTTTACTAAAGTTTCATATCGTGTAATGTAAGTGGTGAATTTCCACGTGAACGTCATGTGTTCGAATCCAGTTGGACTCATTTTCGGCGTATGTGTAGGCTTGGGATGAGAAGCACAGATCAAAACAATCAGTGCCCTTGAAGTCGGGATCATCTCACAACCGATGTTTAGATTCAGATTCGCTTCCTATTGAACTTAATCGAAGTGTGTGGATTACGATGGTGTATAATTGTATACTCTAACGGATGAAAAAAAAAAAAGTAATGTTCTTTTATAAAGCTTGACACCGAACACTTCGAAGTTCCGTCACCTTTTTTTTCGGGTTAGGAAAGGTTAAGTTTGAAAGAATCTAAACTTCACTGTCGGCTATGGGAGGTCCCCGGCTTTTCCAGCGGAACTATTTCTCTCTGGTTCATCATGTGACTTATACCCCAAATTTGACAAACAACACATAATTCGAACTCGGGACAAAGAGAAATTCACCCTCCCAACCGCTATGCTGCCAGCAAATCAAGAATGTATTTCCTTAAGAGGGAGACAATGTAATAACTATTTGATTTATGATCCTTGACGACACTAAAAAAAAGAATATTCATTACACACAACTAATGGAGAAGATACTTAATTTGAGTCGTGTGAAGTATCTAATCTTAGCTTAGACATATAGCACTCGCAGTTGATAGCAGTGGGGCCAACTGTAGGGAACTGGAGCTACCTACCAGAGATAACATGCTTAACCCTCTTCATATAAATACTCTCATCTTCTGCATTTGTTATTAAAACTCTAGTGATCAGTTTCTTTCATTTTTTTTTTCTTTTTTCAAAATTCTCTCTGATAAGAAAAGAAAAAATCAAAAGAATAATGGTACAGCCCAAAAAGTATAGAGGTGTCAGACAACGGCACTGGGGTTCTTGGGTGTCAGAGATTCGACATCCTTTGCTGTAATGAAATAATATTATATCTTGACTTTCGACACAATATGCGCACAGTGTTTTTTAGTTCATATATTAAGAAAGAGATGACATTCACAGACACACACCATGCATGTAGAGAAAGAAAACCCTAATTAGGTTTTTCTCGAATTGTTCACATTTTCTTGATTTTCATTGCAAATTTGTCTTTGTTTGTTTGTAGGAAGAGAAGAATATGGTTAGGGACTTTCGAGACCGCAGAAGAAGCGGCGAGAGCCTACGACGAGGCTGCGATCTTGATGAGCGGTAGAAATGCGAAGACGAATTTCCCAGTTGTGCCTAACAATAAAGAAATAATTGGAGATTATAACAACAACTCCAACAGTGTTAGAAACACTAATAAAAATGTCTCCACGGGGTCTTCGAATTGTGTTTCTTCGAAGAAGCTCTCCTCGGTTGTACTTAGTGAGAAGCTGATGAAGAAATGCTGCAAATCTCCGTCTCCTTCTCTGACATGCTTGAGGCTAGACACCGAGAAGTCCCACATAGGCGTGTGGCAGAAACGGGCCGGGTCGAGATCCGATTCTAAATGGGTCATGACCGTGGAGCTCGGAAAGAACGATGAAGATCCGTCACCTTCAGTTGCAGAAACAACAAGCCCTCGTTTTGTGAATAATAATCATCCGACGGGTAATAATGGTACGAGAGATGGAATCAATGAAGAGGAAAGGATTGCTTTGCAGATGATTGAAGAGCTTCTCAACATGAATTGAAATATATATTATTTGATTAATTATTGGCATGAATAAACAATCACTCGCGGTATATAATTATGGAAATTACTCTATTTTTTGTATTATTTTCCTTATGATGATATAGATGTTGTTAGTCATGATAGTTGCGTTATTACATGTGTGAAAATAATAAATCAAGAAATGTTACGTTCTTATTATTAGAATTGATCAAGGTGTGTGTTGTGTAAACTTTGAATCCCTAAAATTGGGAAAATATATAATGATAGATTTGAAAAGTCAATATCATGTGTTGATCATGCATATGTATGTATTGTCTCGTCTGAAACACATAATGTGATGTCTGTGCATTGCGGGGTAATGTAACATTGAATATACTTTATTATTACATTTAATTTGGTCCCATCTATTCCTGTAAAGAATGGTCCATTGCTTTGTGAATATCAATTCTTTCTTCAATTTCATCATTAATTTTTTTTCTTCTAATTTGTAGATTTGACAAGGCATTATAGAAAATTTATTTTTATGTAGGGACTATGTAGTTATTTGTGCAGTGTAATAGTCTAGTGCGCAAAGTACAAATGCAGGATGATCTCAAGCCAGTACTTGTTAACTGGAGAACATGTAAGCCAACTCTTGGAGATTTCTTCTTTTAATTTCCTTTTTTTCTTTACCACACTATCCTTTGATTTTGTAATTTTTTTCTTTTTGTCACAATTTCATTACAAATTAAAGTTTATGTGATTACCGAGATTTATTATTTTTCCCTATATATAGTTGCTATGAGATGCAGATATTTGTAACTAAAATTTATCCTTTGTATTTTTTCATTCCATATATGTATGTCCCCACAAATATTTTTTTTATATATGTACTTATAAATAATAAACATTTAAAATTAAAATTTTCATCTATTAAAAGTCATAAATTAAATAACTCTTATAATAATAAATAATGTAAATACTTTTATATATTAGAGCGCTTAAAATATATATAAAAAAAATGACTTTCTTTCTTGTAAACCCTACGCAATTATTATGGTGAATCACTTGCCAAATAAATAGACGTTAATCAATTGTTTTTTCGATAATTTATCAACTTGGGTGGATAATAATAATAACTAGTATTCCAGCACACTCACACGTGTGTGAATTTATATATTATTTTATATTTAGATTTATTATTTAAATAAGTTGTATTTATATATTATTTTATATTTAGATTTATTACTTAAATAATTGAAAGTAACTTCCACATTTTTTTAATTTTAATTAATTATTTTAATCGTAAAAAAAAATTTGATTGGCTATTGAATTACACCAAATTGACGATTTTTAACTTTCTTTGGCCATTTATAAAAGAGTAAGATAATAATAATAATAATAATTAATAATAATAATGATAATAATAATATGATTGATATTATATAACGTGCACTTAGAGATTTAAACTGCACCATAAATGAGAAAGTTGCTAAATTAGGTAGAAGTCTTTCCTGTGTTTTCTTCGTGCATGTAACGAACGTGCTTAAAATAACATCTAAAATCGAGATATCGCTTTCCTTTTCACTTTCATTGGCCATATTAGTTCTGTACAAAATTTAATTAAGATGCCCATTTGCTGGTTATTTAATAAGCATTAAATTAAATGATGTTGATGCGAATACATAATGAGCACAGCCTATATCAATTTTTTAAATGGGTCTATTAATCTTGCTAGCAATTATATGATGTTTTCTTTCTTTTTCTTTTTTGTTTCAATTTTAATATACTTTTTCTACCATTATGATCGTGCTAAGGACAAGCAGTCTATTCTAAAAGCAACGAACTATATAAGCACCTGTTTATATGTAACAAAATGTCAATTACTTGGTGAAGCGACATTGATTCTCTATTTGATTTAATAAATATGACATAATGAGAACGATATTTAAATCGACCCATTTATGAACCCTTGTAATAATCATAGAAATTAAAAATAGACGGTTACGGAATCAATGTGTAACATAATTCATAATTAATATATCTGAACAATCCGTCCGGCAAACATATTCTTTAAAAACACACGAATAGACAACAAGGACTGAATTTTAAAATGGAGGTTAATTTTTTTTCTTCTTCCGTGGCACTATCAGATTTCTGACTTACGAGTTAGTAACGTACGGATACTAAGTTTTAAAATTGAGACAATTTTAAGAACATCATGCCGTCGAAAACCTATATCCTGAAATTGATTTGATTCTAAAACTTAAGGTCCTTGTATTGCAACACGGTAAATTAAGTCTCCTAAAACTACCAATTAGTATTTATTCGCATATAAGCAATTCCGACTCCACGTAGAATTTATCACCAAATTATTTGGTTTGTGCCAAGCACTTGTCGAAATTCTGAAAAAAAAAAGAGGTTCTCAACGCATTATATGTCCTTAAATTACAACTCCTTAAGTTGAGATCCTTCCCCAAACTTACCCTATATAATAATATAAAATTTCTTATATCTTGCATATGCTAACTATCACACCAATTTGTAATACTATCGCTGAGAAAAGTGGTTGTTGTGGAGCTTTTCAATGTGACGCAGACGCCCAAGAAACTTGATTACATTTTATAACCCTTTTCGATGACCCATTATATCTTATATTATTAAGATCATCAATGAGTTCACAAGAGTTGTTGGATAGGTTTTGTTTTATCTTTAAGTAAATGAAAATATCAAGATATATTTTGTGGCTTAGTTTGTTGCATCGTCTCTAATAATGTGCAACGCTTGTATATCAACATCATCAGGACATAAGATTTGTTGCAAATGTGTTTATTACTTAGCGCGCTCTCTCTCTCTCTCTCTCTCTCTCTCCCTCTCTCTGGACTTGGGCCTCCAATTTTCGGCACAAATGGGCCGAATAGATAATTGGGTTCACAAAGTATCCATTAAATAGGATAAATATCTCACGAGGAGAAGGTCCACCTTTAATCGGCCCAATAACCCTCAAGCCCAACTCAAAAGGCCCGCTTCCTCGACAGCGCCGGCGAAGCTTTTTCCAAACCCAGCCTCTCCACGTCAGATACGGCGGCGTTTCGCCTGTACGTACCAGGGGCGGTGCTCTTCGTCCACGTCATCGTCGGGCAGGTCGAACGGTGGCGCGGGGAGTGCACGCGCTGAGCATTCTTTTTTTTTTTTATCATCACCCATAAATTACAACGAATATTAAAAAATTGAATCAACGATGCATAATTTCACAACAGAGATTTTATTCACAATTGCCGCAATAATAGAATATTCTATTTTAACGATGAAAGTTGAACCAGGAAAGATCTAGCTTTTCGGATAGTTACAAAGTTTTTCGGTGTCTGCTCCGTACATGTAATAAATAAATAAAATAAAAGCTGCCATTGATGATTATCTGAGTCAGCAGCGTAGGATCTACGACTCTAAAGAAGCTACACCTGCAACAATCCACGTGGCAAACGTGGATCAAGCCTATATAATAAAAATCCAATCTTTCCTCCCCACCCATCATCATAGATTCTCTTCTTGAGAGTTCAATTCGATTATAAATTCTATTATTAGCATATATAGATACCGCGAGTTCGCTTTGAAATTCGAACTTCTTCCAAAAATAATGGAGAACGTATTTTGATTTTGATTTCATCCAAATACGAAAATAATTTTATCGTTTATTATTTGTTTAATTTTGAAATTCGATAACTGTCGATTTTATAAATCTACGCCTAACCAGTAATTAGTTTTCATAATAATAATAACAACAACAATAATAATAAAAACAAGAACATACAATGTCATGGTCGGCCCAGGCGATCTCACACACAAAAAAAAAAAATCACATTATAAAATCAATCTAAAAAATCTTGAATCTCTGGATAAAAAAAACACTCTCCACTCGAAATTAAAGCTCCACCGTTTTGCCCATAAAATCTGCCGCTGCTCGAAGATTTGTCGCTACTCTGCGGCCGCAACAAGATTCATCGCTCTCTTGTGTTTGCGTATCGTTGCGGTTGAAATGTGGATTTCGAAACTTAATGTTTACCAAATAATATATTTTAATTGAAAATTCAAATTTTGAAATTGATGATTTAAAATAACGTGATTTCGTTCCAATACATGAATCCAAAGGCATTAATCTTATATATAGATCCATCTCTCACATATCATTGTTTTCTCCGGCTCGTTCTCGTGTCGTCGTTGAGATAATTTCCTTCCAGAAGGGCAAAAATAGAAAAAGAGAAAATTTCCAAGGTCGATAAACTAACTTCACACAACTCAATATATAAATCAAATAGATAACTCCTTTTATCACCAGTTGGTTAAAAGAAAAAATACTTAATTTAGCATTTTGAATTTTAGATTTCACTGTATATTCGATTGAATTTCGGGTACACGCACCTCGAGTCATTGCCTTATTAGAATATCATTTGCTTCGCGTAATAAAAAAATTTAAATAAAATATTTGGACAAATGTAATATGGCGAAGTGGGTAACTAAAGTACCTAAATATCTCGGAACAACGATAAACAATTTAACGATGTTGATATTTCTTTTCTCCTGTTTATTTTTTTTCTTATTGATTAATTAGATTAGGTCAAATTTGATGTCCTAACTACCCAAATTAAGAGTCCCTTTGGGCAAACCCAAAACAAATTTTTTTTTTTTTTTTTTTGTCTGATAATTTCTCAATATCAATCCTTAACTAAGTATTCCAATTTCCAACCAACCTCGATTTCGATTAAATAAGAAATAAAAAAAAAACAAATGAAATGATAGTATTCAGACAAGATCTTGCAAAACTTCAATATGCATACCATCAACAATATAATACATCCAACACTTCACAACGCAATTAAGGAGATGGAGATGATCAATGCATATAAAAACCGATTAAAACATGGACTTCAAGAATAATAGTGTAATAACTCTATCTTTATAATTAATCCCCTCATACTACACATCATCACACGCGCTTCCCCGACCTCGTCGGTGGCCGCCGGTGACGAGCCTTCTTACCATTTTTCCCACCACCGCGGCAAAACCCACAAGCCGACACCTTAGGAGAAGGCGGCTCCACCGCCGGCTCGTATCTCCCGCCCGTGCGGTGGCCTCTCCTCCCTGAACCGTGGGATTGGCTCCTGTCGATTTTCAATCCGACGGCTCTGATTTCTTCCTTTTTATAATTGATATTATTACAGCTGATCATTTTCTTGTCTCCTCCGCCCCGTTGGCTCGCGAGCCGATTCAGCTCGCCGGACCACGCGCTGTCGTCCCAAACTAACCCCGACGAGCCTTGCCGGCGAAAGGAAACCGACGATCTCTGCAGACCCTCCATAAACTGCCTATAAAAACGGTATTCAGTAATAATAATATGCTTGATGTGGCTTATTATTTTCTTCAACTTTTGATCTTTCTTTTTTTCTTTTAGGGTTTTCTCCGGAGATTTGTTATTCGATTTTGGAGATTAGGGAGAGGGAGATTTCAAGGTTTGGCTGTGGTTTGCGAATTTAGATTGTTATCATATATATATATATATGCGTGTGTCTATAAACATATAATAATCTATATATGAACAATTTTCATGACTAGTCTACTTTGAAAATTTTGACCCCATATTATTATAGTTTGCGTTTATATTTGTTAGCCCACAATAAATTATTGAATTTGATACAATTGTAGCATTCCTTTTTTAATATTTATTCTATTTATTCTTTTGATTGTATTACTTTTCTTTATACACTTACGGTAATACACATTGAATTTTATATATGTGTATTTATAGGTATACATTTTTTCAATCAGAACAACGTTGCTTTAGAACAGATAAGACTCAACCAAAATTTCCTAGAATAGATCAATTACGAACATTATTTTTTTTCTCCAAATCAAACAAAGACTAATATAAATCACATTCAACTACTAGCAAACCATGCATGTGATATTAAAATAAAATATCTCTAATACCCAAGTATGATTATGGTGACAGATTTGGCTCAATTATACAACAAAACAAGAAGCCAAGGTCCCATGTCATCGCCACGGAAATAATATTTAGAAGAAAATAGTTTTGTATTTATCTTTCAAAAATGGCGACTTTATTACCAGTAGAAAATGCCAGTGGAGAAAGACACAGCGTGCGAGAATACGTGGGTTGCTTCCTTTTCTGACTCCTTCGCATCATACAGCCGTTGAATTCAATTATTTGCTCAAAAGTCTAATAACATGTGTATTTATTTTTAATTACTAATAAAATATGCAACAATGGTCTCGTAACGCCGTCACAGTTGTGAAATAAATAGAGGACGTGTAAGCTGAACTTTCCACGAAAGTCATAAAGATCGCGACTTTAGGCAAGAACATCCATTCTTGTATTTAATTACTAGCGGGATAACATAATTATATCAGTAAAATTGCATATGAACATAATAAAAAAAAACAGACTTTGTTTTGATAATTGAATACATTTTCACTCGTTAATATAAACCTAAGCGATTATTCAACTTGTATCAGAAGATCAAGCCATGGTCATATCCCACGACCTTCCATTTTAGAAAAAAAAGCTATAAAAAAGAAATCAGTATAAACGTTAGCTCATGATGAAAATAAAAATATGTAAGATAAAAACATGATATTCTCCTCTTAAGTTAAACTTTTAGATGGAGCCTGGATGTCATTTTTTTCTTTTTTCATACTTTTTATTACATTTTAAACTATAGTTTCATATATTAAACATTTTATATTATAAATAATCCAAAATTATACATATTATTTATCATATTTCATGTTATGTGATACAAATCAATGCAAGTCGCCTTATAAGATATATAGATATATGTATATATATATATATAAAATATTATATATATGACATGCTGCTAGGCAAAATCAGAAATGGGCATAAAAGTTCATAAGCCCAATACAAAACCCAACAACTCAAAGAAAACAAAAAGATTTGATTTTGTGGATTGGGCCGTTTGGGCCTATTTGGCAAACATTATATAATCAGCGATTATGAGCACTTCATCTGCATCTTCCTCACAGGCAGCCTCGGCGTCGCCTCCTTCCGCTTTGCGATTATTTTCATATATTTTCCACGCCGACCTAAGAAACCTTTTACTTCTATGTTTGCTTTCACGTTATATTGCAAAATAAACGTTGATCTTTCCATATTTACCCTGTATTTGTTAAGCATAAGTGATGAGTCATAATTGAAATGATCATGTAATGAAAATGAGGTAATATTTAAAGTTTTAGATCAGACAAAAAATAATCTTTCTTAAATTTTCTCCGACAAAAATAATTTTTTTTATACTTTTTTCATATGTATTATTATTTCTATTTTTAATTAATAAGAATGTATTGTCAACCTTGCAGATAACAATTAACATATATACTAGCCACACAAAAATACATATCAATTAACCCCCCAAAATATACTAATTTATGTATATCATCAAAATATTTGATATTTGGACAGATAATTTAAAATAATACAAAGACGCATGCGTTTGGATGAAATATAAGAATAAACGGTGTTAATAATTAATTATTATATTAGAGAGCAAAAGTAGGTGTTATGTATTACTTATTATGCAGAATTTTGTGGATAAAAAGCATAATAATTGTTTTAATAAAAATAAAAGAAAAAAGAAAAGGAAAATAAAAATAGAAAGTCCTTTTTTTACTCGTATAAATAAACGAGCGATGTCCCATTACCATCTTGCGCCTAGCCCTATGCTCCTCACTGGATCTGTAGATGTTTTCCATTTGATTTTGATCTTCATACTGAAAAAGGAAATTATCTGATCTGTTTAGGGTTAGGAGGTGTGGATCCGCGTCGTATTAATTTCCCAGAAATTAGGGTTTCCCACCTGTGTTCATTGCCGCCACAGCATATACATACGTATCATATATACAGAAACCATAGATTCTACTTTTTTCGATTCTGTATTTTCAAGAACGTTTCCGATCTGTAGAGTTTCGGTCCGTAATTTTGTGTGAGGTATCAACGAAGTGGAGAAAAGTTAATTGTGTTTTTTAGAAAAAAAATTAATTTCCGCTGCATTCGACGATTAGGGTGCCTTTGGTGTGTTCCCTCTATTGACGAGCTGAATTTTTTGGGGGAGTTAGAGTCATCGTGTTGTTGTCTTTAGGATAAATGGATAAGAAGAAGGCCGTAGCTCCGTTGGTTTGTCACGGGCACTCTCGCCCCGTCGTTGACTTGTTTTACAGCCCAATCACGCCCGACGGTTTCTTTCTTGTCAGCGCGAGCAAGGGTATGATCACGCTGCCTTTAAAATGAAACCGTGTGCTTTTTTTTTTTCATGTGATTCCGTATTTGTTTGCTGATTGAATAGGTTAAGTTGCGTGTATCTGTTGTTGAGCGATTGTCTTTGTGGGTATCAGGAAATTGATTTCTGTTTTTGTTGTGGATACTCATAAAGGACTATTTTCTTGATCTGATTTTACAGTTAATAGGCTAGCCTTCTTTTTATTTGAGCTCAGTTGAGATTGTAGTTGCGTTCAGATTTGGGTGTAGATCAATTAGTTTATAGAATATCATGCTTTATATATGGTAAGATTTTAGTAATCGGATGGAGAAGATCTTAGCATCACCGCACGTGTAGGGACACGCGTCCGAAAAATAAGCTAAGCGAAGATGTTTAATGTTTCTAAGTGCAATAAATTTTGCAGTACAATTGTTTTTGTTGTGGTTTCATACTCTTTCGGTAAGGGACTTCGTCGTATTTTCCCGTTGGCCACTTGTCTCCACTTACTAGTGCCCTTAATTTCTTTGCCATGTTCACGTGCACTCATTACCGTGACTTTTAAATCTCAACTCGATCTATCTTGTTTCCTTGCGTAACTTTTTCTTTTGCTTCTGTTCTTTTATGGAAGAAGATTCGGTCGCACATATGTTTTGTACGATTACTTGTTTCACAATTGGGATAATCTTTTGCTGTAAAAAATATCTGTATAAGTTATGCTAAGGTAGTTTTTGTTGTTCTATCCATTTCTTAGATTCCACTCCTATGCTAAGGAATGGGGAAACTGGGGATTGGATCGGTACCTTTCAGGGGCATAAAGGTGCCGTGTGGAGTTGTTGCCTGGACAAGCATGCTCTGCGTGCTGCCACTGCTTCCGCTGACTTCTCCGCGTACGTTCTTTAATTTGTTTTTGCTCTTTTCAGTTCTCAAAAAATTACGTAGTGGTTTCCATTGAGACATTTCATGTTAGAAGTCTCGGGTTCAAATCCACTTGGGACCTTGACTGTGGAAGTTGGGTGGAAACTAGGACATTGACACCTGGCCTCAAGGATTAGTGTCATCCTCGGAGTGTGTGGTATAAGCCCGTAACCGATTTGAGTGGGATACCTCGGGATAGAAAATAAGAAAAGAAAAGTTTATCTCAAGTCACTGTTTATTAATTATTTTTTTTCTTGATTAATCTAGCTTACAATATAAACTAATAGCAAATAGAATCTTGATCTTCCGAAACGAACCTTCCCTCCATGAGCTGAAATATTTGATTAGCTTTGGGTCTTGATGTTACTGATTTCATTGTAGGAAACTGTGGGATGCTTTAACCGGGGATGAAGTTCATTCTTTCGAACATAAGCACATAGTCCGTGCTTGTGCTTTCTCAGAGGTAGCATTGACCACTTGTACTCTACTCTTCATTCGTTAGTTAATTGCAATTGCTCACTTTTGTTCACTACTTAAACTCTTCATTAGTTCATGTTAGAGAGCACGAGCAAAGGACATGATTTTTTCTCTACTTTTATCGAGATTTAATATCACAAGTCTCACACATCTTATATGTCTATGGTTTCACGATCTGATTTTTATGGATTGAAACTTAATTATAGAATTTTTTTTATTTATCCGTGTGTTGTTCACACATTTGTACTATAGATTTTGAGGTTCAAAAATTGTTTCTTTTTATCTTCTGCAGGATACCCGTTTTCTTTTAACTGGAGGGATGGAAAAGGTGATCCGCATATTCGACCTAAACCGCCCCGAGGAACCTCCTCGGGAAATCGAAAAGTCCCCCGGTTCTGTCAGAACCGTTTCGTGGATGCACAGCGATCAGACGATTCTCGGCACCTGCACCGATATGGGCGGAGTCAGGTACTTTAGTCAGACAAGAACCACTGTAGTCTCTCACTTTCGTTGGCATAAAAAGTAATTTATTGAATAGTAATTTTCAGTTTCATGATAATTCTTGAATCGCAATAATTACGATGTAATTTTAATGTATTACTAATGGGCTTAGGTTATGGGATGTAAGAACTGGAACCGTCGTTCGAACGCTCGAGACAAAGTCATCCGTAACCAGTGCTGAAGTGAGCCAAGACGGTCGCTACATAACCACTGCTGATGGGTCCACCGTGAAGTTTTGGGATGCGAATCAGTATGTTTTAATTTTTTTTGGCTAAAATTCATAAAACACCCCCGTGATTTTGAAACCCATCACCAAAAACCTATGGTTTTAAAATAACATAAAACCCCCTCGTGGTTTAGTTAACTTTTCACATTCTCCCCATTTTCGGGGGGTTAAGGGATATGTTTTTTAAACCATAAGGGATATGATGATATGCTTGCTAATCCATAAGGGAGTGTCGCGACGTTTACAAACCACAAGGTAGTAACGTGATTTTCAGTTTAACCACAGGGGGTTATAGAAGAGTTTACCCATTTTCTTTTTCCTGAATTTTTTTTTGGGTAACACTTGCCCAAAGTAAATCCCGGGGGCTAGTGTACTAGCTTGAAAACTAAGCCAACGAGAGAAACCACTTTAGTGCAAGTCCATTGCGTTACAGGCTCACTCAAGTATTTGGCAACCAGAGAAATTCGAACCCGAGACCTCCTTAACAACAAACACCTTGAGATCCTCAACTTGACTCATTAGCGTTTCTCCTTGATAATAATACGCAATGTAAATTTCGCAAATCATGTAGTCGTAGTTAAATCTCTCTCTCTCTCTCTCTCTATCTATATATATATATATATTAATTTGTTGAATATTTTTCCGACAGCTTCGGTCTGGTGAAAAGCTACGACATGCCCTGCATTGTGGAATCAGCTTCGTTGGAGCCCAAATACGGCAACAAGTTCATCGCCGGCGGCGAAGATATGTGGGTTCACGTGTTTGATTTCCACACCGGAGCCGAAGTTGGTAAGTTTTTCGTCTTTCTCTCTCTCTCTCTCTCTCTGTGTGTGTGTGATTCTATTCGCCCGCGGGTTTTGATTTCTTTTTTTTTTTTGCCGTGCATGGTGTAGGGTGTAATAAGGGGCACCACGGGCCGGTCCACTGCGTTCGTTTCTCGCCAGGTGGCGAATCGTATGCCTCTGGATCGGAAGACGGGACGATTAGGATATGGCAGACGGGTCCGTTGACCGAGGAAGAGAGTCCAAATAATAACGGGCCGTCGCATAACGTTAAGGATGTAGTGAACGAGGTTGCTCACCAGATTGAGAAGGCGCACATCTCCGATGGTCTTAAGACTGAAGCCGGCTAAAAAAAATTCAAACGATCAATGGCTGATTGATGATTAGTTTTTTACATTGTGTGTGTGTGTGTGTGTTTTTTTTTTTTTTTTTTTTTTTGTGGATCGAACGTTTTTTGGACGATGGCTGAAGTAAAACTATAGTACTTGGTTGGATTATGAGTTTTTTGACGATGACTGAAGTTTTGATAAATGATGCTCATCATTACAATCTCATGTGTTTATGCTTTTGGGTTTTCTTAAACTCCACCTTTTTCGAACAATCAAATTATACAAAAAAAGAAAAATACAAATCTGATCCTAACCACGTGCTTGTTGACCTATTTAGCTCTGATATATATATATATATATATATATGATCATATATGAAATTCCGTTTTGGGGGAACACAAGATTAAAAATCTCACGATTTGGTTCTTCATCAACCCTCGATTATAACTAGGTTTAGCAACGGATGGAACTCTAATCACCATCTCTGATACTTAACGGGGCATTTTCGCTCTGACCACAATAAGCAAACATGAATGATTTTGGTAATATTTTCGGTTTTTAAATATATTAACTTGAACACTGAAAAAAATAAAATCAAATCAATTCATCCGACAAAATATTATGATTTAGAATATTAGTAAGGGTAGCTTAACATTTAGTGTATTGAATCTTCGTCTCCATCTTCAACAACAGGGAAAAAAATTTTCCCCGTCCTCGCCAGTCAGGAGCAAATCCCCACGGGAAACGGGAAATTCCAACCGCATTGACAAGCTTAATTGAAACATTCAATTTATTCCCATAAAAAAAATTCACACTTATTCAATGTAAAAATCTATTAATCGTATGTGAAGTATACAACCCCCAATAGGTTCTTCTGGTTTCTTCATCAAGTCCCAATTGTAGGCCATGAAAAGAAACAAAACAAAAAAAAAATGTAGAGAAGAAGGAACATACATAACAATACAAAATACTGAGGAGATCAACTTCTCGAAGAAACAAGGAATTTCGTCATGCCTTCGTAGGCCAATTTGCGTGAGAAGACATGATAATGCCCACGATAACACCGAAGAGCCCAAGGGCGCTGCCGAAGATCTCGATGACGAGGATCTTCACGAACAGGGTCGAGTTTTGTGCATCAGACAACGCGCAGCTGCTTCCTATGAGATCCCCACACATACCCTTGTAATAAATTTAAAGTCGGTTGAAAACAATGTAAGTTTTTTTTTTTTTTTTAAATTTCATGCATATGAAACCAAATACTAATATACAAGAGGAAGGAAATGAAAAAACGCACCCGCAGACGAGATTTGCGAAGCCCACGATTATTCCGGAAGCGAATATTGCGTAGCCCGCTCTGAGGGATTCCGGGTCGTACATCTTTGAAGAGGGGACACTCTCCAATTTTGTCTGAAGAATGATGGCAACGATGACTCCGTATATGGCAACAGCCTCGCAGAAAATCACACTGCACAAAAAAAGGATGAAGAAAGTATACTGTTAATAGCCGTCATAAGGAATAATAATAGAGGGGGCGGACGGATCTATATCTCTCACCAACACTTGTGATGATAGAGTTCTGTGTATTCACAGTTTAATCAACATGACACAAAGTGGCAATTTCTCACAAAGATTTTGAATTGTAAGATTCGTGTAGTTCCATTCCAGAAATCTCGTAAGCATCACGAGCATAGGTCTCAAAGAGCTCACACACAAAAAAATGCCATGGAATTGCTAATCAAATAACAATAAATTGCTGTAACGTAAATGATCCATGCACCACAAGATACTAATTGCTGCCCAAAACTGGATAAATTACAATAAAAGCTCTCCGTTCCAGTTTTAGATTAGTAAAATCGAAATTTCTTCAGGCAGGAGATACCTGAATTATCCAAGATCAAACACCTACCTGGCACTAACGATTGTTGAGATTCTAATTAAGTGGGTGTTGTCCCACATCGAACAAATCAAGCTCTCAAATCCACTATATATATTAAGAAGCAACTCCACCTATCACCAATTGGTTTTAGGATGGAGTCCTCGATTTCTAAGAACGATAACATAAAAACAAGAAAAACAAATAACCTGTGGTAAAGAACCAAATCTAATTTGCAATAGAAACAAGAATGAAAAACCAAAGATTAAAGCCATAGTAATCCAATGAATAACAGTAACTAATATCTTTAAAACTTACAACAAATTTTGCATTCCCTGTTCCGAAACCGTGTAAATTGGAGTCTGACATCCCTATCAACAATATCTACTTCATAATATCCCCAGCAATCAAGTCCTCTCTCAATATGCAAAACACAATAAACTACGCAAGTGCTGGAGTCACATCGTTATCACCAAATAACACCGACAAATTTTGTACGATCACCAGTAAGACGAGAAGGAAAATGCAGCTTCAAACACCTGATTAGATTCTTCGAAGTGATGCGAGGAGCTTTAATAGCAGCACCAATTAAACTGCTCCCTGTGATGTATATCCCCCTGGCACGCAGAAGATATAACAAAATCAAAACAGCTCCTCAACAAAATACCCATTGAAAGGTAATATCTTACCATGCGGCCCCGAGAACAGAGACGCCGATTGAAATTGCAATTCCGATGGCCGAGAAGGTGTACGGCGAGATCTGAAGAAGAGCTTGCGACCACGACGAGCTCGATGACGTCACCATTTCGTCTTCTCTTTTCTTTCTTCGAGACTGTAATACGTGCGCGTGGCGATTGAGGAATGGTTACTAGATCGGAGAGAATCCAATAAGAAATTATGAATCAAACAGCTCAATGATGCGATGCGAGTGGTGGATCTGTGCTATTGGGCTTTTGCTAACTATATTGGGCTAGAAAGTGGGCTGATTTTTAAATCTATAGGGATATTTCACATATTTTATGTGGTTACAACTTTGAGCTTAAAGTCAGAGGCCTGTTGAGACACATGGCCCACGGGATCGTCCCACATCGAACAATGAGTTGTTGTCCCATAGCAAACAATGTAGTACGGATTTGGAAAGTGACACACAAGCTAGGGGAATGTCCTGTCCGATAAAAAGATTCAGATTCAATCTGAATTTAATCAGTGTGTGAAGACCACATTAACTTTACGTGGGAATACTTCCATGACAATAAATAAAAAGGTTTATTTTTTGGTCAAGTATATTTGACGGTGTGACATTTTAATGGCATAAAAAAGTGAGAATACTCAAAATGGTCCCCGATGTTTACCCTATTGACCAATTTAGTCCCCGATGTTTCGCGTGAACCAATTTCGTCCCTCATGTTGTCGATTTTTGAACCAAATTGGTCTCTCCGTCAGTAATTTCGTCAATTTGGATGGAAAATGCCACGTGTCGACGTCCGATTGACTTGAATTTCTCTCCTTGTAAATCTAAAAATAATAATAAAATTAAGATTTAAAAAAGGAAAAAAAATGTTTCTCTCTAAAAAAGGAGAAAATGTATTCCCACAAAATGAAACTAATCCTGGCACACGCTCCGAAAAATGAAACTAATGTCGGGTGTCAAGAAAGCATGTCCCAACTTTCATCACAATTAGGACAATAAAAAAAAGCCCCAATCGAATTTAAACCCAAGACACCTGCTTGAAGAGTCTCGAATATAACCACTAGGCACCATCAAAGCTACTTTAGGTCCAGTGGGGTCTAATGACCCCACTGAATATGTTTTTTTCTTTATTATTTATTAAGTGAAATTTAAAAATTACCCTTTCGTTTAGTTAAAATTCCTAAAATGACCCAATGAAATGTTTTTTTTTCTAAATTTAAACCCTATATAAATTTCATTACTTATATTTGGATCTCCAAATAAATTTTACTGTTTATATTTGGAACCCCATTAGGATTTAGGGTCTTTTAAAAAAATGGCCTTTGACTGAGTCAATTTTAAAAAAATGGCCTCGTTGACGATTTTTTTTGGTCAATAGCCCTCACTTTGTTTAAACGTTAACCATATTAACTAATTCTCATACTTAACTCATTAAAATAAAAAAAAAAAGAAAAACGAAAAAATGGCCGCCGTACAGATGCAATAACTGACTGAACATGGGTCCATATCCCTCTTTAACCATAACCTTACAATCGATATGAATGCATTATTTTCTCCATTTTAAAGACCAAAGGGTAACCACACACACCTCTCTCACAAACCTAAAGCGACGCGAGTTGTTCTCTTCGTTTAGTGCCGGAAAACAACTTCTCAAACGAAGAAAACAGCAAGCATTTCAGCATATTTACCAGTAAGCATTCGTTACATGAAAACTGCAATTTTAACGTCGAAAATGCTGAATTTCCAGTCCATTACCCCCTAAAATGTATGTGTTATTTATTAGATCACGTGTACTAGCCAGAGTAGCGATATTTCAGTGGTTATTACGAGAATTCGGACATGAAAATGGGACCCCTGCGTGCGGGTACCATGCGATATAGGTGCGGGTACCATGAGATATAGGTGCAGGTGCCATGCGCAATACGTGTCGGTCCCATGCGCATGGACCCCTGCGTTTATGCGCGGGTCCCCTACGTTGTGTGCGGGTACCGTGATCCCATGTTCGGGATCCATGCGCTGATGATCATACATTTATGTTTGTGAGATTAGCTGCTCATTGCATGCATTTATGTCAGGAAACAGTTACTTAACGAATGTCTTGATAATTGTGTTGTTCTCTCGTCTGTGTTGTGCTTGTATCTTGGATCCTACGTGACATTGATCTTTTAACATATTATGAGAGGACAAATTTTCCTTACCATTATTGTGATAATAATAGTAATAATATAAGTGTAGCGGTGTTAGCGTATCCTAATCGATCAAGAGGGCTAAAGGGTCAAGTAGGAGAAAAGACATGGAAGGAACAAAAGAAGGTAAATGTTAGATGATTAAAGATCATGCGTGAAATGTGTTTATGCTTCACACTAATCTTACGAGCAAGGGATAAGTTTTATAAAAAAAAAATCCAATTGAAGCATAACAAAGATAATAATAGCGTATCATTTTTAAATTACAGCAAAGGCTATATAGATCACGTTGTTTTAGGAATCATATATTATTATTCTATGACAAATATTAAGACTTGCATATGTTATTTAAGAAAATGAAGCCCAACGGCCGATGCCAAACTTTACTTCTCTTGTGCTTTAGGCGGTGACTTTACTAATAAAGAGCTCAAGAGGACTATTAATAGTGGCTTCTTAAGGTTTTGTATGTGTCATGCAATTTTAATGTGGTTATGAGTCACGATAATTGCAATCAACGATGCTCTCTGTCACGACAAATATACGATAAATATTGTGTTCTTTGGGCAAAAGCAATCACGCGTACGCCTCAATTTATGTGTTATATATGTTACGATATATATATATATATATATATATATATATCTTGAAAATGTGCATGTGGTTATGTGTATTTGATATGGAAATTCGGTATGTTGTATGTTGTATTGGTACGTATAATGTAATAGACATGGAAATTTATTGGTTAAATGGAAATTTAGTGTGCGGGTACCGTGCCCCTTGCGTGCGGGTACCGTGCCACTTGCGTGCGGGTACCGTGCCACTTGCGTGCGGGTACCGTGCCACTTGCGTGCGGGTATCGTGCCACTTGTGTGCGGGTACCGTGCCCCTTGTGTGCGGGTACCGTGCGTATGGGTACCGTGCGACTGTGCTCGGGTCCCAAGCATGCAATCACCGTGCGTCTTGTGTGCGGGTACCGTGCCCCTTGCGTGCGGGTACCGTGCCACTTGCGTGCGGGTATCGTGCCCCTTGTGCGTATAGGTACCGTGCGACTGTTTTGGTCCCAATTGGTTCGACGCACGGTTCCCTTGCGAACAAGTGTCCAAATTGCACAATTGGGAAACCATGCGCCGGACCCAACCAATTCGACGCACGAGACCTGCTCCTGAGGAAGACGAAATCACAGTAAAATTACCGACACTCTTTCGGGACGCGCGTTCATTGCCATTGTAGTCGGTTTGGAGAATTTTCTGCTTCGGGTAAATGTTGTTTCGTAGATCTGAAAATTTACTGCTTCGTTTCCGTTATGTGTCTTTCTTCAGTTTTAACTGTCAATTATTGTACTCTGTTATGAAGAAGAAGAAGACTCGTGAAGTTACAATGGGTGGAATCGATTAAACCTAATTAATTTTACTTTGGGTAGTTGAATGAGTTAAATAAGGGTAAAGACGTCTTTTTCTCTGAGTTAGTAAGGGTAGAATAGACTTCAAACATTATGGAGGTCATTTTTTTAAAATTGACCCACTCAAAAGCCATTTCTTAAATAATCCGTAGCATTTAGGCTAACATTCTCGCTCCGCCGCTGCTAGGTGCCAATGGAAAAATCCAATGCACTACGTAATTAAGATTAAAACAGGTCAAAAAATTAAGGAAAATAGCTAAAAGAAAAAAAAATGGTTCTCATTAAATGAAAATTAGTTGACTCTTCGCCATCACTTCCCCAACTCGTCTTCAACTTCACACTTTCCTTTTCGATGAAAGCTTTCAACACTTCAAAATCCGCAAATCTTACCAAATGCTAAAGACTTTACTCGCTCCTCCAAGTAATTCTGCTCCCCTTCGTCGCCCTCCGATCAAAATCCAACATCGCCTATAGAGATTTAGGTTTTCATCAGCTGGGTTTTCACCGATTCGTCTCCGGTTGCTCGTCGCCGAACACCTGCGAACACGATATGTCCAACGCCGCCGCCGCACTGTGGCTCCTCTTCGGACTTCATACGATGTTCCTCTTTACTTCAGTAACTTCATACAACTACGATCGCATCGAGGTGAACAGAGAATGTGGGACCGCGTTGAAATCCGCGAGGGAGCTGAAACCCGACGACGGCAGATTCCACGCCATAAAGGAGCAGCTCTCCTTCACCAACGGAGATTGGTGGCAAAAATCCAACGCTTCAGCTCCGTTGATGCCCTTCGACGACAGGGATCTCTCAAAGGATCGAACAATCGATCTCCAATCTCCGTTAAACCTAGCTTCCTTTTGGGTCACCGACGTCGACCGCATCCGCCGTAGTAATCGGGCGATTTTCGTCAGCGGGATCTTACAATTAGGGCTCACAATCGGCGGTCTTTTTTCGGACAGACCGTACCGAGAAAGCCCCCGATTCGATATCTGGCCCGGGCAATCTCAGCTCTCGGTTACCTTCCAAGGGATTTACACCGAATCGAACGGTGGAGAACGAGCCATGTGTCTCCTGGGCACCGCCGTGTTGCCCTCTCGCGAGCCCGATTCGAGCCATCCGTGGACCTGGTTGAAGGACCCCGGCTACACCAACCAGCCCCTGTTGGCTCAGGACGATCGGATCCTTCTGGTGCTGAATTACCCCGAGAAATTGACCCTACGAACCCGGGAGATTCGCGGGTCGATGAGGAGCTTGAATCCCGGGTCGAATTCGAAGTTTTTCGACGAAGTTCGCATCTCTTCTTGGCTCGGGGCGTCCACGAGCTACGAATTCGAATCAGAAGATCTCGTTTCGAAGGCTTGTGAACCTTATCCTTATAAAGACTTTTTCATCATCGAAAACGAGATCGAAGTCTACACAGGGCTCGATTTTTGTGCCGTATTAAAGAGGTTCACAAATCAAGAAGCACTCACCGTTCTTCCCAACTGGAGATGCAACGGTACCGACGATTTCTGCAGGAGATTGGGACCCTTCGGGCTCGATGAGGAGATTAATGCAACGAACGGCAGCTTCGAAAATGTCGATCTCGTCCTTCAGGATTTGAGGTGTAAGGAGACGGGCCCCGATGTCACGAGGGTATCTTCGGTAATTAGGCTCGTTCCTCCCTCGGAGAACAAATACGCAGCAGAGGAACGGACCGGGCTCGGTAGTAACATGACGATTTCTGCTGAAGGGATTTGGAAATCTTCGAACGGGCAGCTTTGCATGGTGGGCTGTTCGAAATCGGGATGCGATAACCGAATCTGCTTATATGTTCCCCTCTCGTTCTCGATAAGGCAACGGAGCATAATCTTGGGGACTTTTTCGAGCACCGACAGCAAAAATCCGCGTTATTTTCCTCTGTCATTCGAGAAGCCCGTGCGTTTCTCCGAGCTTTGGGATCAGTACACTTTGGCGAACCCTTATTACAAGTACTCAAAGATAGAAGCCGCCGGTGCCGTGTTAGAGAAACACGAGCCCTTCAGCCTCGGGACCGTTGTGAAAAAATCACTGTTAATGTTTCCCAAGATCGAAGAAGAATCTTCTTCAATCGATGGCCTCATGCTCCTCTCCGAAGACCTCACCCTCCACGTCACCGCAGTCCCCGAACCTAACCCTAATAATCCCGGGCCCTCGGTGACCGATTTCGAGCTGGAGATTCTCTCGATCGGGCCCTTTTTCGGGCCTTCGAGAAACTACACGGGCTTCGAAAACCCTAACGAAAAAAGTGGGGAAATCACCGAGAAAAAGCTGCTCCTCAACATATCTGCACGGGTAAATCTCGTGGCAAAAGCCTACGGGAATTTCTCCGATTTATCCGCGGAGGGCCTCTACGATCCCCGCGTGGGGAAAATGTACCTAATCGCGTGCAGCGACGTTCGGGCATCGCGGGAAACCTTGTACGAGAGCATGGACCTCGAATCGGGCCTCGATTGTCTGATCGAAATCGTCGTCTCCTACCCTCCGATCACATCTCGGTGGCTCGTCGATCCGACGGCTAGGATTTCGCTGACCAGCCAGAGGAACGGAGACGACCCGCTCCATTTCGACCCGATCCAGCTCCAGACGGTCGCCTTCATGTACAGGAGGCAACGCGAGGGGATACTCAGCAGAAGGGGAATCGAGGGGATCCTTCGAATTTTAACGCTCTCGGCTTCAATCGGGTTCGTATCGAGTCAACTTTCTTACGTAAAAGTCAACCCCGATTCGGTTCCTTACGTCTCCCTCGTGATGCTTGGAGTACAAGCCGTGGGATTCATCGTCCCCCTCATTACAGGAGCCGAAGATTTCTTCAAGAAATCATCTGTGGACTTCAACGAGAAACAATCAGAGGACTTAGAAAACAGCCAATGGATACACGTAATCGATTACACCGTCAAAATCATGGTGCTCGTCGCGTTGTTGCTGACCCTGAGGCTGATCGAAAAAGTGTGGAGATCTCGGGTCAAATTGCTGACCCATGGGCCACTGGAGCCCCGCCGGTTCCCGAGCGATAGGAGGGTTTTCTTATCGACCCTCGTCGTCCACGTTTTAGGGTACGCGGCTGCTCTTATCGTCCACTACAGGGCCACGAGGAGGCAACCTCTTCGCACGTCTCGATTTATCGACGTCGACGGCTACGATCGCGCGATACGCGAGTGGGAGATCGTGCTCGAGGAGTACCAAGGGCTCGTGCAAGATTTCTTCCTCCTCCCGCAGGTGATTGGTAATTTGATTTGGAGGATCGAGGCGAAGCCTCTTGGGAGGGCTTATTACGTCGGGATTACGGTGGTTAGGGTTCTTCCTCACCTGTACGACGCCGTGAGGGCGCCGATTCCGAATCCCTATTTTGCGGAGGAGTACGAGTTCGTGAATCCTTACGTGGATTTCTTCTCGAAGTTTGGGGACTTTTCGATTTTGGTGGGCGCTGTTGTTTTGGCCGCTGCTGTGTACGTTCAGCAGAGGTGGAGCTATGAGGAGCTTGCGGGGATGGTTTTTTCGGGCCGGGTCGGGCTTTTTCCGGTCGGGTCGAAGGTGTATGAGAGGTTGCCTTCGGTGGTGTCTTTTGAAGCTGAGCTTGCTTCTTCCGGTGGTGGCGGTGATAGGAATCTTGGGCCCGAAACAGAATGAATTTTAGTACGAGTCGTGTTTCCTTTTTCCTTTATTTTCCTCTTTGTTTATTTAATTCTATGATTTGTAAATTATATATAATATTTATATAGAAATATTTTAAATATTAGAGCCATACTCCATCAATTATGTTACGAATTTGGCATATCATAAGAAGGCTACTAACAATATCATCTCAAATAACGTGAAGACCGTTTTGCTAGCAAGACTCCTCCAAGCCTTTGATTTTTGCCCTATCGAATAAATAAATAAGGAAAAAAAATACTTTAGAGACAAATCATGCTTCATTTCCCATATGAGAGTGGTATTGAAAATAGTTTTGATCTTTCTTAATTATAAATCATAAGCCAACCCTACCATTTGGCGGCGGTGGTGATGCTAACATACCATTAGTTGGCGGCGGCGGCGGTGAAAATTCGTGCGGGCCGAGCCCGAGCCCGCTACAGTCAAATCCGAATGCACCTATGTACACATAAAGGGAAATTATGAAGATTTTTTTGAAGTAGAAGAATTCGTAAATAATAATGAAAAGTAAAATAATAGTTTCCAAGTTACATTGTGGGAAGCAAGCTTGGGTTTGGTCATCGAATAAATTGGTCGATCCTTCGTTACATTGACAAGAATGGTTCGCCCCGTTTGCAACGCATGTGCCGTCATTACACCATACGAGAAAACAAGCTGCCCAAACAAATCAAAGATAGTGTTATAAATTATTTTAAAATAAAACCATGTCACATTATATTGCAAGAACGAGAATTAAATGCATTTAATTACGGTCTAGTGGATTGATTGGCGGTGGAAGGGACGGTGGCGGTGAAGGCGGTGGTGGTGCGCCACTACATTGAGGATCCACCGTGCCTGCAAAGTTGATATATTCATTTTCGTTTTTTTTGCTATGATAATTGCAAAAATAAGTCACTAACTTTGTATATCTTAACAAAATTGGGTCACGGCCTCACGGGTCAATTTTTCGGCCAAAGTCGCCGGAAATTTGACGTGCCTGATGACGTGACGTGTGACACGTCATCGACCACGTTAGATTTCCGGCCAATTTCGCCGAAAAATTAACCCGTGACCTAATTTTATTAAGAGATACAAAGTTAGTCACTTATATTTGCAATTATCAAATATAGTGATCCAAAAACAAAAATTGGTGTAACCCAATTTTATATTTTTCCCATATGTATATATATATATATATATATATATATTATAATATATATACTTACAGTTTGGTATAAGGCAAGCAGGGAACGTGAAGGGTCCCAGTTGTACTTTCTTCCATCCGCCATAACAGACGCAGTCGAATCCAAGAATCGAACTGCTATAAGGCACACATGTCCCTTCTCCACATTTCACGTTTTCACATACATCGCCTGTATTAAAAACACCTCGTCATCAATATATAAAGGAGTCGATCGTTTGAAATAAGATGAGCCCATAATATTATTCCTTAATTATTATAACAAGGGTTTCATTAAGAATATGAGATGAATGAATATAGTTAGTTACCTCGTGCGTGCAGTGGAATTTGGGGTAGAGAGAGGAAGAGGACCAGGGGAACAATGTAGATATGCCTTTTCATATTATATCAATTCGTTATATATATTGAAAGCATATTTATATATAGTATGATGATCGACTCGTATAATATTGACAAGAAGCAGATGCATTGGAGATTGTGATGGATTTTTGTTTCTTGGAGACGTTTTCAAGAGAAGATTATTACATGATTTGTTGCTTGTTTTTTGTATAGGCATCTCGAGGCAGCTCCTTCGTAAAATAATTTAAAAAATCACGGCCGTTAAAGCGGGAATATGCAGATGTTAATCGAATTTAATAAAACTCCATATATGATAACATTAAAATAAGAATGTTCAATTATGCTTGAACTCGGACTTGTAATATATTTTCAATAAAAGTCATCAATGCAAGAATCGGCCGCCTATTTTCGATGATAATTGAGAGACAATCTTGTAACTATATGGTAATTAAAAGGTGGCGAAGAAACCTATGGTTAGTCGATAGAGTTGATATAAACTAGTATATTCAGAAATTGAAAACGACAAATTAATTAAATAAACAGAATAATCCTCCGAAAAAAATAAACGAATAATACTAATAATAATAATATATACTATTTATAGGAAGTTTTGTTATGCCAATTGTAATTACTGTTTTATTCTTTAATTTTTTTTATTTTAATTTAAAATTACCACTTTATCATTCAATTTTTTTTTTTTGAAAAATATACAATTAAATTTTAAATTAAATGGGAAACTTATATTTAAATACCATTTTGTATAAAAATTGTCAATTCAGTCCCTTGTCAGCATATTTTACATGTAGGTACCCATTTGCGCGGTAGGTACATCATATAAGTGATTTTAGATATCATATAGAAACGTATTATGGTATATAATACTCTGAGAAAAAGGTACATCGTATAATACATTCAGGTAACATAAAGAAACGTATATAGGTACCATATAAACGTTTGACGTGGTACGTAATATACACATAAAAAGGTACGTTAAGGATGATAAAATGATACACACAGCCGCATGGGTACCTAAAAATAATTTTTTTCTGACAGGGTAGTGATTTATAACTTTTTTATACAAAAAGTATTTAAGTATAGATTACCCTTAAATTAACTCAAAAAATAAAGCAATACATATATATAAATCACATCAGACGCATCGACTATCATTACAACAATTCTAGTAATTTTTTAATTGCCTGGAGTACGAAAAATAACATTTGAATTTGCAGTTTGAAGGCTAGGTGCGCCGCCACCCATAGCCTACAAACAAAATAAGAATAAAAAATAACAACAAACTTGAACAATTCAAATTTCAATTAATACACACTTCCACTACTACAAAAGACTACTACAACCAACAATCAACCAAGCGTTTCTTTACCAACTCACCCAAATAAAGCATACACACAATCATCAGTTATAGTAAAAAAAATTGAAAATAGACAATTTAAGCAGATCCAAATTCTTGAAACCACTTCTCGTGCTTCTCAATATCAGCTGCGGAGACGCTGGGCTGCACCTTGGCGATGGCCTCGAGGAAATCGCACATGGCCACGGGATCGTTCGATATCTCGTCCTTCGACATGTTCTTTATCTCGTCCCGAGTCTTCCCCGCTATCTTCCGCCTCATCCCGTTCAGCGACGCGTCCCTGCACACGTTCGTCAGGTCGTCCCCGCTGTACCCTTCCGTCTTCCGCGCCACCTCATCCACGTCCACGTCTTGAGCCACCTGAGAGATTGTGTTACGACAACAATGTTGTAATGACAACTGACGAAATCGCACAGGCGATCACCATAAAATTTCTCTCTCAATATATATAATATACGAAAAAAAAAAAAGATGGCAAAATGGTATTGCCTCCACGGTTTTCAGATTTATCCTTATGAGCTCCTTTCGGCTCTCGAAATTCGGAAGCGGGATGTATATCCTTTTCTCCAGACGCCTCCTGCATATTAGCACCAACAATATGACCAAATAAAATCATAGTACGGCGGGATTAATTTTCTTTTTTTTTTTTGTCCTGTAAGTTAAGAGGAGTGGCACTTTCAGTACATTCAGCGTAAGAGGTTCCAATTTTAAGACACTAACTTTCAAAATCGAAGCGATTTAAGGATTGTAAAGCGCCAATTTTAAGCTTTGAATGACGTGTCAGTCCATTCCAACTTTTACAGTCGTCCTTACGTTGCTTAAATTACTTCAATTTTGAAAGTCAGTGCCCAAAAATTGCAAACCCCTTGAGCTGAAGTGCCGCCCCTCTTAACTCACAGGACGAAAAGAAAAAAAAAGATATTTAAGCCAAAAAACGATACGAAGGAAAAAAAAGGAAAACCTCAACGCCTCATCTATATCCCACGGGAAGTTCGTAGCGGCTAAAACCATCACTATCTTGCGAGTACCGTCTTCATTGGTTGCGGAAGCATTTACCCCATCTACCTGAACAAGAAGCTCCGACTTCACCCTCCTCGACGATTCGTGTTCTCCCGAAGCCCTAAAAAAGATCGAGTAAAGGGATAATTTAATAAGCCATAAAAGCCATTAATTGAGCTGAAGTAAGAGGTCATTTATTTACCCTCGGGCATTGCATAGAGAATCAATCTCGTCGATGAAAATCGTGCTCGGTGCGTAAGCTCGTGCTAGATCGAACAAGCAGCGGACCATCCTTTCGCTCTCTCCGCGCCATTTTGAGGCTAGGGTTGCAGAGGAAACGTTGAAGAATGTGGTCCCACACTCGGTTGCAACCGCTTTGGCGAGGAGGGTCTTGCCGGTCCCGGGAGGGCCAAACATGAGCACGCCCTTCCATGGCCTTCGAATTCCCTACACGAGCAGATTTTTGGGATACAAAGTTTTCTAATTATTGTGTCTCTCCATTGAATAGGAATGATCGGTCACTGTACTTCATCAAAACTCAAAAAGTATAGACGAAAAAATGGGCGAACGCCATTTTTGGTCCCCCAATGTTTGGGGTATGGCATTTTTGGTCCTCGCGTGTTCAGAGATGCCACATTTAGTCCCACGTGTTACCGATTTCGGGCAATTTTGTTTGGCCCCCGGTTAATTTAACCGTTAAGTTGGACGGAATTTAGTCTCCAATGTGAATCTCGGAACATCGGCGACCAAAAACGTCCATACCCCAAACATTGAGGACCAAAAATGGCGTTCTCCCGCAATAAATTGGTTCACATGTTTGAATGTGAAATAAGTGTCAATATGCAACTAGACGTCACTCGAATTGTGTGGGTAGCCACTCAAAATTGCCCGACTAAAATTTTAATTCTAATGAAAATAAACAAATTGGAACCCCGCTAAAAAATCAAAACATTCTTAACAAGAAGGCCCATCGCATTTTTTGGAATCCTACTCTTTATACCCCACTAAATCCTAATATTGGTTCCATCACCGGGTCACTCCGTATCAAATTAAGGTCAAGAATCCCAAAAAAAATAAAAAGACAAAGTTGGAATCTACGCAACAACACGAAATTAGAAGCCTTTGTACTAAGATTTTAGAGTAGCATTGTTCGAATTATATCAGATAAGATTATACTCAGGGAAGGATAAAATTAATCGTTGATCAGAAAAGTATTACCTGAAAATACTCTGGCATCCACAGAGGAAGCACCACAGCTTCTTCGAGCAGCCTCTTGGCTTCGGTCAGCCCAGCAACGTCATCCCACCTAACGCCGGGAGTGGAGTCCAACACATCCCTCTCGAGCATAGCTGCCAAGTCAGCATCGGGCCCTTCGTACTGAATTTTCTTCGGCTTTCCATCCTCAGAATCGCCACTCTGATAATGAAATCGATGTCACAAACAATCATAGAAAGTATAAAGTGGAATCAAATCTATCAGATGCCCCCATAAAGAGAAAGATCGATTCATAATACCTTCCTACAATCATATATGTTATATGTAACACATTACCATTCAAAGATAATATAAGGAAATTATTTTACCAAACTAACTAAACAACCAACAGCACCATAATCCAGAAGTTACCGCAGATTCGGTTTTCCCCGAGGGAGCCTTTCCATTGCCCTTCTTTGTCGAAGTTGACCCCCGAAGCCCGGTGTTGACTTTGCTAGTTGCATTTGACTTCCCTCCACGTGTGGTCGTTTTGCTTGTAGCTCCCCGAGCCCAAGTTGCATCTTGTGTTGACTTTCTTGTTCCAACTTGTCCACTTCTTGCAGGCCTTCTACCAGTTGGGTCTCGAGTAGGTGGTCTCCATACATCTGGATCGTCCATTGTACCACCAGCAGATGTGGGATAATCATCCAACGGTTGGAACACGAACGAAGATTTCGTAGAGATGGGAGGAGAATTGGGCCTTCTACCCCCGACGTTTACGTCCTTAAACGATCGTTTCTCAGCTTCTAACTGCTTCACGACTTCGGCTTCTTCTGACATTGCCTTCTTCACGTTTGCCCATTTCGAACGGAGTAAAGGGTCCTCTACTGTATTCAAATGTCTGCAAAAAAGGGATTCGGCAAAAGAGGAAATTTTCAGATCCCGTGGAATCTGAAATCATATTTCATCAACCTGTTACTGTGGTCATCGTTTATACAATCTTTCAACTTTCCTCATTACAAACATTACATATTAATAAAGCAAACAGCCTCATCTCATAAACTATCACATCAGATGTCGAAGTCCAAATTCAACGAACCACGAGCTACAAAACACCCTACACTCATAATCACCAAGTTTTCGATATTTTAACATTCTTACAGATTTTCATTCACCAAGTCGGCAAACGAAGCTGTAGAGACAGCTCAACACAAAGATATCCATCGGCAAAGGTATGATAAACACAAGAAAAAGCGACAGGTCTCTATATATAGGAATCAATTACTTGTTAATCTGAGCAACGGCGCCATCAAAGAAGATAATAGAGGTGTCGTAAAGCCCTTCAACTGCGTACTCCCTCGCTAGTTTTAAGTGATCTAGCAACCCTGAGAGAGAAGATCCCACCATTGCTTAGGAATAGCAACAATCAGTACTGTACGAGATCGCAATGCGATCAATTGAGACGGGATTTATTCAAAATAAGGGTTTTGAAACGTAAATCGCGGAATTGCAAGGTTGGTGTTTAATATCAAAAGCTGCGAAAATTGGTGGTGGACGACGACGTTTTAACTGTGCCGATTGAGAGGAGAAGGAACAAATGCTTTAATTACTCTTTAGTCCCCAGGACTCATTTAGGAGGTATATTTCTTTTTCCTGTTATTTATTATAATATTTAAAATCTCCATAATGAATTTACATTTTGAGAAAGCAGAGCTTTAAATTCAATATTAATTAATATATACTATTTCATAATCAAAGAGGTCTGGCGTTTTGTAATTCCCTATATATTTTTTCTATATTATACCCACAACTCAATTGTTCTAGTTTTAAATGTATGTATACTTGTAAATAATAAATTTAAAATTAAAATTGTCTTTAATTAAAAATAAGTCTTAAATATAAATGTTATATTACATAGGACATGGTTTGCTTAAAAAACTAGTAGATATAAAAGACTGGGTGAGAATATAACTTCATTTTTTTTACACGGAGAACCTTAGCTTTGGAAAAGTAAATTCCGTGGATTATGCAATAGCTTGCAAACCACATCATCAAGTAAATCACATTAGGACAAGTGGTGCACGTGCAACATGCTCACTCAAGATGATACATGAACAATAAAATAATCCCTAGTTTAGTTAAAATTAGTAAAAATGACCCCGTTGAAATTTTATATTTAGATTTGAACTCATTGGTAAAATTTTATTACTTAAACTTGGACCCCGCTAGAGCCAATCTGGCTCGCCAATACCATGAGGCCTAGCCTTAGCCACTAAACAGAAACCCCATTTTTCTTGTGTTTTTGAAAGATTTGATATCTAGCTACATTTGTTCCATAGATCAAACATTCATGAAATAAAAAGTAAACGTGCAAATGATTATATTGAAGGATCTACCTTTCGAAAAGGTCGTGCGGGTTTTTTTATAATAACGTTTGAACTTTGAAAGGATTCCCCGGCATAGGCAATTAAATCTTCAAATTTACTCAACAAAGTACTAATCATAGTGTTCGAAAGTTGTAACGTCCACAAGGTTAAGGCAGACCCCTTTATTTTACAAGTACTGAAATTAAAAGAAGGAATAAGAAAAAGTCCATTTCATCCCACTTTTGTGACGAAAGTTCATATAGTGCTCGAGTCGACTCGTGAATCGATGGACCCAAATAGACAAATGGGTCATAAAACGGGTCGCAGCTATGAAGACTGTGGTCCTCTCTCCGAGGCACAAGTGTTGACATTTTTTTAGCGCCATATGACATGTTTTCGAATTCTCACCCTATCATGTGAAATTAAGATATGCCCCACAAGTTTGTATCATGCAATAAACTCTCCTGCTCATAAAAATAATAATGCAGCACCAATGAGAAATTTTTTTTTAGTAGTTTTCATAGTAACAAATATGATGTCCATTTATGGACAAAAGGATGGGTTTTTTTCTCTCCTCAAATTCAGTCAAGCCGCATGAATATGTACGTTTGGAGGGCCGTGGCTGTCTCCTCCACAAGAACCGTTCATCAAATGGCGGAGTTTTTACGATGACATTGATTTAACTACGAGTTCACGTAGACTAAGTAAATATATAATATATATACATGAATATAACAGTAGAATTAGTACTGCTGGAAACCGGAGTCTGTGTGTGTGGACTTAGGAGGAAAACGAGATCGTTCTATAGCCGATTATCATTAATAGTATGAGTGGACTTTGGACAGTACATATACATGCTAAAGAGAATTCAATACTGTTGGAAGTCAGCGTCATTGCATCGTTGAGGATCAATGTAGCCTGTTTGTGTGGACTTGGGGGGAGGAGAACAAAATCGTTCCATAACCAACGATGAGTATTAGTAACGTGTAGATTTGAGACCGTACATATAATATGCTGAAGAGAATTAGTCATGCTCGAAAAGGAGATCGTTTCGTAACCAACAATGAATAGTGTGTGTGGGCTTAGGGCACTATGTACATGCTAAAGAGAGTTATAAGTTCAACTAGAAGTGAGGTGTGACATATATAGCCAAATTTATGATTCGATTCAGCCTGAACTTTATCGGATGGAAATCAAGCACGATGACAAATATATAATAAATAAACATAGCATCCGTGACTTATTTAACATTTATCCACATGTTGCCATTTCAATTGATTTGTAACGAAGATAACACACACACCCACACACACACAAAAAGAACAAAGAAACCCTAAAAATTACACACATGAAATGATGAATGACAGCTTATTATTACAACACAAACACACACGAACACATTGCAACTTAACCTTATCCACTCCCCGCCTCCTCCTCGTCCTCCTTCTCGAGCTCCTCCAACTCACTCAACCAAAGCTCACCGAGCTCGCAATCCTTCCACCGATCGAACCACGGTCCACCGAGTGTATAATGCACGGCCTTAGGAAACGAGCCCTCGCGAACCACGTGATGGCCCACGAGGAAATTCCACACGAAGGGAACCTCACCGATCTCCTCATCCTCCAGCCACCGAAACCTATGCAAGAAGGCCCCACTCTCCCCGTTCACAGCCTCGGGACTCAACGCCCCGTTCTTCGGGTGCCCACAGTTGTAGAGGACCATAGAGGACCAGTTCTTCCTAGGATAAGCTGTCTGAAGAGTTGGCTAATTGTATATTTTACTGTCTTGTCAATTTGGTGGTATAACAATTAATCCAGTAAAATTTTATTTACAATTAATAATTAAGAAAAATGATGTAATTAACTCATTCTTTGTTAATAAGCAACAAAATTTGGTGGTGTAACAATTAATCCAATAAAATTTTATTTACAATTAATAATTACAAAAAATGAGGTAATTAACTCTTTCTTTGTTAATAAACAACAAATATTATTATAAAAATAACCACTCTTGTTGTGATTGATTCAAATTACTCCCCACATTTTACTTTGTGAATCAATTATCTTTTTTTAATCATTTCTCTCTCAATTTTATATACGCACACATTCAATGTGCATATATTCTAATCGTAATAATTGTTTGCATTAGGAACACGCATTTACAGTTGAATTGAAAACAAATCCCTAAAGAAAATGGAAATAAGCCCAATAAATAACTACCGACGATTTATAAACTAACTTTTCAGTCTTCACCACCACTTCGTCCCCGCCAACTCCAAGCTCCTTCTTTGCCCTACGCTGTTTGACTTCTTTTTTTTTTTTTTTTTAAATAAGAAATTTCGCCTTTCATTCGCTGTTGTTTTATCATACTCGGTTATCTCAAAAAAAAAAAAAAATGTCAAAAGAATCAATAAAGCAAAGATCATACATAGTTACAAAAAATGGCTGGCAAGTATTTAACCAGGGAAACATGAGAAAACTATAAATTAGGTCACTAAGTATACGTGTTTTCGTTTTTGGATCATTATATTTGATAACTGCAAAAATAAGTCACTAACTTTGTATGTCAAAATAATTTTGAATCATGTTTTCAATTTTAGGTCACTAATTATATATATTTTTTATTTTGGATCACTAAGTATAGATGTTTTATTTTTGGGTCACTATGTTTACAAAATTAGTTACCAAATGAGTGACCCGAAACTGAAAAATGTTATACTTAGTGACCCAAAATCGAAAAATATGCACTTAGTGACCTAAAATTGAAAACGTAACCCATATTATTTTGAGATACAAAGTTAGTGACTTACTTTTGCATTATCAAACATAGTGACCCAAAACCGAAAACATGTATACTTTGTGACCTAATCTTATAATATCTGTTACGAGCTTTGAGGAACAACTTTGACTCCTCTGGATAGCTCTCGAACTCGATTTCTCCCTCATCTCCGTTGCTGCCGCTATTCCCCGCCATTGAATACAAATCGCACGAATGAAGCAGTCAATCAACAGCCGGATTTAGCGAATCAAATCAAGTTAGAAAAGAAACCCAAGATTTTATAGTAAATTTTGAGGAAACAGAGTAGCAACGATATAATTAACTCGAGAGAATACGTGAATTGATCCTATAGTTGGACTAATTTAGTTTTTTATGTTTTGTGTGGATTAATTTTCGGTTTAAATCGACTCAACGACAGAGGGATCAATTTATTTCATTTTCGATAACATCGAAACTAAATTGATCCACACAAAATATCGAAGATTAAATTGGTCCATATATTAAACACATAGAATTAAATAGGTCACTACTTTTGTTCCAAATATTTTGCGTGACCCGATACAGTCTCATGTGTTGTCAGTTTTGAACCAATTTGGTCTTTCTGTAACGACTAACGTCAGTTTAAATAGGAAAGTCATGTTGTTTAGTCCCAAACGTTGAGACTAAATTGGTCCACATGATAAATATTGAATATCATTTCGGATTTTTCCTTAAATTTTTAAGAGAAAGGAGATCACGTACACTCTACGGACACATGCGATTTTTCCGTTGAAATTGTCGTTATTTTTTACGGAAGGATCAAGTAGGTCAAAATCAATTACATCGATGATTAAATTGATTCATACTAAATATCAAGGACTAAACTAATATTTATGGTAAGTATTGAGGACCATTTTAGTTGTTCCTCCGAAAAAATCAACATTATGAGCTTTTCTTTAACAGTCCCTTAAAAATTATATTGTCTACGATTCACTACCCATTAAGGTTTTCCTGCTCGCACCGTCATTTCCAATTTTCGTCGCAATTTGCACCATCGTTTCGCTACTAACCCATTCCTTTCAGTATTCCATGATCGGGCATTGAGATTCGGGCTCCTCCTGCACCTTACACTGTAATGTAATTCGGTTAATTTTTTTTTAACGAATCATCTATCGCAAAATCGACGAAGTTCGCGTCTTTTTTCTCTTCAAGGAGTTGTAAGATTTCCCCCAAATTCTCGGCGACCCCATCCCCAAAAGCTTCAAATTCTTTTTTTCTGGGTTCTTTTATTTCGCACGATTCCGAAACATTCGTACTATTTTCTTAATTTTCCCTTCCTTAGAATAGAGCCATGTTCTATGGTTCTGTGGTTTGGGATCCATTGCTGATACTTTCACAGATCGTGTGCCTTCAATGTCTATACTATCTAACCCTCGGAGTGTTCCTGGGGATTCTTGCTGGGGCCCGCGTATCGAAGATGAGCCTTGTGTATTTCTTTGATTATGCAACGCTGAATGCGTCCACCATTACCGGTTGGTGTGTTATGGCTTCCTTTTCTCTCAGCTCTCTTGCCGGGTGAGTTTGTATGTTTCTCTTGTTTATTCTTCTACTTTCTTGATTTGGTTTTGTGTTATATGGCTGATGTACATATTATTATGCCATATGAATCTGTTGCCACTACTCAAGATCCTGTAGTAAAACCAATCTCCTTAACTCAAGTGTATTCCTAGCTAGAAACTGAAGTCATCAAGACTATAAACCCCTCCCGGTGATCAAAACACTAGCTTGCAGGAACTTAAGTATATGATAGTATCCTCGTAAGAAAGTATAATTAAGCTGCGGTAATAGTTGAAGCTTAAGTAATTGTTTGGTTGTTTATTACATGTTGATGGCAGATATGTTTATATAAAAATGAGCTTATGTATAAAAGTCTAAACCCATGTATACGGATTTAGATAAACATACCTTTCAGGTGGGTTATTGTAAGCTTACTAACCAAACACTCATTTTATTTTATACTCATTATACAATTTATATAAACCTTAACAATTGAAACACTCGTGTAAATATAAATCCACTTACCAAACATCACCTAAATGGTTAATTTATGCAGACACTTTGAGGAGCTACGTTTAAGCTTATTTTTTATGGCTTCATGAATGTATGACTTTGGTATTTGCCTTGCCCGTAACGTTGGAGATTATTCTTTCAAAATCATCAAAACTAGGTAAGATGCGGGCATCTTCTAGGCCAATCAATTGCTGTTGTGCCTGCTATGCGTTTGATTGTCGTATCATGTATTAACTTCTTATTTTTGGTTAACAGAGCTGGCATTTTAGTGTATCTTATCGAGAGGGCGAAGAAATGCCTGGATTTCTCAGCAACCCTTTACATCATCCACCTTTTGATCTGCACCGTCTATGGAGGTTGGCCTTTGTCCATAACGTGGTGGTTTGTGAATATCTCGGGACTAGCTTTAATGGCGTTGTTGGGTGAATATCTCTGCATGAGAAGAGAGTTGCGGGATATTCCCATTTCAAGATTTCGATCAAGTAAGTTTTTTTTTTTTTTATATTGGCGATGCATCTGGCGGCTGCTGTTAATTCGATGCATTTGGTTTCTCTATTCAATTTTTTTTTTCTAATTTTATATTTGCAGGCGTTTGATGATCATTTCGAGGAAGAAAGAAGATTTGCAAATTGTAGCTGTGCAGCTCGATTGTAGCTGATGTTATCAAGCGCGTGGAGAAAGAAGATTTGCAAATTTATGATGAATTGATAGTAAAATAATATTAAGCAACGAAACATTTCGAGGAAAATGAGCGCGATTTGAATTCTGATGCGCGCGTTTGTGCGCCTCGTTAAAAATTGCAAACAATCGCTATTTTCTTAAGGAAATATATACCTTTTTCGTCATGATGTGGCTAATGTTATTCATTGATTACCTTGATTATTTTCGTTGTGATAATAAACTCGTTGGATTCGACAGGATTCATCTCCTTTCAAGAGTAAAAGAGGTGAAGATTGTGTTTCATATCATCTCGACAATCAAACAGATATTTTTGTGATTCTAAATACACTGTGAAAACCCTAATCGTCCAAAATATAGAACAGCCCTAAAAATATCAGAGCAAAATTTTGTTGAAAGAGCACCCAAACAATCTTCATGCATGCCTTTTATCGCCGGGCTATCCTACAAACAAGACCGAGTCTTCTAACTCACATGAACTCCCAATAGAAAACCTGTACAATGTAGCACAAGATTTACACAAGTAGTAATCATATCATATATATATTATATCTAATGAAAAAAAAAGAGAACATTTTTATACTAGTTTATGGTGCGCTAACCCGCACATGAATATATCCTCGCTACTTGCTGAGCTCTTTCGATGGTGGTGGTAGCAGGCCGTCTCTATGTCTATGGGCTGTGTTGGTTTGATGTCTCGTTTCCTGAAGGATTCTGTTATGTTTATCTTCCTGTGGACAACATGTGTGTCCTCTGATGTTGTCTCGTTGGAAAGTAACAACCTCAAGCCCGATAATCCATCGTTTGTTGCGCTGATTTTATTAACTGATCTTCTGGATATGAAAGACCTGCAAATTCATATATATAATTAAGTGACAAAACATATGAGAGAAAAAGAAGCGCGACGTGGATTCTACGCGGAATTTATGCGCCTAAAAATTACCTGTATATGAGAATAAAGTACTCATACACTTATATAAGTGTGCATCTGAGTACAAATAATGGTGTATAGCCATAAGCCTCATATAGATATATTCTATGTAATGAAAGAATATATAAACAGGAAACTGTTATATGTATAAAGAAAACCTATGAATTGAAAACGAGATATACATTATTGGTTGCTTGCATCTGAACTCCATGAATGAAACTTGACCTTTTATGAATGGAGAAGAAATAGAGAATATTCAGTAATTAGGGTCTTTAGTTGTGTGAGTGAATCGTTCTACCAAAGAAGAACCCTTATATAGATGCTGATGTGTGGGTTATCATTACTATTTATGAATAATAATTGAAGAAAAACAAAGATAATCATTTGGTGGGGCAACCTTATTTGAATTTACTTTCTTGTTTTATTTTACAGCACATGAAAAGGCAGGCATTTCACCTAAACTGGTGTGAGATAATGTGGGGCAGATGACTAATGACCATTACGGATAACTTTTGCGATGATGATACTTTTTAGTTTTACCACTTTTAGGTGGAAGAATTTGGAAAAACATGTGTGCTTGAAAACGTTATTTGCTAGCTCACGTTTTAATTTGTACTTCCATAACAGTTTTTTTTGACAGCAGTGAGAAGAGACCAATATTACGTTGGTACAGTATAGTGCCTAACTGGCTTACTCAGTGAAATCACCAATATAAAATTTGAACGAGATATTTTAGTAATCTATATTTTGGCTTACGTATGTAATCTATATTTTAGTAATTTTAAACGAGATATTTGATTCATTAACCCGTCGTGAGGGTGTGTGTATATGCGGGGCATATCCTAACTTGTTATTATGCAATGTAATGGACTCATAATATGAATTTTATAGGAGTAACTAAAATTTTATTCCTCTACCATCAAGAATTTCACTTTTCGTCCTCTAATTTGTCCTTGCAAAATCTAGCCCAGTATGTTTAGGAGTATAAAAAATTAGTTTGACGATAACTTTCACGAAATTCATTTTCCGTGCTCTAGTTTGTCCCTGTCCAAAATTGATCCAACATGTTTTCGGCTGTTTTTCATAAGTAGGCATTTCACACTACAAATTTAATGAACAATCATATTTTCCTTTGCCGGACGCCGTCAAAAAATGGCTGGAATAAATTACGAAAAGGACCATTTATGAAATGGTATAAACACTCTAGATTAGCTTTATTTGGACATGGACAAGTTAATTAGGGAATGGAAAATGAGTTTTGTGAAAGTTATTTGACTATTTTCGAACTGGGACAAGTTAGAGGACGAAAAATGAATTTCGTAAAAGTTATAGGACTAAAATTAAATGTACTCGAAGTTTATATTGTCTAATTATAAAAATAAATAAGAATTTAGATACTCAATTTTATACACAGTTTAAATAATTAAATATATATGTGGCATTCTTGAAAAAAATTTAAACTAATATTATTGGGAAAACCCTAGGCCATCCAATCTATAGAGTATAGACCAACGGCATATTTAGAGTAAGAGCACCAGCAATGATCTTCATGCCTTCTGCTATCCCACAAACAAGACTGAGTTTTCTAATTCACACATAAACTCCCAATAGATTCAAATGGATTCACGTGAAAAGGAACTCTTCACTCTCGTGTGGCGTGGCCCTGCTTGTTTAGAATTTTTCCTTACTCTTGGAAGTTGTCTTATATTCTCAGAAAGCCTTGGAATGTTTGTTCGCTGAAGTGAATTTTTCATTACTGGGCTTCATGTTTCGTTATAGACAGGGGATTAAACAAAATTCTTTGAAGTGTCATGGACGATTAATGACATATATCTAGGTTTATTTTAATCTGCTCGCTGATTCTATTCACAGCAGATTTAGAAAATGAGATCTAAAACAGTCACAGAAAAAAATGATTCTATTCAGCGGTGCAATACGCCTTGTCCCTACAAAATTTAACACAAGATTTGCATTAGTGACCATAAGTCATATATATGATATTTCAATGAAAAAAAAACGCATATAATAGTTTATTGCGCGAACCTGCACAGAAATACATCCTTGCTATTTGATAAGCTCCTTCGACGGTGGTAGCATGTCGTTAGGTCAGTTATCCTTTTTATAAAGGACTTTGTTAAGTTTCTAGTGCTATGGACAACATGTGCGTCCATTGAGGTTGTCTCGTTGGAGATTAACAACCTTAGACCTAATAATCCGTCGTCGCTAATCCATCGTCTGGACAAAGAAGAAGATCTGCAAATTCACGATAAAGGTAACTAAATTTAATGAAGCGAAAAATAATATGGGAGAATAATAAGCGCTGCATGGATTCTAGGCAGAGTATATGCGCTTTATTGTGTGTTACTCATACACTTATATGTGTGTGTGTCTGAGTACAAATGGCTTAAAGCCATAAGCCTCAAAAACTTTTGTAGGTAATTAAAGAGTGTAAGTAGGAAGCTATTCTATATAAAGAAGGAAGATGAATAGAATATGAGGTATACATGATGGGTTGGTTGAATCTGAACTCCATGGATGGAAGTGATGAAACTTGAGCTTTTATGATATATAGACTCTTAATGGACAAGAAAAACAGGATACTCGATGTACAATTGTACAAAAGAAACCCTTATATAGATATTGAGGAAGGGTGCCTCGTCATAAGTATTCATGAATAATAATTAGAGAAAAACAAAGATAATCATTTGGTGGGGCAACTCGGACCAAATTTTCATCATTGGCGAGCTTCACAGCAGCACATGAAAAAACAGGCATTCACCTGAATATGGTGTGGAATAATGTGGGGCAGATGGCAATGACCATTAAGAACATCGTTTGCAATGATGTGACAGTCCTTTTTTAGCCTCTTTTAGGTGAATGGATTTGGAAGAATGTGGGTCTGAAAACGTTTTCTAGCTTATGTTTTAACTTTTATTTCCATAACAGGTTTTTTCACAGCAGTGAGAAGAGAAAGTATTTAAATTAGTACAACTATGTAATGTAAGTGAGTACCTGGTTTAGTCGGGTAATCAATTCAATGAGAAAACTACTATTTAAGCTCTATATGCAATTAAGATATTATTATAAATACATAAAGCTAATTAAACATAGGAAAGCAAAACAAATTGAAGTTAATTATACTTTGAAAGAAAATAAACTTATAAAGTTCGATCCTTTTTAGTACATTAGACATTAGACGAAATGTGTTAATCTTTTTAATAAAATATATATGCCGAGGGGAGTATTAGTACAAACATATATAGAACAACAGGAGTAACTATTATTGTTCGATCAAAAAGGCAAACGACCTAACGATAACAAGACCGAAAACTAGTGAAGACAACAAACAAAATATTGAAGCATGTATCTTCGACTACACTTCCAGATTCTTTTCGTTTGAAGGTTTTCAAATAGCATTTCTCAGAGCTATCCGATAGATGCTCGGGAATTGCTGTTTTAGCTGGTGAATTCATCTATAAACAGTGAGAAATTACTATATCGGCAAGTAATATTATTATGATATACGTAAAATCTTACAATGATGAGACATGCTACAAGTCACGTGAAGGCTACATTGCACTCATATTCTAATATTCACAACAGATTTAGCGAAAGACGAGAAGATCGAAAAGTGTTACAAACAAGTACACGAACTCTATAGGGTTTGAGATGTTACTACACTCGTGTGCAACATATATGCATACTGTTAATATGCATCGTCTTCACCAAAGTTCCACGCGCTTCAATAACACGTCTGATTAAGGATATTATTAGCGCATTTATTTGTCTCTTATATAAATATATATATACAACATTATTATATAATACATTGTCCCTCGACAACACTCGTACAATTCATAATCTCACCTACTTGATCCTACGATTTCAACTTCTAGTGCGTTAGTCCTATGCGCTTGAAATAGTCCTTATTCATCTCGTACTGGCACTCACTACTGCAGTATGCCTTGTCTCTACACAAATTAACACAAGGTTTACATGAGTATTCATAAATCATATATATGAAGAAAAAAAAGTTTGTAATAGTTTATTGCGCAAACCTGCGAAACAATACATCCTTGTCACTCGCTAAGCTCTTGAGACAGTGGTAGCAGTTCCTTAGATCAGGTGTCCTTTCTATAAAGGATTTTGCTAGGTTCCTTGTCCTGTGGACAACATGCGTGTCCATTGATGTTGTCTCTATGTAGAGTAACAAGCTCTGGCCTGACAATCCACGGTCTTTTGCGCTGATTCTATTTATCAGTCGTTTGGGCGAAGAAGAGCTGCAAATTCACGATGAGGTAACTATATATAACGAAGCGACAAAAAATATCTTGGTTAAAATAAGCGCGACATGAATTCTGCGCAGAATAAATCTTTATATGAGCATAAAGTAGCCATACACTTAGGTTATGTGTGTGAAATGAAATGGAATAGTATATAAATAGGAAGCGATTCTATGTAGAAAAAGAAGATGAAATATGTATGAGATATACATGATTGGTTGCTCGTATTTGAATTCCATGGATGAAACTCGGCCTCTAATGAAAATTTTAAACTGGTATATTTGGCATTCTAAATAAATTTAACTGATATAATATTGAAAACCCTAACCACCGAAAATACAACCAACATCAAATATTAGAGTAAATTTTGTAGAAAGAGCCACAAACTACCTTCTTCACGCCCTTACAAACAAGACCAAGTCTTCTAGTTCGGCTGAACTCCCAATAGATTCAAAGCAAAACTCTTATTCATGTGGTACTGTTCAGAACTTTTACTTACCCTTCTTGGCATTTGCTGCCTAATTTCTCAAGACAAAAAAATCTATCGATTACTGAAGAGATATCAGTGGGCTTATTTTTCTTTCAAACAGGTTTTATGGGATGAATAAAGATTATTCGAATAGTCGATAAACGAACAATTAGAGCGAGGTGCTACACTCATCCGCAACATATACACGATGTTAATATGCGCCGTCTTCACCAAAGTCCTTCGTGCTTGAATAAATGTCTTATGATGAATTAAGTGTATCATTAACACGCTTATTTACGGTTAAACGGATTTGTCTCGTACAAAGATATAGTGTATATATATATATATATATATATATATATATATAAACAACGTTCATATATTACTTCATACATTGTCCCTTATAACAAAACCCTTTTTACAATTACTAATCTCTCCTACTCGTTCCTACTACTGATCATCAACTTCTATTACGAGTCCTATGCGCTCAAAATACTCCTTATTCTTCTCGTACCGGCACTCAACACTGCAGTACGCCTTGTCTCTGCACAATTTAACACAGTAATATAAAAAAGAACATTTATAATAATTTACTGCGCAAATAAACCTGCACAAGAATACGTCCTCGCCGATCGCTAAGCTCTTGCGACAGTAGTAGCAATTCCTTAGATCAGGTGTCCTTTCTATAAAGGAATTTGTTAGGTTCCTTGTCTTGTGGACAACATGTATGTTCATTGATGTTGTCCCGTTGTAGAGGAATAACAAGCTCAGGCCTGACAATCCACGGTCTTCTGCGCTGATTCTATTTATCGGTCGTTTGGGCAAAGAAGACTTGCAAATTCACGATGAAGTTACTCTATATAACGAAGCGACAAAATAAATTGGATAAAAATAAGCGCAACGTGGATTCTGCGCAGAATATATGCGTTTAGTGGGGGGTGTGTGTGTGTGTATGTATTCTATATCACCAAATAAATCTTTAAATGAGCATAAAGAACTCATACACTTTTATATATGTGTGTGTGTTTTGAGTACAAAAGGCTTAAAGCCATCAGCATAAACAGAATATTCTGTGAAATGAAAGACCATATAAATAGGAAGTTATTCTATGTAAAAACAAAAAGATGATGAATAGGAAATGAGATATACATAATGCTGGGTTGCTCGTTTCCAAACTCCACGGATGAAATGAAACACGAACGTTTATAAAATTAGACGAAAAATTCGGGATATCTTCAGTAATCAGAGTTTTGTTGAGTAGTGAGTGTATAGCTTTACCAAGAAGAACCTATATATAGATGCTCACGAGGGTTTTGCAGCACATGAAAAAACAAGTATCCACCATAAAATTGGTGTTTAATAAGGTGGGGCAGATGACTAATGACCATTAAGGATAACGTTTGTAATGATGACACTTTTTTATTTTTACCTCTTTTAGGTAGATGAATTTGGAAGAATGAGATGAAAAGGTTTGGTAGCTCACGATTTAAGTTTTATTTCCATAACAGTTTTTGACGGAAATTGATAAGTTAGGATTTTACGCTATTTTTATTCCCGTAAACTTGCATTTTTTATTATTATCTACTCGAAACATTTCGGATATCCTACATTTATATTTATATTTCTATTTGATAGGTATCGGAGCAAAGAAGACCAAAATCGGGAAAATACGATCACTTTTGAAGGTTCTTGAATCATGTGGATCTCTTTGCAATTTTCATCAATCTTCGGGGCAACTTTTGCAATTTAGCAGATTTGAATATTAAGGATTATATAAACACGGCAAGAAGAAGTCAAAAGAAGTTGAAATTTTCAGACGAGATATGCTCGGACAAGAAATGAGAGAATCGAGACGAGGAGATCCTCTACGCACCGCAACCCTAAACAAAAGAGGGAAGCAAGGAGCTCTCTGCTTCTTTGCACGGCCCGCGACCGCACACAACCAAGCAGCACACAAGCAAGTAGTTGCCCCAACCACGCAGCTCTCATCCTACGCGCCACAACCCTAACAAAAGAGGGACCGAAGCAAGCAGCTCTCACACACAGCCCGTACCAGCCGTGACCTCCAAACTTCGAGGAGGGCTGCGATATCCGGGAACTTTTGACGATCAAATAAGAACGGAGAGCCAAGGATCGACTACGAGGGTATTCGAGGCGATTTCTCAACCGGAAAACACCGAGGAGACGCGTGACAACTCGAGCATTGTGAGGGACGAATTTCTTTTATTTAATATTTTGATGTTTTCGTATATTAATATGTTAGGCTAAGTTCTTTTGTGATTGAGGCCATATTAGGCCGGATTATGAATTCGTGTTAATGTTATTCGTATTTTTCTAATCGTATAGGTAGAGTTACGTATTTCTTGTTTGCGTTTAATATCTGCGTATGCTTGATCACAATATGTTTGATTCTTGATAGGTTTATGAGACTGAAAAAGTAATTAGACCGGTTAGAACAATAAACAATGAATACCACGACGTAAAACCGATCAGAGATGGAATTCGGTTTCGTATGTGTGGTTTCCAAGATCTTAGGCGGCGAAAGCGTCTAAACTCGGGGAAATTCATAAAGCGAAATGCGTGCGGAGTAACTACAGTCATATAGGAATATAGTTGATTGGTTAACTCTCGCATAGGGTTGCTAGATACGTGGATAACGGGTAGCACGTATGTTAGGAATTTCTACATTAACTAGATTTATATTAATTAGGTAAAGTCGATTGCATGAAGACGTAGGATTAATCTGTGTCGATTATGCGCTTTAATCACGCTTGTCGTTATTTTATTCTCACTATCCTTATTTTATTTGTTTTTATCATTATTTGCGTTTTTATCTCTTTTATCAAATCATTCAAAAATATAAAAATATCTTTTTAGTCTAAATTAAATTTAAGAACAATATTTTAGAATTAATCGAGTTATCTCTGTGGATTCGATACTCGGACTCAAGTCCGTTTTATACTATTACACGACCTAGTACACTTGCTAGTATTTGAGCGTGTCAGAAATCTAACCGATGGACCAATGTTGTCCCGAATCATACAACATCGGGGACTAAATGTGGCAAGCGGAAATATTGGGGACCAAAATTGCTCAACAGACAAACATTGGGGACCAAAACTGGTTTTATCCCCAAGACTTCTTAAAAAAAAAGAGTCAAAAACAAGCATCGCCAACTACAAAATTGTTGTTTGAAGGTTTCCTAATGGCATTTCCCAGAGCTATCCGATTGATCCTCACGACATTGCTTGGGATTCCACCTCGTGACAACTCTCTCCTCAACCGTAAAATCATCAAAGCTCGAAACAGAAATTTTATTACCAACCGCCCCTTTACTACCACGAACGTAAAGAACCAGCAACGTTTTAGCAACGCTACCGCAAAGACGAAGCGTGCAGTGAAAATCCGACCAAACCCTTAATCTCCCGTTAGCATCATCATCATCATCACCTCTTAAGACAAGAACTGCGTACTCAGAGTGCACAAAAGATGGATGGTGACTGTAGGCAACAAAGTCAACACCGAACTGTGACCCTTTTCTCACGACCCAATTCTTGGAACGAAGATGGGAGTAGCCCTTAAACAGAAGAGGAAAATTAGGGTTTTTGCTCGTCATGTAATCCCACAAATCTCCTTCGTTTTGTACGCGATCTTCTTCATCCACGATGACGAGGCATTTCATCACGTAGAACATGTAAAAGGCTTCCTCGAGGCTTAGTTGAAACCGGTGGTTGTCTGCTGTGCTGGTGACAACGGGGCGGCCAAAGCATGCTTTGTTGAGGAGTTCGCTTTGTTGTGGAGTCACTTCGAGAAGTATGCTCGAGCCCGAGAGAAGTCCTTTTGTGTTGGACTCGATCAGAGAGGACCCGAGAGATGAAACTGTTGTAGACATGGGATTTGCCAAGGCTTTTGCTTTTGCAGCTTTTCCTTTCCATCTCGGGAACATGTTATGTGTCCACTGATGCAAAATGTAGAAGCAACACACATTCAGCAATAACATAGCAAAATATATTAAAGCAATCATATTAAACTTAAGATAGCCATCTTCTTCTACAAGTTTGCTATATGCTCAACGCAGAATGTAAGCCCGAGAATCAGATGTTACATATACCATTGATCTTCAATCCATCAGCTAAGTCAGTGAACAAAGAACTTATCAAGCATCACTGTTCAAATCAACACCCTAAGTCCATGTACAACTCAAAACTAGGGACATCACTAATAACAAACAACTGCTAAGTGATAAATCCTCCAGCAATTCTAGATCCTCCAAAAACAATATATATTTGCATTTCCGCTGCTAACCATTATTCGCGATCCAACGACTGATCACAAGTAAGAATCATTAAGGCAGCATTTTACCTCGACAATTTATCAATATCTACACTCACAAATTCAAGAATCGAGCGCACAACTCCCCAAGGAAAATCGCCAACAGAAATATGGGAAAAAGAAATTTACCAGAGACCCTTAACATAAACGAGAATCCCAGTAGTCGAGCGTCTTCTATATTCAACGAGAAGTCGTACCTTGTACTCGAAGATGGAGTTCGAGAGGGAGCTGTCAATTGGGTGGTCAACGAAAACGAAGAAGCGAAGAGGGAAATACATCGATGTACGAATCAATCCCTTCCGCACATCGCGAATAATGGTTAGCAGCGGAAATGCATCATATATATTGTTTTTGGATGATTTAGAGTTGCTGTTATATGCCACAATTGCTGGAGGATTTATCACTTAGCAGTTGCCTGTTATTAGTGAAGTCTCATGTACTTAGGGTGTTGAGTTGAACAGTGATGCTTGATAAGTTCTTCGTTCACTGACTTAGCTGATGAATTGAAGATCAATGGTATATGTAACATTTGATTCTCGGGCTTACGTTCTGCGTTGAGCATATAGCAAACTTGTAGAAGAAGATGGGCTGTCTTAAGTTTAATATGATTGCTTTACTATATTTTTGCTATGTTATTGTTGAATGTGTGTTGCTTTTACATTTTGGATCAGTGTACCTTTTCTTCTTCTTTCTTCTTCTGAATGTTTGCCTTGTCAATCTGCAAAATACCAGAAAGACCATTAGTTGCCTTAACTATCTGGAAATTTACAAGTATAAAGAATTTCAGATACATAAACAAAGAACACGAAAATGTTGTATGAGAAAACACTAGTCATATCATTTCATACACAATTGTTACACGATCGGTGCAAAATCTTGATAATTTGACATTTACACCCTGTTTGGTATAAAGATTTTGATTTGAAAAAAAAAGAGAGGTGCAATGATGAGAGTAAGACACACGAATCGTAACGCTTCACTGTTTGATACACTAACATTGCTTTCATCAACTTTTCCACGCAAGATCTGCGTACCAAACAGAGCCTTAGTGTAACTAAATAGGGGGAAGCAAAGCCTAATTCTCACAATCTGCCAAACTTCTAATTACATAATGGGGTCATGATAAGCAAGAAGTACAGTAAGGACAAGCAGATGAGTGAAAAATATCAAAATCATATACAAGTATCGCTATTATCTAATTGAAATCAAGCGAAGAGCTAATGCTGCAGTCAATTACGTCATTCATGAAAGGTTTCCGTCAAAAGCTAAAAGCAAATAAAATAAACAAAATCTGATAATCAATTCAAACCTCGTCATAATCTTTCTTTTCAGCCTTAGGCTGCTTCAGAGGCTTCGCTTTTCCTTCTGTTCACGAAGTACGGCACATATAAATTGAGATTCAGCTCCGCTTCATCGCATAAAAGGAAAAAAAACGAAAATACCCTAGATTTTTCAATATTCCTCACCTTGCTTGGACGACATGGTTGAAAATTATTGAGCTTTGGGTTTCGCTGAGATCACGAAATGCTCGGAACGATAGTGGAGGTTTCCAATTACACCACTTTTTTTTCCTTTTTTTTTGGTGTATTGGGTAGGGGAATCACTGATTTTGGATTTTTCGTGACAATAATGCAAAGCAACGACGGACCGTATTTACGATTTTGTCCCTCTAAGCCCATATGCAAAGCCCAATTAAACGTTCTCTAGTATACCACTTAATAAAAAAAGGAATTTTTACATTTTTTTCCCCAATGTTTGGTCTATGGGCATTTTTTATCTCCTATTTTTTCGAGTTACAGTTTCAGTCCCCAATGTTGTCGATTTTGTGCGTTTTTTGTCCCCTAATTAACTTAACCGTTAAGTTGGACGAAAATACGGGTCGGGCCAATCCAAATTTTTGGGTCTGGCTGGGCCAACTCGAATTTTGAGTGCCAAAGATAGGGAAACCTGGTTCGACCAATAAATTCGGGCTGACCCGACCCGTATTTCCGTCCAACTTACCGATTAAGTTAATTGGGGGACAAAAAACGCTCAAAATCGCGACATTGGAGACTGAAACTGTAACTCAGATAAATAGGGGTTCAAAAACGCCCTTAGGCCAAACATTGGGATAAAAATATAAATATCTCATTAGGAAATTAAGCGATCATTTACTTAAAAGCTTAAGCATAGCTTAAACAAGATTAGAGTATATTATATTTTTAAACTTATATATTTTATTTTCAACATATCATTTTACGTATAAGATGATTTCATTATATCTAGCCTCTCACTTGTCCCTTTTCATGTATATGCTGATTTTTTTTTTATCTTGTTTTGTGTAATTCACATTATTTTTGGACATGAGCTTATGATATCGGAAATAATTTCATAAGACTCGTATATTAATAATCATATGAAATGAAATATTGTTATTTCTTTTTATTTTAGTATTATTCTATTAATTAAAATGAAGGCGGAGGGGCACGTGACATAGTGTTGTAACTTTGTTAAAAGCATTCATCAAAAGAGGAGAATGGTTCTAAGCTGCCATGAAAAGATCGAGTTTCTCTAAGCTTTTTGTTGAAGACTCTAGAAGATTCCATTAATTAATCACACCATATTAATATTAAATAAATAAATATAAAAGGTTCCATTATGTTATTCTCTATTTTCAACTATAGCCTTTACTCTATAGTGGAAAATTCAACCGAATAAGAATCATCAAAGTCCATCTACGAAAGCAACCACCATTCACCTTTAGAAGAAGGGTCCAATTATTACAATTAAATAAAGAATTGTGGTCGTATTCATATATGAATATTGATGCAATGAAATACTGTGGATTAGATAATTTAATATTCCTACAACCGTACGCAATGAATTAGTTTAATTTACATATATGGATTGATTATCTTCAAATTCTTGAATGGCATTGCGAATTAAAAAAAAAAAAACCATCCTTTTTTCTTGATAATAAGCCACTCCAGTAGTAGGCAGCTGTAGTCTTCTACAATTTAATTCTACTGTAATCCACTCCATGAGGATTATGATTGTTCAATTGTTTTCTACTTTGGGAAATCAGCTCATTTTCTCTATTATTTAGAACCCTCATCGGATCTTCGTCAAAGAATCGACTTTGAAGAAGCCCTTGAATCGATCTTGTCAAATAACGAGGAAAAGAAAAATGTTTGACGGGCTCTTGAAGAGCAAGTTCTACAGCAAATGGTGCGTTGATTTCACGTTGTTTTGGGTTTATTTTTCTTTATTTTTTGTGGGTTTTTTTTTTTTTTTTTATCTGGTGGGTTTTTCTTGCAACAACAGCAAATCGGACATGAAGCTCACGAGGGCAAGAATCGAGGTGATACAGAGGAAGAGGAACGCAATCCAAAAGTATCTGAGGAACGATGTCACCGATCTGCTCAGAAACGGACTGGGGATGAACGCGTATAGCAGGGTGAGTTCTTGATTTCGTGATTTTTCAGGTTTTTATTCTTGTTTTTTTCTTGCTGGTTTTGTATGTGATGATTCTTGAATCCCTTCGACGATTCCGATGATGCCATTTTCAGCTTGTGGGATATTCTAAAATCGATTGAAATAAAGAAAATATAATCAGAGAAAGAAATTCACAGAGCGTTAATTCTTTTCTTCCCATGATACTCTCTGTTCATACAAAAAAAAATCTGGAGAAGCAGCACAGAAATTGAATTTATCGAAATTCGATGGGTTTTTCGAGGTTCAAATCCTTTGATTCATGGAACACTTGTTAATGTTTTCAACAGGTTGAAGGGCTCTTAATTGAGATAAACAGATCGAATTGCTACGAGCTCATCGATAAATGCTGTGTGCTTATATCGAATCATCTTACATCGATGAACAAGCAGAGGTGTGTATCTCATGCAATAAGCTGCTTTTCAATTAATAAAAAATGTATTTCAAAGCCACAAAGACATACGGAAATCTCTATGTATTCTTTCGTGCAGAGACTGCCCCGAAGAGTGCAGGGAATCGGTGTCCTCTCTGATGTTTGCAGCAGCAAGAATCGCCGATTTGCCCGACCTGAGAGAGCTCAGGGACTTATTTTCAGAAAAATACGGGAATTCTTTGGATTGCTTCGCTAATAAAGAGGTATTTATTTGCTCATCTACAGTATTAATTTTATTTTTTTTACCATTTATCAGTTACAATGTTGTCTGCGTGTTTTTTTGTCCCCAGTTGATGGAGAAATTACGGTGTGGAGTTCCTTCGAGGGACGAGAAGTTTCAGCTCTTGCAGGAAATAGCTGCAGAATCCGGTTTAGTGTGGAGCCCGAAAGCTTTGGACTTTAAGCTGTTTAAAGAAGAAGCAGATAACAAGGTAATAATAATTGCAAACTCTGTGTAAAGATTGAATATTTTTTGCTTATCCCGTGAATTTCAATTCCTTTGCAGGATCTTTATAAGGAGACAAATGGTGGTGATTTTATGATCAAGAACGAATTTTTGGGTCCCGAAAATGTGAAATTGGACGGCAGATCTCTGCACAAAAAGGAGAATGCTCCTGTAATAAAACCGATCGAGGGCCACGATCGAAGTTCTGTTGCTGCCAGAAATCATCAAGAACGCGTAGAGAAGCATCATGGGGAACCGAAAGCTTCAGACATGAAGTTGTTTAAAGAACAAGCTGATAACAAGGTAGTAATAATAACTTCAAACTATGTGTAAAAATCGAATCTTTGCCAATCTCGTGGATTCAATTCCTTTGCAGGATCTTGCTGAGGAGACAAAGGGTGGTGATTTTATGATCAAGAACGGATTTTTGGGTCCCGAAAATGTGAATTTGGACAGAAGATCCCTGCAGAAAAACGAAAATACTCCCGTAATAAAACCAATTGAGGGCCCGAATCATCAAGAACGTGCAGAGAAGCATCGTGGGAAATACGGGCTCATTGCTCCTCCTTACTCTAAATCAGGAGCTGAGAAAACGAAGGTAGCATCCGAAGAATCGAAACCCGTGCCCGAATCTGTTAGAAGAAGGCATCTGAAGCCCGTTCGAGAGATTTCTGAAGATGATGATGAGGGAGATAAAGTGAAGGTGGCAAACAAGGAACAAGCTGCTCAGGCTCAGAGGGTCTTGAAATTCTTCGACAGGGGAAATGAGGGCCTAGACGAGGAAGAACGGGCCATGGACCGGCTCCTGAGGCATTACAGCAAGAAGAAGGGATCACACACGAGGGTAAAATCGGAAATTGGCCTTAAATACCCTTCCGAAAAGAAAGATTTTTCCCAAACGGGCTTGAACGGGCCGAAGAAGGAGGCTAACGGGAGAGAGTTTGGCCCGGTTAGGGTTCTCTCTTTGCCTGGGGAAGTTTCGGGCCCGAACGAGGAATCGGGCTTTGGCCTCAAACCCCCTCTCGTAAAGAAAGAGTTTACCAAAACGGGATCGAACGGGAAGGAGTGGGGCCCGGGTAGGGTTCTTCCGGGCCCGAAGGAGGAGTCGGTCTTTGTTCTCAAGCCCCCTTTCGAAAAGAAGTTTACTAAGACGGGCCCGAAGGAGGAGACGAAAGGGAGAGAATTTGGCCCGGTTAGGGTTCTTTCTCTGCCCGGGGAAGTCTCGGGCCCGGGCCCAAATGAGAAGTCGAAGAGGCATTTTCGGGCTTCTTCGTTTCAACCGGAGATGTTGGATGAGAATCGCAATCGTGTTCATCCTAAGCTGCCGAATTGTGATGACTTTGAGGCTCGATTGGCTGAGCTTAGAAGGAAGCCAAAGGATTAAAATTGTCTTTTGAGTTAAGAGGCTTTGAAGTTGCTCATCGTTATTGAATCTATTAGTTCTGATAATTTCTTCATTCGTTGATCATGTTGTAGTAAGAAAGTGATCGTGTCGATTATTTGTTTACTGTGTTTCTATAATGGGGTGGAAAGAGAAGAAAACGTTTGAGGTATTTCATTTTTTTCTTCTTGGACTCACACAATAAGAGTTCGCGTACTTCAATTAAATTCGGTTTAAAAGGGATGTTTGGCATATCAATGTTTCGGTAATACAAGGTACTGTTTGGTTCATAAGTTTAATAATTTTAAAGGTAGTTTATAAAATTTTAATGTGCTTTGTTCATGAGTTTATATAAATAAAGGGTTTATATATAATATGTTTAAACTCATGTACACGAGTATAAATAAACATGCCTCTCAGATGGGTTATTATAAACTCACTAACCAAACATATATTTTATTTTATATCCAATAATCAGTTAATTTAAACCCTCATTAATATAAACTGATGAACAAAACAAGCACTTGCTGGGATATAAAAGTTAAGGTTGGTATTTTGTATATGAATTAGAAGAAAATGAAGATGATGACAGGGAGAGACAAAGTAGATGAATTATGTTAAAACTTTTAACAGAAAATAAGATAATTGGGCTCAAACAAATCGGCCTAATTGTGGCATAATAATATTAAATATAATAGCCGGCCCAATTGAATTTTTTAGCCCAACCCATCACGAATCAATCCCTTCCGCACATCGATGTATTTCCCTCTTTGCTTCTTCGTTTTCGTTGACCACCCAATTGACAGCTCCCGCTCGAACTCCATCTTCGAGTACAAGGTACGACTTCTCGTTGAATATAGAAGACGCTCGACTACTGGGATTCTCGTTTATGTTAAGGGTCTCTGGTAAATTTCTTTTTCCCATATTTCTGTTGGCGATTTTCCTTGGGGAGTTGTGCGCTCGATTCTTGAATTTGTGAGTGTAGATATATTGTTTGATAAATTGCCGAGGTAAAATGCTGCCTTAATGATTCTTACTTGTGATCAGTCGTTGGATCGCGAATAATGGTTAGCAGCGGAAATGCAAATATATATTGTTTTTGGAGGATCTAGAATTGCTGGAGGATTTATCACTTAGCAGTTGTTTGTTATTAGTGATGTCCCTAGTTTTGAGTTGTACATGGACTTAGGGTGTTGATTTGAACAGTGATGCTTGATAAGTTCTTTGTTCACTGACTTAGCTGATGGATTGAAGATCAATGGTATATGTAACATCTGATTCTCGGGCTTACATTCTGCGTTGAGCATATAGCAAACTTGTAGAAGAAGATGGCTATCTTAAGTTTAATATGATTGCTTTAATATATTTTGCTATGTTATTGCTGAATGTGTGTTGCTTCTACATTTTGCATCAGTGGACACATAACATGTTCCCGAGATGGAAAGGAAAAGCTGCAAAAGCAAAAGCCTTGGCAAATCCCATGTCTACAACAGTTTCATCTCTCGGGTCCTCTCTGATCGAGTCCAACACAAAAGGACTTCTCTCGGGCTCGAGCATACTTCTCGAAGTGACTCCACAACAAAGCGAACTCCTCAACAAAGCATGCTTTGGCCGCCCCGTTGTCACCAGCACAGCAGACAACCACCGGTTTCAACTAAGCCTCGAGGAAGCCTTTTACATGTTCTACGTGATGAAATGCCTCGTCATCGTGGATGAAGAAGATCGCGTACAAAACGAAGGAGATTTGTGGGATTACATGACGAGCAAAAACCCTAATTTTCCTCTTCTGTTTAAGGGCTACTCCCATCTTCGTTCCAAGAATTGGGTCGTGAGAAAAGGGTCACAGTTCGGTGTTGACTTTGTTGCCTACAGTCACCATCCATCTTTTGTGCACTCTGAGTACGCAGTTCTTGTCTTAAGAGGTGATGATGATGATGATGCTAACGGGAGATTAAGGGTTTGGTCGGATTTTCACTGCACGCTTCGTCTTTGCGGTAGCGTTGCTAAAACGTTGCTGGTTCTTTACGTTCGTGGTAGTAAAGGGGCGGTTGGTAATAAAATTTCTGTTTCGAGCTTTGATGATTTTACGGTTGAGGAGAGAGTTGTCACGAGGTGGAATCCCAAGCAATGTCGTGAGGATCAATCGGATAGCTCTGGGAAATGCCATTAGGAAACCTTCAAACAACAATTTTGTAGTTGGCGATGCTTGTTTTTGACTCTTTTTTTTTAAGAAGTCTTGGGGATAAAACCAGTTTTGGTCCCCAATGTTTGTCTGTTGAGCAATTTTGGTCCCCAATATTTCCGCTTGCCACATTTAGTCCCCGATGTTGTATGATTCGGGACAACATTGGTCCATCGGTTAGATTTCTGACACGCTCAAATACTAGCAAGTGTACTAGGTCGTGTAATAGTATAAAACGGACTTGAGTCCGAGTATCGAATCCACAGAGATAACTCGATTAATTCTAAAATATTGTTCTTAAATTTAATTTAGACTAAAAAGATATTTTTATATTTTTGAATGATTTGATAAAAGAGATAAAAACGCAAATAATGATAAAAACAAATAAAATAAGGATAGTGAGAATAAAATAACGACAAGCGTGATTAAAGCGCATAATCGACACAGATTAATCCTACGTCTTCATGCAATCGACTTTACCTAATTAATATAAATCTAGTTAATGTAGAAATTCCTAACATACGTGCTACCCGTTATCCACGTATCTAGCAACCCTATGCGAGAGTTAACCAATCAACTATATTCCTATATGACTGTAGTTACTCCGCACGCATTTCGCTTTATGAATTTCCCCGAGTTTAGACGCTTTCGCCGCCTAAGATCTTGGAAACCACACATACGAAACCGAATTCCATCTCTGATCGGTTTTACGTCGTGGTATTCATTGTTTATTGTTCTAACCGGTCTAATTACTTTTTCAGTCTCATAAACCTATCAAGAATCAAACATATTGTGATCAAGCATACGCAGATATTAAACGCAAACAAGAAATACGTAACTCTACCTATACGATTAGAAAAATACGAATAACATTAACACGAATTCATAATCCGGCCTAATATGGCCTCAATCACAAAAGAACTTAGCCTAACATATTAATATACGAAAACATCAAAATATTAAATAAAAGAAATTCGTCCCTCACAATGCTCGAGTTGTCACGCGTCTCCTCGGTGTTTTCCGGTTGAGAAATCGCCTCGAATACCCTCGTAGTCGATCCTTGGCTCTCCGTTCTTATTTGATCGTCAAAAGTTCCCGGATATCGCAGCCCTCCTCGAAGTTTGGAGGTCACGGCTGGTACGGGCTGTGTGTGAGAGCTGCTTGCTTCGGTCCCTCTTTTGTTAGGGTTGTGGCGCGTAGGATGAGAGCTGCGTGGTTGGGGCAACTACTTGCTTGTGTGCTGCTTGGTTGTGTGCGGTCGCGGGCCGTGCAAAGAAGCAGAGAGCTCCTTGCTTCCCTCTTTTGTTTAGGGTTGCGGTGCGTAGAGGATCTCCTCGTCTCGATTCTCTCATTTCTTGTCCGAGCATATCTCGTCTGAAAATTTCAACTTCTTTTGACTTCTTCTTGCCGTGTTTATATAATCCTTAATATTCAAAATCTGCTAAATTGCAAAAGTTGCCCCGAAGATTGATGAAAATTGCAAAGAGATCCACATGATTCAAGAACCTTCAAAAGTGATCGTATTTTCCCGATTTTGGTCTTCTTTGCTCCGATACCTATCAAATAGAAATATAAATATAAATGTAGGATATCCGAAATGTTTCGAGTAGATAATAATAAAAAATGCAAGTTTACGGGAATAAAAATAGCGTAAAATCCTAACTTATCAATTTCCGTCAAAAACTGTTATGGAAATAAAACTTAAATCGTGAGCTACCAAACCTTTTCATCTCATTCTTCCAAATTCATCTACCTAAAAGAGGTAAAAATAAAAAAGTGTCATCATTACAAACGTTATCCTTAATGGTCATTAGTCATCTGCCCCACCTTATTAAACACCAATTTTATGGTGGATACTTGTTTTTTCATGTGCTGCAAAACCCTCGTGAGCATCTATATATAGGTTCTTCTTGGTAAAGCTATACACTCACTACTCAACAAAACTCTGATTACTGAAGATATCCCGAATTTTTCGTCTAATTTTATAAACGTTCGTGTTTCATTTCATCCGTGGAGTTTGGAAACGAGCAACCCAGCATTATGTATATCTCATTTCCTATTCATCATCTTTTTGTTTTTACATAGAATAACTTCCTATTTATATGGTCTTTCATTTCACAGAATATTCTGTTTATGCTGATGGCTTTAAGCCTTTTGTACTCAAAACACACACACATATATAAAAGTGTATGAGTTCTTTATGCTCATTTAAAGATTTATTTGGTGATATAGAATACATACACACACACACACCCCCCACTAAACGCATATATTCTGCGCAGAATCCACGTTGCGCTTATTTTTATCCAATTTATTTTGTCGCTTCGTTATATAGAGTAACTTCATCGTGAATTTGCAAGTCTTCTTTGCCCAAACGACCGATAAATAGAATCAGCGCAGAAGACCGTGGATTGTCAGGCCTGAGCTTGTTATTCCTCTACAACGGGACAACATCAATGAACATACATGTTGTCCACAAGACAAGGAACCTAACAAATTCCTTTATAGAAAGGACACCTGATCTAAGGAATTGCTACTACTGTCGCAAGAGCTTAGCGATCGGCGAGGACGTATTCTTGTGCAGGTTTATTTGCGCAGTAAATTATTATAAATGTTCTTTTTTTATATTACTGTGTTAAATTGTGCAGAGACAAGGCGTACTGCAGTGTTGAGTGCCGGTACGAGAAGAATAAGGAGTATTTTGAGCGCATAGGACTCGTAATAGAAGTTGATGATCAGTAGTAGGAACGAGTAGGAGAGATTAGTAATTGTAAAAAGGGTTTTGTTATAAGGGACAATGTATGAAGTAATATATGAACGTTGTTTATATATATATATATATATATATATATATATACACTATATCTTTGTACGAGACAAATCCGTTTAACCGTAAATAAGCGTGTTAATGATACACTTAATTCATCATAAGACATTTATTCAAGCACGAAGGACTTTGGTGAAGACGGCGCATATTAACATCGTGTATATGTTGCGGATGAGTGTAGCACCTCGCTCTAATTGTTCGTTTATCGACTATTCGAATAATCTTTATTCATCCCATAAAACCTGTTTGAAAGAAAAATAAGCCCACTGATATCTCTTCAGTAATCGATAGATTTTTTTGTCTTGAGAAATTAGGCAGCAAATGCCAAGAAGGGTAAGTAAAAGTTCTGAACAGTACCACATGAATAAGAGTTTTGCTTTGAATCTATTGGGAGTTCAGCCGAACTAGAAGACTTGGTCTTGTTTGTAAGGGCGTGAAGAAGGTAGTTTGTGGCTCTTTCTACAAAATTTACTCTAATATTTGATGTTGGTTGTATTTTCGGTGGTTAGGGTTTTCAATATTATATCAGTTAAATTTATTTAGAATGCCAAATATACCAGTTTAAAATTTTCATTAGAGGCCGAGTTTCATCCATGGAATTCAAATACGAGCAACCAATCATGTATATCTCATACATATTTCATCTTCTTTTTCTACATAGAATCGCTTCCTATTTATATACTATTCCATTTCATTTCACACACATAACCTAAGTGTATGGCTACTTTATGCTCATATAAAGATTTATTCTGCGCAGAATTCATGTCGCGCTTATTTTAACCAAGATATTTTTTGTCGCTTCGTTATATATAGTTACCTCATCGTGAATTTGCAGCTCTTCTTCGCCCAAACGACTGATAAATAGAATCAGCGCAAAAGACCGTGGATTGTCAGGCCAGAGCTTGTTACTCTACATAGAGACAACATCAATGGACACGCATGTTGTCCACAGGACAAGGAACCTAGCAAAATCCTTTATAGAAAGGACACCTGATCTAAGGAACTGCTACCACTGTCTCAAGAGCTTAGCGAGTGACAAGGATGTATTGTTTCGCAGGTTTGCGCAATAAACTATTACAAACTTTTTTTTCTTCATATATATGATTTATGAATACTCATGTAAACCTTGTGTTAATTTGTGTAGAGACAAGGCATACTGCAGTAGTGAGTGCCAGTACGAGATGAATAAGGACTATTTCAAGCGCATAGGACTAACGCACTAGAAGTTGAAATCGTAGGATCAAGTAGGTGAGATTATGAATTGTACGAGTGTTGTCGAGGGACAATGTATTATATAATAATGTTGTATATATATATTTATATAAGAGACAAATAAATGCGCTAATAATATCCTTAATCAGACGTGTTATTGAAGCGCGTGGAACTTTGGTGAAGACGATGCATATTAACAGTATGCATATATGTTGCACACGAGTGTAGTAACATCTCAAACCCTATAGAGTTCGTGTACTTGTTTGTAACACTTTTCGATCTTCTCGTCTTTCGCTAAATCTGTTGTGAATATTAGAATATGAGTGCAATGTAGCCTTCACGTGACTTGTAGCATGTCTCATCATTGTAAGATTTTACGTATATCATAATAATATTACTTGCCGATATAGTAATTTCTCACTGTTTATAGATGAATTCACCAGCTAAAACAGCAATTCCCGAGCATCTATCGGATAGCTCTGAGAAATGCTATTTGAAAACCTTCAAACGAAAAGAATCTGGAAGTGTAGTCGAAGATACATGCTTCAATATTTTGTTTGTTGTCTTCACTAGTTTTCGGTCTTGTTATCGTTAGGTCGTTTGCCTTTTTGATCGAACAATAATAGTTACTCCTGTTGTTCTATATATGTTTGTACTAATACTCCCCTCGGCATATATATTTTATTAAAAAGATTAACACATTTCGTCTAATGTCTAATGTACTAAAAAGGATCGAACTTTATAAGTTTATTTTCTTTCAAAGTATAATTAACTTCAATTTGTTTTGCTTTCCTATGTTTAATTAGCTTTATGTATTTATAATAATATCTTAATTGCATATAGAGCTTAAATAGTAGTTTTCTCATTGAATTGATTACCCGACTAAACCAGGTACTCACTTACATTACATAGTTGTACTAATTTAAATACTTTCTCTTCTCACTGCTGTGAAAAAACCTGTTATGGAAATAAAAGTTAAAACATAAGCTAGAAAACGTTTTCAGACCCACATTCTTCCAAATCCATTCACCTAAAAGAGGCTAAAAAAGGACTGTCACATCATTGCAAACGATGTTCTTAATGGTCATTGCCATCTGCCCCACATTATTCCACACCATATTCAGGTGAATGCCTGTTTTTTCATGTGCTGCTGTGAAGCTCGCCAATGATGAAAATTTGGTCCGAGTTGCCCCACCAAATGATTATCTTTGTTTTTCTCTAATTATTATTCATGAATACTTATGACGAGGCACCCTTCCTCAATATCTATATAAGGGTTTCTTTTGTACAATTGTACATCGAGTATCCTGTTTTTCTTGTCCATTAAGAGTCTATATATCATAAAAGCTCAAGTTTCATCACTTCCATCCATGGAGTTCAGATTCAACCAACCCATCATGTATACCTCATATTCTATTCATCTTCCTTCTTTATATAGAATAGCTTCCTACTTACACTCTTTAATTACCTACAAAAGTTTTTGAGGCTTATGGCTTTAAGCCATTTGTACTCAGACACACACACATATAAGTGTATGAGTAACACACAATAAAGCGCATATACTCTGCCTAGAATCCATGCAGCGCTTATTATTCTCCCATATTATTTTTCGCTTCATTAAATTTAGTTACCTTTATCGTGAATTTGCAGATCTTCTTCTTTGTCCAGACGATGGATTAGCGACGACGGATTATTAGGTCTAAGGTTGTTAATCTCCAACGAGACAACCTCAATGGACGCACATGTTGTCCATAGCACTAGAAACTTAACAAAGTCCTTTATAAAAAGGATAACTGACCTAACGACATGCTACCACCGTCGAAGGAGCTTATCAAATAGCAAGGATGTATTTCTGTGCAGGTTCGCGCAATAAACTATTATATGCGTTTTTTTTTCATTGAAATATCATATATATGACTTATGGTCACTAATGCAAATCTTGTGTTAAATTTTGTAGGGACAAGGCGTATTGCACCGCTGAATAGAATCATTTTTTTCTGTGACTGTTTTAGATCTCATTTTCTAAATCTGCTGTGAATAGAATCAGCGAGCAGATTAAAATAAACCTAGATATATGTCATTAATCGTCCATGACACTTCAAAGAATTTTGTTTAATCCCCTGTCTATAACGAAACATGAAGCCCAGTAATGAAAAATTCACTTCAGCGAACAAACATTCCAAGGCTTTCTGAGAATATAAGACAACTTCCAAGAGTAAGGAAAAATTCTAAACAAGCAGGGCCACGCCACACGAGAGTGAAGAGTTCCTTTTCACGTGAATCCATTTGAATCTATTGGGAGTTTATGTGTGAATTAGAAAACTCAGTCTTGTTTGTGGGATAGCAGAAGGCATGAAGATCATTGCTGGTGCTCTTACTCTAAATATGCCGTTGGTCTATACTCTATAGATTGGATGGCCTAGGGTTTTCCCAATAATATTAGTTTAAATTTTTTTCAAGAATGCCACATATATATTTAATTATTTAAACTGTGTATAAAATTGAGTATCTAAATTCTTATTTATTTTTATAATTAGACAATATAAACTTCGAGTACATTTAATTTTAGTCCTATAACTTTTACGAAATTCATTTTTCGTCCTCTAACTTGTCCCAGTTCGAAAATAGTCAAATAACTTTCACAAAACTCATTTTCCATTCCCTAATTAACTTGTCCATGTCCAAATAAAGCTAATCTAGAGTGTTTATACCATTTCATAAATGGTCCTTTTCGTAATTTATTCCAGCCATTTTTTGACGGCTTCCGGCAAAGGAAAATATGATTGTTCATTAAATTTGTAGTGTGAAATGCCTACTTATGAAAAACAGCCGAAAACATGTTGGATCAATTTTGGACAGGGACAAACTAGAGCACGGAAAATGAATTTCGTGAAAGTTATCGTCAAACTAATTTTTTATACTCCTAAACATACTGGGCTAGATTTTGCAAGGACAAATTAGAGGACGAAAAGTGAAATTCATGATGGTAGAGGAATAAAATTTTAGTTACTCCTATAAAATTCATATTATGAGTCCATTACATTGCATAATAACAAGTTAGGATATGCCCCGCATATACACACACCCTCACGACGGGTTAATGAATCAAATATCTCGTTTAAAATTACTAAAATATAGATTACATACGTAAGCCAAAATATAGATTACTAAAATATCTCGTTCAAATTTTATATTGGTGATTTCACTGAGTAAGCCAGTTAGGCACTATACTGTACCAACGTAATATTGGTCTCTTCTCACTGCTGTCAAAAAAAACTGTTATGGAAGTACAAATTAAAACGTGAGCTAGCAAATAACGTTTTCAAGCACACATGTTTTTCCAAATTCTTCCACCTAAAAGTGGTAAAACTAAAAAGTATCATCATCGCAAAAGTTATCCGTAATGGTCATTAGTCATCTGCCCCACATTATCTCACACCAGTTTAGGTGAAATGCCTGCCTTTTCATGTGCTGTAAAATAAAACAAGAAAGTAAATTCAAATAAGGTTTGCCCCACCAAATGATTATCTTTGTTTTTCTTCAATTATTATTCATAAATAGTAATGATAACCCACACATCAGCATCTATATAAGGGTTCTTCTTTGGTAGAACGATTCACTCACACAACTAAAGACCCTAATTACTGAATATTCTCTATTTCTTCTCCATTCATAAAAGGTCAAGTTTCATTCATGGAGTTCAGATGCAAGCAACCAATAATGTATATCTCGTTTTCAATTCATAGGTTTTCTTTATACATATAACAGTTTCCTGTTTATATATTCTTTCATTACATAGAATATATCTATATGAGGCTTATGGCTATACACCATTATTTGTACTCAGATGCACACTTATATAAGTGTATGAGTACTTTATTCTCATATACAGGTAATTTTTAGGCGCATAAATTCCGCGTAGAATCCACGTCGCGCTTCTTTTTCTCTCATATGTTTTGTCACTTAATTATATATATGAATTTGCAGGTCTTTCATATCCAGAAGATCAGTTAATAAAATCAGCGCAACAAACGATGGATTATCGGGCTTGAGGTTGTTACTTTCCAACGAGACAACATCAGAGGACACACATGTTGTCCACAGGAAGATAAACATAACAGAATCCTTCAGGAAACGAGACATCAAACCAACACAGCCCATAGACATAGAGACGGCCTGCTACCACCACCATCGAAAGAGCTCAGCAAGTAGCGAGGATATATTCATGTGCGGGTTAGCGCACCATAAACTAGTATAAAAATGTTCTCTTTTTTTTCATTAGATATAATATATATATGATGATTACTACTTGTGTAAATCTTGTGCTACATTGTACAGGTTTTCTATTGGGAGTTCATGTGAGTTAGAAGACTCGGTCTTGTTTGTAGGATAGCCCGGCGATAAAAGGCATGCATGAAGATTGTTTGGGTGCTCTTTCAACAAAATTTTGCTCTGATATTTTTAGGGCTGTTCTATATTTTGGACGATTAGGGTTTTCACAGTGTATTTAGAATCACAAAAATATCTGTTTGATTGTCGAGATGATATGAAACACAATCTTCACCTCTTTTACTCTTGAAAGGAGATGAATCCTGTCGAATCCAACGAGTTTATTATCACAACGAAAATAATCAAGGTAATCAATGAATAACATTAGCCACATCATGACGAAAAAGGTATATATTTCCTTAAGAAAATAGCGATTGTTTGCAATTTTTAACGAGGCGCACAAACGCGCGCATCAGAATTCAAATCGCGCTCATTTTCCTCGAAATGTTTCGTTGCTTAATATTATTTTACTATCAATTCATCATAAATTTGCAAATCTTCTTTCTCCACGCGCTTGATAACATCAGCTACAATCGAGCTGCACAGCTACAATTTGCAAATCTTCTTTCTTCCTCGAAATGATCATCAAACGCCTGCAAATATAAAATTAGAAAAAAAAAATTGAATAGAGAAACCAAATGCATCGAATTAACAGCAGCCGCCAGATGCATCGCCAATATAAAAAAAAAAAAACTTACTTGATCGAAATCTTGAAATGGGAATATCCCGCAACTCTCTTCTCATGCAGAGATATTCACCCAACAACGCCATTAAAGCTAGTCCCGAGATATTCACAAACCACCACGTTATGGACAAAGGCCAACCTCCATAGACGGTGCAGATCAAAAGGTGGATGATGTAAAGGGTTGCTGAGAAATCCAGGCATTTCTTCGCCCTCTCGATAAGATACACTAAAATGCCAGCTCTGTTAACCAAAAATAAGAAGTTAATACATGATACGACAATCAAACGCATAGCAGGCACAACAGCAATTGATTGGCCTAGAAGATGCCCGCATCTTACCTAGTTTTGATGATTTTGAAAGAATAATCTCCAACGTTACGGGCAAGGCAAATACCAAAGTCATACATTCATGAAGCCATAAAAAATAAGCTTAAACGTAGCTCCTCAAAGTGTCTGCATAAATTAACCATTTAGGTGATGTTTGGTAAGTGGATTTATATTTACACGAGTGTTTCAATTGTTAAGGTTTATATAAATTGTATAATGAGTATAAAATAAAATGAGTGTTTGGTTAGTAAGCTTACAATAACCCACCTGAAAGGTATGTTTATCTAAATCCGTATACATGGGTTTAGACTTTTATACATAAGCTCATTTTTATATAAACATATCTGCCATCAACATGTAATAAACAACCAAACAATTACTTAAGCTTCAACTATTACCGCAGCTTAATTATACTTTCTTACGAGGATACTATCATATACTTAAGTTCCTGCAAGCTAGTGTTTTGATCACCGGGAGGGGTTTATAGTCTTGATGACTTCAGTTTCTAGCTAGGAATACACTTGAGTTAAGGAGATTGGTTTTACTACAGGATCTTGAGTAGTGGCAACAGATTCATATGGCATAATAATATGTACATCAGCCATATAACACAAAACCAAATCAAGAAAGTAGAAGAATAAACAAGAGAAACATACAAACTCACCCGGCAAGAGAGCTGAGAGAAAAGGAAGCCATAACACACCAACCGGTAATGGTGGACGCATTCAGCGTTGCATAATCAAAGAAATACACAAGGCTCATCTTCGATACGCGGGCCCCAGCAAGAATCCCCAGGAACACTCCGAGGGTTAGATAGTATAGACATTGAAGGCACACGATCTGTGAAAGTATCAGCAATGGATCCCAAACCACAGAACCATAGAACATGGCTCTATTCTAAGGAAGGGAAAATTAAGAAAATAGTACGAATGTTTCGGAATCGTGCGAAATAAAAGAACCCAGAAAAAAAGAATTTGAAGCTTTTGGGGATGGGGTCGCCGAGAATTTGGGGGAAATCTTACAACTCCTTGAAGAGAAAAAAGACGCGAACTTCGTCGATTTTGCGATAGATGATTCGTTAAAAAAAATTAACCGAATTACATTACAGTGTAAGGTGCAGGAGGAGCCCGAATCTCAATGCCCGATCATGGAATACTGAAAGGAATGGGTTAGTAGCGAAACGATGGTGCAAATTGCGACGAAAATTGGAAATGACGGTGCGAGCAGGAAAACCTTAATGGGTAGTGAATCGTAGACAATATAATTTTTAAGGGACTGTTAAAGAAAAGCTCATAATGTTGATTTTTTCGGAGGAACAACTAAAATGGTCCTCAATACTTACCATAAATATTAGTTTAGTCCTTGATATTTAGTATGAATCAATTTAATCATCGATGTAATTGATTTTGACCTACTTGATCCTTCCGTAAAAAATAACGACAATTTCAACGGAAAAATCGCATGTGTCCGTAGAGTGTACGTGATCTCCTTTCTCTTAAAAATTTAAGGAAAAATCCGAAATGATATTCAATATTTATCATGTGGACCAATTTAGTCTCAACGTTTGGGACTAAACAACATGACTTTCCTATTTAAACTGACGTTAGTCGTTACAGAAAGACCAAATTGGTTCAAAACTGACAACACATGAGACTGTATCGGGTCACGCAAAATATTTGGAACAAAAGTAGTGACCTATTTAATTCTATGTGTTTAATATATGGACCAATTTAATCTTCGATATTTTGTGTGGATCAATTTAGTTTCGATGTTATCGAAAATGAAATAAATTGATCCCTCTGTCGTTGAGTCGATTTAAACCGAAAATTAATCCACACAAAACATAAAAAACTAAATTAGTCCAACTATAGGATCAATTCACGTATTCTCTCGAGTTAATTATATCGTTGCTACTCTGTTTCCTCAAAATTTACTATAAAATCTTGGGTTTCTTTTCTAACTTGATTTGATTCGCTAAATCCGGCTGTTGATTGACTGCTTCATTCGTGCGATTTGTATTCAATGGCGGGGAATAGCGGCAGCAACGGAGATGAGGGAGAAATCGAGTTCGAGAGCTATCCAGAGGAGTCAAAGTTGTTCCTCAAAGCTCGTAACAGATATTATAAGATTAGGTCACAAAGTATACATGTTTTCGGTTTTGGGTCACTATGTTTGATAATGCAAAAGTAAGTCACTAACTTTGTATCTCAAAATAATATGGGTTACGTTTTCAATTTTAGGTCACTAAGTGCATATTTTTCGATTTTGGGTCACTAAGTATATACATTTTTCAGTTTCGAGTCACTCATTTGGTAACTAATTTTGTAAACATAGTGACCCAAAAATAAAACATCTATACTTAGTGATCCAAAATAAAAAATATATATAATTAGTGACCTAAAATTGAAAACATGATTCAAAATTATTTTGACATTAATTTAGTGACCTATTTTTGCAATTATCAAACATAGTGACTCAAAAACGAAAACATGTATACTTAGTGATCTAATCTTATAATTTTGCATTTCCTTGTGGTTCTTGATAATGATAAGTGAAATGTGGTTCTTGATAATGATAAGTGAAAGGGTTCGCAGAGGCACTGATTATATCGGACAAATATATATTTAGGAAATAGTTATCTATACGAGTCTTCCACAAACTTGTTTTTAGTGCCATGAATCCACAAATTAGGCGGAAATTTTTAATTACTACCCTTGTGATGGTCTTTAGACGTAGCTTTTGCTAATTTTTCTCACTGATAATTGATAAATGCATATATTAAATTCCTGCTTAACCAATGTTTGTCATTAAACAAATGTTTGCAGATATACGGAGATGAAGTTCAATCAGTGAAGTTAGTTAGGTAGCTTCCCTTGGAATCAGTGAAGTTTGTCATTAATTTTGTAAGTATGCTTCTTTGTTTATTCACACACACTCACACACAAACAAATTCAAGGAGCATAAGCTGTTGATTTATTTTGTCCCCTGTTGCAGGTTTTGTCCTTCGGTTTAGAGGTTTTATCATGATGATGGCGATAAATGTTTCCTTGTTAAATAAATCACATCCGAGTAGATTAGGATTAATTTGGGGCGTAACTGATGGCGATAAATGTTTTCTGGCAAAATTATAAAATTAGGTCACTAAGTATACAAGTTTTTGTTTTTGGGTCATTATGTTTGATCATTGCAAAAGTAGGTCACTAACCTTGTATGTCAAAATAATTTTGTGTCATTAGTTCAATTTTAGGTCATTAAGCATATATTTTTTTTATTTTGGGTCACTAAATTTATATTTTTTCAATTTTGGGTCACTATGTTTATAAAGTTAGTGTCTTAAAATTGCAACCTCTTACGCTGAATGTACCAAAAGTCGATTTTGAAAGTTAGTGTCTTATCTCGTTTAACCTAAGTTAACAAAACTCTTTTAGTACATGGATAAATTTGTTAAATCGTTGTAATGGTACGTGTACATGCCGTAAAATTACGATCGGAGTTATGTACACACCTAAGTATAACCGGAATATCGATTATTAATCGATTGAAAAAAGTTAAAACGCAAAACAACGACCTAACACGAGCGAGACGACTAATGAAGACTTCATCGATAGCGTCACTTTTGGCCCTCGTTGTTTGCCCGTTGGGCAATTTCGATCCTCGATGTTTCCACTTGCCACATTTAGTCCCCGATATTGTCTGATTTGGAACAATTTTGGTCCCTCAATTAATTTTCTGTTAATTTGGATGGAATTGATCTCAATGCGCCAAGTGTCGTCATGTGAGTGGACTTCTTGTTTCATTTATTTGGATAAAATCACTTTTGATCCCTCAATGTTTGCCCGTTGGACAATTTTGGTCCCCAAATTTGGTGTATTCCTGGAATATCCCGTCCAAATTAATTGACGAAAATCTAACTGATGGACCAATGTTGTCCCGAATCAGACAACATCGGGGACTAATGTGGCAAGCGGAAATATTGGGGACCAAAATTGCCCAACAGACAAACATTGGGGACCAAAACTGGTTTTATCCCGAAGACTTCTTAAAAAAAAAAGTCAAAAACAAGCATCGCCAACTACAAAATTGTTGTTTGAAGGTTTCCTAATGGCATTTCCCAGAGCTATCCGATTGATCCTCACGACATTGCTTGGGATTCCACCTCGTGACAACTCTCTCCTCAACCGTAAAATCATCAAAGCTCGAAACAGAAATTTTATTACCGATCGCCCCTTTACTACCACGAACGTAAAGAACCAGCAACGTTTTAGCAACGCTACCGCAAAGACGAAGCGTGCAGTGAAAATCCGACCAAACCCTTAATCTCCCGTTAGCATCATCATCATCATCACCTCTTAAGACAAGAACTGCGTACTCAGAGTGCACAAAAGATGGATGGTGACTGTAGGCAACAAAGTCAACACCGAACTGTGACCCTTTTCTCACGACCCAATTCTTGGAACGAAGATGGGAGTAGCCCTTAAACAGAAGAGGAAAATTAGGGTTTTTGCTCGTCATGTAATCCCACAAATCTCCTTCGTTTTGTACGCGATCTTCTTCATCCACGATGACGAGGCATTTCATCACGTAGAACATGTAAAAGGCTTCCTCGAGGCTTAGTTGAAACCGGTGGTTGTCTGCTGTGCTGGTGACAACGGGGCGGCCAAAGCATGCTTTGTTGAGGAGTTCGCTTTGTTGTGGAGTCACTTCGAGAAGTATGCTCGAGCCCGAGAGAAGTCCTTTTGTGTTGGACTCGATCAGAGAGGACCCGAGAGATGAAACTGTTGTAGACATGGGATTTGCCAAGGCTTTTGCTTTTGCAGCTTTTCCTTTCCATCTCGGGAACATGTTATGTGTCCACTGATGCAAAATGTAGAAGCAACACACATTCAGCAATAACATAGCAAAATATATTAAAGCAATCATATTAAACTTAAGATAGCCATCTTCTTCTACAAGTTTGCTATATGCTCAACGCAGAATGTAAGCCCGAGAATCAGATGTTACATATACCATTGATCTTCAATCCATCAGCTAAGTCAGTGAACAAAGAACTTATCAAGCATCACTGTTCAACTCAACACTTTAAGTACATGTACAACTCAAAACTAGAGATTGGCAAAGATTCGATTTTTACACATAGTTTGAAGTTATTATTACTACCTTGTTATCAGCTTGTTCTTTAAACAACTTCATGTCTGAAGCTTTCGGTTCCCCACGATGCTTCTCTACGCGTTCTTGATGATTTCTGGCAGCAACCGAACTTCGATCGTGGCCCTCGATCGGTTTTATTACAGGAGCATTCTCCTTTTTGTGCAGAGATCTGCCGTCCAATTTCACATTTTCGGGACCCAAAAATTCGTTCTTGATCATAAAATCACCACCATTTGTCTCCTTATAAAGATCCTGCAAAGGAATTGAAATTCACGGGATGAGCAAAAAAAATTCAATCTTTACACAGAGTGCAATTATTATTACCTTGTTATCTGCTTCTTTAAACAGCTTAATGTCCAAAGCTTTCGGGCTCCACACTAAACCTGATTCTGCAGCTATTTCCTGCAAGAGCTGAAGCTTCTCGTCCCTCGAAGGAACTTCACACCGTAATTTCACCACCAACTGGGGACAAAAAAACACGCAGACAACATTGTAACTGATAAATGGTAAAAAAATAAAATTAATACTGTAGATGAGCAAATAAATACCTCTTTATTAGCGAAGCAATCCAAAGAATTCCCATATTTTTCTGAAAATACTTCCCTGAGCTCTCTCAGCTCGGGCAAATCGGCGATTCTTGCTGCTGCAAACATCAGAGAGGACACCGATTCCCTGCACTCTTCGGGGCAGTCTCTGCACGAAACAATACATAGAGATTTTCGTATGTCTTTGTGGCTTTGAAAAACATTTTTTATTAATTGAAAATCAGCTTATTGCATGAGATACACACCTCTGCTTGTTCATCGATGTAAGATGATTCGAAATAAGCATACAGCATTTATCGATGAGCTCGTAGCAATTCGATGTGTTTATCTCAATTAAGAGCCCTTCAACCTGTTGAAAACATTAACAAGTGTTCCATGAATCCAAAACGCTGTAATAAACAAAGGATTTGAACCTCGAAAAACCCATCGAATTTCGATAAATTCAATTTCTGTGCTGCTTCTCCAGATTTTTTTTTGTATGAACAGAGAGTATCATGGGAAGAAAAGAATTAACGCTCTGTGAATTTCTTTCTCTGATTATATTTTCTTTATTTCAATCGATTTTAGAATATCCCACAAGCTGAAAATGGCATCATCGGAATCGTCGAAGGGATTCAAGAATCATCACATACAAAACCAGCAAGAAAAAAAACAAGAATAAAAACCTGAAAAATCACGAAATCAAGAACTCACCCTGCTATACGCGTTCATCCCCAGTCCGTTTCTGAGCAGATCGGTGACATCGTTCCTCAGATACTTTTGGATTGCGTTCCTCTTCCTCTGTATCACCTCGATTCTTGCCCTCGTGAGCTTCATGTCCGATTTGCTGTTGTTGCAAGAAAAACCCACCACATAAAAAAAAAAAAAAAAAACCCACAAAAAAATAAAGAAAAATAAACCCAAAACAACGTGAAATCAACGCACCATTTGCTGTAGAACTTGCTCTTCAAGAGCCCGTCAAACATTTTTCTTTTCCTCGTTATTTGACAAGATCGATTCAAGGGCTTCTTCAAAGTCGATTCTTTGACGAAGATCCGATGAGGGTTCTAAATAATAGAGAAAATGAGCTGATTTCCCAAAGTAGAAAACAATTGAACAATCATAATCCTCATGGAGTGGATTACAGTAGAATTAAATTGTAGAAGACTACAGCTGCCTACTACTGGAGTGGCTTATTATCAAGAAAAAGGATGGTTTTTTTTTTTTAATTCGCAATGCCATTCAAGAATTTGAAGATAATCAATCCATATATGTAAATTAAACTAATTCATTGCGTACGGTTGTAGGAATATTAAATTATCTAATCCACAGTATTTCATTGCATCAATATTCATATATGAATACGACCACAATTCTTTATTTAATTGTAATAATTGGACCCTTCTTCTAAAGGTGAATGGTGGTTGCTTTCGTAGATGGACTTTGATGATTCTTATTCGGTTGAATTTTCCACTATAGAGTAAAGGCTATAGTTGAAAATAGAGAATAACATAATGGAACCTTTTATATATTTATTTATTTAATATTAATATGGTGTGATTAATTAATGGAATCTTCTAGAGTCTTCAACAAAAAGCTTAGAGAAACTCGATCTTTTCATGGCAGCTTAGAACCATTCTCCTCTTTTGATGAATGCTTTTAACAAAGTTACAACACTATGTCACGTGCCCCTCCGCCTTCATTTTAATTAATAGAATAATACTAAAATAAAAAGAAATAACAATATTTCATTTCATATGATTATTAATATACGAGTCTTATGAAATTATTTCCGATATCATAAGCTCATGTCCAAAAAATAATGTGAATTACACAAAACAAGATAAAGAAAAAAATCAGCATATACATGAAAAGGGACAAGTGAGAGGCTAGATATAATGAAATCATCTTATACGTAAAATGATATGTTGAAAATAAAATATATAAGTTTAAAAATATAATATACTCTAATCTTGTTTAAGCTATGCTTAAGCTTTTAAGTAAATGATCGCTTAATTTCCTAATGAGATATTTATATTTTTATCCCAATGTTTGGCCTAAGGGCGTTTTTGAACCCCTATTTATCTGAGTTACAGTTTCAGTCTCCAATGTCGCGATTTTGAGCGTTTTTTGTCCCCCAATTAACTTAATCGGTAAGTTGGACGGAAATACGGGTCGGGTCAGCCCGAATTTATTGGTCGAACCAGGTTTCCCTATCTTTGGCACTCAAAATTCGAGTTGGCCCAGCCAGACCCAAAATTTGGATTGGCCCGACCCGTATTTTCGTCCAACTTAACGGTTAAGTTAATTAGGGGACAAAAAACGCACAAAATCGACAACATTGGGGACTGAAACTGTAACTCGAAAAATAGGAGATAAAAAATGCCCATAGACCAAACATTGGGGAAAAAAATGTAAAAATTCCTTTTTTTATTAAGTGGTATACTAGAGAACGTTTAATTGGGCTTTGCATATGGGCTTAGAGGGACAAAATCGTAAATACGGTCCGTCGTTGCTTTGCATTATTGTCACGAAAAATCCAAAATCAGTGATTCCCCTACCCAATACACCAAAAAAAAAGGAAAAAAAAGTGGTGTAATTGGAAACCTCCACTATCGTTCCGAGCATTTCGTGATCTCAGCGAAACCCAAAGCTCAATAATTTTCAACCATGTCGTCCAAGCAAGGTGAGGAATATTGAAAAATCTAGGGTATTTTCGTTTTTTTTCCTTTTATGCGATGAAGCGGAGCTGAATCTCAATTTATATGTGCCGTACTTCGTGAACAGAAGGAAAAGCGAAGCCTCTGAAGCAGCCTAAGGCTGAAAAGAAAGATTATGACGAGGTTTGAATTGATTATCAGATTTTGTTTATTTTATTTGCTTTTAGCTTTTGACGGAAACCTTTCATGAATGACGTAATTGACTGCAGCATTAGCTCTTCGCTTGATTTCAATTAGATAATAGCGATACTTGTATATGATTTTGATATTTTTCACTCATCTGCTTGTCCTTACTGTACTTCTTGCTTATCATGACCCCATTATGTAATTAGAAGTTTGGCAGATTGTGAGAATTAGGCTTTGCTTCCCCCTATTTAGTTACACTAAGGCTCTGTTTGGTACGCAGATCCTGCGTGGAAAAGTTGATGAAAGCAATGTTAGTGTATCAAACAGTGAAGCGTTACGATTCGTGTGTCTTACTCTCATCATTGCACCTCTCTTTTTTTTTTTCAAATCAAAATCTTTATACCAAACAGGGTGTAAATGTCAAATTATCAAGATTCTGCACCGATCGTGTAACAATTGTGTATGAAATGATATGGCTAGTATTTTCTCATACAACATTTTCGTGTTCTTTGTTTATGTATCTGAAATTCTTTATACTTGTAAATTTCCAGATAGTTAAGGCAACTAATGGTCTCCCACAATAAATTGGTTCTCCCGCAATAAATTGGTTCACATGTTTGAATGTGAAAGAAAGTTTCAATTTGCAACCAGACGTCACTCGAATTGTGTGGGTAGTCACTCGAAATTGCCCGACTAAAATTTTAATTCTAATGAAAATAAACAAATTGGATCTCTCTTAGCCGATGTTAGGCTATAAACCCCACATAATATGGCACAAGATAAATTATTTATAATCAAACTCATTTCATTTTATCTCACTCCATTTCAATCAGACTATTTATACTCAAGCCCGTAATATTTTACTGCCTATTAATCTCGGACTGTAAAAAAAAGAAACCAAATAGAAGAAAATGATTTATTATTAGTCTTATCTAGTTTAACCCAGGTCAACAAACATGCCCTTCAAGAAAAATAAACTACAAAGTTCGATCTCTTTCAGTACATTGGGCAAATTTGTTCAAACATTGTAGGGGTACACTTATATGTCGTAAAATAACGACCGGGGAGTTATGCACACACGCGTAACTATATAACCGGAATATAGCCTATTAATCGATTAAAAAAAGTTAAATCAAACAACCTCCTAACAACGAACGAGACCAAAAAACAAATGAAGACTGCACAAAAAATCGTACAACATGTATCGCCAACTACAAAATTATTGTTTGAAGGTTTCCTAATGGCATTTCCCAGAGCTATCCAATTGATCCTCACGACATTGCTTGGGATTCCACCTCGTGACCACTCTCTCCTCAAAGAACCAACAACGTTTTAGCAACGCTACCGCAAAGACGAAGCGTGCAGTGAAAATCCGACCAAACCCTTAATCTCCCGTTAACATCATCATCATCATCACCTCTTAAGACAAGAATTGCGTACTCAGAGTGCACAAAAGATGGATGGTGACTGTAGGCAACAAAGTCAACACCGAACTGTGACCCTTTTCTCACGACCCAATTCTTGGAACGAAGATGGGAGTAGCCCTTAAACAGAAGTGGAAAATTAGGGTTTTTGCTCGTTATGTAATCCCACAAATCTCCTTCGTTTTGTACGCGATCTTCTTCATCCACGATGACGAGGCATTTCATCACGTGGAACATGTAAAAGGCTTCCTCGAGGCTTAGTTGAAACCGGTGGTTGTCTGTTGTGCTGGTGACAACGGGGCGACCAAAGCATGCTTTGTTGAGGAGTTCGCTTTATTGTGGAGTCACTTCGTTAAGTATGCTCGAGCCCGAGAGAAGCCCTTTTGTGTTGGACTCGATCAGAGAGGACCCGAGAGATGAAACTGTTGTAGACATGGGATTTGCCAAGGCTTTTGCTTTTGCAGCTTTTCCTTTCCATCTCGGGAACATGTTATGCGTCCACTTATGCAAAATGTAGAAGCAACACACATTCAGCAATAACATAGCAAAAATATAGTAAATCAATCATATTAAACTTAAGACAGCCCATCTTCTTCACAAGTTTGCTAGATGCTGAACACAGAACGTAAGCCCGAGAATCAGATGTACATATACCATTGATCTTCAATCCATCAGCTAAGTCAGTGAACAAAGAACTTATCAAGCATCAATCAGTGTTCAACTCAACACCCTAAGTACATGTACAACTCAAAACTAGAGACTTCACTAATAACAGACAACTGCTAAGTGATAAATCCTCCAGCAATTGTGGCATATAACAGCAACTCTAAATCCTCCAAAAACAATATATAAGATGCATTTCCGCTGCTAACCATTATTCGCAATCCAACGACTGATCACAAGTAGGAATCATTAAGGCAACATTTTACCTCGGCAATTTATCAAACAATATATCTACACTCACAAATTCAAGAATCGAGCGCACAACTCCCCATGGAAAATCGCCAACAGAAATATGGGAAAAAGAAATTAACCAGAGATCCTTAACATACACGAGAATCCCAGTAGTCGAGCGTCTTCTATATTCAACGAGAAGTCGTACCTTGTACTTGAAGATGGAGTTCGAGCGGGAGCTGTCAATTGGGTGGCGAAGAAGCGAAGAGGGAAATACATCGATGTGCGGAAGGGATTGATTCGTACATCGATGTATTTCCCTCTTCGCTTCTTCGTTTTCGTTTTTTGAAAAATCTAGGGTATTTTCGTTTTTTTTCCTTTTATGCGATGAAGCGGAGCTGAATCTCAATTTATATGTGCCGTCCTTTGTGAAACATGAGGAAAAGCGAAGCCTCTGAAGCAGCCTAAGGCTGAAAAGAAAGATTATGACGAGGTTTGAATTGATTATCATATTTTGTTTATTTTATTTGCTTTTAGCTTTTGCCGGAAACCTTTCATGAATGACGTAATTGGCTGCTGCATTAGCTCTTCGCTTGATTTCAATTAGATAATAGCGATACTTGTAATGATTTTGATACTCATCTGCTTGTCCTTACTGTATTTCTTGTTTATCATGACCCCCTTATGTAATTAGAAGTTTGGCATATTGTGAGAATTAGGCTTTGCTTCCCCCTATTTAGTTACACTAAGGCTCTGTTTGGTACGCAGATCCTGCGTGGAAAAGTAGATGAAAGCAATGTTAGTGTATCAAACAGTGAAGCGTTACGCTTCGTGTGTCTTACTCTCATCATTGCACCTCTCCTTTTTTTTTTCAAATCAAAATCTTTATACTAAACAGGGTGTAAATGTCAAATTATCAAGATTCTGCACCGATCGTGTAACAATTGTGTATGATTTGATATGGCTAGTGTTTTCTCATACAACATTTTCGTGTTCTTGTTTATGTATCTGAAATTCTTTATACTTGTAAATTTCCAGATATTTAAGGCAACTAATGGTCTTTCTGGTATTTTGCAGATTGACAAGGCAAACATTCAGAAGAAGAAAAGGTACACAACGAACTTTGCTTCTCTACTTTCTCACTAGTTTATGAATGATTCATTTGCATTGCATGACAATCCCACACATCTCTGTTTGCCAGGCACTGAAGGAGCTCAAGGCAAAGGCTCAACAGAAGGGATCTTTCGGGGGCTCGGGACTTAAGAAAAGTGGCAAGAAATGACACCACACAGACGATTTTTCAACTCAGCAAAATCATTCCTGTGTTATTGTGCTTCTACTGCTAGTTTGTTACCGAGGTATGAATGCTGGTGCCATTGAACTTTCTGCTATTTTCCCAAGTAAGGGGTTGAGTTGAAGCATTTTATCTCAATGGATATCTATTTGTCTTCTCTATGATTACCTTATCCAATCCTTGTAATGCCCAAGCCAAGTAATTTGTCATGATTGAAGAAATAAAAGAGAATCTAAACCTTTATTATTACTTTTTTTTATTGCAAGTACCAAGTTTGGCTAATAAAGCTTGACCAAGAGATGTGCCTTGTCGTTCAAAGTTGTCACTAATTCTGGTTTATTCAAATTTTTCCGGCACATGACTTTTTAATATGAATGATTATTTGACATTTTTAGTACATGGAATTCTCCTCTGGAATTCCGGCAAACTTGTAAGCCCTACTTTCATTGAAAAATATATTTCGTATGTTCGAAAAGTATCGAATAAGTTCGCAGACCATGCGCCTAAGAACCGCGATAGGGACAATATCGTTTTCAAGGACATCGAATAACCTCGACAATAAAAACAATTTTTTGCATTCGACATATTAATATTATTTTTACATATAAATATATATTTTTAGGTCATTAAACCAAATTTTTGCAATATTGAATATGTATTATCCAACATCTTAGGACAGGATTACAGATCTCAAGCAGTAACGTAGCTGCTAATCTATTCAACATCACAACTCTCAAATACGCCACACAAAAGAAACATTCATTGATGATTGCTTATCAAATGCATTCATTCAAGAAAGTATATTACATGTGAATATTTTTTCTCAACATCCTCCAAAGCAGCCGTTTTTATGTCGTCGAGTGTAAATAAAAGCATATAACAGAGTATTCTTTCTTACTTACTAGTTACTCCTCTGGTTCCTCTGGATTCTCCTCATCGGGAACTTCCACTTCTTCCTCTTCCTCCCCCTCCTCCCCCTCCTCTTCGTCTTCCTCGGGAGGATCCATTGGCATCGGAGGTGGCAATGGAGTCTTCATCGGGCTGAACTTGGGGAAGATGTCGGGTCTTCTCCCGGGTTTCGGCCTATCCCACTCCTGAAAAAAATTATTAGTCGAGCTTCAGAAAATTCAAATAGACAATAATGGGCACTTGCTGATGCGATGAAATCTAACGGCCTTAGCGGGCAAAAGCATGGAATTCAGTGGAAGCTAAGGATTTCCCAGAATTGTTAGCGGCAAAAGCATGAAATTCAGTGGGAAGCTAAGAATCCAAAAATTGTTAGCAGCACCAACACAGTGAAGTTCTTCGTTCTACTCGTGGAAATCAATATCCGCAGCCATGTTAATGGAGAGTTGTTTGCATAAAACGCCATGCTTGAGTGAGGTAAATAAATCACCCGAAATTGTTAGCAAAACCTTACCAAGCATAACCATGAGATTCAGTGGAAGCTAAGAATTCCCAAAACTGTTAGCAGCAAAACCATGAAATTCAGAGAATCCCAAAATTGTTAGCAGCATCCACACAGTTAAGTTCTTAGTTCTACTCATGGAAATCAATCTCCGCAGACTGGGGAGCTGTTTGCATAAACCATCATGCTTGAGCTAAATAAATCACCCGAAATTGTTCTCAAAACCTTAGCAAGAAAAACCATGAAATTCAGTGGAAGCTAAGGATTCCCAAAACTGTTAGCAGTACCCACACAGTGAAGTTCTTTAGTTCTACTTATGGAAATCAATCTCCGCAGCCATGTTAATGGGGAGCTGTTTTGCCTAAAACATCATCACGCTTAATATAATTAAATCACTAGACGAAAAAAGGGAGGGTACCCAGAATTTTGCCATCAAAATCTGCTCAAAACAAGGCACAATCATTTTATAGTCCGACTTCAGTACAGAGCTTAATTTCATTTTTCCCATTAGTTTTGCTGTTCTTCCATATCTTAGCTCAGACCTAAGCAGCGCATGCGTATCGAATTACTGGCATACACCGAAAATTACAAAGCTTAAGAAGAAAAAACTTACGATTGGAAAATCGAGAGGCGAGCGCCGAGTTATCCTCTCTTCTTCGGGAGCCATACCGACTACGAACGATCTCCGTCTTACCCGCGTGGATTCCACGCCTCGTGGCCAGAAATTCGAAGGCTGCAACACATAGAACTTGCTGCACACCTTCGCGTTCGATTTAGAAGACGGAGCTAAAAGCGGCGCCGTTAAAAGAGGAGCTGAAGTCGATGGAGATACGGATAGTGCGAGGAAAGCCATGGAGTTCGCCGCCCGCGAGAGATAATTCTGAGGTACGCCGACGCCTGCTGTGGCTGCTGAAATACCCCCAAAATTGTTCCCACTTGCAGCACCGCCAATCACAGATAGAGAGAGAGAGAGCAGATAAGAGAGACACGGAGAAGTATGAAAATTCAATGGCTTAAAAGCCCATATCTATTTTTTATTGGACCTTTAGGCCCATTACTCAATTCTATTAAATAAGCCCAACATTTATACTAGAAGCGGGCAATTGGCCGGTCGACCCGGAACCGTCCAAGCTCCTTCTTGCGTAGTTTCGGAGGATGACAATGCATGCTCTATAATCAGTTTGGTTTAAAGATTTCGATTTGGGGAAAAAAATGTATAGTGGTACGACACTCGGAGCGCGATGGCATTGCTTGATCAGCTAATGTTGTTTTCCTTGTCTTCTCCATGCACAAATTTCGCGTACCAAACAGGGCTTTGGGGTCTATTGGAATGTATTTTTGTTTCAATCTGAGGTACTTTCGGAAAGATAGCTCATCTAGGTATATTGGCATGATTTGGAATTCGATTCACATCTTGATGTCTCCTTGTGGTTCAACTAGGGTTGAAGCATGAATCGAATCAGCTCGATCTCAAGCTTGATCGTGATCAATCGAAGGCTCGTGGGCTGGCTTGTTATTTTTTCTTATTTTATATTTTATGTCTTTTTATTTTTAATTTTTTTTACCTTAAATTAAAAAAGTTTGACCTATCTCGAATTGAATGGAAACAATAAAGTTGGTTAAGCTCGAGCCCAATACATTCTCTTGAAACTTAGAAATCGACCCTATGCCGAGAGTGATTTATATTGTATATATCCTTCATATGCTAATTATGGGATTATATATAATAATAATACATTTTATCACATCCCGAAGACTATGTTATGCTCAAATAAACAACGACAATCTCTTATTATAAATTAGATAATCATTATTTAATTAAGAGTATACTACGTCAAAAAAGTTGAGTACTATTGTAATCGTGGGATTAGTTAAATCTTGTACGGCCCCATGGGTAATAAATCCAAACACGGCCTTACTCTTTAGTACGAAAGAATTAGGGTTGTGCGGTCGAGAGAAAGTCACAAGAGAATATTGACGTCAACGACGCCGTTTTAACCTCAACGCGGTATTTTACTCCAACCACCAACAGAACGACGACGTCTAACTCTTAACATAATATTATTTCTCCGAAGATGTCGATTGTTCTGTGTGATTCCTACTACGAAGATGAACCAACAGTGAGCATCTCTTCGATTTCAAGCTTTTTACTGTTTACTTTTTTTTTTTTAAAAGTTTTCTAATGCTCGGATTATTTTTAGTTGGATGGAGTTAAGGAGGAAATCTCCCAAATTGTGGGTTTATCCGAAATCAAGAGCCAATTAGAGGATGTGGTGGAGAAAATAGTCGACGCTGAGAGGGATGCGGTTTATGGATACACCGTTATACCTCCCAAACCCTTTCACATGGTGTTCGTAGGAAATAACGGTACAGGTATGACTACGATCCCCTGCTCAATTATGACATGGCCTGTGGATTATGAGTGTGAGTTTTGCAGGTCAATGTTCTTAGCTTTACGAGTTTGTTCGTGTCTTTTTTGTTAGGGATTCGTGATTAATTGAGAGTATTTTTTGGGGGTTACGAGTTATCTTTGTTTAGATTAATTAATCATGGGGTGGCTTGTTGAAAAAACAGGCGGTTTAAATGCTCTAAGTTTCAAAAATGTTATTGGTAAAAATTGGTTTTCTCCAAGGTATGTTCCTTGAGTTTTCTGGGAAAGTGTTTGCTGATAATTTAGCTGGTCACTCACGAATAAATGGAATTCACGAGGCAATTTTTGTCATGGAAATTGGAGTTCAAGAGGGCAATTCTTGGATTTACTATGCTTCCATTACAATTCCTATCTTGTGTGATTCGAAATATAGCCACGGAAGATCTATTGGGATTTTTTGAATTGATTAGCTTTTCTCTAGTTGATTGTGTCATCGAATCGTCTGAGAACTTAGAAAGGGGCATCGAGCTACGGGTTCTTTTTATAGTCTAATAAGTTTCTTGGCTCGAGTAAGATGGCAAAATATGTTATGCATCATTTGACAAATTGTCTTTCTTTCCAATTATTGCAAAGTTTTAGCTGTTTGCATTGATATTCTGACAGGAAAGTCCATGGTTGCCAGGATTCTTGCTAAGCTCTTCTTCATCGCCGGAGTTTTACCCTCTTACACCGTCACCGAGATGCAAGGAAATCAAAAGGTTCGCATCCCATTAACCAATAATTAACTCTCTTTCCACTCACCGTAGCATCTCTTTCCTTAAAATCATCACCGCCCTCAGGTGAAAGATGCCGAAGGAGGAATCCTCCTAGTGAACATAGACGAAGAAGACCCCATGAGGCCCAACACCATCGAACAAATAATATCAACAATGGACGAGGAAGAAACTTCAATCATATTCGCCGGGAGTTACCATGCCCTAAACAGATACATGAAGTCAAACACCGAACTCTTCAAGAGATTCTCAGCTAGGCTACAATTCGACGATCTAACATGCGATGAGCTCGCGTGTCTCCTTCTGAGGAAAGCAAATATTTCAGACACGGAGACCAACTTGATCGGTGGCTTCGAACTCGATGGCTCTTGTAATGAAGACAACATTGCCCAGGTAATCTCTGCAACAACACCCGAAGATGTGCGTAGTGTTTTAAATGCTCATTTGCTTGACCAAATGCTCATTGAGGCGAAGAAGTGTGCTTCTTCTAAGCCGGGCGAAAAGGTCATTTCTTTGAGGGATTTGAGCATTGGTATCCAAAAGGGTGCTCATATTTATAAGAATTTGCTCAATCTCTGATGTTCTAGTGCAGTTTTTTTTTTTTAACTAGTGACATGTCTTAAAGACCCAATATTTAATGGGTGGCGTTAACTGCTTGATATTATTATTATTTTTAGGTCTTTCTTTGATGATCTGTAAATATGAAACAGCATTCTATTTTCAGTTGATTAGTGAATGACTGCCTGCATTTATGTAACGTTCCAGTTATTGCTTACATATATACTCAGCTCCTTCACATTCTTGAACAATCCCTTTCTCACTTTATTACACAATAATTATCTTACATCAACACAGAAAATGCACTCACAGTAGGAAAATAACACCATTTTCATATATTCAAAAAAGAAAACAAAAAAAAAGCCTCAGCTATAGGTGCAAGAATCTTTCTTGAACTTGATGGGCTTATTGCTGGTGGAATCGATGGTCAACGGGCAAGAAACCCTCTGCCTGTGATTCGTTCTTACCAATTTCCCGACAACGTCACCCCTCGATCTGAACTCGAATTCGAGGGTCAGCGGGATCTGAACCGCGTTGTTGTTTCCGAAGACAAGGTTCGATCCCGCCCCGTATAACGGGACCTTGGTCCCCTCGATGTGCACCGTCACGTTTCTGTGCGTTTTCCTGTGTTGGTAGTACTTCTTCAGCTGCAATAAGAAATGATTCAAGATGCTTTTTTTATTACATGCATATAAGATGTGATAAGCAACATTTAATTATGAACTCTTAATTGTTGAATCATCACTTCACCTAAAGGTTAAACTTGAATGAGTAGTAATCATATTTTAAAGACGCCTATTTAGTGGTAATTTTTGGAAATTTAGTTTTCAAATTGAAGCAATTTAGGGATATTTAACACCGAAAATATAATTTTAGTCCGGAATTAACACGCATGAGCCATTTTTAACTATTAAATTGGAGGAAAATCTTATGCGGCGTCGGACATACTGCTTTGAACCAAAAATTTTCGACGCCGCGTATGAGTTTTCCAAAATTAACTGTCACGTGTGTCTCATTTGTATTAGTTCCGTGCTTAAATTAGATTTTCAGCGTTAAATGTGTTCAAATCTCTTCAATTTTAAAATGTATCGTCCTAAAATTGCCGCCCCTACAATTTATGTACCTTAAAATGCTACCCGAAATAAATAAAAAAAAAAACAAAATCTTTTCAACACGCCTCATCACATTTAAGCTGGCACCATGAGGATTAGTATTCACAAACTCTAGGTCTGCTCTCTGATACCATGATCATTTCAATTAAATAACAGTGACACCTAAATCACCGCCATGTAAGAAGAAAATACCTCGCCCGTTGCAACGACGACATCCGAGTAGACGAGATTGATCGGGGTTGCACTAACGCGTATTCCATAGAACGTAGCGGGATTATACACACTAATCCTCAACGTTCCGTTGAAGTTCAACATCTTCGTTGGAACACCGGTGAAATCTGCACCCGAGCCCGCATACACATTGTCCACGACCAAGCTCTGTTACGGAAAATAAAATATCATCGCCTCAATCAAATTGAAAAAAATTAGTCCATAATTCATATATTGAAGATCTATGTGGACACCAATGTTAGGCTCTGGACAAAGTTAGTGATCATATAGGCTAAAGGCTATTTCTATTCTTACACCATACTTATCTAACTTCAATTTTTAGAGTTTGATGGGATTGAATTTTTTTTAGTACTGTATATTACAAGTGGTGACACTACGAGGACACCTAAATTAAAAGATTTTAATTTCAGGATAATAAGTTTCAACATTGAAATAATTTGATGATACCTAAACTAAAAAATTGCAATTTTACGACATTAATTTGAGGACACCTAAATCAAAGGTTGTAATTTAAGACAACAATTTTTCAAAATTGGAGCAATTTGAGGACACAGTAAATTAAAATCGCAATTTCAGGACAATTTACACATAAATTTTGATGGGATTAATCATTTTTTTAGTCCCGTATATTAAGGGCGGTGGCGTTATGAGGACGTCAAAATTAAGAGTTAGCAATTCTAGGACAATAAGTTTCAAAATTGAAGTAATTTGAGAATACATTAATTAACGGTTACCAATTTTAGGACAGTAAGTTTCAACGTTGAAGTAATTTGAGGACGCCTAAATTAAAAATTATAATTTTAGGACGGTAAATTTTTCTATAATCGTAGCAACTTGAGGAAACCTAACGCCAGAATTTTGAATGTTATTGTATTCAAATTGCTTCAATTTTAAAACTTTTTGTCCTAAAATCGTCAATTTTGAAATCTCCCTAATTTCATTGGAACCAAAGACGAAACACTACTACATCAGGCTCTCAAGCACAAGTAGTAAACACAAAAAAAAAAGGCTAAAACATCACAAAAAAAAGCACCAAATATCATATAAATGAAAGAGAGAGAGGCTTACCTTCACCGCAATCCTCGCCTTATAAGGCCTACCAGCGCCCCACAAAATCAAGCAAAACACCGTAAAAAGCAGAGCAAATCCGAGCAGAGCCATCAAAGCCTGACACCGCCGAGTGTAAGCCTTCTCATCATCAAACTCGTCGTAGTTTCCCTCCTCCATTATCACGTTACACTCCGGCCACCCTTTATCGTTGCTCCTCTTCCTCCCACCTCCCTTCCTCCCCGAAGAGGAGCGGAATATCCCGGAGAATCTGCTCGCCGACGAGTTCCTCGAGTGGCGGCCGAAGGAGGGGTGCGAAGGGGATTCCATCGGGCTGTTGAAGTTAGGGGTCGCGTGCATCGATGAGGACTTGTCGCCGTCGTGGGAGTCCCTCGACGGGCTCTGGACGTAGTACGCCGGCCGCTTGGGGGACCTCGACGGCGACGACGGGGCCAGACTCGTCACGTCGGACTCCGATTTCGTGTGATTCATTTTTTTTATTATTTTTTATTTTCTTTTCTTTCCCAACGAAAATGGAGGAAAGGAGAAATCAAGCGGAGGCCTTCGAGTGGTGAAAGAGTGATGTTGTTTGTTGCGCGTGAGCTTTTTTCTTCTTTTATGCATGACAGTGATAAGATGAACTGTTTCTTCTCGTGGTCGTTATTGTTGATATTATTTGTGAAAATTAGCTTCGCTACGCTCAATACATAAATCAAAGAGGTCTTTCCTCCTAACACCAATTGATTTTAGGAATGAATCATCAATTTAACATGATATCAGAGCGAGTTGATTTGCGTGTTATCACGCTTGTTTGACTCACTGCCACCCAATTTGATATGCCCACGTGTTAGGCTTTGAATTCTGCCACACGTGATGAGACATGTTGATATTATTTGTCCTACATCGATAAATTAACTTACTCGATATATAAATCAAAGAAGTCTCTCCTCCTAACACCAATTGATTTAGGAATGAACGCTCGATTTAAGAGTTATAGAGATATAAGTGATGGTAAACGAGCCCGAAACCGAGCCTTGTGGCTTGTTGTAATAATTGTTTGGTTCGGAGAGTGAGTGTCGGCAGCCACGAGTCGCTATCGGGATGAGGTAAGGTGGTGGGGCCCTATTTTCCAATTTGATTTTTACTTCCTTTTTTTTCTTCTTATGTTTTCGTGGTGGGATAATAAATGTTGGAACGTCGACAAGTGACCAAATCTGTAATGTATATTTAATTCGGGTGTTATTGTTGAAGGTTTCGAATTATTTTAGTTTATTTTATTTTTGTTTAACGAAGTATGGGGTCACGCTTTAGTTAGGAGTTGAGTTTCGACGTGTGACCTAACTAAGATTTTTTATTTAGGGAAAAGATGATGGTCCGTTAGTTTCGATTTTGAGGTTGATGTTATACATTTGTTTGAGGATGTTGAAAAATAGCGAATGAATAAAGAAAAAAAAAAAGAGCATCTTTCAAAAATGAGTTGGTTTGGTTTTTTGTTCTTATGTACTGTCCAAAACGAACGGATTAGAACAGCGTGTCTTTGGTGAGTGGATGTGCAATAATTAAAGGCAGTTTACAATTATTACGTCAAAATCCCAAATATATATGTGAAGATTTTCTTTTATATGTATTGAATACACAATGATTAAAGGGGTCGTGACATCGAATTTCCCCTATCACAATTCCTAGATTAGTCCTCACTAGCCTTATGGTCTATTACTATCGTTATCAGGTGGGTTTGAGACGTATTCATCTGGCCCCGAGATTAGTCCCGCCTCTGAAATGTGTGACGCAATTAAGCATCCGCCAGGTCATTGTGGCGCAAGCCCACGCTGGTATTTAGGGGCTAATTCATAGCCAGCTCAAGTGAGGATACCTCGGGACAATAAATATATATATATATATATATATATATATATATATATAATTCAACTTCCACGTGTTTACTGATTTGTAAATAGCTCCCATCGATTCGTAAGGAAAAGAATTAGATGGGCTGAGAAAAATAGTGAATATATAAACCCATTATGACAAAGACCCATTTAGATGGGACATTACCGAAGAGAAAGTTAGGGAATATATATAAACCCATCCAGGTATTTATCAAATTTAATGGGTTCTTCCCTGTAAAAATGCAGAAACTGCGAGCTATTATTATTGCATAAGTCACATATTGTCGGCCCATAAAGGCACACAAGCAAGAGCAACAAGGGTCATTTCTCCATACAATCAAATGAAAGTTACTTACCACCTTTTAAGTAAACCACAGAGGTTGCAAAAAAGAATGACACAGCAAATATAAATGGGCAGCAATCCCTCAAACAACAGGAGTCAGCAGCGGTTTCCCCGCGAAATGAGCCTCCAAATTCCCCAACACGAGATCAGCCATCGCCGTACGCGTCTCCTCCGTGCCGCTCCCCACGTGAGGCAACAACACGACGTTCCCCAAATCAAACAGCTCCGCCGGCACCTCGGGCTCCTTCTCGAACACGTCGAGCCCGGCCCCGCCCAAACGGCCCTCCACGAGGGCCTTCACGAGCTCGGGCTCGTCCACGTGGGGCCCCCTCCCGATATTTATGAGGACCCCCTTGGGGCCCAACGCGTCCATCACCTCTCGGTTCACGATGTGGGTCGTCTCCGGGGTCAGTGCGCACGCGACGACGAGGATGTCAGAGCTCGAGGCTAGCTCGGCCACGCTCGGGTAGTACTTGTAGGGGGAGTCGGGTTTGTGGGATCTCGAGAAGTAGCTTATCGGGCAATCGAACGCCTCGGCCCGCCTCGCGATTGCTAGGCCGATCCTGCCGAGGCCTATGATTCCCACCCTCTTGCCACTGAACTGCAAGGGGTCAGTGAAATGAATTGAGCTCAGTGTTTGTTGAATGACCACTTCATCTAAAAGGTTAAAATTGAAGGGAGTGTCTCATACTTCAAAGGTTTTAGTTATTTTGTAGTCTTGTATGTTTGGGGAGTAGCATTTTAAGGATACTTAAATTAAGGTGGGACAATTTTAGAATGATAATTGCACAATTAAAGCGATTCGAGGATAATTAACACTGAAAACATAATTTCAGCCCGAAATTAGCGCGCCTAAGTAGCACGTGACAATTAATGGGGGGAAAACTTACGTGGCATTGAGAAATTATCGGCCCGAATCGGCATCTCCCACAACAAATTGAAGGAATTTGAGGACAATTAAAGCTGAAAACCTAACTTCAGGCCGTAATTAACACACGTGATGTGCACGTGACTATTAATTTGGGGAAAGTAAAATCATGTGTGACATCGAGAAAAACTTCGGTCCAAGTCAGCATGTTTGATACCAGGTAGAATTGACTCCAATTTAATTGCTAAGTACGACTCACTTATGTTAATTTTGAGTTGAAATTAGGTTTCAACTGCCCTGTAATTGATTCGTCGTAAAATTCCCACCTGTTAACGTAGTTGTCCTTAAAATGACACCCATATATACATGCTAAAAAATATATGAGTCAACGCACATACCCTGCTGGTCAACCTGAAATCCCCGTACTTCCACTTGCCGCTCCTCACGTACTTGTCGCACTCGCAAATCCTCCTCAAGACGGCGATCATGAGCCCAATCGCCAGGTCCGCCACGTCATCGGTCAACACATCGGGCGTGTTCGTAACCCTAATTCCCTTCTCGCGGCACCTGTTCAAATCGATTTTGTCGAGGCCGACGCTGAAGCTCGACACGATCTCGAGCTTTGGCAGGGAATCGATGAGCGCCGCGTCGGCGCCCGCAGAGGCGTTTCCCACCACCGCTCGGATGGACTCGGCGGCGATTGGCTGGTTGGTCCACTGGCGGAACAGCGTGAAGCGACTGTCGAGTTCTTGCTCGAGGTAGGCGTTCATTGGACACGCCATGAGAACTCCGATGGCTTTCAACATTTTGGGAATTCTGTTTTCCTTCTCTCTCTCTCTCTCTCTCTCTCTCTCTCTCTCTCTCTCTCTCTCTCTCTCTCTCTCTCCGTATTGAGATGGTGATGAATTTCTGATTGATGGCCTGTGGTCTCGGAGAGTTAATAAATTGTGGCAGTGGTGAAGTGGTTCAATTCGTTATTCGACCCATCGTTCCGTATCCGAACCGAGCCGAATTTGATTACTGATGTCTTTTTTAAATAATGTAGTTAAAAAAAAAACATAACTGGACGTAATTCAGCTACATTTGGAAATGGTTCTTTACATCAAATTTTCCCCATTAGCCCATTCGATTGTATCTGCTTCTATTATTTGATTATATTTTGACGGGCTTGGCTCGTAATCTTTCAATTGAGTTTTCGGCAGATCCAAAATATGAACTACCAATATGAGTTTAAACTGTTTCGTTATTTTTTTTTTTAAATTTTTCCTATTATGCTGTAGCAAGAAGAGTTTCATTTATGTATATATATAGATTATATTTTTTTCAATTTTTTTATAAAATTATTTTTTCAGAAAGTTATATACTCCTTGAAAGCTCATCTATTTTTTATTTTCTTTTTGGGCCCGAGTGAGTCATATAAAATATTGATCTCATTATCATGTAGAATATATTTTATTATTAAGTAAAGCTTCAACTTATTTACAAAAGTATTTGTGTTATTGAATAATCTAAATTCTAACGGGTATTTCTATAAAAATAAATAGTTATGTAAAAAAGAATATTACTTTCTTAAACTTTAATCATACGGTTGACCGTGGTCAACCAAAGACTGGCTTGGGTAGACTCCACCTGCGACTCTTCATCCGTTGATCTTTTCATCTCCGCATCCTAGCCGTTGGATTGGATCTGCACGCTTGTGTGTTTTCCCCTTTTTTTACAAACAGACGAAATAAAAAGGAACAGTGTGCGTGAAAGCAAAACTTAGCAATAGAAGGAAGAGACAGGAAAAGTACAAACAGTCCTTTACGATGTTTGTCTCAACTTATGTATTAGTCTATTTCGTGCTACTGCTCGTGTGATTATAATATTTATTTCAAAAAAAAAATTCTTTTTATTCTGTTTTGCATTTTTTCCCGATACTTTATTAATCATATCGCTGAGGAATCATTATCATACGAACACTGCATGATGTACTTACGCATGGATGTTTGTCTCTGCCTGATCAAGAATCTGAAGAAATCTTATTAACAGCGAGCTTTCATAAAATAAATGTACTGCCACATATATTTTAATTAATTTCATTTTTTTTAAATGATTATGAAAAGTTGCATGTGTGTCACTAATGAATTGGATCTAAGTGTCGTAAAGGGAGGATTAGACAATCTTTGTCCACGAGGGCCCATATCTTGCAATAATGATTCGATTACTACACGGGAAGGAATAGTTAATAAACAGAGGAAATAAAGCAAACAATCCTTTTTTCTCAAGTTCGATTGAAATTATATTGATATATTTTCCTGATATGTATTTTTTCCTAATGTTGTCATGTCGAGAGTTGGGAGTTGGGACTATGTAACAGTTAACAATTTAAGTGTCCCGCTATAATAATAACTAGCAAAACTTTCACACTCAAATGCGTGGGTAAAATGAATGTCTAATTAATCTTAAAATCAAATAATTTTCTTTAATAAATTTTTAAATTGTTTCGAAATTGATGGACACAATAGACCCATGATCCGCCGCATACTTAATTAAAGGAAAAATAATCTTTTTATTATTGTTAAGAAAATAAAATTGAATTATGAAGACCAATTCCAGGGTGACATTTATTTTTACGTGTAGTAATCGAATCATTATATATCAAAGACTTTGATATTATTTTTACGTGTACTGATCGAATCATTATATAGCAATCGAATCATATATCAACTAATCTTTAAGGCCCATATCTTGCAATAATGAATTTGATATTATTATATATTCTTGGATTAATCAAACATAAAAATTAATTTTTCTTTCCGTACTAATTTTAACGTACTAATTTTAACGAACCAAACATACGCACGAAATGCTACAGAAAAAGCCAACACCTTATTTTAAAAATATTAACACATACATACATACAAGAAATACAACTAAGAATACAAAGAACTAATGCTCTCCCCCTCGCCCATATCCTTCCGCACTTTCAACGAAAGAATCCAACTTCACTCAATTGTTCACTCAATAGTCATTTCAAGCTTCGATCTTTACCTCTCAAACAATCGAGCAAAAGAAACGCTCTTTCGATGTCTACGCCTCGAGAACAGCACCACCCACCTCGTGAAAACCCGGCGAAATCCGAGCTGAACTTCGAAGAAACCGAACTCAGGCTCGGATTACCCGGCTCAGCCTCGCCGGAGAGGAAGCTCGCGAGCGGTGGGGTTTCGCTTTTCGGCAATGATTTGACTGAAGAAGACGACAACAACAACGGGTTTCTTCAGATCCCTTCGATGCAGTGCTTTGTCTCGGGTGGGAAAAGGTGCTTTCACGACGCTATCAACGGTAATCGCAAGTGGGCTTCGCCTGCGAGCGATGGATTTGCGAGAGAAGCGACTAATAATGGCCGTCTTAAAATTGCTGACGAGGAGGAGGAGGAGAAGAAGACGAGCCCTTCTTCAAAGTTCGTATTTTTATTCTTTACCCCTTCAGCGTTTTGATTCGATCATGTTTCGCAAAAATCACTCTTTTTTTTTTTTTTCGGCTTCTTATGCTTCTCGAATTACAGGGCCCAAGTAGTCGGTTGGCCACCGGTTCGATCATTCAGGAAGAACGCATTAGCTTCTTCTTCTAACACATCCAAAAAAGATTGTGACGTCACATCGAAATCTGGGACCAACGGTCTCTACGTTAAGGTTTCCATGGATGGTGCCCCGTATTTGAGGAAGATATGCCTCAAAACATATTCTTGCTATGATGAGCTCTCGTCTGCTTTGGAGGAGATGTTTAGCTGCTTCACTATAGGTCTCTCTCTCTCTCTCTCTCTCTCGGTATACAATTGAGGTAAGTGGGGCTTTCTACATGTACAGGGCTTGCAGCGGGGAAAGATCGGCTGAGCGAGAGCGGGTTAACGGATCTTCTACACGGGTCGGAGTATTTGCTGACGTATGAAGATAAGGATGGTGATTGGATGCTTGTTGGCGACGTTCCATGGGAGTATGTGTACCCTTCTTTACCAACATTAAATCCTTTTTTTGTTCCTTTTTTTGCACACAGAATAATCAATAATTACTAGAAGAAAATGTGAAGGTCTTGATCCTAAAATTTGGAGGTTATAAAAAAAAATACCCTCCAAATGTTTAAATATTGTTATAACGGGTACTGAGCCGTGTAACGAGTACCTGCCGTTATATACTGATAATCCCATATGGGTTCTCTTCTCATACTATAAAACGACAGAAATATCCTTAAATTATGGTTATTTCAGTATATGAACGAGCAAGTTGGCAATTTTTTAAAAAATTTACTTGGTGAAAAAGCTATTTTCTTTCTCTTAAAATCCCTTAAATTTTCTACAAGCATATATCACTATGTAGTAGTTTTCATCTATCACTTTACAAGTTGTTCTTCTACTCTATATTTATAAATCTTAGGATGTTCACCGATTCATGCAAGAAACTGAGGATCATGAAAGGCTCCGATGCTATCGGGCTAGGTTCAAATCCTTGCCCTTTCACTAGCTTTATATATATATATATATACATATATATATATAATTTATTCATTGTAATGAAATTCGTCATCTTGTATCTTTCTGTCTTATGTTTCAGCTCCGAGGGCTATGCAGAAGACTAAGAGCCATAACTAAAAACAAGAACGCAATCCCAAATAAATGAAATCCTCGTACGCGCCAAGGATTCCGGTTTTAGTAAGACTTTTGAGTATATGTAGTAGCAACGGTTTTTGTGTTTTCTTAATGCCGCGATTACTATGTAAATCGAGCACCATAATCTCGATTGTATTATTGCGGGAACCATGAATTATTATACTGTGCTTTTCGAATTAGCTAGCTTCGAAAAATGCATGAAATCGTCCGGTGTAATGAGATTCACATAGGTGTTCGAAAAAAGTTCTACAAGCTGTTATCATATTCATGAAGTGGGTTCTGTCTTTCCTACCCCCTTGGTGTATAACCCACATCCACTAAAAAAAATGTGCCACGTGGCATAATCAACACTGATTAACGAATTTTGTAGGCAATAGAAAAGCTTGAAGTAATTGCCACGTGTCACGTTTTCGTTGGAGTTGGGTTATATTCAAGTGGGCAGACAGTTAAGACAAAATCGTCACGAACGACAAGAATTTTGAATGTTAGAGAAGAACCAACCGGTGATGTGTTAAAATTGAATCTTCTTCTCGACCCACGAAGGAGACAGCACGGGGCTCATCTTCACCTCTCCCGTCTCCTCCTCGTCCTCCTCCTCCTCCGTGTGCCGCCGGTCGATTTCCTTGGTCTTCTCGGGATAAACCCTAACCCTCCACACCTTGAGGGTCCGGTCCACACTGGCGGTGTACACCAGCATCCCCTCTCGGTCCTCGAGAGCCACGGCTAGGCACCTCACGGGCCCGTGGTGCCCGTCGATGACCGCGAGGCTCGAGTGGAGCGGGCCGATCCCTTCCTCCCGCCTCCATATCCTGACCGTGGCGTCCTCCGAGCCGCTCAGGACCAGGTCCGACACTGTGGCCAAGCACAACACGGCAAAGTGGTGGCCCTGGAAGTAGTAGGGTTACAAATGAATCGAATTATTTTTTGGTTAGATTTAAGCATCCACTTGGAATTTACGATTCTAATTTGAAATTCGGATTATAATAAAAATATTATCCGAATGATATCGAAATTCTAATACAAATATCATGATTCGATTTTATTCGAATAAGTATTGAATATTCGATTCGAATAATTCAGTACACTATTATACTTCAATATATATTAAAAATATATCAATAATTAGTATTTTCATTTTCTCAATATTTATTTAAATGTATATATTATAATTCAATATATTTAATAGAATATTATTTATATTATTCTCTTAAATATATTTTATTGAAAAAAATAATATTCGAATTTGAATTACCGATTCCAATAAATAATTTTATTTTTAAAAAAAAATATTCAAATTTGAATATTTGATTCCAATATATATTTGAACCGAAATAAAATCGATCTTAGGATAGTAAAAGAATACGAATATTGATTCGATAATAGAACACAAATAAAATATGGTGCTATTAAATTCAATTCGATTGTAATCCTACCTGTAAGAACCCGCCATGGCTGTACCGGCCCGAGACCCTCTCCTTCTCCCAGAAATTCACGAGCCCATCCGACGAGCCCGAGTATACAAAGCACCGTCGCGGCCCCGGGCCCGGGCCCACGCTCAGCGCCAGCGCGTTGACCGGCGAGGGCTGAAACTTGAGCGTCACGGTGAGTATATGCGAGCCTTCCCTCAGAACCCTCCTCCACACCTTCACCGTGCCGTCGGAGGAGCACGTGAACACGCACCCGTCTTCCTGGTTCACCGCCACCGCGTTCACGTGGCCGTCGTGGGCCACGAACGAGTCCACGCACCGCCTCTCCGCGACCTTCCACGCCTTCACTGTCTGATCCCACGAGCCCGTGAATAAAAGATCCTCTTTTACATTATACGCCAAGCAAGAAATCGAATCCTTGTGCTGCTGATTTGAATTCCTTTTAGGGTACGAGAAAATCGACCGCCGCTTGGGCAAAGTCGCCGCCTTTTTCGGCCGGAAGTTCTCCGGCGGCGAAATCAGCCAGACCCGGACGCGGCAATCGCCGTGGGCGGTGAAGAGGTGGGACCCGCAGGCCGCGATTGCCCGGATTTGGCCCGAATTGGCCTTTACGTAGCCCGATTCGGAGCAATCGGGCTGTTTCCACGCGTGGATTTTGTTCCCCGATGAGCCCGTGAAGATGAAATTCCTCGTAATCGCTATTGAGAATATGTGGCCCTCGCTTCGGTGGAGGGAGGCCAAGCAGTCGTACAGCAGTGGCCGCGACGCGGCGGAGGTGCGCGCCGGCGACCGCGTCCACGGCGTATCGGTGCCGGCGGCGGCGGGCGGCGGCCATAGGCGGAAGGAGGCGGCGGAGACGCAGGATGTCCTTGCGGAGACGAGCTGTGGCTCTTCGTCGTCTTCTTCTTCTTCGTCGTCGTCGTCTCTGAAGGAGAAGCCTCCTCCGTGTGAGTTGCCTGCTTCTTCTTCTTGTTCTTCTGCGTACTTCCATGGCTTCTTTTGGTTCTTAAACTGTTGATGATGATGATGAGCCATTGGAAACGGGGCCTTTGAAGGCGGTGGTGTTATTATTACAGAAGCTGTGGAGTGTTGTTGTCGCTGTCTTCGTCTGACATTTGAAGTACAGAGGTTTTCTGTGAGTTTTTGTTTTGGGACTAAGTTGCTGTGTTAGCTGTGGAAGTGGCGGTGGCTTTTTAAGATGCGTACGTTGCTTTCACCGTCGTGGGGTTATTGAATGCCATTGTTTTTCTGTTATTGGTTTGGTGTGCGCAATTACTTGCATTGCATAGGTTTGTAGTGTGTGTGTTTTGGTGTAATGAATTGATCTACTACTTCAGTTTTGTTTTATTGTATATTTTATGTTTCTCACTTATGGTCCAGAAATTTAATTATGGATGAACTGTCAATTTTTTTTTTTCAAAATATGAATCGTATTTTGGTGTACTTGTGTTAATCATTATTATACTTAATTGTTTCATGAAACATTGCGGAGAGTGTAGATCAATAATTAAATATTAGGGCTGCTTGTAAAATTATTGTTCAATAAAACTAAATAATCCTTCGTAGCAATACTTAGCCTATTACCATTTTTATGCTAGTTACGAGGCTCTATTTCCTTTTTTTCTTGGAAATTATGTCAATAATTATTTATATTTATTTCATACTGTAATAAGCCCAATAAAAGGAGCTGGAGCTGGATTACATTCTTCACAAACTACACATGATAAAGGAACCATTTATATCGTTACCACATGCAGGCTATTCCGACCCATGGGTCGGGCTACGGGTCGGGTCTAGGATTGGCCATGGAGCTAACCGTCGCGATCGGATTGTACCGATTGCCATTAGGTTCATGGCGTGTGTGCCAAAACCTCTAGCCGTGTACCATTCTCATGTGGGTCCACGTGTTGGGTCGGGGTTGCAAATGAATCGGATTCTTTTATACTATTCGAAATGCAATTTGAAATTTAATATTTGAAGTCGAATAAAAATAGTTTTCAGGATTCGAATAATATTCTAATACAAATAAAAATATCACATCGAATATTCGATTCGAATAATTAAATATATATTTTGATGTGTTATAATTCAATGCATATTTAATATTCTATTATTTATATATTTTTTTATTTAACTCGTTCTGTGGAAAACATTGAAAAAAATAAAGTCTAAATTTAAAGTCGAATATACGAATAAAATATTTTCGAATATATTCAAATTGATTTTATGAACAATCGAATATGAATATCAATATTTCAATATTCGATAAGATAATCGCGTTCAAATAGAATATGGTTGTATTCGATTCGATTCGTTTGCAAACATGATCGGGGTATAAACCCAATTCATATCGGTTAGATAAAAAGTTCGAGAGCTGAATATATATTTAGTAGACTTTTGTATCTCTTGAATGGAATATACGTGGGCTTATATTTTGGGCTTTTGAATTTGTGCTAAATGGAATTTTATCTCCCAACGGCCAACACCATGAAACCAGCCCGATAATTTGGGCCAGGTTTATTGGGTCGGCCTGTTAATCGATGGTGGGCTCGCTGGGCTGGTCTAACCTGTATATTTTCTTTTTTTCAGTAATTTTTACTTTTATCGACATTGAATAATCAATGATTCACGTTTTTTATAAAAAAAAATTAATATATAGCCATTTTAAATCGAATAGTGTAACGCATGAGTCTTCCTTGTCTTTATCAAGAAGGTTGATGAAGCATGATTTGTTTTTAAAATCGTAAAGTATGGCCCATTAAGATTTATGTCTCATTTACATGCGGGGCACGAGCGATTGACCTAATTTTATTGGCCAATTAAAAAGATATTGCATGACGAATTGGGCGTGAAATTTATGGAAAATTATATAATATAAATATGAACTCGTCCACAATTCTCAAGTATAATATATGTTAGATTAATTACATGTGCAAAGATTGCAATATACTGACGAAATAGATAACTATAACATCTAACGAATGCTGTTTAGAATATTTATTTATCCATTTTAGTTGCAGTTTCTCGTTTTCTTGAAATTGATGTTAGAAATCAGAAAAAAAAAGGTTATATTTGGGAAATTATAAGATTAGATGACTATGTTTGATAATTGCAAAAGTAGATCACCAAATTTGTATATCAAAACAATTTTGGGTCCTGTTTTTAATTTTAGGTCACTGAGTATATATTTTTCGATTTTGGGTCAATAAGTATACATTTTTTCAATTTTGGGCCACTCACTTGGTAACTAACTTTGTAAACATAGTGACCCAAAATTGAAACATATATACTTAGTGATCCAAAATCGAAAAATATATATTTAGTGACATTTAATTGAAAACATGACCCAAAATTATTTTGACATACAAAATTAGTGACATACTTTTGCAATTATCTAACATAGTAATCCAAAAACAAAAACATGTATATTTAGCGACCTAATCTTATAATTTTGCGGTTATAGTTGCGACTTTGTTCTCTTACACACCAAATGCGGGCATTTATCGTATTTTTTAAATTGAAATTCCACACTTAAAAGAAAATGATAAAAGACAGGCCATGTCATTATGCTCAGAACGACAGTTTGTACTATACTTGGTACAAACAATAATAATGCATTCATGATTTCTATCTTTTTACGTAATTTTTTTAAAATGTATCTTATATATGACTTGGATATTCTATAAAAAAAACGTAGGTATTCACCATTGGCATAGAATTTGTTACATTGTCATTATTCATTCACAATTTTAGTGAGGAGCTTATTTGTATCATCATTGCCTTGAGATTTCAATTGGTTTTTTTTTTGTCTTGATAAATTGAGATTTCAATTGTTAGGAAGAATACAAATATATTGATGGTAGACATCTCAACGGACACTAACGTACGTGGGCATTGTCATCTCTCTCTCTCTCTCTCTCTACGCACATATATAATTAATTATCATTTCGGGGTAGTTGTACCTGTAAGTATAAGCTATATGCTATTACATATATAGTTTGTATACACGTATAATCCCACTAAATAGGAAAATGTTGCGTATCACGAAATTGCCAAGAGGAAATTCATGACTTTGAAATGATTTGTCATACCATTTAAAATTGCCAGTATTCCATCATTTATTCATACTTAATTGAAAATTATTTATTAATATTTTTTATTTCTATGTGGACTCACTCAATATCTCGAGTACCGACCAGACATTCAATTCTAACATCATTGCGTTGCCAATTATGTAGAAAAAGAAAACATTTTTTTAATACTAATTATTAGATACATTGAATTCCTAAATGGAACCCTTCATCTAACATATTTGTCTAAATTATAATATCACTATCATAACCTCTACGTATACTTTATATATATTTGTCGTAATATTAAGAAAATGGGACACACACTAAAATACAAACAATTAATTTCATTTCCATCACACCTCAACTAACCCTCGTTTTCCTACTAGTGTGTGTATATAATATATCTATATATATATATATATTGCCTCGCTACGCTCCCCAAAGATCTCATTACCTCCATTTTCATTAACGTATCTAAAATTCATTATGACCAAAATGCCCAACGATGATGATCATCACCACTCAAACAACACCAATAAGAAAAATAATAACAATAAGCCCAAGAAAATTAGTAGCAATAATAATAGCGGAATCAAGCATCCCATATACAGAGGAGTTCGAATGAGGAGTTGGGGGAAATGGGTGTCGGAGATCAGACAACCTCGGAAGAAATCGAGAATATGGCTCGGAACTTATCCCACGGCTGAGATGGCGGCGCGTGCACACGACGTGGCGGCCCTGTGCATCAAAGGCGAGTCCGCCGCGGTGCTCAACTTCCCTCAGCTCAGGGACTCGTTGCCCAGGCCGGAGACGAATTCTCCACGCGACGTTCAGGCCGCCGCGGCAGAAGCGGCGGCGAAGGTGGAGCTCCTTATTAGTCAGTCGTCGCCGTCTTGTTCACTGCCGGAGGATGATCGGCGAGTATGTGAGTACGGTGATTATTACGGCGAGGACGAGCATTCGCTGGGGGAAATCATTGAGTTGCCGAGTTTGGAAGGGATCAGCGACTGTGAGTTGACGGCCGGGAATGAGGCGGTGGTGGTGGAGGGGGCGGCGGCGGAGGAGGGGTGGCTGGAGCCGTCGCCGTCGTTGTGGGCTTTGGAAGATGAGGGTTTTTCCGGGTTTTTCTTGGATCAGGAGGCGGCGGGCGGCGGCGGTTGTGGTGGTGGCGGCGGCGGCGGCGCGAGTTTTATGGCGTGCCCTTGCAGTTGTGAGACAGTGATGGAGTGGACACGTTAGTAAAAATCAAGTTTTGTCTTGTCGTGTACATATGCGTCGAGTGATGAATAATTATATATGTAATTTATAATTCGACAAGTTACATTTGTTTATTGCAAAATTTCGGACCAATCACGTATTAGGCGAATAATTTGATTTAACTAGTTGGGTGATAATTACGAATGAGCTATGCAAAGTGATAGTAATATGAATTTTGATTCTTGATTTTTTTATTTTTTTACTATCAATTTCGAAGTAATTTCGAATATAAAACACACACTCGCCCTCTTCTAGCTTTAGATGTCTCCTTTATGTCTTTTGCAGATTTCATGATATTTTGTTAGTTATTTCCAGCTCCATCTAACGAGAAGCCAACAAACACATGTGAAGATTATAAAAGCGTTTCCTCTTTTAATTTGCTAAAAATCGCAACTTTTATTAATAGAAATGGCAAGAAATATAGGTTTAGGTTTCTTTCAAGGCTAAGATGAACTTTTCCTAGGATCCATTTTTTTAATAGAAATGTATAGAAGGTTCGGTTTTTGGGATCAACACCTTATGTTGTCTTGGGACCGGCCATTATTGCCTAATTTCTTAGAAAAAATCATGATATTATTTTCATATTATATATTGTTTCTTACATATAAAGTACATTTAATTTTACACTATGGACAAGTGTCTGATTATAAAAGCCATGCACATGACTTTTGGCTTCATGGTGCAAGTAACCCAACAAGGTAGGGCCTATTTAAATTTATTTTATATAGTTCATCAAAAGTTAAACTTATGCCTCGAGGCAATGTACATATATAAGATCAGGATGATGCAATACTTTCGCAATCTTATTCTTAGACTTTGTCCATATATTTTACCTACGTGTTAAATGATTTCTAATTTCTTACGCGAGGTAAAAAAATTTATTTTATTTTATCTTAACGAGAATTATTGTAATAATAATATTGTATATACACACACTATTAATCTTAAATAAGATTTTGATATATATATATATATAATGTAATAGTGTATATTACGTGGTCCCGAAGAAATAGGTCAATTGGTCTAGTCGAGCTCATGATCTCATGTGATTCGATTTCACTTGATCTCCTTGACTAACGTTGGATGTGTGCAATTGAGACACGATACTAAATGTTGGGGATAAACCAGTTAGAAGATGTGACGTTTCTAAACCGACATTATAATTTATATAAGCCTCATAATGAACTAAATTGAAGTGTATGTACTACGTATACATTGTATGACAATAACTATTGACATTGAAAAATAAAATAAAATAATTAGAGACTTGCATTGTATTCCCAAGCAAGTCCCTAAATAAACTCACAATTTATAATTTATTAAACAAAGGCTATTCGTAATGACTCAACCGGCTTACCGTACAAGAACATTCTATCGCGTAATCTCGTAATAAATAAAACGTGCTAATCTTTTCTTAAACACTGACAGCTAGATGTCATTAGCAAAGGTAGTCAAAGCTTATAAAGAAAGATTTGGATAAACACTTTTTCTTGTGGGCATTTCATTGCAATGATTTTAGGTTATCTTGAGGCCCGCCTTGTAGGTTAATGTGTTGAGTAATTACTGGTTCGTTAGATATCGATGTCGAAATTAAAATATACTTTGTGCCCTAGCTGGTGACCATTGTGGGCAAATATAGCAATCGCTAATGTGATGCCACGTCCTCCATTTTTTGTCACTTGCAATTATTACAGAAAATGACAACGCGGTAGTATATTGCATATAACTAAGACCATCTACTTTTATCCACAATTTTAGTAAATGCACAGTTATATCTATATATAATATCTTTTTAAAATTCAACGGACTCATTGAAGGAAAATTGAATCTTATTATTGGCTAAGAGACACATTAATTTTGGGTGGGACTAATTTCTCTGGGTTATAGGATCCGTTTCAAATTTCCACAAATTATGATATACGAGCAAATTCGATCTAGAGAATGTCATGAATGGTACGCTTATAAATATGTTATTAACTGGTTTAATTTCATCCAATCTTTTATAATATATATTATAATAAAAACATATAGTACTTGAAGTAATTTTTTAGTCGGTCATATAAATAATAATAGGGATAATAATATAAAATAATAATAGTGATAATAAAAGTTATAGACATTGGGCTTCCAAATATTGTAGTATGTGACTAGACTATGTGAGAGGCTCTCACCTTTTTTTAAAATTTCCTATCAGTGGTTTTCTCAATTGCTGTCAATATTTATTTATTTATTTTGTCGGGAAAAGCTCTAAATTAACTACTAGCCGATTGAAAGTGAGAATTATTTATCGGTTGCAATCATGTGTCCCATAATCAATGTCGCATTATATGTCTCATATTACAAAATTTACCAATAATATATTCTTATGGATATCGAAAAATAAAAAATATGGATATCAATTTAATCATCATGAAGCAACGAATAAATTAGATATGTTTATTTTTTTATCTTATAAATCACATGAAATAACAAAGTTTTTATGATTTGGTGGAATATAGAATTTAAAAGTTAAAAAATAACTAGAAAATAAATATAAAATTCATGAGCCATCAGATTTAAAATTGAATGGCCATGACATAGTGAGATAGGAAGTGGGACATGGGCTGTGGGACAGGAAGTACTACCCATGAATTAATCTACCCGACCCGAACCCACCCGGAATATAAAACTCGCCATGAATTAATCTAGTTCACAAAAAATTTAAACATTAACTTCGAAATAAAATATTAAAAATCCTTTACCAACACAATAACCATTAAAATAAAGAAAGAAAACCCTAGCAACATCACAAATATAAAAGCTATATAATTTTTTCCCAAAAAAAAAACCCTACATTAAAACAGAATGAGCAACAACAAGAACAATATCAATAAACAACACTAATTTCGTGAACGACGACAATCCGACGCCCGAAGACGGGCGAGAACGAGATCGAGGATCGACGACTTCGATCATCAGCCTCTGCCCGTTGTTGCAGTGATTCGGGTCGGCGCTGGCGAAGAAGAAAATCCCGGGACGCGTAAGGTTGACGGCGGTGTTCCCGTCGTGGAACACCGAGTAAGGCTTCGTCGCGTTGCAGTGGTAATAACCCCATTTGTCCACCACGAGCACCGTGTCGTTCTCGTACTCGAAACCTGCAAAAATAAACCATTATATGCATGGAAATAATTTCATTTTTTTTTAGATTATAGAAGAAATTAATGATTGATTTTTTTTTTTTGAAAGTTGCATCAAAAAAGCCAATTTACTGGGCTGAAAGAGCTCAGATGCACCCTCTGGTGACATTGATCCAGAGAAAAGCAAACATTAACCGAAAAGGAAACAAGATTTAAAGTCAGAAAAAACATTATTTTATGAGAATCAAAATATATATATATATATATATATATATATTTACGTAGGGAGTCGCCGATGTGGAATCTCTTGTCCTCGGCCCATTTTTCGTAGGCTTCCAAATCGTTGGCCGACGGCTCGTGCCAGCCTTCGTCGCCGCCGACCTTATATTCTTCGGCGAAGACATTTTTCAATACGAAACATATTGCAATAATGAAGAAGCAAATCATAGTTTTCGAAGATGCCATTTCGTGGAGTATTTTTTTTTTCGGAGAGTACGAGGTTGCTTGTATTCTATTCTATTTTATTACATAATTCATTATGCGAGGGAAGATTTTGAACTTAAAGAAGAGCGTTGATAAAACTGCCGTGTAAGAGAGACGTGGTCGGTGATGAATCGTGGACGGCCGTTGTAAAGTGGTGGTTCGCGGTCGTGGGCTCGTGGCCCATTAGGCCCAAGACGGTTCTTGTTTTTTCGGGCCGAAAGATTTTTTTATATTCCACAATTTCGGGCCTGTAAGCCCGTTGGACCGGATATATTATTAAAACAAATAACGCAACGTAGTAAAATAGCGAAAATTCGAAATACAGGTGCGAACGTACATCAACATATGTATTGCCATTTTATTATGAAATAAAAAACTTAGGATGTAGCTAAAATGAAGACTCCACTGCATTTTCTTTGCTAGAGCAATGACAACATGTCTTCACATTGATACGTTTGTTTGTAATTTCTCTGACGTCACCGTCACGTCCATGCTCCTCGACCACCACGAACATCGCCGTCTCTTTAGTCTTATGATTACAATAAATTTTAAAAAATAGTATGGCCAAGTTATATACATATATAGATCAATATTATATCGGGAAAATTATAATATTAGGTCACTAAATATACATGTTTTCGATTTTGGATCACTATGTTTGATCATTGCAAAAGTAGGTCATTAACTTTGTATCTCAAAACAATTTTGGGTCATGTTTTCAATTTTGGATCACTAAGTATATATTTTTCGATTTTAGGTCACTAAGTATACGTTTTTTCAATTTTAGGTCACCCAAAATTGAAAATATGACCCAAAATTGTTTTGGCATACAAAGTTAGTGACCTACTTTTGCAATTATCAAACATAGTGATCCAAAACCGAAAACAAGTATACTTAGTGACCTAGGCAAACTTATAATATTAGGTCACTAATTATACATGTTTTCGTTTTTTAAAATTAATCTAATACCTCGTTGAAAATTCTCGTGGCTTCAACAGCTTCTTTGTTTTGAACTATGTCGAAGGCCATTTCCTGCATATTGAAATATTATTTCAATTTTCTCTAATATGATTATAGAGGGATTATATAGTGATAAGCTATAAATATATTATCGTTATTACATACTCTGTAGCGGCTGAACTGCCCGCGGTTTAAGGTACGAGGTTCGATTTCGAGGGAACAGCGTCGTCGAAGCTTTGCCATGGATGAACAAATGCAGAGCCAAGAACTTTCATCAGGCAAAAAAATGCCTCTAATTCAACTTATATGAATGAGAACGAAATAATTATATAAGTTCCAACACTCATTACAAGATCGAGCGAAGCGTCACAACTCAATATTTATATTACCCAGATTAGAACTCTCACGGGTTATCAAGAAAAGAAGAACTCAATATATATGATTAAAAAATACGTACATCAATAGAATTTGTGGTTTAGACAGATCGTAAATGATATGTATCTTATATATAATATTATATCGCTCTCATCATATTAAATGTTCTTAGGGCTTTTCGGCATGTGAGCTTCTGAAAAGCAGCTCACGGGTTCGGTTTCCTTGCCTTTCATAATAAAAATTTAGTTGTGCTGATATTAATTTAAATCTATTAATTGCTGTCATATGGGAGTTTGTTGGCTTGGGATGAACGGCTCCGATAAGTTGACTTATATATATGTTATAAAATAATTTTCTGATTCGGATTGACCTAATATAAAATATTAATTAAACCTTCAAAGAGTGTTTCGTATACTTCAACATAACACAGTTTACATACACTAATATTTTTGGCACCGCGTGTGCATAAAATATAAATATTTATATTATTTCATATTTTAAGTTATTTTTAATTTATGATATTTGACGAATGTTTATTTTATAATTCGTTTATGATTTGTGATGATGTGATTGTAATAAATAAAAAATTGAGGTGTACAATTGTAATTATTCATTGATCAAATTGAAATTAACTTTACACACTTAATTGACAGTTTATAGTGTCCACTCACCATTAATAGATTAGAAATAGATAGATAAATTAGAATACTATATAGAAAATTTGAATTCTAGTACGTGCGGTGGAGAACACAAAAATAATAGCAACCTATTGTTATAACACAGAAAGATCCCTATACTACAAAACATGTGTCATACATCTACCTACTTGGACTGGTTAAGTGGGCCTGATAAGTTTAATGGGCTGGTCGTTCATTAATGGGCTACTTGTTCATTAATTGGGCCGTTCCATTAGGCTTATATATATACTTTTTTTTTATATATATTCAGCACATGTTAAAGTGTATTATTTATTACGTGGCATTCAATTTGCGCAATGATTTGATATTGAGAATATTATTTCGTTTCCAGTAATAAAAACAGAAAATGTAGAAATAATAAATAAAATAAATAAACAGAAACTTCCTATCTTGCAGAAAGTGAAGGCGGAAAAATAAAAATCCTAACATGAAGACGTTACAGAATCTTTATATTCGACATATAACCCACGTGGATACTCTACATACCAAGACTTGGAAAACCAACGGCTAGGATTCGAACTCATTGAGATATTTGGCAAGCATGTCTTAAGGGTGCTTTCGTCATTTCACCACCTCGAATCTCCCAAGTCGCCGAGCGAACAAGAAAGCACAGGATAGGACCATACAGTCAGCTAATTCAGATACGACGTTGCGCCACCGTCTCAATTGCTAAAAATCGAGTCTTTGCTTTGATATCTTTTAGATCCCATTGATTCTCGTTCTCCATATTCGTTTTCTAGCAAAAACATTGACGATCGGCGTGCGTAATCGCCTGGTCTGCTTCTGTTTCCTCATCTACCTGCTGCGAAGATTATCGCTACCTTTTCATGGGGGGCTTGAAAGGAATTTATTGGTAGGTATTTTCACTGTTTTAGTTTACAAATTTGCGAATGAAGTATACTGATTTTATCTCTTATACGGAATCAGTGGCAAATATCTTAACGACATCTTTTTTCGTGTGTGTGAAATTTGAGGGTTCGTCCTATTTCAAATGGATGGTATGATCGCAGAGTAGCCTCTTTTGTGTGGCTGTTTGTGATATATTGAGGTGTTTTGATTTGATTTTCTGGGATGTTGGATAAAATTTTCAATTTCTTTTTTTTCATTGCATATTTTGCGGAGAATGTGTTTTCTGCTGATGTATGAGCTGCTAATGATTGCGATTATTCCATGCTATGCAGTAGAACGCGACTATTATGAATATGATTATATGATATTTATGAAAAGATGTTCGTGTCAGCGAAGTAGTTCTTGTGCTGATGATACCTCTTTGATCTTATTGTAATTTTTAATTCTTATCTTCTGTTTCAGCTAGAAATAAAAGAGTGGAGGGGGGAATGAGAATTGGAGGATGAAACATGCCGGTGGTGCGTGGTGGAGCACGAAGAGGGCGGGGGCGGAAGCAAAATAACAACAATAATATTAAAAACACCTCCAATACTCAGAATCAAAGAGGGAATATTGATAATAATAATAATAATCTGGGCCCCGAGGAGAACGCAGCTATCGCGACAAGAACTAGGAGAAGGAGAGCGGCAGCGGCTGTGGCAGTTGATGAAAATATAGCTCCGGCACCGACACCACCAGCGGTAGTTGAAAAGGGGCGGCTGAGAGAGGCTGTAGGAGACAAGCCAATGGACCACTTTAACAATGGTGGGAGAAGTGTTGATAAAGGAAATGCAGCTGATGACGAGTTGGGATCCTCACCTATCCCTGAGAAGGTGAGAACTTTATTGATGTGCTTCTGTTGTATATTTTCAAGCATTTAAAGCACCCCGGAGATTCGTGTTTTGATTTTGTTTCTTGTGTTGTTATGGGGTGGGTTGAAAATTGAGGCGGGGTTGCTAATTTTGGTTTATTGGAAATGTGTTTTGGAACTTAACGGTTGTGTTTATCTGGTGTCGTGAAGAATGCTTACATATTTTTCTTGTACTTTTTAAAACGCGTGCTTCGTGTGTGTGAAAATTGTGTGTAGAAGAAGTTGGAGAATGCTGGCGTTGCAAGTTTCTATGATGTCATATGGGAGAATTTAATACACGATGCTTCTAAAAACTTAGTCCGTTGATGTCGCTAAATTAATTATATGTTTACTTGACGTCATTTGGAGATAATATATTGTCCTTTATCGGCTGTGCATGTTATATTTGACAATGTGTGGACCATTTTGAAATGTTACTGTTGAACTGTGTTAAGTAGCCCCCTTTTGTTGTCTTCCATGCCTCCTAGTTATAATATAAAGACAAGCGAATCATTTTTTTCCTGTTTAACGTTTGATAGATGATGGTTTAAGAAGTTCGTTTTCATGGTATTTGAGATTCTTAATTACTTGATTCTATCTTTATTCTTTTGGTGGCCCCAGTATAGTACAATGCATGAAGCACCTTGTTTGGCAAATAACATGACTGTTTGGCAAATGTTGAAGTTTCGTGATATTCGTTCGGTCTCTTAACTGGATTTTGTCTTTAGTCTTTTGGTGATCCCTATATGACTTCACTGTTGTAAGGCCTGAAGAGATATGGATGTGATGTAAGAGGTAAAATTTAGAAAAGAGATTTCTGAAAATATTATAACGGTTGATTAATAAATTTTATATAATGGTCTCGGTAGGGCCTGTACACGTTGTCCAAACATTACATGGTCCAGAAATTTAAATAGTTTTTGGGCTAGCTTGTCAGTTTATGGGCTGAATTTGATGTGCATGTCCGCTCATAATTGCTTGCGTCTTCAACACTGATGCCAAAAATAGCACCGACCTCTTTTTTAGCTATCTCCGTAATCTGTGACGTGGTCATACCTCTTTATTACACTTTACTGTTTTCTGATTTTCCTCAATTATTTATGTACATTCCCCCTTCGATATATATTTAATGGGTAGACGTTAAAAATGGTGTTATGAAATCTTTGGTTCCATATCATTTGCTCCTTTCGTGATTTTCTTGGATCGCTTGAATCGGCGTAGTCTTAGAGCTCTCGTTTCAAGTTACACCTAAGTTGTAGTGTATTTAGATGGATCTTTACGAAGACTTGTGTATTCCCAGTGAGGTGGATGCTTCTCTTTATATCTGTTTTCTCTAAAGTTTTGGGTTTTTTTTTCTGTAATTATGGTGTTACGTTTTTTTTCTTCCTGATATTCCATTTATCCCATGTATTTTCTCACATCGATCCTTATAGTTTTCTATTTTCATACCCTTCCTTCGTTATTGTCGCTATGAAAGTCTGGGTATAGCTTCTTTATATACCCGTGTTTTAATTATGTTATATATCTTTGTAATCTTGCCCTTTCTTCCACCGAATAATCAAAATCGTTCAAGTTGTCACAAGGATGATTTGCAGGGGAGTTTTGAAGTTGTTTCCCTTTTGTATTTTGGTCAATATAATTTGCTTTAGGGCCAAATCTGAATTAGACAGTTTATCCCATGGTTGTTTGCAAAGATGTCAATTTTTAATAACCCGTTAAATTTCTAATTTCATGATTATGTATTACAGGTGCAAGTTGGTGGTTCACCAATGTACAGAGTTGAGAGGAAACTCGGTAAAGGTGGCTTTGGACAAGTATATGTGGGCTGCCGTATATCTGGAAACAGTAATGAAAGGACGGGTCCCGGTGCCATAGAGGTGATATACTATGTTTTCTCTTTATGCTGAATTATTATTATTTTTTCATATAATCGCGCGTAACACTAACATGTGTGTACCCTTCGTAACAGGTGGCCCTCAAACTCGAACATGTCAACAGTAAAGGATGTAATCACGGTCCCCCATATGAGTGGATAGTTTACAAGTAAGTAGTTATGATGATTTCATTTTTATGTAAGTTACATGAACTTGGAGACCAACTAATTCTTTTCTCTGGTAAATAAATTCACCAGTACATTAGGAGGGAGTCACGGTGTACCGAGGCTGCATTTCAAAGGGCAGCAAGATGACTATTTTGTGATGGTACTACAAAATCAGATTATCTATGAAATCATGTTGTTACTTGTGCCTTCGCTGGTTTATAGTTCTGCATCTAAATTATTAATTGAATTTTGCTTTTGCAGGTGATGGATATGCTGGGCCCGAGCTTGTGGGATGTTTGGAATAAAAATTCTCAAACGTGAGCTTAATTATGCTTATTTATTTTTTTCTTTTCTAATCCTTATCAGTTAGATCACCTTCAGATTATTGATTACCTTTGCATTTTTAAACTTGAAAAAATGCAGAATGTCTGTTGAAATGGTGGCATGCATTGCTATTGAAGCACTATCCATATTAGAGAAGATGCATGCCAGAGGGTGAGATAGATTTTCATTTTTAACATTTAATTATGCCAAATATTCCTGCTCAGTTTCTGCATTCCTTTTACATTCTTGAGTTGTTAATGACAAAAGTTGTTAGAAGAACGTCTTTAATCTGTTTTATCTGTTTAAAAAAATATATAGTTATGTCCACGGCGACGTGAAGCCTGAGAATTTCTTGCTCGGTGCCCCGGGAAGTCCAGATGAGAAAAAGTTATTCCTGGTTGATCTTGGTTTAGGTAAATTAAGATTAAATTAATATTTCGTATATTTTTTCTCCCGCTGCACCCCTAAATTTTTCTGAAACTATTAATTTGCTCAATCAGCAACTAGATGGAGAGATGGGCAAACCCGTTTACATGTTGAGTATGACCAACGACCCGATGTTTTCAGGTACAAAATGTCGCGTGTTTATTTTTCTCTATTGAAAATCTTTTCGTGTGATTATCTTCTGATACATTAATTTTCTTTTTCTTTCTTTTGGTTTCAGGGGAACCGTTCGTTATGCGAGTGTTCATGCTCATTTAGGCAGAACAGCCACAAGGAGAGATGATTTGGAATCTCTTGCTTATACTCTCATCTTCCTTCTTCGTGGTCGTTTGCCTTGGCAAGGATACCAGGTTTGTGTCGTATTTCTTCGAATCTGAAATATGGATCAAGAAAATTGTATGTGGATTGAGGTAGAAACTAGAAAAAAAAAAAAAGAAATCCTAAAAATGTCTAAAAATACTTCTACATGCCCATTTGAAAAATTTCTAAAATTTCTTCTATGCGGGCCCATTTCTTATGATTAATTGCTTGTTTGTGTCACACTTAAATTTGTTTTTTTTTGGGCCTAACCGATATTACCTTCATTGTTTTGGTTAGGGTGAAAACAAAGGCTTCCTTGTCTGCAAGAAGAAAATGGCTACATCTCCGGAGACACTTTGCTGCATGTGCCCTCAGCCTTTCAAGTTATTTGTGGAATACGTGGTCAACATGAAGTTCGACGAGGAGCCCGATTACGCCAAGTGCATCTCCTTTTTCGACAGGATACTGGGCCCGAATCCCGACATCAGGCCCATTAACACCGAGGGTGCCCAAAAGGTGATTATTTGATAACTCTGAACTCTTGGGATTTCTCAATAGTGCGTTTACCGTGTGACTTATCTTTACGTTTTTTTTTTAATACTTTTTTGGGTTTTGGGTTTTGAAGCTTATCTTCCAAGTCGGTCACAAAAGGGGACGGCTGAGTTTTGAAGACGTTGAAGACGAACAGCCCAAAAAGAAGATTCGAATGGGTACCCCTGCAACGCAGTGGATTAGCGTATACAACGCTCGAAAACCCATGAAACAAAGGTGCAAAGTTCCCCCTAAATAAGCTATCTATGCAGGAGTTTCTTTTTTTTTTTTTTTTTGTTGGAAGTTATGTAACATGGTGTTGAATTTTTATTTCTTTTGACATTTATGTGTTTGAAGGTATCACTATAACGTGATGGACTCGAGGCTGCCGCAACACATCGATAAAGGAACAGAGGACGGGCTTTTCATCAGCTGCGTGTCTTCTTGTCAGAATCTTTGGGCCCTGATATTGGACGCGGGCACCGGGTTCACTTCTCAAATATACGAGTTATCACCGTTCTTTCTTCACAAGGTACATCACGTAACACATTGCTATTTTTCCTATACGTAGCATTAGCTTTTTGCTCGTTGGTGATATTATATACATCTATCTATCAGTTCATTTCATATTTCCCACTTAATTCTGAATTTTAAATGCTTATAATAGGACTGGATAATGGAGCAATGGGAAAAGAACTATTACATCAGTTCGGTTGCGGGAGCTACAAATGGTAGTTCACTTGTTGTAATGTCCAAAGGTAGGTACAATGCATACATAGCATGGAGGCACAACAATTAATTTTTTTTGTGGGTATTTTAGGCTGTGCTTGGTTTGTGGAAAGTAGTAGGGAAAGGAAAATGAAACGGGCAAGGAAAACTGGTTTTTATGTTTGGTTGGTTGAAGAACTGGATAAGGAAAAGAAAAGAAAAAAAATTTAGTTAAGTATATATACTTAAACTAAGAAAAACTCGTTTCTTGAAAATGAAAGAGAAACTTACGAAAATCATTTTATATCCGATTTTATTTTCCTAACACTACTTTCTTCGTTCCAAATACGTAAAATCTCAGGTACCCAATACTTGCAGCAATCCTATAAAGTTAGCGAATCGTTCCCATACAAGTGGATAAACAAAAAGTGGAGGGAGGGTTTCTACGTGACCTCCATGGCCACTTCCGGGACCAGATGGGCCGTTGTCATGTCCCGCGGTGCTGGATTTTCGGACCAGGTTACTCCCACAGAAATTAATATCCCTCAAAAATAAAAATAAAAATCGAATCTTTAGAATTTTTTTCCAACGAAGACGAAATTATTATTTTTCTAATAGGTGGTGGAATTAGATTTTCTGTATCCGAGCGATGGCATCCACCGCCGGTGGGACAATGGCTACCGAATAACCGCAACGGCGGCTACTGTGGATCAGTCCGCTTTGATCCTAAGCATCCCGAGGAGAAAACCCGCAGACGAAACGCAAGAGACTCTTCGCACGTCTGCGTTCCCCAGTGTACATGTAAAGGTCCTCTCTGCTCGTGCTCGTCACATCTTTTTAATGTTATTTAATATGCTTCGTTTTTCGTTTCTTTTTTTTTTTTTAACGAAAAAGTGCTGTGTTTTTTTATTTTTTGTTTCTGTTTTGCAGGAGAAATGGGCCAAGAATCTGTATATTGCTTCGGTTTGCTATGGCCGTACGGTTTCTTAGTGAAATTTTTGTTCAGGTGCCGAAGAAAGAGAAGATGTATTAATGATAGGATTAAGAAAGGAGAAATAAAAAACTGTGGCATGTCTGTGTTTATTATTGCCCTCAAAATTGTGTGGTAACGTTTACTTTCCAGAGATACTTTTGCTTGCTGTTACTTACTACATTGCAGTTTACTCTCTGTCATGTTTGTCATAATCTGTTAATTTACCTTGAATAAATAGTTAATAATACAGTAGTGAAAATGGATACTCATTGGATATGATGCATTGTCATGCAAACAATTAGGGTTTGTGGAGATGGCTGAAAATATAGTAATCACCCAAAACAAAATTTTCCTTGCAAACAGATCCTTGATTTATTCTTCTGGTACAAAACATTTTGGCTGATAATTAAGAGACAATCAAAGAAAGGTATCTTTCAAGTTACAAGAGAATCAACTATACATAATAGGCCCTAATCTGATGCCTGCTTTATCACTTTCATCGCCAAGAATTATCTTGCCATTGTTCTCTTTCCTCTCGGCACGGTGGTATATTTCCCCAGTAGACACGATTAAGTCGAATCACAAAACCCCCCGACATTTTTATGGTCCTATCTAATAAGACCCTTTTCTCTTCCGTTCACTCTCTGAGCTTCTCAATCTTCTCATTAGAATAAAAAATCCAATCTTGATTCTCCAAATGGGCCCAAATCCTCAGTAAGCAACCGTTGAATTGCTCTCGAAAAACTGCTTTCATCACCTCAACGGGCTAACGACCCAACCGGTGATCGGATTCTTCCTCCGAATCCTATGCTTCTTACTCCAACCGCTCTGCAACCGTGCAAGAATTGCATACGTAATAGAATCCGGAGTCAAGCCTTGCTCTTTGAGCTTCGAATACAACTCAACAGCCTCCGATGTTCTCCCACACCTCTCTAAACAGTCTAACAAAATGTTGTAGGTCACAATATTCGGGCAACAGCCCTCAGCAAGCATTTCATCGAACAGGTTGTACGCCATCTCCACTCTATCACTCTTGCCGAAACACTCAATCAAGGTGCTGTAGGTGAAAACGTCGGGGCTCACACCCTTCTCCCGCATTTCCTTGAACCTCATGTGGGCTTCATCAAGATCGCCGTTTTTGCCCAGAGAGTTAATCAAAGAGTTGTAGGAGACAACATCGGGTATGCATTCGCTTCTCTCTAGCTCTTCGAAGACTCGAAGGGCTTCATCAACTACACCGGCTCGACCGAAACTGGCAATGAGGATATTGTAAGTGAATATATCGGGTTTGGGTTCTCCATCTTTTTTCATCTTCTCGTAGACATCGATGAGTGGGGAAATCTGCTTCGATTTTCCCAGAGCAGAGAAGACCGTGTTGTACATGAACGTGTCTGTAAAGATTCCCTTTTCGTGGGTCTTGCTCAGCATTTCCACAGCCTCTGCAACTTTCCCAGAGCTGCATAAGCCCTCCAACATTGCTAGAAAAGCATCCCTATCTCCCTTATCGTGGAAATGCCACATGTTGCAGAAAAGCCTGTGAGCTTCATTCGTGTGGCCCATTTTGTTCAGAGTCCTCACGAGGTAAGCGTATATTGACTTGTTCATGTATTTGCTCGATATCTCCACTACCTCATCCATTCGACCGAGTTGGCCCGTGGCAGCCAAAACGTTGAGAATCAGGCTGTAGGTGAACTCATTTGGCCTGCAATTGTTTTCCACCATCTTGGAGAAAAGAATCAGGGACTTGTCTGCAATTTTGCTTCTAACAAGTGCCTCAATCACGGTGTTGTAAGCCATTGAATTCGGTTTGTAACCCTTCGAAAGCATCTCATTGAATAAATCCAATACTTCATCGGGCTTCCCTAGCCTCCCGACCATCCTCATCATTATCGTGTATGTGTATTCGTCTGGTTGACAGTGCTTCTTCCTCATTTCATCGAACACCTTGTACGCCTGACCAATCTGACAAAATGCTGCAACATATCAGGCCATCAAAATTCTACATCAAGAACTGCACCTTTCTATAGCCATATACACAATTTTCTTCAGGAAAAAAAGATTAATAAATTATCAGCCATCAGAATCCACACACCTTCTCCTCCTTTGCGAGCGCGTGGATGAGCATGTTGTATCCGAAACCATCCAACTTGTTCCCTTTCCTCCGCATCACGTTGTAGACCTCAAAGGCCTTATCCACATCACCGCCCCTTAGATATGCCTGAAGCAGACACTTGTAGCTGTAACAACTCATCTTCAAATCCCACTTCTTCACCAGCCTCAAACACATCTCCAAGCAACCCAATTCCGCCCCAATCAGTATATTCACCGTCGATATATTTCCACACGAGCCGCTCTTCTCCATCATCCCCAGAATCTCCTTAATTTTCTCAGTTTTATCCGAAATGTTCGACTTGGACAAAATCAACAGGATGCGGTTGTAGGTGAAGGGATCGTGTCGAAAATTCGGTATGTTTGTAGAGCAGAAGTGGAAAAACTCTAGAGCCAAAATCGGGGAACCGGAAAGGGCTTTTAGTATCTCGGACGCCTCGTTGGGCGTGAGGGGTAGGGTTAGCGATTCGAAGAGTTCGGAGAGGTCGACGAAGCTATCTACAGCTGACGTGGCGGGATGCGACTGGAGGATAATTTGGGAGGCGGCGCACACGACGTCTCGGCGGGGGAGGGGTTGTCCGCCGCGTGTATCGACGGGGGGTGAAGGGGATGCGATGGTGACCGAGATGGTGGATCTGGAAGTGGCGGCGGTGGCACGGCCTGTGTACCGAGTGGCGTAGCCACGGCGGAAGAGGTTGATGTGACGGTGATGCATGGTGGTGGTAAGGGTTTCGGACTCCGACCTCTCATTTACACAGTATTTAGGCTTCCTCAATTTAAATTCGGCTTTACTTTCGATATTTTATAAATGGGCCAAGGCGCACTACGGACTCGGCCCAATAAGGGTTGTAGCCCACCCAACTCACGTTGGTAGCCCAATTCTCCATTGATGAAAGATTTGGAGAAAAAAGTCTTTTCACAATCATATACTATTAACTTATAATGTCGTGTCTAAGGATCTAACGGTCATAATAGTAACTCGAGTATGAGAACGACTACGGTCATATTCATCGTATCAACACTTAGTATCAGAGAGGTTACGAGTTCAAATTCACTTTTTCTTGTGGGATGAAAGTTCAAATTCACTTTGTATTCATTTGATTAGTATTGGGGGGGTTAATTCTTGTAAAGGATATACGATCTCATCTTATAATGAGTTCTTCCACTCCAAAAACAAATTGCAATGGATACAGTATCACACAATCTCATATGTAGGTCACAATTATTTCATCTATCCGATGTGAGAAAGAGTTTGACACCCCAACAATTCTCCTTTCAAACACTTGACCACTAAACATGCAATTCATTCGATAATCATCTTGTATCGGACTCGGAACACATCATTCACATCGTATTTGGACCAGAAATATCACGTCTTCGTTCCATGCCGCAAAAGTAACAATATGATCTTGTGAAGAAAAATAAATAATGTTGGCTTCTTACAAAATCCACGGGAAACAATATGATCTTGCGAAGAAAAATAGATCGATAAAACTCTATAGTCCGCACGTGAAGCTGTGCGACGTCGTGATTTGCGTCGCCATCAAACTTTCTATTTTCCAGTCTTTATTACAGCCAAACAGCGCGTAAGAAGACAACAACTAAACAAAAAGAGGTCAACAACAACCTCGGAATCAATCAAATTAACCAATCAGGGAAATGCCTTGGAAGATCAAACTCCCGGCGAGAATCCGATTGGTGGCCTCGGAAGGGTGTACGCTGTCCCAAAACACGTACTCCGTCGCATTCTTACAAGTGCCGAACGACAACGGATTGCAAAGCAACGACGTCGTTTCCAGAATTCCCATCCCGCAGCAGCCTCTCCTCGCTTGCTTAAACCCTGAGAAATAAAAGAAACCAAAATTAAACCTCGCCGGCGTCGTAATCGAGAAAAAAAAGCCCTAAAAGCTTCGATTTTTTTTTACCGTGCTTCTTGGGATCTTCGACGATGTCGTAGAGTGGCTTGAATACGTCGAAGACGACGAGCTTGAGCCCCGGAAGCCTCCTTCGCAGCTTCGCCGCCGCCGCGTTGATTTTCCGGTTGAACCGCTGGGAGTCCATGTTGAGCCTCGCGACGCAGCCGCGCTCTCTGAATCCGAACAGGGTTCGAGCTAGGGGTAGGCAGCCCAGCGGCGGGAGGGAAGTGGCGCCGATTCTTCGAGCTCCCGACCGGTGCAAGTCCTTTTTTTTTTACATCGTGGGCCGTGTCAATCAATTAAAGGGAGAAAAATGAAAATAAAAGATAATGTTCGTGGTAAACTCACTTCACCCCAACCTCTAATGTATAAATTCACCCGACCCGACCCGATGTAATAAATTAAGGTGATCGGTGCACCTATTACTAATTGATTTTATGTTGAAATCCTCGATTTAATATTGTAGCAGAGCGGTTTCGATATGCTTGTTTTTACGTTTGTGTCCACGTATTAGAATTTGAATCGTACCACATGTGAGGGGGCGGTTGAGAATATTTGTGCCACATCAAAAAAATAACTCCACGTCACTCATTATATAAATCAGAGAGGTCTTTTCATCTATCACCAATCAATTTTAGGATGGATCCCTTAAGTTCACATGGTATCAACGCGAGTTCGATATGTGCATTGTTCTACTCACTGCCACCAGATTTGACATGTTCGCGTGTTAGGCTTTGAATGTACCACACGAGAGAGCATGCTGAGATTATTTGTCCTTCATTGGGAAACTAACTTCACATGACTCAAAATATATGAACCAAAGAGACATATAATCCTATTACCAATCGGTTATAGGATTGAACCCTCAATTTAACATGATATTGGGACTGGTTCGATCCACGTGTCATCACACTTGTTTGACTCGCCGCACTGTCCACGTGCTAGGCTTCGAATCATTCCTCACGCGGAGATTATTTGTCTTACGTCGGAAAACTAATTACTTCACCCCCCTCCATATTTAAATCAATAACGCCCTCTACTATCACCAATTGATTTAAGGAGCATGTTCGATCTGCGTGGTTATCACGTTTGTTTGACTCACCGCCACCCAATTTGATATCCACGCATCAGGCTTTGAATCGTGCCACACGCGAGTTACGTGCTGAGGTTATTTGTCCCACGTCAAAAAACTAACTTGACCCAACCGAATCTATGAATCAAAGAGGTCTAATCTCCTCCTATAATCACGGTTTTAGGACTGAACCCTCAATTTAAACACATTCATACCGTGATGAACTTCGTGAAGATTCCGACAAGGTAGGATGAGTACTGGTCGGGAGTGAAAGCCTTGTTGACCAAAGGATTCACGTAGTAATTCTGTATGAAGTCGCTGCTTCCAGCCGAGACCAAGTAGAGGGCTTCTCTCACGATCGACGCCGATCGCTTCTTCCCCGCCACTTTCCCCAGCTTGAATCTGTACTCCTTGAAGTACTTTAGCTGTTGGGGCAGAGAAATCACATGCTGCAAGAGAAAAACACACACAGAGACAAAGAAATACTATCAGCTTTTTTGTCCCATTATTTAATTTTCTCAATGTGAATAGGGTTTTTTTTTTTTTTTTTTTTTGCGTGATATTACACTCAGAGATGCCGTCTGATTATCGTAGCCAGAGCCGGCCGAGGCGAAGTTGGCTCCCATGAGAAGGTTCCTCCCCGAGGCTCGAGGGCTGAGGTAAGCGGGTGCGTAGCTGGCGAAGCCGAGCGTGTCGGCTTCATCGAAGGAAGAAACAAGTGAGTTTTAACATGCATACGTAAATGTGTCATAAAAATCGAATCTTTAAGCGTTGAGTGAACCACGTATCAGCTGAAAGCTTAAGCTTGAAGAACGAAGATTTTAAATTTATGTACTTTATCTCCAAAATGCTCCCTCTCATTCAGACCTGTATTTTTTTTTAATCTACCCTTAGACATGCAATTTTCTTAAGTAGGGAGTCGTGAGGATTCGTACTCATGATATGTCAATTTGGATCCTTAGTGGGCCTTAAATGGGTCGGATCTATACCCATTTAGACTCATCCATAGTGTCAGAGGAGTGTCCATGGTTAACGCCGTAGTAGGTCCAAAATCACGGGTGAGACTAAATGGGTATAGAATCGTCTCATTTAAGGCTCATTAAGGCTTATTAAAAAATTAAAGCGTGAAGGGACCATATTGTATTTTATTTTATTTCCAACATTAATAAACCCACCAAACCTGTAACGTCGGTGGCCAGTTTTCCATTACAGAATCTCCCGGTGGCTTCTTCGTTCTCGAAGTCTCTCCCGTAAGGTGCGTGGTTGGCCTTGAAAATCGTGGCTAATTTGTTATTGTTTCCGACGTCAACGATCGAATCTCCGAACGTGATTATTGCGGGGAATAATTGAGAGTTAGCGCCAACGGCTAGTAAAGGCAATGCACATACTACCACGAACAAAAACCCCATCTTTTATTTTTGCTGTGTTTCGAGGGACTTTAGAAGGTATTATATTTATATATATACGCACACACATGCACTGCTATATAAGTTGAGTTTGGTGCCAAGTTGGTGGGGGAGATGAAAGTTGTGCTTTGGCATTAACGATTTTATCATTAAGGCCTCGGGAAATAAAATCAAGAAAAAAGAAAGAGCAAGAATTGATGTTATTACAGTCCACGAGATATAACACGAGAAGTTACCGTTATGCACGGCTGGCAAAATGGATCTTAATCTCTGTCTTTCGGCAAACGTCACTCAATTGAGGAGAGGTTATCGTTAGGCACGGCTAGCGAAATGGATCTTCATATACTCTTTTGGCATATTTCACTCTAATTTATCTCTTTGGTATATATATATATATATATATATATAGACTATAGTGTATTTACATTGTTACCATCGGGTTTTCACGGTAAAATGTTCACCATAAATAGACAGGTCCACGTGATATTGGATCCTAAGAATTAGTGGTCATGTGCAATAGACCATGATTAGCAACCTTAAATCTGGTCATGTACGATCACCACTGCTCCAACCATGTTGGTAGGCCACCAACAACTCCTATAGATCGACGCGTCATCGAAAATAGAAATTTTCAAGGGAATGTCGAAAATTCAACGAGTTGGATTATACCCAAGTGGAAAGGAAAGAATAAATCACAATGTACTACGTTTGGGAATTAGAAAAGATGATTTCCTTTTTCTTTTTGGATTATTCTAAGTTAATTTATCGCCGAAATTGGGGTGAATCGATTCGAACTGGCTCATGGGTTAGTCTAAATGGGTCTGGATCGGACTCGGGTTCGGATTCGGAAACACTCCTAAGGTTGAGCCTGGCCAAATCGAGCTCGAGTCTATCATGTAATATATATAAGCTAGTGAATGCAAGCGGCCCCAACAAAGAAAAGCAGCTTCTAAAACGAACATTCCATGATTCACAACACAAACATTTCTTAGTAATTTCTTAAAAGTCGAAGGTTGACTGATTCAATGTTGCAATTTAACTCAACAAACAATCGTATGTATGCTTGGAATTTTATAACACGACGCGTTTTGGACTTTGGGTTCGTGAGTGAAAGAAGACAAAACAAGAAGTCAAAAGTGTTAACTCAGTCCCACATCGGTTAGATAAAATAGCCCAAATTCGACGTGGATGATGTGTCCCCGAATCTTGCAACGATTGTGTTGTATCATGTTGATTGCTTGGATGAGAGCAGATCGATTCGGTTTGGTGCATCGTATCAAATGCCTTCTTAACATCGATGGTGGTCAAACGGCGTTTAAGGTTGGCGAAAACGGAGGCCCGTTTGGTGGTCATGTGTTTAAAGAAATGTTTGTTGGCACATCAGTTAGATAAGATCGTTGTGATCTGCTTATAAGGTTGTGAGCTACTCCCTTATAGAGTTCAAAGTTTGGGTCTGAGCCCTTGACCGGCCCGCCCCGCCCAATAAACCCGGATTTGGACAGTATTTTTTGCAGCCCGAAATGTCAGAAGGCCGTTTGGTCCGGCCAGATGGCCGCAGGCCAATTCGGCCCGATTTTTGTCTTATATTCTTTTAATTTTTATGTATAATAATATTTTATAAAATTCAATTTCTATGAAGGTAAAAATATCTCTTACATTTCTTTGGATATTTTTTTTTTTTGTCAAAATTATGTTGGAATCTTCAACATACATGTATTTATTTAAGCAGAAACAATAGTCGAATCCAATCTTTAGTTTCATGTATTTTCAAAGACATGTTCTTTAATTTTCATATCGCATGCCAATTAGTCTACATGGAAGCCCGAGGTCGTTCCATAGCTCACAACAAACGAAGCTAAGGTTCAAAATTGAATATAGCAATCAAATAATAATATATATATATATATATATATATATATATATATAAAAAGAAACAAGTATTTGTACGTATGAATGCTACCCATATACAGAAGAAAAATCAAGATAGTAGTTGCCCGTCAAGTCAATGCTCATCTTGGAAACACTATGCTCCCTCAAAACCAAAGATATGTCACAAAGTTCAAACAAAGACAACTCAAACGCATCATCGCGGAGCTGTAATAACACAATCAACTATAACTACAATAAGCATTAAGCTCAAGCTCGCCTTAATAAATAATACCTTGAGATAAATATCACACCACATAAATTCATCCATTTCCATGGCGATCAACAAGACTCCGAAGCTCGTAGTAGCAAAGGCCATCTTCATCTTCTTTTTTCTCTCCGCCTGCTGCAACATGACTCCACCACCGGTTCACGCGGCTCGAGCCACCGTGGTTCAAGGTAGCACAATCGAATCTGCATACATATATATATATATATAGATATATATATTATGATATTTTTGTTTGTTGATCATATGGGTATTATTATTATTATTATTGTTATTATTAGAGTTGCTTGCATCGAGGCCCATATGCCCTGCATGCGTCTGCTGCGAGCCGCCGCCCCCGGGCTCGTGCTGCCGTTGCTGTGCTGCTCCGATTGAGACTTCGAATCACAAGCCGTGATGATGTTTACATAGTAGCAGCGGTGAAAGTCCTGCTTTTACACCACCAATAAATGGCCGTTTCCTGCTGTATGTGGATCAACAAAGAATGGTGATGCAATCAAATAAATACGAAATGACATACTTGTTCAAGCTCGGGTTTCATCTCCCTATGCTCGGCACTTGCTAAGCAAAAAAAAAAGAAAAAAAAACGATGCCAAGTAATCGAAATAATACACGAACCTGCCTCAGCTTCTTCTATTTCTGTTCGATGCGAACAGATACGAACTCAATTCCATGCAGAAAAAAAATTAAACTGACCTTATGAGTTTGCTTTCGCCTTGTAATCTGTCTCCTTTTCGTCAACTGCTAGGAGACACATAATAAGTTAAATTGTGACTGGAAATGGAAAAGACACCACGAGGTAAAAGAACGAAAAAATAGAGCTCATTAAATATAAAATTGATCTGCATAAACCAATCCCTCTCCACGGTTACGATTGGCGAGATGTCGAGCGGGTGACATGCGAGAAGACGAAGCTTCCTCATTGCATAGTCATAGAAGGCGATAACGCAAAGTAATCGAAAACTAGGTTTCCATCGAGCGGATAAGAGTTGAGACACCATTGGTGTAATGAATGAAGAAAACAGCTCTAACCTTCATTCATAGTTGAAAGAAAACACGCAAGAAATCACACTAACAATAGCCAAGAACAACGTACAATCGTACATGCGAAATGATATATTAGTAATATTTTTTTGCCTTATATACTTTAGTAAAAAGTATTTCAAAATCTAAACCCGTGGGGAACCGTTAAAGAATCAGAATCACATAGCTTTGTTTTGTTGCTCCTGATGATCTGCAACTAGACAAACATCAAAACACAGCCCAATCTCACAGAGTAACATCCAAGGACCGCATAATCAAATTCTTTGTATTTCAAAAATGATTGTAATCTCATACATAAACAATGGGTACCAAACTGTATTAACACAAAATTTGAAAAACGTGCAAAATTCAAGTATAGTTTGGTTACAAATTCTCTTCCTTGCCGTAAGAGATCCATACCTGCTGATGCAGCTCATTAATCTTCAAACACAGACCACCGTTGGCTCTTCGCTTGTATCAACAAAACAGAAAGAAACAAAGGCAAAAAGCAAAAAAAAGGAAACGTCCTTTGTTCCCTCTTATTTTTTCAAATGTATAACAGAAAAACATTATTACTTGAAATAATACCGTATCTTCTTGTTGTATCTTTTGTAACATTCGTGTGTCGAGTATGTTCTCATGACCTGAAGAAAGAGTGCGAAAGCTACTCACATTTTCTCCGTTCTTTCCTCTATAAACTGCAAGAGCGGTGGTTGAGGATCGCGTGGCACATCCACAGCCACTTGTGGTTTCTCTTCCTTGCACTGTTCAACCTCAACAGATGGTGTGGTGGGAAAAAGTGGTAGAGCAACTGGTTCGCGGTTGCCACGAGCCTTACGATTTTCATTACTTTCCTTCGCCTCGCAGTGTGATATTACACTCTTATGGCTCTGCAAGCCACTTGAACTCTGGCATGGCCCAGAAAAACCCATACTAAAGCTTGGCCCGTGATTATTCGGTGCAGCACATTGTTTCATCTTCATGATTTCAAGATTCGAACTCACCCCACGTGGTTGCAAGTAGCTTTGACCGAGTCCGGTTCCTGAAATTTTTCCACGTTCGGGTTTAGTGTTAAGAGACGAACTGCAATCACTGGTTAGTCCAATAGGGCTGATGTTGATTGGCCCGTGATTTCCGGTAGCCTGTGGAATCATTGCGAAATTCGGTGGACACGGGCTCGTATATGGCTTGTATATTAATCCTTCGGTGGGAGATTTTACGGGGACTAACCAGTGATTACCCGACGGTGGAAAGCACCACGGTGCTAGCTTAGCATTAGCAAAAGGCCCAGGTGTTGCTAAAGTCTTTGAAGTTGAGAGCTGAGTAGGATTTCCTCTTCTGGGGTCAACTACAAAAGGTGGGATATTGCCCCATGAGAAGCCTTTGGTGTCATAATTCGTGAAATGATTTGACGTTTGTACACCGATCTTAGGTTTAGGTAGTAATGGAGATGGATGAAGAGGAGTAGCAAAAGGCAGATGATCCATTGGAGGGAACTTCAAGGGCGGTTCATCGCGTACGGAGAAGTTTCTGTATCGTACCTCCGGAGATCTGGATAAGAGTTGCTGCACCTGATGGTTTTGTGCAATGGAATGCACTTGTCTAGTAATTATCAGTGAAGTTATTGTAAAGTTATGTTGAGATTATTTGTCCTACATCGAGAAACTGACTCCACCCGACTCAATATATAATTCAAAGATGCCCCTCTTCCTATTACCAATTGGTTTTAGGATGAAATCCTAAATTTAACATAGAATCAGAGCGGGTTCGATCTGCGTGTTATCACGCTGGTTTAAGTCACCAGCCACCCAATTTACACGTGTTAGACTTTGAATCGTACCACGTGTGAGGGGGCATGGTTTGTCCCACATCAGAAAACAGACTCCACCCGACTCAATATAATCAAAGAGGTCTCTCCTCCTATCAGAAATTGGTTTTAGGATGGAACTCTCAATTAACAAGCTATCAAACAAGCTTACCTTAATCAGTCGGTGTAACTCGAATAGTTGGATTCGAAAAATCCTTTGGTGACTGCAAAAAATCAACATAGTGGTTATGACCAACCAAAAGCAGAGCATTAGTCCTACACTTTTAAAACTTTTCAATTACAAAGAGAAGGATAAAAAAATTTAATTGAACGCACGAAAAGTAGTGGAAATGTCAATTATCTAAATCAAACCAACATATACTTGTGGTGTTCGGATATCTTAAATATGCATGGGTGGGTAACTGCTCTTTTATATAGGATCTGTTCGTGCCAAGACTGAAGATAAAATGCACACGGGGAGATCGTGAGATTCATCTGTTAACTTTACGTATGAAAATGTTCACTTCAACTAGCGGCTCACGGCACAAGATTAAGCATACTAAAGCTTTTCACATTTTGATGATTCTTGGTGAAAGAAAATTAAGCCAATTCAAGCACTTACATTGATATCGCTTTTCGCGCTTTCAGGAAACGGTTTGTTCCCCCGAGTACTCTAATAAACTCAGCAGCAGTTTCATCCAAACCTGCAATGGAATCTTCCCAACTATCTTCAATTTCTTTCCTTTTACAATCTGCTCGTTCTTCTCTACCATGCTTGTCCCCACCATTTGTATCAACCTTAAGAATCCCAATAGTCTCTCCACGAGCTTGAAGAACATTTGAATTAACGTCACTTGAAGAGGCACATTTTCTCCTCGTGATTATTTCAGGAATTGAAGAAGTACGATCCTTACGAGTCTCCCTGTCAAGCTGAGTTTTAAGGTGAGATGCGCTCGGCTGATCCAATAAACTGCATTTCTCGTAATGATTGAAAATTTGATGTGGTTTAGCATCTGAATAAGTTACGTAATTTCTATCTAAGGGGTCAAATGGAGTAAACGTCGAGTTTATGTGCCCTACAGTTAAATGAATATCAGAATTTCTAGGATCTACATTATGCTTTTGCTGGATTTGATTTCTGTGATGATCCCTTACCTTATAATGTTCCACATCAAGAAGTTTGAAATCACTGGGTTGCAATGAGCTGCATGCAATTGTTGACACCGAATTTCCTGAAGCACGTTGAGTAGTTCCGGAAGTTTGTGTCTCCAACCTCAGTGGGACGGCATTGAACTTTACTCCAGTTGGATGAAATGGAGGATATCTTTCTGCCAAGTGAGAGGATTCAAATAAGCAACGAACATTTGGAAACAACCTCCGGTGCGAATCATCGACCTATAGGGAAAATATTTCGATTAGAAAAGATATTGATTGATAAATTAGTGTCATTTTCTTATCGGGTCATCTAAAAGTGCACAACAACAAGAACTCAGCTACAAGATCTTCCCATTTCTCAAACTTTACTCTCTTTAGAATCAAAACTAGAACAAAAAACCCATCGACGAGCAAAAAATTAGATGTGATGAAAATTTGTTTTTCAACTATAAACTACTGTATCGCAGAAGTTCATCACTGATGAAGAAGCAGCACAACAGTTAAAAAATTCAATTTCCATGTCAAGAAGCTCACCAACATCAATCAAACAACATTTTTCTTGAACCAAAGATTTACACAGCCTTAGAATGACAACCTCGACTTACACTGCTAGAGGGTGGCTGTTCCAAGGCTGAGCCACCGTGACCGGTGCTTGATGGAAACTTCACCACTGCCATTGATGCAGAATTCAACCTTTTGCTCCAAGAAGCCTTATTGTAAGTCTCGCATGGGGCCATTTTGTTCCTAGGAGGTGCTTTAGGCCCTCCTTCATAAAACTCACTGATATGCATTCTAGGAAAAAGAGGCTCCGATGGCTTTTTCCCATCGTTTGAACCGCTCGTCATCTACCAGATAAATACTATCTACAAGCTGCTGGATCCCAATAAAACGCAACGATTAGAGTATTTCTGAATCGTCATCAAATCAAATTCAAATGATAACAAGCTCACCAGCGCAAATGTAATGATTTTTAGCTGAAAATTTTCGATTAAAATCTCTGGTGAATCGTTACCAAGCAAACGAGCACCAAGTAATTAGATTCTCAAATCGCAAATTAAATTACACCAGATGAGAACTCGAGTGAGCACGGCGACTTCTAAGTTCCACAGAAGCATCACATCATAGCAAAAACCGGTCAATCTCTTCTGAGAATTTCAACGGCACAGCCGCGGAAAATGAGTGATTCGTCACCAGCTCACAGCATCGGGAGCGATTTATAAATTTCTCGGACCGTTGGGCATAAGTGGTGGCAAAAAAATCGCCGAAGAAGTGGATCTATATGGGCCCTCATTGGGCCGAAATGAATATTTTCACAGTGGGCACAAAAAATAGTAGTTATTAAAAATGATTTAGTTAAATTGATTGTAATTGGAACCAGGAGTTATATTTCTAATTAAATCTACCATCTAAGTCAACTTCACATTTAAGAAAAATTCATGCAAATTTATACGTAACAAGATGATACCAAAATGGCTAAATATACACACACACGTAGGTTAGGAAAACTAATTAAAATAAAAAATACATATACTAATTTATTTTAATTCGCTACAATTATTCGTGAAATGGGGCGAGATCGACTGATGCGAAAAAAATAAAAATTTAAGGCAAGATCTTTGAGAATATTCTCCGATTTAACGGTAACACAATTAATACGCATCATAATTCGCGAATTATCTAAAAAAAAAAATTATTCGCGAGTTAACACATGAAAAACATACTTACCAAATTTTATCTAAAATATGTCTAATTACAATAATTGATGGATTAACTTTAATAATTTTCTTCCCACTTGCTCACTCATTTATATCCGACTTTCATGCTTTTCTTTTTTCATGCTTCATAAGCCATAATTATACTCTGCTTAAGCCAAACATGAATAATGGTGAAAAAAACGAAATTAGTATACTAAATAACATTAACATAGTCTTGTCATTTGATGCATGTGAATGATAAAAAACTGGCGTTTTGTAAAAGCCTATTAAATCTTAATTTTCAGAGTAAGAATCAAAGTACACATCGGTTGGTCTCGAAATCTGTTTCTCTTTCAAAGATGTCTCTGACAAACTATTGCCATAAAATGTAATCACCAATTGCGTGACAATACCAACCATATTATCAAATATCATGCAGTGGTATATATAAAATCCCTTTGAACGAGACAATCCTCATCATATTCGCCAAAACAGAACCATAATTTAATAGATAAAATAAATCGTCCATGATTCGCAAAATCTTTAAGCAGCACAAAAAATTTCTTGACCATTTGCTAAAAATATAGGATTTATGCGACCTTCTAAAGAGAGAACATGTAATAAGACGTGATGTGCCTTTCAATGCAACATAACATATTCGCTTTCTCGTCGCTTAAATTTGCTTTTAGTTTCCTCTCACCGAAGAATGAGTAGACTTCTCTGATTTTTCAGCCAGATAGTGCTCGAGCATATCTTCTTCATCGTCATCTGCTTCCACATATGTAGTAGGCATTCTTACAGAGAGAGAGAGAGGGAGAGAGAGAGAGAGAGAGAGAGAGAGAGAGAGAGAGAGATGAAGGGTACCTCCAAAGTCATCATCATCATCATCAAAATCAATATCTTCCTCATCATCATCATCTTCTTCTTCCGAACCTTCAGGAACTGGTGCTGCACCTTTCTGCATTGATTAATGCATAAATATATTAGGATAATTTCTTTTGTAATATCCACATTTCAGGGAACTCAGGCTTCAACTTAAATGAAAGACATGTTTTTACGGAAGAAAGAGTAAAGCTGAATTGCACTAGCTCTTACATTTTCGAAATATTGTCTACCGGCGAGTTTCTTCTCCTTCGGTGCAGCAAGCGCGGAGTCGGGCATTAGCCTGAAAGAAATGGATGAGAGAGAGAGAGAGAGAGAGAGAGATTGGAGAAGAACATGTCTGATGAACATGGACTCACTTGGCTCTTTCGAGAGCTAATTCAGCCTCATATCTCTCACGCCATGCCAAAAACGTTTCAACGGTCACAGGTTCTCCGTGAGGTATGATAACCTGAAGAGGATAAAAAAAATTGCAATGATCAAAATTAAATATATTATAACTCAAGAATCTGAAAGCTAAAGCTAAGCCTACGAATTTTTACACAGATAAAATACATAGATTGGACAGTAGAAAAAAAATACATCATCTTTGGCAGCCTCGTCTTCATCGGCGTTTTCTCCCTCAGCATCCTGCGAAAATCTCTCAGAAAGCCACTCTTTCGCTGAAGATACCAATGTATATATCATGGCCATTCCAAGATTTTCAGTTGCCTGTGACGCGTGGAGATAGGTCAATCGAGCTTAGTATGGAGGAGGGTATTGAATAGTTATGAATAGTCTTAAAAGGCCTAACCTCTTGTTCGAGCTTCTCTTTTAGTTCTCTAAGATCTCCGGTGGGTATCCCTTTCAAGCTGACCGAAAAGACAAATAAATATGTTTGCAATCATAGATCATAACAGGCTGAGGTTGATACACACACAGCCTACTGTATGAATATGTCTTGCATGTCTGCCTTTAATGGTAAGGGAAATACATAAAACCGATTTGCACAAAAAACAGGCATCTTTACATCACCAACCTTTTCAAATTGAGAAGTGGAGGTTCATCAGGATACTTTTCAGTATGCGAAAATATTAGAGCCAACCGAACTGTAAAAATCATTTCAATAAACAATCAGGTAATAAGCAAAAGTTAACAGTGCTTTACAAGAATAGGGACGTTCAAACCTGGTGGGCTAGTTGATTCATCGGTCTCATCATCCTGTTGGAGAATAAGGTATAAACATTAACATTAGGGATATATGATCAGCAAATCACTATTAATATTATTCATCATTATTAGTAAAATCGCTACGCATCAAAACCATGTTCGATGACTTCCCACCTGAGGAGAAATAGATATCTGGAAGCAACGATTCTTTGAGTTAAGGTCACTCTCACTAGAATGAATTTCTGTGTACGAAGAATCAAGAACGTATTAAACAGCGTGGGCTACGTAGAACTTACAAATATCTATTGAGCAACAAACACAAGAATGAGCGAATTAAACCTTTAAAATCATCCATGAGAATGGCTTCCAAAGCTTCGATCTCCATATCCTGCTCCTGCTTGTAATCTGTTTAAAGCAAATATCAGCAACGAAATGGAGTAAGATTTCAAAATCACGAGGAAGAAATTTCTAACATTAGCATATCAAGATCTATAACGGGTCAGCTCTCTTCTGTCTTGTTGTAAACTTTTCTGTCCAACATAGACCAGCAAAAGCCGATCCAAATACTAATAACACAAGCAATCTAATACATTGGAAATATCTAGTTCGAATTCACTCTCCGAAGATCGCTTAAAGCCAACCACAACCTAGCAGCTTGATTACTCCTCAAATTTGTATTATCGACTCATACCCAAATCTTACGAAATTCAAACGACTGAGAACGGGAATTCGGTAGCTAACGGAAGCAATCCACGAAAAAAAAAGTTAATAATATCTGAACCAGAAAACGCATAAATCTTTATCACCAAATACGATCAATCCTTGTCAATCTTACCGGTCATTTTGCAGAATAATGCTCTTCCAAGGGAACTATTGGCGTAAGGCTAAAACTGCTGAAAGATACGATGAAATTGAAAAAGCCCCTTCAACAAAACCTTCAGAAACAGAGACCTAAGCTGAGCAACGAGAAGATGAGGCGAGGCGAGGCGAGGCACTGGGTCTTTCTTATTCCTCTGTGGTTCAGTCCCACACACTACGCAACTCAATCCGTTAATCACAGCCGTTGATTCGAAGATTGATGATTTAAGATTCGCATCCAATCTTTATTTAATTTACAAAACCACCCACATAATTTCCTCCCCGTTCAATCCCATGTGTTCTTTATTTGCTTCTTGGACTCTTAAGATGGGCCCAACAGCCCAAAGGCCCAATTATTTATAGTAAGCTCATTAGGGTTTTATATACGTAGCACAGCACCTCCATCGCGGCATCGTCATAACCAATTCACAGCAGCTCGTAGCCTTCCAGCATCAAAACCAGGAGGTATCTAACAATCACGAATCAGCATTTGATACTTAGTAGTTAGTCGTCGTATTTTGAATTTCTTTCGGCGGCTCTTAATCGGCTAATTTTTTAGTATTTTTTGTTGGTGGAAAAAAAGAGGAGTAATGGCGACGGTTCCGGGTCAGCTGATATGGGAGATCGTGAAGAAGAACAACTGTTTCTTGGTGAAGGAGTTCGGGAATGGAACTCAGAGTGTTAAGTTCAGCAAAGAGCCTAACAATCTCTACAATCTCCACTCCTACAAGCACTCTGGTAACCATCTTCCCCCTATTTCAGTAAATTTATCTATTTTTTTGGGTGTTGTTGCTAATGCGATGCTAATTAAACATAGCGTGCTGCTGATTTTATCAGACTTGACAGACTTTTTCATTATCCGGCGTCGTAGTATACAATTACTGGCTGGGTTTCAATTGAATGATCGTCTGATATATCTGATTTTGTAAGGTCAATTTGAATTGCATGGTGCTCAGGTGTGATTTATCTCTTCTCTCTATATGTATCCCTGGATTAATTAGGTAATTAGCATTGGTTAAATCAGACGAACAATGGTGTGTAGTGAGTTATCTAAGTAATATGCCACGGGTTCAATTCTTATTACAACAATTTTTCTTTTCATGTATGGGTCCCGTCACCCGTGTGGCATATAAGGGCTTCTCTCCTCATGGGACCCCTATTTACAGCAGACCCTTTTATACCGTGGGATGCTACTCTGTAAATGATGAACATACCCTCAAATTTAATGCTGTTGACATAAAAGTGTGGTCGACGAGGCTATTAAAATAAAAACTAATTTGGGTCAAAGGTTTTTTTTTTTTTAAAAAGAACCCATGTGTTCCTTTATCATTAGGTCTTGCGAACAAGAAAACAGTAACTATTCAGCCCGGCAAAGATCACTCGGTGGTGCTAGCCACAACGAAGACGAAGAAACAGAACAAACCGTCTAGTTTGCTCCACAAGTCTTCCATGAAGAAAGAATTCAACCGCATGGCCAAGGCTGTTGTGAACCAGGTACATCAGGATTTTATTGATTTGCAAACTATTTCGATTGGCACTGTTAGCAACCAATTTGCATTGTTGATTTCAACGATCGAAATTCCAATACTTACCCGTGTCAAGATTTCACGTGTAACCAATTACCAAGCCTTCACTGCTAGCAATTTTCATATATTGCTTCGTTCGCTGTTGATCTGAGTTTTTTTGTATCAGACGTCTCTTCCCCTGTGTTTGTTTATTTCTTGGACTTTTACCTTATTGGCCTGTTTCTTTCTTCCTTGCAGGTTTCTGACAACTATTACAGGCCTGATCTGAAGAAGGCAGCCCTTGCTAGGCTAAGCGTGGTGAACAGAAGCCTCAAGGTCTCAAAGTCCGGTGTGAAGAAGAGGACCAGACAAGCTTAGGCTCGCTCCCCACCGCGGGCCCGTTTTCGGGTGATCTATTTTGTTTTGCTTATCGTCTTATCTACCATTGAATCTGATGTTTCTTGATCCGTTTCGACATTGCCCTCTCGTGTTTTTTACTTTTACGGGTTTTTACCTGTTAAATTTTGTTGTCAGCTCTTGCGTAAGGGGTCTATTTTGATGTTAATTTGCTTCTGGAGTTGCAAATCCAATGAACAAAATCACATTTTTGCTACCATGGAGACATGTAAAAACACCATTCTCATGAGCAAAAACACAAATTAGATACGGTTATGAAGTTTGTATGAATTTGAACCTCATTGTCGGTTAATGAGATGGTCAGTTTTTAGTGTGATTAATCTTCTCGGAGTTGACGTTTTCATACATAAGGATCTCACGAGCCGAAAGCATTGAGTGAGGGAATGTGGAAAGAACAAAAATTGGTATGTTGCTGCTGTGTTTGAGGAGATTGAATTGCATTTTGTGTTCGTCACAACAAAGCATAACTCAAACGAGATGAACTATTTTACTCATCTAAAGCATCACAAGCTCAAAAAGAAGCCTATTCGAAAGAAGATTTTGGAACAACTTGTTGCCTTGGAAGCATTTGGTGCCGATGTAGGAAAAAAAAAAAAGATAAAACCACTTTTGGTCTATGATGTTTCAGTTTGCCACATTAATATCTGAAGTTGTCCAATTTGAACCACTTTTGGTCTCTCGATTGGATTGAACCAATTTGGACGGAATTAGTAATGAGAATCGCATGTAACGTATTATAATCCGCAAAAATACCGTTTATACGTCCATTCTCCTTAAAATTTCCAAAACTCGTCTCCTTCATCACACAATAAAAATCGAAATCATAAAAATCTAAACTGAGTGATGAAGGAGACGAGTTTTGGGGATTTTAAGATGAATGTACGTATAAACGGTGTTTTGGAGGATTACAATATATTACGTGCGATTTGTCCAAATTGATGTTCAATCCAACCGAGGGACAAAAAATGGTTCATATTGCATAACTTCAGGGACTAAATGTGGCAAGTCGAAATATCATGAACTAAAATTGCCCATGAAATAAACATCGGGGACCAAAAATGATTTCCTCACGGGAAAAAAATGTGTAATGGCACGAGTACGACAATCGAAACGTTTGTTTTTCTTCGTTTTTTCCGTTGGGCCTTTCGGAAAATTAGTCCTTCGGCCTTTGAAAAACGGTCTTAAATAATGCAAATGGGGCAAAATCAATCCGACCCATACATGTTTAAAGGTCGGATCGGACTGCGATTTGTGGGGCCTGGATTTTTTTGACCGGTAACATAATAGGCGGACAACATTAAAATTAGAATAATAAAATCAGATTTTTTCAGAAAAAAAAAATAGAATTAATTTCTTAGTCATTATGCTAATTAATTGTTATTAATATTTTGAATTTGTGATTATAATTGTTATTATCTGTACTAAACCTCCCAGGTTTTGTTCTGTTAATTAAATTATATATCATTATTTATTTATTTAAATTTGAATAATTTACTAATTTACCTTTCAAATTATTATTTATTGCATTTCTATTTTGAAAATTCAATTTTATTTATGGTATACTTCAAATTATTATACATAATTTATTTCTTAAATTTTATTTATTAAATATAAATTTTTTAACAACGTAAAAAAAATAATTATGTATATTTATATATTATAACACACGTACTAATCGATGTATGAGTCCACAGAAAGAAGCCCACGCACAGTTTCGCAATGGTTGAATCTGAATCCAAAACATTCCGATCTCCTAAACCCGCGTCGTTTTTCTCAATGAACTGATGAAATTAGCAAGCAAACAAAGCGCACAGGCTTGAATTTGAAGCTAAAAGAACGGTTTTTGTTGATCGCTTCTGGTTTTATTAATTTTTTAGGGATTTTTTTTTTTATAACAACAATGAACGTTGGTGATGGCGGGGAGGCCCAGTCAGCTGCTTCTGATTCAGCTGCGCCTCTCGAGTGGAAATTCTCTCAGGTGTTTGGTGAGAGAACGGCTGGCGAAGAAGTGCAAGAAGGTAAGAGAAAGTTAGTAATTTGATGCTTTGTTCTCCGAGATCTTCCATTTAAGGTTAGGGTTTGTGGTGGTTTTTCGTCATCTGGATTGGTTTTGGCTGTTTAATTTGATGATTTTGTGGCAATTGATATGGGTTTTGGTGGGGGATGAATTGAGCTCAGTGCTGGCTTTTCTAGTTTTCACATCTGTGGGTGGTGTGCGCATGTGTGTGTTCGGTCGTTTTTCGATGATGTGTTTTACTTGTCTGGTTCAGTAATGGATTGCAGAGTTATTGTGGAATCATGAGATAATGTTGTGATGTCTGTGTCGAATTCACTGAAATTTAAATCAAAAAAAAAATGAGTTAACTGTTGATTTGCCTTTGCAGTTGATATCATCACTGCTATTGGGTTTGATAAAACTGGGAGCCATCTAGCAACGGGTGATCGTGGTGGAAGGGTGGTTTTATTTGAAGGAACCGATACAAAAGCGGTTCGCTCCTAGAAGCTTTTATCTCAAAATTATGCTTCATAAAAATTCAATGTGCTCCTTAACATTAAATAATTTGTAGCATGGTGGAAATAGAAGAGATTTAGAGAGGACTGACCGTACTGTAACCCGTCACCCGGAATTTCGTTATACAACTGAATTTCAGAGCCATGAACCTGAGGTAGTGATGATTTCATATTTCATTTTTAATTTGGTAGCATGTTTAGAAGTTGTATGTTTGTTACAATATGCAACTCGTGAGGAACTTCTAGCTTCCTGTAAAGAAAAAAGAAAGTAGGTACTCAGAGTTTTTTCGGTTCGAATGACGCTGAATATCTTTCTGCAGTTTGATTATCTCAAAAGTTTGGAGATTGAAGAAAAAATTAACAAGATCCGGTGGTGCCAAGCTGCAAATGGTGCCCTGTTTCTTCTATCCACTAACAACAAAACTATTAAACATTGGAAGGTAAAATTTGAGCTTTTCTATTACTTCTGCATCAATAACAAAAAAAATGAAAATACTGCATCCACTCTTTTCTGCGTTTGTTTACCTTGATTAGCATCTCATCGTTAGCCCATCATGTCAGCATCAACCCATTGTGCTTTTGCATTTGATTAATTAACTAATACACAGTCTCTCTTTTCTGTCCTGAATTAGATAATAATTTTAGGATCTGTGCTTCATTTTGTTTCTTTTCATTTTATATTTGAACAGGTCCAAGAGAGGAAAATCAAGAAAGTTTCTGAGATGAATGTAGAATCTTCTAGAGCTGCTGGAGATAGTAGTGTAGCAAGTTCTAGTTTTTCTTCCAGTCCCAAACACCTCGTCAATGGTGGAAATACAGAGCAATCTTATAACAATTTGAGCAAAGACTTCGCATTTCCAATTGCGGGTGTTCCCTCACTACGGTTACCAGTGGTAGTTTCACTTAGCTTGACATTTTTCGAAATAGCTGTTTTAATTAAAGTATACTTTTTACTTAGTAGTTTGTCTTTTTCTTGTCAAATCCTGTCTTTAATTTTTCCTTGGCTTTATCTATTGACTGTGCAATCTGTAGGTCACGAGTTACGAGACGAATCTCGTTTCTAAATGTAGGAGAGTTTACGCACATGCTCATGATTACCATATCAATTCAATCTCAAATAACAGGTGAAGGAAGACACATTTGGAATCTGCTTGTCTGATTTTTACTTAAATAATTCACGTCCCCGATTAAGCTATTCCTTTTGCAGCGATGGAGAGACTTTTATGTCAGCTGATGATTTACGTATCAATCTGTGGAACTTGGAGATTAGCAATCAAACTTTCAATATCGTAGATTTGAAGCCTGCAAATATGGAGGACCTCACCGGTAAGTGCTTGGTTCTATTAGTTTTTCGCAGTTTTTATGAATCTTTTTCCTTTCTGTTTCTTTTTGTAGATGTGAGAGTGAAATTTACATCTCATTGCAGAGGTAATAACATCTGCGGAGTTTCACCCCACAAATTGTAACACGTTAGCTTATAGTAGTTCTAAAGGGTCAATACATCTCATTGATTTGCGGCAATCTGCGTTGTGCGATTCGCATTCGAAACTGTAAGTTCTTATTAAATAGATTCCTAGAATATTAAAAATCATGATGAGCCGTGTCTTTTTTTTTTATTTGTTTGCATTTAAATGATTCTCATTATTGGCAAATTAATGATCTGTTGTTAACAGATTTGAGGAACAGGAAGCACCTGGCTCGAGATCATTTTTCACCGAGATCATTTCTTCAATTTCAGATATTAAGTTTGCAAAGGATGGCAGATACATATTGAGTCGTGACTACATGACCCTTAAGGTTATTTTTTTCTCATTTCGAACTCATTGGCCTTCTTCATTGATAGATTAGTATGAAAATTTTTAGTCTAAGAATAATCTTTAGTATTAGTGTTATACATTATGTGATCACCGATGATTGTAAATGCATCAATTGATGTATTAACTTAAGCATCATTCAGAAATTGTAGATCATTACATCATCTGCTTCTTGTGCTAAAAAAGATCTCTGCATGATTATTCAAATTTTCTTGAAAAATCATCTCCATTTAGTAATAATAATCTGCTGCATTGTTTGTTCAACGGGTTCAGTTATGGGATATTAACATGGAGTCCGGTCCAGTGGCTACCTATCAGGTTCATGAACATTTAAGACCCAAGGTGAATCATTTATTTGCCTCTGATTTTTTCACAAGGTGAAAATAATTTTTCTTGATATAAATTGTTCTTGGCTGATTAAATTATTCTTTAACCACTTTCAGCTAAGCGATTTATACGAAAATGACTCCATATTTGATAAGTTTGAGTGCTGCTTAAGTGGTGATGGTCTCAGGGTAGCAACTGGTTCTTACAGGTATCATCATCTCCTCTCATTCTGTTCTTTCCTGCTATTTCTTCATTTTATTTTTTTTTGCATCTTTCGGAAAATGCAACGAAACGTTTATCCAATTTTCAGCAACCTTTTCCGCGTGTTTGGTTGCTCAATGGGTAGTACCGAGTCCACTACTGTTGAAGCAAGTAGAAACCCCATGAGGTAGTTTCCATATTATAAACTAAACACAGATATAGAGAAGTTTTATGTGGCTCTGATTGGTCCAAATCAACATAAGAGGTGACGTGGCACTGATTGGCACCTTTTACGTGACATTGATTGAGACCTCTTATGTTGATGTGGCACCAATCAATACCACATAACTGGTAGGTGAGCACCATAAAATTTCTCCACAACAATATATATATATATATATATATTATATATATATATATTATATATATGTATATAATGTGTATGCTTATTGCTAAAAATCAACGCTGGGCTTTTTGCAGGAGACAAGTTCAAACCCCCGCGAGGACTCCAACGAGATCACTAGGAAGCAGCATCAGTCGTGTCGTGCGAAGAGGTAAAATTTTCGGTTTGGAGAAATATAATCTTCATTAGTTTCATTTTTTTTTAATTTCTCATCGTAATTACGTAAAAACAACGATTGATTCGTCGAAATTCAGGCCCAGAAAGTCCAGGGGCTGATGCGAATGGGAATTCGTTCGATATCACTACAAAGCTGCTTCATTTGGCTTGGCATCCATCAGAAAACTCCATTGCTTGTGCTGCTGCAAATAGCTTATACATGTATTATGCATAAGTAAGTACCATCAATTAAGCAAGCCTCTTAATCCCTCATAAATCAGGCCAACGCAAGCTTCGTCGTTTTGCGATTCTCAAACGCCCAACGGTAAAACTTCTGCAGAGAACCCGGCTTAATTTTTTTTTTTTCGTCCTCGAATTTCCTTTTTTTTCTGGCTACTTCGCCTTTATATTTATTTTATTTTTTGGACGAGAATGTTAAATTTGTTGGTCTCTCATATTGTCCCCTTAGTTATTATTTGTAGCTTTCACTTGAAAAATGAACATACCCTTCTGCTTATAATTTTCTGGGCATAATTTATTTTAGGACCTTCTTTCTTGGTGTACTTGTGCTGTTTTTGAATGTTTTATTTGTGTAGCAGTGTTTAAACCATAAGAAGTTGCTTCCCAAACATGAAAAAAAAAACAAAAATTGTGTAGCAGTGTTTAAACCATAAGAAGTTGTTATTATTCATCTTTTGGGAGGGTTATATGGCCAATACTTTTTATCACATAAATTGATGACCCACTAACATTCAATCACATTTTTAGGGTTGCATGCACACTATCAACTTAGCAACCGAATAAGGAAAAAATGGTCCATTGATCGAGTGAGATAGAGACTTTCTAAATACACCCTTCAAGACTCGCAATCATCAATTTGACCCCGGTACAAAAAAATTAGATCGATTAAAAAATTTAAATTAAAAATTTGTCATTACAACCTCGTCAAGTACTCATGCTCACTAACTCTCCAAAACCTCCACACTCTCCCCCACCAAAACCCTCTCTTCTTCCTCTCAGCCTTCGAAGGAGCGGAGCTTAAGTCCCTCCCGAAAGAAGACTCCGATTCCCGCCCCCGATCGACCTCGGACTTACGAATCCCGTCCTCGAACGCGCACTCCTCCCTCTCCAAATCTTCTAGAAGCTCGTTCGTGATCCTACTGTGCTTGCTCTCCGCATCGGCCGAGAGCGACCCCACCACCTCGTCCCCCCGGCGCCAGCTCATCGAGCCCCCGCCGTCTCCTCCGGTCCCATCGATCCCGTCCCACGCGAACCTCAGGGCTTGGACCACCTCGCCCATGAAGGGCCGGCGGGAGGGCTCGGGATGGACCAGCAGTGCGGCGACGGCGGCCGCCCTCGCGAAGCTCTCCGATGGCGCGTGGGGCTTTATTGCGGGGTCGATGAGGGCTTCGAGCCCTTCCTTGGTCGCGAGGAGGGGACGGGCCCACGAGACAAGGTTTTCTTGGCCCGGCAGCTGAGTTGGGTCAACGGGCTTTCGGCCCGTTAGGAGCTCGAGCAGGACCACACCGTAGCTGTAGGCGTCGCTCTTGACTAGGGCGTGCCAGTCACTGCGAGAAAAAGGAGAGTACGCCGAGTTATATTGTAGCTGTTAAATGATCACTCCACATAAAAGATTAAGCTTCAAGGAAGTATATTATATTTTAAATTTATATATATTCTGCTTTCAACACACTACCCTAAATTTTTAAATGGGTGGGCGTGAGGATTCATACTCAAAACATTACCTTTTTGGCATGAGTCCGATACTGTTAAATGTCCATTTCACCTAAAAGCTTAAGCTTGAAGCGAATGTATCATATTTTAAATTTATCTATATATTTTATTTCCAACTCACCCCTTCAGTTGGATTTTCTTAAATGGGTGATTTGTACCCATAACCTTTTTGGTTTGAGGTTTGATACATGATAAATGGTCACACCACCTAAAAGCTTAAGCTGGAGGAATTAAATATCATATTTTAATTTATATATTTTATTTCGAACGGTGACCTTTCTAAGGTAAGGTTACTTGCCCGAAAGTTCCCATGGCGTGAGTCGACATGCGTCCGCTTTCGTCTTCCACGGCCGCTCTCGCCAGTCCGAAATCGGACACCTTAGGCGTAAAGTCGTGCTCGAGCAAGACGTTGCTCGATTTGAAGTCTCCGTGTATCACCCGAGGGCTCGAGTCCTCGTGCAGGTAAGCCAAACCGCGGGCCGCACCCAACGCGATCTTCATGCGCGACGGCCAATCGAGCGGAGCCACCTCCTTATCGGCTCCTAAAATCCACCACCAAAAAAACCTCAAAATACGCAATGAATTCAAATTTTTCGGGCAAAGAACAAAAAAAAATTGAAAGATTTTTTTATTTATTTATTACGAACCGTGTAAATGGGCCTCGACGCTCCCGTTGGGGACGAGCTCGTAAACGAGGCACGTGAGCCGCTCCTCGGGACAAATCCCGATGAGCCTCACCAGGTTCCGGTGGTGGAGCCTGCTTAGCACTTCGACCTCCGCAAGAAACTCTCGGCTTCCTCGTTTGAGGACTTTGACCGCCACTTTTCTCGCATCATCGAGGACTCCGTAGTAAACGGTCCCGAGGCCGCCTTCGCCCAAAACCCTCGAGCCACCGAACCCGTCGGTGGCTCGTTCCATCTCTGGGACGGTGAAGATCTTAGCCGAGCCCGCGAACGCCACGTGGCTCGAGCCGAACGAGACCGATCCCGAGCTGGGCTTGCTCCTCAGTGCAAGAAACTTGCCACCTGGCAGTGGCAAGTTCCATAACATCGGAAATCATTACAGGAAAGATTCAAAAACTGGTTTCGAAAAAGGTAACCTGAATATTTAGTGTCTACGTGGCTCGTGTCTCGGGATTTGGAAAGAGACAGCACGACGACGAATCCCGCTATCACAACGAAAGCTGTGACTGCTGATAGGACGACGATGATTGTCGTGTTTCTTTCTGCATAACTGTTCTTTCTTTTCATCGTAATGTCGGCGCCGACGGGTTTTAACGGCCCGTGGCCGCCGTTGTTGCCTTCGGCGATTGCGACGGAGGCGTTCGGCTGCGAAGGAGGCGAAGGTGGCAAACCTGGAAAAACGAAAAAAATAATAAATAGATAATAAAAATGGATTAATCATTTTTTTCTTGTATATTACGGGAAGGATCATTATAAAGACACCTAAACTAAGGGGTTGCCGCAATTAGGACCATAAGTTTCATAATCTGAAGCAATTTGAAGTTGCCTAAATTAAAGATGACTAGGCCTTAATTTTCATGAATAATTAATTTGAAGATAATTATCATCGGAAACCTGTCTGTCGTCAAGACGGTTCGCTTTTGAAACTTATTGTCCTAAATTTGTTTCAATTTCAAAACTTACTATATTGATTTAGTTTGAAATTTATTGTCGTAAAATTACAAGATTTAAAGGTATCCTCAAGTTGCTAAATTTCGAAACTTTTTTCTTTTTGAAAGGTTACTATTATATATACGTAAAATGTACAAAGACTGTACAGGAAAGAGGGCCGGAACACCACAGGCGGTGACCGGTGCCAGTGAAGCCCAATAAAAATAACTCCACTCAGTGCATAAAAATAAATTTCGAAACTTATTATTCACTACCCTCTAATTCACCTAATTTAGGTTATCATTAAAATGTAAATCCCAACTACACGGAACCAAAAAATTATTGAGCTTATCATGCAATGATTCGACTGAGCAATTGTGTGTACCTGTGTAATGAACGTAGAGGACCTCGTAAGAACCGAAGACGAGGGAAACCTCTCGCATCCAAAACTTTCTGTAGATCGAAAAAGCCGCATCGGCGTCGAACTTATCGTCGAGGGGGACCAAGTTTATGAGGACGGTGGTTTTCTCCTGCTGATGAGCGGCGGCGTCGGCGCCTACGACGCGCACTTGGGTTCGGTCCAGTGAGAGCGCTCTGGCGATTTCTCGAGAGAGCTCGGGGACCAAAGGGAAGAAGTTATAGAGAGAGATGTTAAATTGGAGGCCGACTGCGATTGGCAAGACGCAACCGCACGGTGTGTGGGCCGCCGTGAAAGTCAGCGGCTCGGTGCATTTCACGTTCTGGCAACCGTCGCTCGGAGATTTCGCCGGATTTGCCGATGGTGAAGGGCTCGGAGCTTTTTCACAAATGCAGAAATGAGAAGTTTAAGTGAATACACGCTAGTATATATTTGGCTTAATTATTTTTTTTACATGTATATTTGGCAAAATTATGTTTTTATATATATTTTTGTTAATTGAAAAAATATGTCGATAATTTTGTATGTCATAACAAAATAGGATTATCGGTCAATTTTTCAGTTAAAGTCACCAGAAATCCGACGTGACTGATGAAGTGTTGAGCCACGTCAGATTTCCGTGAACTTTGGCGGAAAAATTGAACAGTGATCCAATTTTGTTAAGGCAAACAAAGTAAATGACATATTTTTGCAATTTGACCCAAAAATAAAAACTGATATACTTAGTGAGTCAAATCTATAATTTTTACATGTATATATTTTACGGGACAAATAAATCAAGGAATGTAAATTTAGAATAATGAGTTGAAATTGAAGTAATTTGAAATATAATTAACGTTGGAATTATAATTTAAACTCATAATAAGCACACGTGATTTTTGGAAGAATTCAGTCCAAATTAAAATCTCCGAGTTGCAGCAAGAAGATGACAAGTAACCCATATAACCTAATTTCAATCAGGTTTCCAGCTTCAATCGCCTCCATTCCAATTTAATTTTAAAACTTATCTTACTAAAACTTTCGCTCAATTTATTTGTCCCAAAACTAAAAAAGAAAAAAATTATCATTTTCGAGCTAGGAACTTTGCCATTTGAGTACCATTTATATGATTGTGTGGAACTGTAGGCAATGGCAAATGCCCTTTTGGATTATTCCAATTCTTCGATGAAGGGCTATTACCATATCCTGCACATTCAGCGACATAAAGCTAATTTTTCGAAGTATTTATACCGAGAGAAATAAAAAAAAAATACCGACTTTTTCTATTAATGTAGTGATGATGGGATCTTTCGCCATTGCGATGGGGCGAAGGAGCTGAAGAACCCTTCTTTGAAGACGGTTCAGAAGTTTTGAATCCTATAAAAAAAATGATAAAATGTTTCGAATTCATTCGCATAAACAAGTAACAATTATTGAATCCCACGAAAAACCTGTATAAACACACACACACACACGCACCTTTAGGTAGTTGATGATGAGAAGGTGATGGAGCATGATGTGTTTTATGGTAATGAATTGATTTAGGATCCTTTGTTGCCTTGGCTTGCGATGATGTTGGTGACCGAGCATGTTCTATGAATGCAAAACTAGGCATTGCATTAAATGCAAGAAAATCGTAGTTAAAAAAAAATAATCAATCTTGTTCTGAAAAAATAAAATATATATCACCATTGTCGAGTAATAGAAAGCTGTGTCTGATCCCATAAAGCTCGAGATCACTGAGTGCTTCCCCTTTGATGAGAAAAACAAAGGAAGGTAGTGAGGGTAAACTTAATAAACCTGCAATTTTTAGGCTAATCATCTGGAAAAAAAAAACGGTCCTTTTCTGTAGAAAATTACCCATACGAGTGAAAATTAAGACAGCCCCATTTACCTGCAAATGCCTGCAATGACAAGAAACAGACCATCATGAGCAGTTCCACGAGCCGTAAACTCAGTTTAAGCTCCATCTCTCTCTCTCTCTCTCAATAAAGAAGATCACATCTCAATATAATGTACTTATCGTTGAGGTTATACTTAACTACAAGATACTCTAGAGCTTTAGTGTGTTTGCAGTTAAATAGTTTTTCACTTTCTTGTAATAAAAAATCTCTGCCGCCACTAAAGCATATGACACAAAGATACACACACACAAAGGTGTACAATCATTCCACAGTGGGTTTGGTAACGAAAGGGCTGAAAACATAAATGTAGAAATGAAGGGAATGAAAAGACAGCGAAGAGCCAAAGATCAAGAGAAAATCTTTGTTATGTGCATTAATGGCTACGCGACGTGTTAGTTGTTGGAGAAAAAAATTAAAATAATAGTGACAAATAATAATTTTATGTTTGTTTTAATATGGAAACGGCCTAACTCTCACAGCAATTTTCGACATTAATTTTTTTTTTTTTTTCAAGTGTCTACATTAAGTGACCTCGACATGTTTTTAAGTGTGTAAAATGTATGATCACCCCACTAAAGCTTTGAGTACGGCCGTATAATTTTCAAAAGGACTAAGATTGATTTTCTTTATCTAACATTAGAGTTAGAATTTCTTAAATGGATGATCTTAAAGATTAGTTCCCGTGACTTATGATCATGTGCTCTGATATCTTGGTTAATAATCACTTCACCTAAAAGCTTAAGGTGGAAAGTAGTATATCATATTTTAAATTTATGTATTTCACTTTCAGCACACAAAGGTATAGTAGTTTCATTGCACACTATGACTAAATTCAGTCTGAAACTATTTGAACCTAGTTATAAGCAATGGGATGACACTAAACTTCCATCAAGAGTAATATTCAGGACCATGTGTACCGTCTCAAGACGATGCAAACTATTGTAATCAAGATTAAACTCTCATGATTCAAATGAAGATATGAAGAGCTCAATTATTTGACTTATTCCGCGAGGACATTAATTTTCAACGGCATTGAATTCATTTGTCAGAGTCTTACCCAAAGACAACAAAAATCAAACTTAATCAAACATTCTTGACATGTGATTATGATTTGTAGTGGAGAGATTATGCTACTCGGAACCTAATTTTGGTATATTATGATAACTGCAATATGGTTATCTTATTACACCATTTGTTTGGCTTCTTATCCTTTGATTACTATAAAATTATGTTTTTTATTACCTATACCCAAATAACAAAACAAATATATAAAGATCGATATAGAAGCTTTTCGTGCACTAGACCTACTTTGCTAATTCATTGTAAAAATATAAAATTTGGAACTCAAATTGGTAATTAAAAGTAATATGACTTTCTTTAATATTATAAATATGCATATAAAGTGGAACGGCCCCATTCATCAGTTTGGTAGGTTGTGTGGTATTGAAAGTTACAACTCTTTCCGTTCTTTTCATAAATAACAATAAAAACAAATCCAGTGCTTGCTTGGTGTGATTGTGATGGATAGGAAATTTATGTCACTTCACATAATAATTTAAATACTGAAATTAAATTAATACCATATTGGCTGTCTTGTCGGTGCATAAATTTCCATTTTCAACAGTACCGATGGGAAAAACATTTATAAAGTTTTCATATCTCATCAAAAGATATTAGAAATTTTAATGTCGTTTTGGATTATTTATTTGTTTTTTATTACTACGTCGTTTTTTCAATTTCAACTCAAATATTAGAAACTTTTCCAATTTTACTCATCTTAAATAATAGCACAATTAATTAGGTAAAACAATTAATTAAGATTATATGTGAAATTTTACTCTATTTATTAAAATATGTGCATTTACCTTAAACGACATCTATTAAAAATCGGAGGTAGTATTTTTTAATATATTTTTCATTCCCACGTGCTTCGATTTTTATGTTAGTAATCATAACTAAGTAATGTTTATACAGGGTTGATTTACATATCAAGCATTACAAGTCAAATAAGAATTATTAAATAGTTTTGTATATCGCTTTAATCGTTATCCTTTATAATGGCTATTGTGTATTTCCAATAATTCGATAAAACGTTCCACACGTATCCAATCTGGGTCTTTAAGATTAGGGCTTAATGGTTCTTCCAGGTTTGGGCTCGAATGGGCCTCTCCCTCTAATATGGGTCCAAGTCCACTAAACAACATTCCATAACTTTTAATGTAACAAACAAACATCTCTAAATTTATATTGTTTTTTTACCCAACAAGTATAACCTAATGGTTGTAAGGGTTGATTTTCATCATATTGATAATGTATTCGAATAATGTGACTGTCAATATTTGTGGAATTGTAATAGGTCAAATAAACCAGAGAGAATAGACGATTCGTCTCGCTGGAGCCGAAGTCGTCTCATAGCCGACGATAAGATTCATATCTGTTCCAGATTAATTATACGTGGTATATACGGTGCATTGTGTAGAGACACAACTTCTTCACATGAAAAAAATAATCTCACTTTCCTTTACATAGTTTTTAATTTATGGTTTTATATGGCTTAGATATGATTTTGAATGCTTTTATTATAGGGAAAGATTTAAAAGGCGAAAATAATGAATGGGAAAACAAAAACATGCATATAATTAATTATTAAAATTATTTTAGAAACTTGATGCTGCCACGATTAAGTCATACAATTTGTGATTAAAAAAAAACATTAGTCTTAAATGAGCACTCAAAAAATGGGGAAAGCATATAGTCACATGGTGCCGAGTATTTACATAATTTATATAAATATGTCTAATTTAATTCTAAGATCTGACAAAATGAAGGGTTTCTCACATGCTCTATACAGTATGCATTCATACTATTATATTTTCTTCCATAATAATCATAGAAACATGGGCGTCACTACCAACGTTCAAATGGGGTTTATTTAATTTACGTAATTATTGATTCCACGCTTTTTTTTTTTATAAATTCCACCGACACCGACTTTTCTTCCCCATCATCTACTTTACTACATGACAATGTTTATGCATTCATTTCACCTCACAAACGTGTTATTGTACTTTGTCCCTTCTCAATTCATTGACAGCTTCGTGTATATCCGTGTGGGTCGTCTTCCATATTTAATTATTGCTCAAGTACAAAAATAAATGCGCAATCAATTGTGTAATTAAAAGGTCACAGCTTTCAATGAAACTGACACTATTATTACCATTTAAAGTCAACCACGAGGACAGCTAAATACATATATTTGTTTTCCAACCAACGAAACAAATGTAGTCTAAATAAACGCTTGAAAAGTTTAGTCTCTATCTAATTTTAACATTATTGTTTGTTATGGATCACGCCTTTATAATACGATTAATTATCTGACCCGTATTTACCGTGTCAAGCCCACGTAGATATTATTATAGTAAAAGAATCAAAGTGGGCTTTTAATCATTGACTTTCATTTGGAGATATCACGATTTTAGGTAGGACTAATCCTCTTTAACTGTACGTACCGTCTAAAGTCAGCAAACGATAATCAGTAAGTCTAAGTGGGATCGAATCCCTGACCTCCATATCGAGATATCAACAATTCGTCATCTCTATCAGTTCAGTTTGAATCGAATCCGAACATCAGTGTCCATTATGCAATGACCCTGACTTCCATCGAGAGTAATATATGGGCTTGTGCATAGTACCCTTTTTTCAATTTCATATGACTATGAAAGTCAACGAATTCAAGTGAAATTAATCGTGCTCGGCGGATTCAATGCGTTGGGCACAAAATAACCAAATATTTATGAAATAAGTAATATGTCCCAAATGGTTTCGTCAAGTGCTGGGTCGAGATATTTATAGTGGAGATCCCGAGCTCAAATTCACGTGAAACTTTGACTATCGATACTGGATAGGAACTGAAACGTTTTCAGAACCCGGAATTAGTCTCATCTTCAAAATGTATTTACATAACACTATAGACAACTGAGTAGGGAGTGACATAAAAGTAAAAATAAAAATAATATAGCTAGACTCAATCGAGGGCTAAATCATTGCATCCTCAATGAAACCTCTGTTATCACACTATTCAATTCTATAAGATTTAAGTTTTCCCTCAAAAAAGAAAAAAAAATTAAGTTCAAGACTCAAAAGTTCAACAGATTCAATGAACACTTACAAGTATACGTACACATATATAGACAATCAAAATCCACGGAAACCCTAATCAAATTCTAACAACAAATCATGTAGCAAATCAACCAAAATAAATCAGATCCAAAGCGGAAAAAAAGGAAATTAAAAAAAGAAAGAAAAAAAAAACAGTACACCTGTGATGAAAACTCGAGAAATCTCACTCAGAGAGTGACGTGCCATTTAATGATCTTAATCCTCGGATCCACCTTGCACTTGACGTTCGCCGTCGTAGCAGACGACGCCGTTTTGCCGGTGGGGAGGGCAACCCTAATTCCGCCGCACACGGCTCTGATTCCCATCTTCTTCGTCTTGATTTTGCCGGCTTTCACCTTCACCTTCGTGTCCAGCCGGATCTCGATCGGCAAGCTCTTCCCCTTCGCGCTCGATTTCAGGGCGGTGACGTCGGTGCCGTCGGTCGCGGGGTTGGTCGATTTCGAGATCGCGCTCTTCAGGACGGTGGTGTTCTTCTTTCCCTGCGCGAACGCCGGGAACGTTCCGTCGCCGATTTCCACTCCGCCGGAGAGGATCGTCACGGAAACGTCGTCGTAGAAGAAGGAGATCTTCGAATTGGGGTTGCGCGCGCCGATTGAGACGTTGAACGCCGTCTTCAGGGCGGTGTCGGTGAGGTTGAACTGCGAGAGCTGGAGGGAGTTGACGGTGAAGGAAGGGCGGTGGGGTCGGTACAGAGCGTAGAACACCGCTCCTGCTACGGCGGCGAGGAGGAGGATCAGGATGACGGCGAACGTCGTCCAGAGGCAGCACGAACGGCAGCAGCGGCGGCCGCCTCGGCGGCGGCGGGGCGGAGGCTGGGGACGATACGCCGGGCGCTGGTAAAGCTGGGCTTTGTTGGCCGGGAACGCGGCTGCAGCAGCTCCGTTCTCGACGCCTCCGCCGTTGGCTGCCGCAGGCTTCGCCGACGGGTGAACTTTGTCTGCGCCGTTCATATCGTTAGCGTGGCGGTGGAAGGCAGGAAAAGTAGTGTTTCCTTCTTTTTTATCGCATGAAAATTTAATTTTCGCTTTGGTGTGTGTTTTTGTGTGTGCGACTTTTGTACATATATATTTGTGTATGTATTCATAGCAACTGACAGGAACAACCTAACTACTGCTTAATTACAATTAGTGACTTCTTACCGGCGATAATAATTTTTTTTTACAGTTTAATAAATGCAATAAAATGCTTTTTGACATCCTCGTGTTGACTTGTAATGTACCGCAACCAGCTTTCTTGCATCAATTGTTTTTTCCAACCTTGCATCAATTAACATTAGCTTTGTTTCATATTTATTCATTCAGATTTTAATATGAGACTTGTCGTCGAAATTTAATCCTCCTGAGTCCTAAGTTCACAAAAACAGATGGTAGTTTACGTGAGATCCAACAATTGACCTCTATTTGGAATTATTGAAAACTCGGAGTCAGTTAACCTATCTTTCTGACATATAATTGTATTTGACTTATACATAATATTGCTAAATCACACGTTTAAGACTATTGAAATTATTTGTCTCGTATCGAAAAACTAACTCAATTCACCTCAATATATAAATTAAAAAGGTCTTCCACCGTATATTTTTCTAGTTAGAACCTCAATTTAACAAAGACTATATTATTATTTAACCGAAAACAATTACGAGTTCCTTTATTAAATTATAAAAGGAAGTGGAAAAGGTTAATGATATTTATGTGCGAAACAAGGATCCATGATGACTGAAAGTCTTAGAGAATGATTTTGGACCTAAAAGAGATATTAGCTTCGCACCCACTTATTGGTTGGCGAATAAGCAACATTATATATATATATATATATATATATTGTACTTCTCATATATTTATATAATTCCTTTTTTTCATAATTAGATTTTGGACTAAGAAAAATATATATTCCTAACTCGTAAAATCTATATCAGTTCAAAGATTTGATTTACAATATGATTAACTAGATTTGATGATCTCATCAGATTTGAAGATTGTGTATGTGATTGTTATTATAATTATTATGATTGTGGATCGGTTATTGCATGAACATGTTGTGATTAGGATGCAGTTTTTTAAACTGATTTAAGGCTTCGTTTTTGGGGAATTTTTTTGTGGGCGTTTGACCCTTATTTTCCAAATGGAAAAGGCAGAGAAGAATAAATGGCGAGAAAACTGTTACAGGTTTGAGTTCAACAAAAATTATATGAAAAAAAGTTAAATATTTATGAATTTCCGTGGTTACTAATACTACTGGGTTAGTTATATATATCATTTTCCTTACTTTCTTTGTCATAAAGAGCATCTCCAATGGGTGCTCTATTTTAGTGTAAAACACTAAAATAGAGTATACATCTTCTCCAACAGATACTCTATTTTAACACTATTATAGAGTTCGCAGACAGAGATACTCTATATTTAGAGTAACTCTATTTCTCAACTCTAAAATAGAGTTTTAATTTAATTTTTATTTTATTTTCTTTTACATATAAATTTTTTTAGTTATGTTTAAAATATTTTATACATTAAAAATAACAAAATTAAATTCTATTAACGTCTTTAATATTCTATATGTTTTGTTTTTTTTTATGAAATACAAAAAATATTTTATTTTCACATAGAAAATATGAGTATATTTGCTTTTAAATTAACATGTCAATTATTTAATTAATACGTTTTATATATAAAAATAATTTTGAAATATAAATAAAAAATAAATTTTCAGGCATAATTTAAATTTAATATATATATATATATATATAATGTTTTCGTTCTTATAAATAAATCATAATAACAATAAGTAAGAATATGTATGTAATATTATTTTTAGTGTAGAACATAGAGTTAATGGGTTGGAGTAAAAATTAGTGTAGAAAATAGAGTTTGTGGGTTGGAATAAAAACGGTGTATCAACTGTATTTTTGTGTAAAGTTAACTTTAGTTTTGTGTTGTGGGTTGGAGATGACCTAAATAGCCTAAACTTTATAAACAGAATTTTCAATGTCAACACAAATACTATCCTCACCGCACCACAACAATAATGGCAAACATATCAAGAAAAGTTCACATTTAAACATGAAAACAGACATTCAAATCTGAGGGTTGATGAGCTCTTCCACAGAATTTCTGTATTTCGAAATGAGATCCCTGAAATCAAACACGCAGAAAAGGCCGATGCCCACTATAGTTTCGATATTTTCCATCACTGGATTTAAAGGGGAACCTCGAAAGATTAATGATTAAGTTTCATACCTTCGCTGGGCCAATAAGCTATCGGTTTTCTCCAGTTCTTTTTTCTGCTCCTCTAATGTCTGTAGACAAGCAGTTTTCACCCAAACGGGAGAATGATGATCAATCGTTTCGTAAAGAAAAAAACTCATATAGTAATAGATATTAGTTCAGCATTCTCCTTAACTACATTGATGAATATGTAACGACAATGATGAGGAATCATATATTCTATCACGATGATCACTAGAAATGATTATTCGAACACCAATGGAACCTTGAAAAAATCCAAATCTATCAACATTTCATGATATATATACAGTGGCAAAGGAAGTGAAATGAAAAATCCAAATCTATCACACTATCTTTCAATATGAAGCCAGAAAATAACAAACCAACACAAGAAGTTAAAATGTAAAGATAAGAATCCATCTTTCTACAGTTGGGAAATTACCGAAGATTTGGCTTTTATTGTGTTGCTGATAGAGTTCAAAAGCTGCTGGCACTTCTCAAATTGAGCGTTCAACTCACCAACCTTGCAGAGAAGAGAAAAGCCCCATTTTAACAGACATCAAAAGCAAAAAAAAAATCAATAGAAAAAAGGAATCTACCACTGACCAATGCATCGGTCTGCTGATCCCTATTCCCATTCTCAGTCACTTCGGCTAATTTTTCCACCAGCTGCAAGACCAAAAAATCGAAACCTCTACGGATTCGAAACCCTAATTGTAAATCGAGCATATGCAGAAAGGAAGAAATTTCTGGAAAAAGTTACGTGGAGGAGGTGAAAGTGAGAAGCAAGCGATTGATTCTGCTGCTGTTGAGGAGGAGGAGGCGGAGGCTGCTGAAAATGATGCTGGAGTTGATTGAATTGATTCTGAAACTGTTGTTGCTGGGATTGCTGTTGTTGATTGAATTGATGCTGCTGTTGTTGTTGGAGGAATAGATTGTCTTGATTGGAGGGTGTAGTTGGGTTACTGTGAGACTGCACGCTGGGGATCATTCCCCAGTTCCCTCCTCCGAAGTGCTCCATGATCGTCACTGTCGTCTCTTCGTGCTTCTGCTCAACCTGTTCGTATAAGCAAACACCGTGGAGTATTGTTTTACTTCCATGGCAATTTGGGCTTACGTAGAATTGGCCCAAAAATAAATTTCGGCCCATTTTAGACTAGGTGATCATTAAGAAATGAAGACCATAAATGTAAATATATATATATATATATATATATATATATATATATATATTGCTACGATGCACACCTACCGTGAACAACCACCGTGAGCATCATAAGCAAATCTCTATATAATATAAACGTGCTTCCTCTCAGATCCACCATCACCTCCGCCGCCTCCTCCGGCGTGATGTTCTTCGAAATCAGCACGCCGGAGGTGATGGTGGAGCTGAGAGGGGCGACGGAGGTGGAGAAAAAACATTTTTATATACTTGCTTATGATGCTCACGATAGTTGCTCATGGTAGGTGTGCATCATAGCAAATATATCTTTCTCTGGCTCTCTACATCTTTGCCATAGTCCACACGACCTGAATAAGTTCGATTTGAAACAAATCTGAACATTACTGCCGGCTATGAGAGATTTGCTTGATTGATTTGTTTTTGATCTATAATTGTTTGATCTTTGCCATCTTTGAGAACTTAATCTGGCTTTAGCTGGAACATAATCCTCAACACTATTTAAAAAAAAAAAAAAAAATTATTTGAGAAAGAGACTATTTACCAAACTATTGTTCCCTTCCATGGTGGAAATGAGATTTCATTATATTCAGCAAATCATCAACATTAACTGCAACAAAATATATACTAACATGGATGATGACATTCATCTCTTATTGCAGCACTTGAGATTTAAAAAAGAAAGAAAAAAAAAAATTTGCCATGTTCAGGTTCTGCTGAGCTTCGAACTCTTCGGACCACAGGTGAAGTCGGGATATTCGACCGAGCTCACGGAGAGGTCATGACTAGGCGACTCCAGTTCAAGTATAAACTGTGATTACCAGTAGTCACAATGCAATTAATTAGTACAAATTCCCTTACAATGTAAGAAGTTTTCAAATTAAATGTATATAGATAGATAGATAGATAGATAGATACCAGAGAGTTTTCACCAAGCTTGAGCATCGGAGCAGGAACGTAAAGGTTGCACTGCGGTCCCACTGACTGCAATCGAAGAAGAAGACGAGAGCTAATGAGTTGAGCTCGAGATGCTTTTGTTGGGTTCGAGCTCGTCGAGGTTTTCTTTTTCTTTTTTTTTTTTCGAGCTCGAGCTCGGTTATAGTTACGTAAGCTCGAGCTCGAGCTTTCGGGCTCGCTCGGTCATATCTAAAAAATTTAAGAAAAACTAAATAAAAAAAGGCTCACGTGAACCTGCTCGTGAGCTTTTGATCACTCACGAGAGAAAACTCGAGCTCGAGCTCGATTTTCATGAGCTCGAGCCGAGGTTCAGTCGAGCCGGCTCATCGAGCTAATGAGGCGGGTCGGTTCATCTTTCACCGTTATAAGAGACTGTGTTACCGGCCAATAACGTCCTAGATTGACTCCATTTATGGACGCGACTCCTTTGCTCCATCCCCTGAACGATAAGTACGTATCGGCGACTTTGTCGATATTGAATCGGCCGTGGTAAACAGCTGGCACCGCATTAACGTCTGAGGAGGATAGAGGAAAGTAAATAGTTTCAGCAAACTGAGGCTGGGTAAGGAAAATGAAATGGAAAAGGAAAGCTAGTTTTTATGCTTGGTTGGTTGAAGAAATTGATAAGGAAAAAAAAAAAAGAAAATCTGGTTAAGTTTTATACTCAAAACTAAGAAAAGCCAATTTCTTCACCAAACTGTGAGGAAAATAATAATAATAAAAAAAACTTCTTTGATTTTGTTTTCCACACTACTTTCTTCCTTCCAAACACAGCCTTAATGAAATTTCTTCATGGAAAAGTTGTTATCAGCAGCTGCTGTTAAATGATCACTTTATCTAAAAGTTTAAGCTTGAAGGGAGTATAATCATCTATCAACCTTAACTACTTTATTAACCAACAGTTGTACGTACTTATTCTGTCTTGTAATCTTTTGCGTGCAGATCGTTTGAGATTTTCTTCGTGCGTGTTGAGGTAGATGGAGCTTCGTGTTACGATCTCACCGAGATTATCTATCGGAACCGGAAACATCTTCCACTTTTTCAGAGGCTCACCGTCCACATAAACCGAAGATAATATACCCTGAACACATACACTCGAATCCACGAATTACGAACTGATTTCAGGACACAGTGGGACTAAGACAAAATTTGAACTTTGCGGAAGATTTTTACCTTCCTGTCGAATAAATACGGCCCGTAATTCAAACGACCCATGTTTTCGACCTGTGAAAACAAGGCAAAATCAATAGATGAGCACACATTTTCGACGAATTCATGATAAAATATCCCGTGCCATTTTTCGTGAGTAATTCTAACCAAGATCGATAACTGAATCCTGTTGGATGCACATTTTAAAGGAAGGTTTAGGGGTGAATTGGACCATCGGCTAATAACGCCGACATATGTCGGGATTTTCTCACGGTCTTCGAAACACGATACGAAAACTTGAGCTCTATCGTGCACCTGCAGGGAAAAAGAAAAAGGGTACAACAGCGTGTTAGTTAATGAAGTTTTTTACAGTTAGGTTTCAGGACACTCAACTTAAGGAATTCAATTTACGGTAACTTTCAAAAAGTGGAATAATTTACGGACCTAATGCGTCGGAAACCTAATTTTTTGCCTGAACTTCATCACGTGGTCCGCAGATGCCAAATAATTAAGGGATAAATCATACGTGGCGTCAGAGTGGTTTTTTTTTTGGGGGGGGGGGGGGGGGAATCCTACAGGACACCCAACTTAATGGGTTGCAATTTAAGGAAACTAACTTTCACAATCGAAGCAATTTAAGTTGTGTCCTTAAATTGCTTTAACTTTCAAATTTTAATGTCCTAAAATTGCAACCCTCTAAAGTTCAGTGTCGTGAAAGCGCCATCACCCTAAATTACAGAACGAAAAAAGTTGTTAAACCCGAAAAATGCTAACCTTTGGTATAACTAATCTGCTTCCATTGCCTTTTGAAGTGTATTCAGAGGCATATACTACAAAGCCAAACATCTGTCGATTATAGAAACACATTTGGAGAAGTCAATGTCTTTATCTTACAAGTCTTAACGAAAAACAAGAACATTACCTGTCCGATAGCCTCCATTGAGACGGGATTCTCAGATTCAATCGCATTCACCGAATACATAGAAGAAACCGCTTCGAACAAAAACGAATCTTTGCTAAGCTTTATGCGCCCGTAACCCATTTTTGCATTATTCAGAGGAACCGATATGAGTGGCTTCCCACTGTACTTAGATATAACTCTTCTGAGTTCTTCACCATGAAAAAAGATATAAAAAAAAGAATGATCATATTAAACTTTGATGTTGAATATAATATTTCATCTTGATGTAAGAACAAGATCAAAGACCTGTAATAAATTCGACCGTTTACCTCTGTACTTCCCGTTATCGACATCACCAGATTCTCTAATCGGAGCGTCCTGAATGAAATTTTAATATTTCACAAGATATAAATAATCCACTAAAGTGCAAATGATAATTAATCGTGAAAAAAAAAAAAAACAGAAAAGATAAAAGAGGATGATCTCACTTACATAGTCATATGATGTAAGATCGGGCTTATAATCCGACTCGTTCGCTCCTGTATTAGCACCGCTATAGAATCCGAAATTTGTTCCACCATGCACCATCTTGAAGAAATATGGAAACATGAATAGCATACAACTAAAGCAATGATTTTTCAGAAAAGGATAAAAAAAAATGTGAAAGCCATACATAAAGAACAGCAGATCCGTTCATAGATAATATCTTCACCAAGCTCGTAGCCGTAAAAGCTGCGCCGGTGCTCGCGATATTCTCTCCCCAATGTGTGAGCCACCCAGTGTAAAACTCACTGAAAATTTTATATATTAAAAGTTAAAACATAGTGAAAAATCATAATTTTCTATATAAAAAAAAAGGAAAGTTCCATAATTCATACGCTGTAAGAGGGGGCGATTTTCCCGGAGCGTTGAATTCTTTCTGCAGCTTGAAAATGGGCCGCGGGTCGTCTCCCGTTGTGAAGTCAACAGCTGAAAATAACACATATATATATATATATATATGGTTTCATTACATATGTATATATATATATATATAATTGTGACTATTAATATTTAGTAATTCATACCCGAGTAAACAGCGTCTCCTCGAATCGTTCCTTTCTCAAGTGTTTCTCTAGTCCCTCCATCAGTAGTATAGCTGCAAAAAAAACCCGAAGGTTCAATGAAACGAAGCTAATGATGAAAGCATTAGATGAAATCATCAATCAAATTACAGTGTAATATCTTCTCCAAGGTGATGCCTTGCTAGCTTGATCAAATAATGTAGGTAAGCTTTGTCATCACCGTACGAACCGTATTCATTCTCAATCTGTTGAAACGGCCGTGATCAACATTTTACATGATAATGTTTAAATTAATTTTTTTTAACTCACTTGGACCATTATAATAGGACCACCATTGCTATAAAGAAGAGGCGACATTTTTGGGAGTAGAACGTCCCACCATTTTTGGACCTATAATTGAATCATCGTCAAGCATTGTATGAACTGTGATCCTTCTTGTTGGAAATAAAATATATAAATTTAAAATATGATACAGTCCCCACAAGCCTAAGCTTTTAGGTGAAGTCATCATTCAACATGGGATCAGAGCCCATGCCTTAAGGTCATAGATACAAATCCTTACGACCATCCATTTAAAAATAAAAAAATTCAACGTCTAACGCTAGATAAGAAGATATCAGCCTAGACAGATGGGGCGTGTTGGAAATAAAATATATAAATATGAAAAAAGATTCACTATCTTCAAGCTGAAGTTTTTAGAGTGAACTGGTCATTTAACATGGTATCAGAGCGGATTTGATATGTCTAAGTGTTAGTTAGGCCTTGAATCGTGCCACACGTGAGGGTGCGTGTCGAGATTATCTGTTCCCACATTGGAAAACTAACTTCCCCAGATTCAATATATAAATCATATAGACCTCTCCTCTTATCACCAATTGGTTTTGGATAGAATCCTCAATTTAACATTTCAGAAAATATATATGATAGATGATGAGAAACACCCCCAATTTATCGAAAAAATAAGACATTTAACGGTCTCCGTTATTACCGGATCAAGAAACGCAGGATCTGACGATCGTAGTTTTATTTCAGGCTCTTTAGCCAGCAACCACGCGGGGAACCCTCCCAAATCCCACTCTGCAAATAAAGCAACAAAAATGAAGAAATATAGCAGTACATACATTACTACAATACAAAGCAAGATTATCGAAACGAGTTAATAATATCTTACAATTACATATGAAACACTTATGGGACAGAAAGAGAAAGAAACTAAAAAATTATTACACTCCTAACCTCCGCAAATATAGGGACCGGCTCTGAGCATAACCAACAAATCCATCTTCTTGCATAGTTCGAGGAACGAAATTATATCGGCGAATCCGTCGAATACGAACTGGCCTTGTCTCGGTTCGTGCAGGTTCCAAGGAACGTAAGTTTGAATCGTGTTCAAGCCCAATGCCTTTGCCCTCAGGAGCCTATCTTCCCAGTACTAAAAAAGCCCTCATCACAGACATAGACATAAAAAAAAATCAAGATTTTGTAAGAACTAATACATAACGGTGCAGAAATCGAATGTTGTAAATGATGAAATTGAGTTATTTTTAATGGAGAATACACCTTGGGATGAACCCGAAAATAGTGCAAGTCGCCTCCGAGAATCCTAAACGGGGACCCGTCTTTCAAGAACACGTCGTTGGCTATCTCGAATTTTCGTTCATTGCCCTTATTAAGAACATCGAAATTCTAACAATAAGAAACCCATTATGTTAAAAATGGGACAACACCACTTACTAAATTAGGAACTGAAACAGTAAAAGATTGCAGAATCTAGCAAGCCAAATTACAAAAATCTCGCAATCCCATATATGCCTTTGTTCGATTAAAGAACAAGAAGAAACTTTTATGACATTTTCGCTACAGACAAAAGAAAATTCAAGAAAATTGGTGGCAACTTACTCCATCCAAGAGAAATCGAGAGGAGTCGTGAGAAACAGAAGGCAGAGGAGTAAAAGCGACCAAGATAAGGAAGAAGCATATCAAGAAAACGAAAACCATGGCTGCTGCGTTTAGTCTCTGGGTTCGATTTCTTGATATTTTCTTGAACATCACAGATTACCCACACTCATACTTTCGTCATCGGAGTAGGGTGCATTAATGATCGTTTGTATGAAGATGAGTTCGCCATAAAAGCTTCGGTGGGTTCTGAAGCAAAGCAAACAAAAGTCTGGAGAAGCAATGTATGTACGCCACTGTTGTTTTACTGGAAAACTTTAACTTTTTAGGAAGAACTTTAATCAATGCATAGGTTTGCCAATAAAGCGCTAACGAGATCTCAGCGATTTATTACAATTCGATCATTGGCACGGCATTAAATAACACATTCCCCATTTCATTATCTACACTATTGGTGACCCAATTGCTTTTTAATTCATTTATGTGTCGTATTTATTATGAAATATTATATTAATATGTGGATGTTTTTAATGTTGATAAGATTAAGTTTATTAAATGTTGTAAAAATAGTTGATTGTTGATGGGACGAGATAAGATGTATTTAATGTTGTAAATAGACCTCGGTATTTGTATTGAATCATATCGAAAACATTATTATCTCTCTACAATCCCGTTTTATATTTCTGTTCTCCAATTATAATACTTTTATAACACGTTATCAGCACGAGCGCTCTCCGGCAACGATCAACCTCCGGGCAAGATCTTATACAACTATAATCGAGGTATGGTAATTTTATTTTGTGTACGGTAAGTTTATTTATAACACTCATACACTTATGTTACGGACAGTTTAAATTATATAAATATAACATATATACCACTAAAACGCCTTAGCCCGAATGGTTTCGCGGAATATCGTCACTACAAGTGATGTGAGGTCCAGATTTCGAAATCCCTGTGGTGGCGAGTGGAATTTTATTTTTGACGAGATTTTCAAAAGAGCGATTTAAATAATATTATTTATTTTATTGATATCTCAAGTATATATCATATATATTTTGAATTAATTTTTGACTATACGGATGAACAAATTTTATTACCACTGAGAGAAATTAAATGTATACATCTCTGATTATTATGATTTTCTTGTTATAGAATCATATCGTTTATACAAAGATGAATCTTGCGCTTCTTACTTTATTTTCCGTGATGCTTATCGGGTGATGGATAATATTTTACAGTTGTTTCCAAAATATAGTTATTAATTGTAATATTTTTCATTATTATGATTACCGAAATATATTTTATATTTTGAAGGATGTTGCTATATACGATGATTGATCTCCTGATTCTTACTCCACTCACGGCGATAATTATCTATATATGGATTATGTTTTTATCAAGATTTTACGAGAGTGATTAATTACGATTTTTTTTTATGTTATACTATATGTTTATTATGAAATATATATTGTGATAGAAAGATGTCGCTCTACCTGATGATTGATCTTTTGACTACTGTTATTTTTACGATGGCACTCCTCGGGATGTGAACTTTATTTTTCGTAAGGATTTTTACAAAAGAAACAAAAGAAGATTAATTGTAATTTTTCTTTAAAGTATTTTTTTTTTACAATAAACTTGTATTGATATTTATATTGGAAATATTAATGTTATTCACATCATATATTTGTTTACTTTATGATTTGAATATTAAAACGTCTTTTGTATTTTATGATAGTATGACGAATTTGCAAAGCCTCGAGTTTGTTGCCCTTGACATCTCAGGGAAGAATTATTTATCTTGGCAACTAGACGCAGAAATTCATCTAAAAGCAAAAGGTTTGGGTGACACTATTGTCGACCCAAAAACCACAACGGGTGCAGGTGACACCACTGATACGGTAAAAACCACAATTGCTCAAGATAAGGCAAGAGCTTTGATAGTTCTTCGCCACCACATTCATGCGGATCTGAGGGATGAATACTTGAATGAACAAGATCCCGCTGAATTGTGGAAAAATCTGAAAGATCGATTTGACCACTTGACAACTGTTATCCTCCCTAAGGCAAGGTATGAATGGATGCATTTAAGATTACAGGATTTTAAATCCGTAACCGAATATAACTCGGTTGTTCATAAGGTGACTGCCACACTGAAATTGTGTGGAGAAACAGTCACCGAAGACAGTATGCTGGAGAAAACATTCAGCACTTTTCATCCATCAAATATGATATTGCAACAGCAATATAGGGAGATGAGATTTAGAAAACATTCAGAGTTAATCTCTTGTTTGTTATTGGCTGAACAAAACAATGAATTGTTGATGAAAAACCACGAATCCCGACCGACTGGTTCTACTGCAATCCCTGAAGCGAATGCAGTCAAAGGTAATAATTATAATAGTCGAAGCAATGATTGTGGACGTGGTCGTGGTGGACATCACGGTCGTGGCCGTGGCCGTGGTCAAGGTCGTGGTCAAGGCCGTGGACGTGGCCGAGGAAATTACGGTGGTGGTTATCAGCATTTCCGTGGTGGTTATCATAGCAATCGTGGCGGTCATCAGAATTTTCCCCAGAAGAGGAAAAATTACGAAAATAATGATGAGAAGATGCACACTGAACAAAAGAAACAACGATGAGCAATGCTATCGTTGCGGTGGTTCGGGCCATTGGTCACGTAACTGTCGCACGCCCAAACATTTGGTTGAATTATATCGACAAAGTAAGGGCAAAGAAAAGATGATTGAAACGAATTTTGTTCAAAGTGATTTGGCCTCTGCTTATGGGACAAAAGATGAAAATACACATTTCGAAACTGCGGATTTCTAGTTTTTCCTGAAGAAAACTAATCGACTATGTATTATTATTGTGTGCTTCATTGTTATGTGTATTGTATGGTTTATTATTGTGTGATTTATTATGCATCGTTTGAAGTGTTTTATTAAGTTATATATTTTCTTGTGATATATCTGTTTATTTTAATAATTATTATTATGTGTTTGTTTATAAAGGAATTTCTCTGATGGAAACGAACATGTGCAATGGAGAATTATGTCTTGCAGACTGTGCAACGACTCATACGATTCTGAAGAATAAGAAATATTTCGATCATCTTGAAATGAAAGAAACAAGTGTTATTACAATATCGGGTAGCACAAATATAATTGAAGGCTCCGGAAGAGCCAACATTTTACTACCCAGAGGAACAGGCTGATAATTGAAAACGCCTTATATTCTCCTAAGTCTCAAAGAAATTTATTGAGCTTTAAAGCTATTCGACATAACGGATATCATGTTGAGACTGCAGAAAAGGGAGATGTTGAATATTTGCACATTACAAAGGGGGTTTCTAATGATAAAAGAATTATGGAAACATTACCTTCCTTTGACTCTGGGTTGTATTACACATATCTTAGAACGATCGAATCGTATGCTACCGTAAACCAGAAGTTTACTAATGACAGTACATTTAATGTTTGGCATGACCGGTTGGGCCATCCCGGTGCAATTATGATGCGGAAAATAATTGAGCATTCACGTGGGCATTTAATGAAGAACCAGAGGATTCTTCAAAGTAATGAATTATCATGTGTCGCTTGCTCTAAAGGGAAGTTAATTATTCGGCCATCACCAGCGAAAATAAAGAATGAATCCATAACATTTTTGGAGCGTATACATGGTGATATTTGCGGACCGATACATCCATCATGTGGACCATTTAGGTATTTCATGGTATTAATTGATGCATCGACTAGATGGTCTCATGTATGTTTGTTATCAACACGCAACATGGCGTTTGCGAGATTGCTTGCACAAATGATCCGACTAAGAGCACATTTTCCAGATTATCCGATAAAGAAAATACGCCTTGATAATGCTGCTGAATTTACTTCCAATGCATTTAATGATTATTGTATGTCTATCGGAATTGATGTTGAGCATCCCGTGCCACACGTTCATACGCAAAACGGTCTTGCAGAATCGTTGATTAAGCGCTTGCAATTAATTGCAAGACCATTATTGATGAAGTCGAAGCTTCCCTCGTCTTGCTGGGGACATGCTATATTGCATGCAGCAACACTAATTCGCATCAGGCCAACAAGTTATAATGATGTCTCCCAATTGCAAATGGTTCATGGTCAGGAACCAGATATTTCCCATCTAAGAATTTTTGGATGTGCAATATATGTTCCAGTTGCTCCACCACAACGAACAAAGATGGGACCTCAAAGGAGGTTGTGAATATATGTCGGATATGAATCTCCATCGATAATAAAGTATTTGGAACCTCTAACTGGAGATTTACTTACGGCCAGATTTGCCGACTGTCATTTTGATGAATTGAATTTTCCGACATTAGGGGGAGAAAAGAAACAGCTGGAGAGAAATGTTAGTTGGAATGAATTATCGCTAAATCATTATGATCCTCGAACTAAAGAATGTGAACTAGAAGTTCAAAAGATAATTCATTTACAGAGTTTAGCTAATCAACTGCCAGAAAGTTTTACTGACCTTAAAAGAGTGACAAAGTCACATATACCAGCTGTTAATGCTCTTGCAAAAATAAATGTTCCTGCAGAACATATTATCGAGCCTAAGCCACATCTAAAGCGTGGTAGGCCCTCGGGTTCCAAAGATAAAAATCCTCGGAAAAGAAAAGGAGCAAATAATAATAAGAATGGTCCAACCGAGGATTTATCGACTAGAGAAGAGTCGATGGGCAATGAGAATGAAACTCATGTACCTGAACGTTCAGAAAATAATGATAATGAAGAGATCTCGATAAACTATGCCCAAAATGGAATTAGATGGAACCGAGATGAAGTCAACGTTGACGATAAATTCTCATTTAACGTAGCGCTACATGAAATGAATGAGATTAATGAGAATGAGGATCATGAACCAAAGTCTGTACAAGAATGCAGACAAAGAAATGATTGGCCAAAATGGAAAGATGCAATCGATGCCGAATTGAAATCACTTGAGAAACGAAAAGTTTTCGGACCTGTAGTCCGTATACCAGAAAATGTAAAGCCGGTTGGATATAAATGGGTTTTCATTAGAAAGAGGAATGAAAACGGCGAAATTGTAAGATACAAAGCACGGCTTGTTGCACAAGGTTTTTCGCAACGACCATGTATTGATTATGAGGAGACATATTCTCCTGTGGTGGATGCAACTACTTTTCATTACATAGTGAGTCTGGCAGTAAGAGAAGGTCTCGATATGCGTCTTATGGATGTTGTCACTGCTTATCTATATGGAACACTTGACAGTGACATATATATGAAGCTTCCCGAGGATTTCAGTTGCCTAAAAATTCAGGGCCCAGAAACGAGTACTCAGTTAAGTTGAATAAATCGCTTTATGGATTAAAGCAATCTGGGCGAATGTGGTATAATCGCCTAAGTGAATTTTTAGTAAAAGAAGGGTATCGGAATGATCAAACTTGTCCCTGCATATTTCTGAGAAGATGTGAAAATGAGTTTGTCATTATAGCAGTCTATGTTGATGATATCAATATAATTGGAACTCCTGAAGAGTTGACTAAAGCCGTTGATTGTTTGAAAAGGGAGTTTGAAATGAAAGATCTCGGAAAAACAAAATTTTGTCTTGGACTTCAAATTGAATATTTGAAAAGTGGAATATTTGTACATCAAGAGACTTATAAGAAAAATGTGTTGAAAAGATTTTACATGTATGAATCTCATCCACTGGATACTCCAATAATTGTTAGATTTTTAGACGTAAATAAAGATCCCTTCAGACCACGCGAAAATGATGAAGAGCTACTTGGTCATGAAGTACCATATCTTAGTGCTATCGGAGCACTAATGTATCTTACGAGTCATACGCGACCTGATATAACATTCGATGTAAACTTATTGGCAAGATATAGTTCTTCTCCGACTCGTAGACACTGGAATGGAGTTAAGCGGATTTTTCGATACCTTAAAGGAACATCTGATATGAGATTGTTCTATTCTAATGAGTCGAAAGCAATTTTAGTTGGGTATGCAGATGCTGGATATTTGTCTGATCCACATAATGCTCTATCGCAAACAGGTTATTTATTTACATATGGTGGAACCGCTATTTCATGACGGTCAGTGAAACAAACTTTAACAGCTACTTCATCTAACCATGCGGAAATTTTCGCTATTCATGAAGCTAGCCGAGAATGTGTTTGGTTGCGATCGATAATTGAGCATATCCAACAGACTTGTGGGTTGCTTTCTGAGAAATTACTTCCAACGATCTTATATGAAGATAATGCGGCATGTATTGCCCAATTAAAGGAAGGATTTATTAAAGGGGATAGAACAAAGCATATTTCACCGAAATTTTTCTTTAACCATGATTTGGAGAAAAATGGTGATATTGATGTACAACAAGTGCGATCAAGTGAAAATCTTGCAGATTTATTTACGAAAGCACTTCCCCCAATTAGTTTCAGGAAATTGGTATATTCAATTGGAGTTCGAAGACTCCGAGATTTATAATGATGTTATCATCAGGGGGAGAAAATACGCGTTGCACTCTTTTTCCCTTCACTGTGGTTTTTCCCATGTGGTTTTCCCAGTAAGGTTTTTAATGAGGCAACAAATGAAAGCGTATCAAAAGGAATTATGTACTCTTTTTCCTTCACTAGGTTTTTATCCCACTGGGTTTTCCTAGTAAGGTTTTAACGAGGCAAATTCTTTGAAAAAACATCCAAGAGGGAGTATTATGAAATATTATATTAAGATGTGGATGTTTTTAATGTTGATAAGATTAGGTTTATTAAATGTTGTAAAAATAGTTGATTGTTGATGGGATGAGATAAGATGTATTTAATGTTGTAAATGTTAGATAAAATAGTAGAATTTTTTCTACTATAAATAGATCGATGTATTTGTATTGAATCATATCGAAAACATGATTATCTCTCTACAATCCCGTTTTATATTTCTGTTCTCCAATTATAATAGTTTTATAACAGTATTTAAATTTTTATCCTTTTAACTTTTTTATTCCAATTTCTCCCTTCAATTAGACATTTTAGCAAATCTTACAATATAAAATAATATTATATATTTATATTTTATTGCATCTATTGGGCATAAATTAGGTAAAACCTTTGAAAGAGTCCAATAGACAATTAAGAGCTTGTGAAATCTCCGATAATAACTAATCATATATTCACATTTGGGTCCTACTATTTACAACCCTTTAAGGCATGTAAAATACCTTGAATTTGTAAAATAATTAATTTTTACAAATTTTAGGTAGTTTTTACGAGATTCAGGGGATTTTTAACAAGCTTTAATTGGTTATTTACTGCAGATTAATATATTTTATTAAAATATAGTAATTTCGATTGATACATTTGATTAAAAATCAGTTAAATAATAATTAATTTATTTTATATATTAATTTATATTTTAAATTAACAATATTAATATTTATCTCATTTTAATATAAATTCATATAATGTGGATATTTCGTATTATATATACAAATATAAATAAATTATTAATTTAGATATTTTTGAATTGACAATATTGATATCTATCTTATTTTAATTTATGTATACGGATATTTCTAATTATTTATACAAATATAAATGAAAATGTCGTACAAACATTTGTTTTTCCGTTTGATAAAATATGCAACAAGAAACTTATATGAGTTATTGTTTTTCTTTTGATTTTTTTCTATAATATATATACACATATATCCAAAGTTCTTAACCCACAAAAAGAAAACAAATCATCAATATAAAGGCAACCTAAAAAAAACCAGAAAGGAAAAAATAATAAAATACATTAGTTTCGTTAAGTTGATATATAATATGTGTGGGTGTGTGAAGAAAAGTAATAAATGAAATTAAAAGAAACTAATAAATAATGTATGATAAATGATAATGAATAAGGGGGTGTAAATAGAAATTTAGGGGTGTCAATAGAATTTCCCTTCACATTTTCTAAGTTCACATCGACTATAACGTTTAAGAAATTCAAGTGAATTCGAATTCATGAACTCTGCAGAGACATATAGTAATTACCCTAATTTATTATGTAATGAAAGATTATAATTTTACCTTTCATTTTTATTTATTCTAAATATTCATCATTGACCAATTTTTTTAACATAGTTAAAAACAATACGTTATAATTTCATCTATTTAAAATATTATTAATTAATTATATCTATATATTAAAGTTGTTGCATAAAACAGCTAGTATATATTTAAAACGGTTTATTTATAAGTTAAAATACACTATTATTGTTTTTATAAATTGGCATAGTAAGATGATAATATGATATATGCAACTATTACTAGATATAGAATAATTGTTAAATTTTAATTAGCTACATCAAGAAAGAGTTTAGTGCCCTGTTTTATGGGATAATTTAAAGAAAGGTAGTGAAAAATAAAGAAATTAAAAAAGAGGGAGCTTAACTTTTTCAATTCAATAAGGGGACTCAGTTAGTTAAATAAGTAAATAATCAATATATCCATTTAATTAACAATATTTTAATAGTTTAAAATTATATTTTTGTTTTTTAGGTTTTAGAAAGCAAATTTCGTCGCTTTTTTCTTCGTTATTTCTCTTGAAATCATCTTCAAATTAGCACATAATCTTACATGATCTTCTGAAAACTTAATACAAATTCGAATGGGTCTTGAATTTTCGTTATGATTAAAAGTAGATTTATGCGAAATAATTGAAAATATTAAAGATACACTCGAAATCGAATAAGATTGACAGACTTATTCGAATTTATTCGAGTTCGAATAAGCTTTATTCGGATTCGAGTAAGTCTTATTCGAGTTCAAATAAGGCTTATTCGGATTCGAATAAGCCTTATTCGAGTAAGCTTTATTCGAGTTCGAATAAGTCCTATTCGAGTTCAAATAACCATATTCGAGTTCAAATAAACCCTATTAGAACTTGAATAAGTCTATTTGAACTCGGATAAGCGTTATTAGAATCCAAAAGACCATGATTCGAATTCAAATAAGAGAATAATTAATACTTGTAATTTTATGATAATAATATCAAGTCATTAATATCAAATAATAATCAATGAAGTACTATAATTAGTTATGACAATGTTTAATGAAGATGTCTAATGAGTTGGGTAAATGTAATGAAAATTCAATGAGTTGTGTGTGAGTTGCTATAATGTTACAACTTGTATTTCAGTGAATTACTATAATATGATATCTAAATATGTGCTCTATATGATGACAACTAAAATGAGTTGAGTCAATGTGATATACAAACTTCAATGAACTTATTGAATAAGGTTTATTAATTATAATGTGATACACAAAACTTTCATAAGCTTCTTCGTATAATGTTCCTCTTGAATCGAGTTTAATCTTTATCTTGAGTTAAAATTGATTATTTTTACCATGACTGATTAATTCTTGAAATTTGTAATATTCGAATATAAATAAGCTTATATGAATTCAAATAAGACATTAAAATTCAAATAAGTGTTACTTTAATTAGTCATTTTCTTGATAAGAGTTTAGAGAGAAGTGAGAGCAAAATACGAAGAGCGAATTCAAATATTAGTTTTTAAAGATTTCACCGTTCAGTTAAGCGTTATTCGGATTCGAATAAGCCTTATTCGGGTTCAAATAACCCGATTATTCGAATTCAAATAAAGGTTATTCGAAATCGAATATATCTTATTCGAACCCGAATAAAGCTTATTCGAATTCGAATATATCTTATTCGAACCCCAATAAAGCTTATTCGAATTCGAATAATACTTAACTGAAACGATGAATTCATTTAAATGGCTAAACTAATATTAATGACTTTTTACTCGAGGGTATTTTTGACTTTTTTTATACAATCCCTCGTGCTTAAATAAATTATGTTTCGATCCCTTTTTATCAAAATATCCCCTCGGAACTCCTAATTGATTAAAGACCAACAAAGAAACTCCTATTATTCCTAGTCCTCTCTGTCGAAGTACCTTCATCTGGTGAGAATCTTAATTGACATCTATATCTATAACTAACAGTTGTTAGTGCTTGCTAAATTGCTCGTTTGGTTGGACTTTAATCATCTCTGTATTAGCTGAATTATTGAGTGAATTGCTGTTTTTGGCATTTGCTCGTTCGTGTCCACGAGCTTGGGGAATTGTTTGCATCCGATCAAAAAGTGTTCCCTTTTTCTCAATTTTTGTTTCTGTTCTTCCGCTTGGTGGATAGCTTCAGGTAGTTATTTAATTGAAGATGGGGATCATAGAAAAGATTAAAGAGATTGAAGCCGAGATGGCTCGTACGCAGAAAAACAAAGCTACAGGTGATTTTCCTTTTCCCAATATGATTGCTCGTGCTGTAAATCGTATGATACAAAATTCTGATTTTGAATCTGATGGAAAAATTGCGTTAGAATACCATTTGGGTCAGCTAAAGGCGAAGATAGCAAAACTGAGGACTCAGTTATTGGAGCCCCCGAAAGTATGTCGCTCTCTTACAACCTGGGATTTTCTTCTGCTAATTTGAAAGCCCTATTCGACATTAACTACCCCTTTTTTACGTTTTAGGGATCTAGCGGAGCTGGTGAAGGTTTCGAGGTTACGAAATTCGGTCATGGACGTGTTGCACTTATAGGTTTTCCCAGGTTGGCCCATGTGTTTCTATGTTGGAATGTATATAGCTGAGGAATAAGAGAAATAAACAAAAGAAAAAGGAACAATATCGATTGTCTAATGTTTTGTAGATTTTCGCATCATGTAAGAGTAGATTTATATTTATCCGGTGTGAAGCAATTGTTCTTGCAGTTTAAGTAGGTCAAATTGTATTTAATGTTTGTACTTTTTTTTATTTATAGTGTTGGAAAATCGACACTTCTTACATTGCTGACGGGGACGCGTTCTGAATCAGCAGCATACGAGTTCACTACACTTACATGCATCCCCGGTATTATTCACTATAAAGATACCAAAATACAGCTTCTTGATCTTCCGGGTATTATAGAAGGTGCAGCTGAAGGAAAAGGTCGCGGGAGACAGGTAAATTCAAATTTGTGGACGATAATAATTAAAGGGCCTCGACGAAATTAAGATGATATAATACTAATATAGGCTTTTTAATTCGATTTTCAGGTCATCGCCGTTGCCAAATCTTCGGATATCGTCTTGATGGTTCTTGATGCATCAAAAGTGAGTGGCGGTAAAATTACGGTTGACTTCAAATTTTATTTTTTTTTAGTGCAATTTAATTCACTACTGTATATTTTAGAGCGAAGGGCATCGACAGATATTAACAAGGGAGTTGGAAGCCGTGGGCTTACGTCTGAATAAAAGGCCACCTCAAGTACGTATTCTAAGTAGTATTATCTCATTTCGTCTTTACTTTTGCAAAAGATTGGAGTGAGTTATCTTTCTGTTTTTTCTTGTAGAATGATCACTTCAACTAAAAGCCTATGCTTGGGAGTATATCATATTTTTATTTTATATATTATATTTCTAACATGTTGCCTCGTGTTTGGGCTGATTTCTTTATAATCTAGCCTTAGACGTATAATTTTTCTTGAGTGGCTGTTCGTGAGGATTCGTATCCATGGCTGCTTGCCCTGAGCTCTGAACCATACTGAATGACCACTTCACTCAAAAGCTTATGCTTTAAAGGTCTTGTGGTTAAAGAAGATCGTGAGATCGAATCCCCCCTCCCACAATTCCTTGAGTAGTCCCCATGGGCCTTATGGGCCCATGACTATCGTTGTCAGGTTGGTTTAGGACGTATCCATCTGGCCCCGGGGATTAGTCCCACCTCTGGAATGTGTGGCGCAATTAAGCCTCCGTCAGGTGTGTGTGGCGCAAAAAAAAGCACACGTCGAGTGGGGATACCTCGGGACAGTAAAAAAAAAAAAAAGGTGTGTATCATATTTTAATTATATATATTATATTTCTAACAACGCTCCTTATTAACAGATATACTTCAAAAAGAAAAAAACCGGAGGAATTTCATTTAACAGCACGTTGCCGTTGACTCGCGTGGATGAGAAGCTCTGCTATCAAATACTTCATGAATATAAGATTCACAATGCGGAGGTGAGCGGACTTATTCACATGAAGGCTGTATTTATCAGATTAATGCTGAGAGTTTTGTTAATATTTTCTGCAGATTCTATTTCGCGAAGATGCCACAGTGGACGACCTCATCGATGTTATCGAGGGGAACCGCAAGTACATGAAGTGCGTGTACGTATACAACAAGATCGACGTCGTTGGTATCGATGACGTGGACCGATTAGCTCGCCAGCCCAATTCCATAGTGATCAGCTGTAATTTACGGGTATATATTTCTTTTTCAATAGCTTTTACCTTATATATCCAATCACTGAATAATTCGATTTAACGTTGTCGCGTGCTTAAAATAAGGGTTAACTACTTTTATCGTCCCATAATCTAGAGGATGTGGCAGTTTCAGGACACGCAACTTAGGGGGTTGCAATTTTAGGACACTGACGTTCAGAATTGAAGCAATTTAAGGACGCGGTTATTTGGAGACCGAATCGTGTAATTAAATTGATTCAATTTTTAACGTGTCATAAAGTTGCAACCCTGTAAGTTGCATGTCCTGAAACCGACACGTAGGATTTTTCCCCAGATTATTTGGCATGTGCAGACCACATGTTGGAGGTCAAAATTTAGGTTTCCAACGCATCGTGTCCTTAAATTGCTTCGATTGTAAAAGTTGGAGTCCTAAATTGCAACCGCTTAAGTTTGGTTTCCCGAAAGTGGCACCCCCTAACTTATGTGACAAAAAAAAAATAAACCCAACAAATCATGTATAGCTATCAGATATGCCTTTTCGGGTAGGAATAAATCTCAATTTCGGTTACACTCTGTTGTTCGTAATCTGCGGTGTGATAAATCATAGATATAATGTTAGATTCTCTCAAATATTAAAAATTATATTGCATCAACAGCTGAATTTAGACAGACTACTGGCGAAAATGTGGGAAGAGATGGGACTAGTCAGAATATACACGAAACCTCAGGGCCAACAACCCGATTTCGCCGAACCGGTGGTCCTTTCTGCCGTAAGCCTCTCGACGATCTATCTTACAATATATCACTTGTGAACACAACACACTAGTAATAATTCTTGATTTTAATTTTCAAAAAAAATAAAAAATTCTTGGTTTTATGGCTTGATGATAATGCGGGCATTGATCGATAATATTTTTATTGTGATGATAATAATTCCAGGGCCGAGGTGGGTGCACGGTGGAAGACTTCTGCAACCACATTCATCGGACCCTTGTGAAGGATATGAAGTATTGCTTGGTGTGGGGCACGAGCACGAGGCATTACCCTCAGCACTGTGGGCTCAGCCATGTTCTTCAGGATGAGGACGTGGTGCAAGTGGTGAAGAAAAAGGTAAAAAGAAAAATAGGTTGATGTGGAAACCCTGATTGAGTGGGGATACCTCGTGATAGAGCGAAAAATCAAGAAAAAAAAAATTTTGATTCAAGCTCGATGGAAGTGGCAAACATGCTACAACAAGTTGGAATAAAATTTATATACACGATCGAGCTTTAATCTTTTAGGTGAAATGGTCATTCAGTTCAGTATGTGGTATCAGATCGTAAAAGAATAATAGTGACCCCCTCCCCATTAAAAGAAAATTATGTCTAAAGGCTAGATGAAAAGGAGGAAGAAAATATATAAAATTAAAATGTAATATACTCCGTTTGAGATTAAGCTTTTAGGTGAAGTGGTCATTTTAGAACTGATGATGTACTGTACGAGACAGATTGAACATTGGCTATGATGCTCTTCTGTTTTGTGCAGGAGAGAGAAGACGGTGGCAGAGGACGGTTCAAATCGCACTCTAACGCTCCTGCTCGAATCTCCGACAGAGAGAAGAAGGCTCCGTTGAAGACTTAAAAGATTCGTCTTTTTTTTTTTTACCTTTCATTATCGCGGTGGAAGGTGGTGATGATGAAGAAGAAGAAATACGTCATCTTCCCATGTTTGTGAGCTCATCTCCCCCCTTAGTAGAATTTTTTGAGTGAGGAAATTTTTTATCCTTTTTTTTCTCAAACGTGGATTTAATATTAAAATATCAATATTTTGACATGCAAAAAAATAATCTTTTTTTTATATGTTGTCGTCTTTTTTTTTTTTTTCATGTCAGAAGGTATATTTCTGCTTAGTTTATTTGAATTGAATCTAAACCTTATCGTGAGCTACGGATGAGAAGATCGGCTTCGAGTATGACTAATTCGTCATACATTTATGTCTCGTCTTAAAACACACATACTATGATAGTCAACGAGTTTAAATGGATTTGAGAATCTATATTGCCTTCATCTAAAGATCGGTTGAAATCGCATGTCCCACAATTTATGTCTCATCATATGTCTCATTCATCCTGACCATCCAATTTTAGATCTGGTGGTTCATAATTTTTCTTTTTCTTTTTTAATTATTTTCTAATTATTTGATTACATATTCCACCAAATACTAAAATCGTTGTTATTTTACGTAATTTATATGATAAAAACAAATAAACATATCCAATTTATTCTTTGTTTTATGACAAACAATTTGATATACATATCTTATATTTTTCGATATCCATAAGAATCAATTTTGTCGTAAATTGTACAATGTAGGACATAAATTATGGGACATGCGATTTCAATCGTCTAAAGATAGACAATGGCAAAATAATTCTCACATTTATTTGAAAGTGAATCTATCTTATTATCAGCAGCTGTTGTCCATCGTAATTTCACATAGACTATGATAATCAAGGAGTTTAAATGAATTCGAAAATTTTATGACCTCTATAGGAAGACTCGTCGTCAATGTAATTATTCAATTGGAACTTTTCAATAATTACAATAATTAGCATATTATTTAATTTAAATTTGAAGTCGTTTAAATAAATTGAGTAGGGCCCAATCGACACAAGCGATAAACGTCCGACAATATGGCCAGCCCATCACGTGACCCAAACTTATATGGGCTTCTAATAGTGTTTTAGTTGGAGTGCGCGATCATGATGGGGCCCGAAAATTAATTTCCTTATTTATTATAACCACATATTTTCATTCATATATATATATTTATATATGTAATAGTAAAAATGTAAGAGAATTTTCCACCAAAAAAAACAGAGAGGGACACGAGCTGCGTATCAAATATCAAATGAGATACTGTCTGGTTATTGCACTCTTTTGTTAAGACAATTTTGAAGAGATGTAATTTATCTTCAATGATATGATATGACAACCAAGTACAAAATAGATATAAAAATTATTGTATTTTGCTAGTGATGCAATAAATATTCATTGGTATGATATATGAATCAACCCCGGCCTTTATGGAAATGCTGCTACAACTCACTTCGGACTAAGGACAATATTTAATTAATTAGAAGGTGATATATGTAGTTGTAACTTGTATCTTAATTCTTGGACTTTCATAGGTTACGAAATTTTTATTTTGATATGTGGTGTTGCATGGCGACTCTATAGTGTTTTAAATCTGCAATCTACGACATTATTTGATAAACTCAATAAAAATAAATGCTAATTGGTACAACTTTCTTGCAGAAATGTAAGGAAGTAACGCTTTCAAAAGATGTCTCTTTGGATATGAGATGAATATATCACTTAGGACCAATCAGGAACGGATATAATTCTTCATAAAAAATTTCACCTCATCTACAAATATGAATGCTCATGTCCAACGTCCAACGCCTTGAATATCCTCTCGAAGAACATTTTAAAAATCACGTTATTCTCATGGAAAAGTTCAAATATATCGAACAAGTTCAGTGATCTCATTATTTGAACTGCTCGCATTACGAAATGTTAGCCGTATCTTAAAAATCGACTGTCGTACCGAACAAGTTCAGTGGAAAATCGTTTTAATTACATATCATGTAATGCTAGTCTTGATAATAAAATTAGTCCGCATATATATAACATATTATTTTATATGTGATATCATATATTATTTACATTTGTATGGAAATTTACCAAACAAAATATATATTAAAAATAGGGTAGAAAGGCACATGCGAAAACATAATATATTTCCCGATCAAATTATATCAATGCACAAAGACACGCATGGTGTGAGTGCAATGGGGACTTTGGCATGCATGATCTTTTTTATTAAAATTTAAAATGATAATGATTAAAGAAACCCAAAAGAAAATACTACGCACTCATAAATTATGAATAAATTAGCTATTTAATCGTCTAAGATTTATTGCACGCCAAAGTTCGAGCACACCCTAACACTAGCTTAGGTAGAAGTATAATGATCAATAGGGGACCTTGGAAATATTAATCTCAATTAATTAATTTAAAAATAAGATTACTGTGAGTTTACTTTAAGACCACCTTTCAACCGACTTTGTTGCTCGAATCTAATACCATCTTAACTAAGCCTACGACGCTTCTTTAGAACTTAGGTAGAATATATAGGCTTTCTTTAACAACTAAGACACCCTTTCTTTTGCTTATGGCTATACTATTGTGGCCGGTTTGGTTTGTAAGATAAGCCCAGATAAGATAAATAATAAGGAATTTTCTTGTGTTTGGTTCATTTTTACCCAACCCGATTTTATTAGAAAGCCCATAATTATATATACAACCCGATATTATTAGTCCCTTTTCAAAAGGTAAGATAAGTAGTAACGGGCTATTTCATACTAGTTTATATCAGGCCTTTATCATGGGATTATAACCAAACGGGCCATTGGGCTAGCTGTTGCTTTATGGGATTATCAGCCACCAAGTGATTGTAATTGGCACTGGAAGAAGATAAACAAAGCAAAGAAATTGTTTGAACATGGATATGTGGCTGACAGATGGTTGCATACGGTATCAGGTACCTATTCTGCTGCTGCTGGCTACAAATGGCTGACAGGTGAAGGGAGGAGATTTGCATACAATGGCATTGTTTGGTGCAGATACAATATTCCAAAACACTCTATCATTGCTTGGATTGTTATGCATCATAAACTGCTGACATTTGATAGATTAGTGACTTGGAGAATTGATGTTAGTAACACAAATTGCAGATTGTGCTCGGCTTCGATGGAATCTATGAAGCATTTGTTTTTTGCCTGTCCATACAGTAAGGAGGTGATAATGCGATGTCTCAATGGCTACAGTGCATAAATATTCCTTTGGATTATAGCAGATGGTGCAAATGGGCCGTGAGAATGGCCAAGAAACAGAGGACTTGGAGCAAGATTATCATATCAAGTTGTGTGGGAGCTATCTATTTTATCTGGAGGAAAAGGAATGCACGTGTTCATGACGGAGCAGAGGCGAATGCAATGCCAACAACACACATGTTGCAGCAGGAAATCAAGTGGAAGATGATGGGATGCTTGGAACGAATCAAGTCCAACAATGGCAGGGATCGCATTCAACAATTTCTCATGCTTTAAACAAAAAGGCCGAGGTTAATATGTTTGTCTTCAAGTTTTATATGAGTTATATGTTAGAAGGATTAATCGGGTTGATGTAAACATTGAGAAAATCTGTGGTAATGAAAGTTATTTCATACCAAAAAAAAAGTTAATTTAAAAATTCAATTTAGACATTTAAAATTATTTATTTATATATATCTTTGTTTATCGCTTTTTTTCCTAATAGATGGTATCCACGCACAACGCATTCGAATCGATAAACTGTACTCGAGATGTCATGATCAGAACCACATATCACTTAAAACCAAGTTTATTTCCCATTTCACTTTCAACAAATGAACAAACCTTTGTTTTTACGGATTTACCCAACTAAATAAGATCTAACCGTAGATTTTATGTCACAAGCTTTCGGGACTAACGTTCGTAATTGATTTTAATTTTTCGAATATTTATCTTCATTACTAATATTTCAAGATTTCATTTTCATTGCCTTTGCTTTGCTTTTATCTTTCTATCATGAAAAAAAAATTGTTGAGACACCTTCACCTTCACTTTCCTAAAATCACCATTATATCTATTTCTATCATAATTAATAATTCTCATCTCTCCATTTATTAACATATTAAGAAATTATTGTCATACACAAATCTAGAATATATCTCGAGACATAAAAATTAACTTTAAAAACGCAAACATTTACAAATTTATCTTATTTTTGCACCAACTCGATTATCATCAGGGCGACGAGTAGTTTCATAAACAGGCAATTGGTCTCCGTAACCAATGGACGAAAGATTATCCAATTCAAACAAATCCGAGCTGGCATAGCTTGCGTCATCATCGTCGTCATCACCATCGGAAGAATCTTGGTCAACGGGGCGATCTTTTTTCTCGATTGAACGAGCCGTGATAAGCTCCCGATGATCGATAACAATGTCCGATGTTGTCTTAAGGCTACTTTTCTGGTCCTCTTGATCCAATATTTTGGTCACAGAAGAGAACCTCACCGATCTCTTAACGCCATTAACGCCACCACTCGAAGCTTTTCCGCCGGAAGGCGGCGGTGTCTTACTGAGGCGCGACGACGCCGTCTTCCTTGAGAACGACGAAGCAGACGAGCACGTCGTAGTAGCTGCGGATTTGAGCGACGGAGAGTCGTCGCTGTTGGAAACGATTTTAGCCGTCTTCTTCTTCTTCACGTTCAATCCTCCGCCTCCGCCGCTGAAGAGAGAGCTGAGGAACGCGGCGAGCTTTCCGCCGCCGGGCGAAACCGGTTGCTCCCTCGCCTCCTTCAACTCGCCGTAGATCTTCAGATCCCCGCTTGATTTCTTCTTCAGAAACGACCCGACGCTTTCTCGCTGACTCGGGACCCGAACCGACCCGAACTCCTCCCCACGCCTCTCCCGTTTCTTGACTCCCTTCTCGAACCCGGTGCAGCCGGTTCGAACCGGTTTCGGTCTGGGGACGGGCAAGGACTCCGCTTCGGAGTTGGGTTTCCTCCCTCCGTCGCCATCGGCGCCCGTCTTCTTCTTCTTCTTCTTCTTCTTCTTCTCCATCCACTTGTCGATCATACAAGCTCGTCGATGATTCTCGGAGGTATTATTATCAGTGATCTTCTGCTGCTTCATCGCAATCGTGGGATCTTTGTAATAGTTATCAGCGGCGGCGGTTTCGGTTTCGGTTTCGGTTTCGATCGATCGGTAAATTGCGTCGAGGAGTGTGGAAGAGAAAGAAGGGCCACTGCTGTAACTATAATAATCCACCATGGCTTTCGTTCTCAGAATATATATATATATATATATATATATATATATATATATATAATCAACTTTATTGCCTGCCGAGAGATTATCAAAAGCTGCAAAAAGGAACAGACAACTACTGAGGAGAAGTACGTGTTGTTATGTTACATCAAGAATTTGTAAGGATAGTGATGAGCGGGTGTTTGAAGTGTTGCGAGAGCTGAGAAGACAAGAGAGGATGTGTGTAATGAGAGCTTTGAAGGCACGCGAGAGAGAGAGAGAGATATGAAAACGTGATAAGTGGGCGTTGTGTTGCTTTATGTTGGATTAACGGAGAATAGATCTTTAGTCTCACTTTTGTATGATATTATTTATGATATTTTACAAAAATATCATTATATTCCGCACAGACTAGTGTTAAAATACCCGCAAATAGCATTACATCATAAATATTATTATACCGAGTGCTTAAACACAAAAAAAATATGTAACATTGATTGGAGTACAAAAAAATAAAAAATATGTACCGAGTTCTTATCAATGTTATATATATATATATATATATTTTGTGTTTAAACATTCAGTGTAATAGTATTTATGGTGTAATGCTATTTACGAGTGTTTTAACACTGAACGGGGCGGAATATAACGATATTTTTGTAAAGTGACACATAAAAGTGGGACGGATGATCTGAACCCGCGCAAACGCTCGAGAGCGTTTTATGATGGGAACAAAGTAAGCTTTGTCTTGTAATGATATATATGTAGTAAAATTCGGTTTAGTGAACTTGAAAAAATATTGTAAAGATCTTCACAAGTAAAGTAGGATAATTAATAGTTAAAATAGAAGATATATAAATGTGTCGTGTGCTCGAGTGCGCTCATGCGTGCATGTGCTAGCAAATTAAAGATTATGCATACGATATGATTGAACTCGTGGAGTTATATGATATATATCTTTTTCTTTTTCAAGGTGCTCATTATATTTCTACACGATTTATGATAAAATACCACGTGTCAAAATTACATATGCTAGCCAACGTGCTCTTTGAATTACGACACACTTTAATGAACTTGTCACATATGAACTTGATTTAAGCTGCATCACGAAGTAGACAGACTATTGTTCTAAGTAGACAGACTATTGTTCTATCCTAGGATTTATCTGATCTCTGTTTATCCTGTATACCCCAAAAAAATGCAAAATACGGTTGAAAATCTACTTATTCTCCACTATTGAGTTTACATTGAGACCTATGATTTAGCTTGGAAATATGTAGAATTGAAATTATAACAACTCAAAATTCAACATATTTCTTCATTATGCTAAAAAGAAATAATAAATCGACAAAAATGGAGAAAACACTACGACGGTTAAATAAATATTCAAATGGCGGGGCATCACATCATAAGAGAGAATAAACACCAAAGTGAAAGCTACTAACGTTGATTCATTAACCTAAAATATAAAACAAAAAATTCCGCCCATGTAAGTAATCATGGCATTCCAAGAAATTCAAAAGTGTTGGCCTAAATATAAGAAGACTTTTGTTTTTACATCATATGAATCCCTAGAGATTCCATTATAACCAATGGAGTGAAGTTTTTGAAAACTTATTCATTCATTGGTCCTAATGAAACAACATGATTATACGCAAAGGTGCCAACATCGCGCAACTCACAAGCTATTGCCAGCATAATAATGGAAGATATAAATTTGCAAACTCATCAATTCAGTTCATAAATCACAATCATCAGAATAATCTGATATCTCACTCAGAATGTAATAAATGGTAATTAGTCAAACTGAGGCCTACAACACACCAACTCATTTTTCTCTGTAAACCATAAATAAATAGCAACAGGTTACTCCAATTTCCAACATAACTAATTTCCCTAATCTGTATATATCAAGGAGTTCAAGTGAAATCAGTCACGATGCACAAAAATAATTTTACAAGAGATAAAGACTTTAGTTCGAAATAAAGGAAATGGTGGGGCTAAAAGGGTTAAAAAGAGGTGTTGTGTTGCCTTGGCAATCCCGAGGTAAAACACACATCGCATCATGTAAGTAATGATAAAGCATACAAATGAAAGAATGATCCCCATGCAATGCAGTACAATAATCGATGAGATGAGGCAGAAATCTTTAGCTTTAACTTTCATTCTCTGAAGAAAAGCGAAACCAGAAAACATGACAACACGGAACTATTCTATTGTTCACACACAGGCAAGGCCTTTTTGCAGAAGCAAAGTAAAGAGAGAACATAATAAAATTGAGTCCAATTTTAAAAAAGTGATTATAACCAGGTGGGAGTGATCCGAGGTCCAACAGGTTTTGCAGGTTTCTTTTCGTTAAGAAAAGGAGAAATAAAAGCATTCACAACCCACAAATCCACCATATCTCTAACACAGCCTTTTCTTTGCCATGGTACAATTTTCAAGTATATATCAAGGAATAAAGAATCATGGTTGCTAAGTTAAAGAGGGTTTCACTTTCAACATCGTTTATGGAAGCGGTTAGAGAAAGATACTTGAAGACCCGCGAAAAATTCGCATCGCAACATGATTCATTGATATAATAAAAGTTGAAGCATCCTTGACATATCTAATTTAAAGGCAAAAAAAATGAAGTACCTACACAGCTAATGCCCATGCTCGTCCATTGAAGCCACCGGAGGGTCCACTGGACTCTGCCTAGAAATTTGGTGCCCAACTCATATGGCCCATTTGTGGTTGCTGATAGGCACCGGCTTGGGCTGCAGCAGCAGAAGCAGCCACACCGACGCCCGCACCCATGGTGGGCCCCAGAGGATGCGGGCTTGCTATGGGATTTGGCTGAGGTGGATACATCCCTTGGAACTGCATGTGTGATGATTGGCCAGCAGCTGCGGGATTAAACGAGACATGGCCACCGTGTGATGTTAAGTAAGCTGCAGGTGGTGTTTGTCCCGAAAGATTGTAATAAGAGGCTGATTGAAGACCTGGGATGTCCCTCGGATTCATCCAGATTTCAGATGTCTCTGCCTGCAAATAGACAACAAATAATAGCAGATTAGAACTCTCTACTTCGAGTTGATAAGCAAAAGGACACACATAGTAAAAGTAAAACTACATGAGCACAATATGTGTTCCACTCGAGTAACCGTGACTAAAATTCAACCATGCCCAATTCCAGAGCTTCATTTTATTCAATCAAGTTAGAACAGAAACAATTTATGTTCCTTGAAAACATATTCTGCTCCAATTGAATTCGACTTTCTTTTACCCACAAAAAAGAAGAGTCACAAACAAATCCTGTTCCTTGAAAACTAAAAGAACAACTGGGTGGCTCTTTTACTCGTATTTAAATACCATACATGAAAAACACAGAATTGAAGGGCCACAAGTACCTGATTCACCAAATAATGGCAGATTGTTTACAATGATTTACGCAAAGAACCCATGCTTCTATGAACAAGTACTAGATCATTTAGGAGGACACATTTATAGGTAATTCTGCTTTTACCTGCTGAGGATTTGGAACGTAGAGACTATCTTTATACTTGAGCCTCGATGCCTCTTCAGTGCTTCCCACAAGCCCAGGTGTATTAATAGCATAACCAGATGGACCGGTGAAATTTCCAAATCCAGTAGGATTAGTACCGGAAGGTACGGCCTTAAACTGCTGCATCCCGTACTTGACACCACTCTGAGTAAGATGAGAGTTACTCCCTGGCACTAGCAAGTAACTGCTTCCATTCGAAGGATGAGGATACGGAGGATTGTTTGAATAAGCAGGCACGGGCATTGGAGGAACGTAAACGGGAGGTAGAAACTGACGATATTGCATGAGATTAGCAAACGGTGAAGCATGCATTTGGGGATACATCTGAGCAATGTGCTGCTGTTGATGTTGCTGTTGTTGTAGCATTGAAATGGAGGATGCAGGAATGGAATTTGTCATATTTGTATTCAAGACCTGCGAAAAATCAAACAAGACTTGCTTCAAACATGCAAATATTATCAATGGATCCCCAAATTGTCAGACTTGAGTTTCATTTAAAAACTTGTTCATGTTATGTGGAGTAACCTCTTGAGGTGATGGAAGGCCAGGTCCAGTAATGGTTTCATCAACCACAGGGTGGAAGTATGACATATCCATATGTGGTTCATAACCCTGTTATAGAACAAGACAGTAAAATAAAAATAACTCAGCATCAAGGCAAAAAGAATGAGCTCAACTGCAGTGTACTTATTCTTTTAGACTAGAGAATGTAAGCTAGTAGCTATCGTAAAGAGAACTGTAGTACTCTTCTACAGATCATGTCACGTAATTAAATTGACTCTGGACTTACCGAGAAGCTCGGTAATTCTGAAGTCTCTTGCTGCTTCACTGGTTCTGAATTGTAAGATGGACTTTCATCTCGCACTAATCCAACATTAGCATAGTTTTCAAGATGTTGAGGACTTAAAGACTCTTTTTTCTCAGATAGTTGCTGGTCAGATTCACCACCCAAAGAAGGAGATATGGATCCTGAGCTTTGGACTGGAGCATCCACCATCTTCAACTGTCTATTACTAGCAGGATGACTTTCTAAAGATTCAGGGTAAGACACTGGAACACTACAAATTCACAGAACTTGGTCAGTTCTACTAGGATACATTAAACGAGTCAATGTTCATTCACGCAAGGAAAAAATATCGAAAATACATAAAACATCACATTAGATTCGATCTAAACACAAAATGATTGACCACAGAATTTTTCTAAGCACGCTATTACATGAAAACATAAGCCATCCAAAGCATAGAATTGGTGTTAGACGAAATATTGAATAAGGGTCTCCTATGGGGAATAAAGGGGCATCTAACAGTACTCAATTCTTGGTCAAAGTACCACTCAAACAACTTAGGCAGGGAATTATCAATGTCGAAATACATTTCAACAAAATTGTGACAACGGGATCATTTAGCAAAGTGCAGTAAACTAATTGAACCCACCTCTCGGAAGGTTCAGTAGATATTTCCAAACCCTTAGACTCAGTGAAAATCGAAGATCCTAATTGAGTTCCCAGGCTTCCGAAGATCAGCCGGCTTCTGTCTGACTCTGACACGTGGATATGCGCAGCTATAATCACATTCTGATTCTCAGAAAGGTTTAATCTAGACATGTTGTCTTGCATCTGAATGATTTCCTTCACGTCCTCTGGAGTGTCTGCACGAGGAGAGACAGCTTGTGCAGGGGCTTTGATCACCCCAGGACCATTGTTACTAGGTTTGCTAGTTGATTTTGGTTTCCACTCCTTATTAGGCTGAGAAGCTACAGAAGAAAAAATGAGTATGACCTACAGAACTCCTTAGAAGAGAAGAAATCCAGGCAGGAATTCGAGAAAAATATAAGAATTCATAAACCTCACAGAATTCATAAACCTCACATTAATTAATAGAGTTCGATTAGATATACCTTTACGATGGCTCAGGTTTCGATAAGATCTACCACTGTGTTGATTAATTGAAACAGGTCTGCCAGCAATACGAACAGGTAAAGATTCAGGTACCATAGTTTTACTGGATTCAGGCAGAGATCTCGATGACTTCTTCAAGTCTTCATCTTGAGCTGATTCCGCATGAGGCAAAGGGGATGCCTGTGATGATGGATGCTTAGAAGGTTTTTCAGATGCTAAAATTCGAGGCCCCACGACTCTTACATCCCGCTTAATGGCTCCAACGTTGGCAGAAGGTTTTGAGTTAGGGGGTGGAACGTGAATAGCATCGGAAGTGGATGAATCAAGCTGCGATTTATTTGCCTTCCTTTGAAAGTTCGAAGAATTAGAAACAGGAAGGCGTTTCCCACCGACCTTCCCCTCATAACCATCTGATTTAGGGTTCTTATTTTTCCCAGGTTTTGGTTCAGAAGGAACATTTGAAACCTCAGGAGAAATCTGACCCGTTCGACGCTTTTGGTCCCCAGAACTGCCGCTACAATAGTTTTCATGAAACATAAGAAAATAAATAAGACAGTCAAAAAATGATTCGAACATTTTCAAAGTTAGTTATCACTAACGCTTTACTGGGAACGTAGACAGAAAGACTTCTATGAAAACGGAAACTTTCGTACTTTCTAATATATTATATAGATGGATTAAATCCCTGAAATGAAACGGTAATCTTACCTCTCGAAAGACTTGTCGACGACAATATCCTCGCGAGCAGAAGTCGAACTTTGAGCAGGCTTTGAATCTCTACTGACATTTTGACCAATTCTATTGTCTCGAACAACACGAAACTCTACACTGGCCCCCACATCACGTTTATCTGTATCCATCAATGAAGTAAGAGAATAAAGAACGATTGCTCCTAGGTGACAAAACTTATGTAAACTGTGTGCAGCTCCTTAAAAGGAAATAGAGGTTAAAGCACGCAATGATTTCCATAAAGTTAATGTTTTCAACCAGTAATATTCTCGGCGTTACATTTATAATTGGGTATACTAGTAAATTTTTTTCCTTGCTTAACAATATCAGCTATTTAGCATTTTAAATAGCATTTTTTAACTTCATGTTGTATCTCCAGTGACTACATTCGGCAGCTGAGTTGAAAGTACTGGTTACAAAAGGCAATATAAATATAAGACAAAAATATGTGAATTAGGTTCTTTACAGTACTCCCAGAATCACATTCACGCCCCAGGCGTGGCTGGTTAATCTAGAAAACTCCCAGTCACATAACTGTACGAATTTGACATATCAAAAAATATGATGATGTCTATACTCAAGGGGGCAAGTTTGACTCCACAAGTTAAGTTTTCATCTTGAACCCATAATAAGACTTAATATCAGGCGCACATAAAAATAAAAAAATACAAAAGATATGATATTACCAGATGAAACATTTCGACCAGTTCCAGCTCTTCGAGAATCATGGTCGACATACGAATTATTTTTAACTGGCATGCGAACAGTCTCAGTATCGATATTTTTCCTCGCTTCTTCGGCAGCAGAACTCTTGTTCCCTTTATTCTGAGACGAATAGATAAATGGATATACTAAGCTAAAAGATGAAACAACTCTGATAAAAGCCCAAATTCCAACTTCAATGGTTCAACATTCACAATAACCAAAAGAGATGGGTAATAAGTTTTAACAAACACAATGAGTCAATTAAATTATGAGGATTAAACGTAATTTTCTCATGTTTGGCTTGGATACTTCAGCATTTTCACATGCTCAACCGAAATGTTAAACATGGAATATTACAAAGCCATGTAATAAAGGTAATACACACCTCCTGTCTTCTGTCTCTTCTTCTCTTCACCAAATGAAATGGATCTACAAGAGAAGCCACATAGAGGTAAAATACTGAAATGATATAAACGCTAGTACACAACAGACACATACATATACATAGATCTTCAAAAGAATAGAAAAACACAACCCAGAAAAAAAATGCTAAAATTAATAAAATAACGTATGAAGTTAACTTCAGTCAGCCCTATCACTATCATTTATATGCAGTCGATCTTCCAAAGATTGCAAAGGAGACCACTTTCCCAATTTTCCACCAAAAGAAGTGAATAAATAATCTGAACCTGAGATAATTCTTTTAGCCAATTCCATCGCACAAGTATTCTTTTTCATATTAAGAACAATAACAAAGAACAGTGGTTAAAGACAAATAGTATTCCTAGCCAATGCCGACGTTTGTGGCTCTGGTAGTAACTACCCCAAATCCTGCTAAAAACAATCACCTTTGTGAATTAAGTTTCTCACTTCTGTATGCATGAAACCAAACAAAAGGACCAATCACCGGTAAATATCTCAAGATATGTGTTTATGCGGTAAGTTCCAACGAGCAAAGAATACCCTAATCCACCAAGAATGACAGAAGAGTAACTGGCTCAAAGCCGACACTTCAATAATGGAAAACTGAAAAGGAAATAAAGCAAGAAAAAATATCACTCGCAATAGAAAAGCAAAGACTACAACACTTCCAGGATCATAGTACTACTTCGAAGTCCGAAGACAATCCAATTCCAACCAACATTAGATGTATCAACTACCCGCTCGATCTCTAAAAATCCACGCATCATCAGATGCCACAATCAAAAAACCTCAGCACATCCCGTATGAAGATGTCTTTACAAAACGTTTCCAATAAAAAGAAGAGCCCGACCTTGATTTAAAAGCTTCTGAATAGTTTCATAAGGATCCATGTTATTCTCCTTGAGCGCTACATAGATATCGGCATCAGAATGATTTCTGACAACCTCTTTGATCGATTGTATCGTCCTACGCACGCCAGCCTGTAAAACCTGCGCACCACCCTCGGTTCTTGAAATCGGTTCCATCTCCAGAAGCGAAATTTATTTATTTTATCAGCTCTACAGCATCAATTGACAGCAGCGTATGCTTCAAACAAAAGCCCTGGGACGATTAGGGTTATAAGGGTTACCACATTGGGAGAAAGAGAGACGATAACGGCGGGAGTGATGAACAACGCGGAATCGAGGGTTTATGAAATCAGAACGAATTTATATTTCAATTAATTGCTTGTAATTATTCGTAAATTATTATGTATTATAAATAGACGATGTAATAACATTTAGTTGAATTTACTTTTTGCATATAAGGCTAATATGGACTTTTTGAAATATAGGTTTTTTTAAACGTAAATTTATTTTCTTGCGTTTGGTTGGAGGGATGGGTTTAGATGATATTAGTTTAAGTTGGGATTATTTAATGGGGGGTATTAGTTTTTTTGGATGTTTGGTTGATGGAATTAAGTAATGATGTCCAATATGTTTGGTAGATGGATTTAGATGGTATTAGGTTTAAATAAACAAAATTACAATTTTACTCCTTCACTTAAAAATACGGTATTAGGAGAGAGAAGAAAGAGAGAGAGGGGGGGGAGGGAGAGAGAGAGAGAGGGAGAGAGAAGGGAGAGACACGGGGGAAGACGAGAGAGAGAGAGAGGGGGGAGGGAGAAAATTTATAAAAAAAGAATAAAATAAACAAATAAAATTTAAAGTAAAAGGATAATTTTGTCCAAAATGTGTGGGATTAGCTAAAGGGATGGGGGAGAGTTGCCTTAAATAATACCTTATAGGGGGTATTAAGAGGGTATTAATTAAACCTCCCATTTAAATAAACCTTCTAACCAAACACGGGGGGGAGAGAGAGAGAGAGAGGGAGAGAGAAGGGAGAGACACGGGGGAAGACGAGAGAGAGAGAGGGGGGGAGGGAGAAAATTTATAAAAAAAGAATAAAATAAACAAATAAAATTTAAAGTAAAAGGATAATTTTGTCCAAAATGTGTGGGATTAGCTAAAGGGATGGGGGAGAGTTGCTTTAAATAATACCTTATAGGGGGTATTAAGAGGGTATTAATTAAACCTCCCATTTAAATAAACCCTCTAACCAAACACCCCTTTAGCTAATCCTAACCCTCCTAATCCCTCCTAATACCCCCAACCAAACACACCCTTAAAGTGTTTGGTGGGAATAGACTTTTGCAAAAGTTGCATGAAGTAATTCTAAAAAATCATTAAAAGTTGCTTCTCTCAGATGAACTTTTAGAGAAATAACTTATTTTAAAGTACATCTCAAATTTTTCACCAAATATATTTTACTTCTCAAAATTGACTTTTAAGTTAGTAGTCCATTTTCATAAGTGGTCCAAAACACCCTCGAATTACATGCTTCCAAATGCTTAATTATTTTATATGTGGCGCATAGGTAATTTTAAGGCAATAAATTTCAAAATTAAAGTAATTTTTTCAATGATAACTCGTTAGCTCATTTATCAAGCACATAGGTTAAGCAATTCGAAAAATCCTTCCGACAACAGTAAACAAATTGATAAAGATAATGAGTCAACAAATGAGCAATCAAAATAACCAAAATATAATCACAGACAAAGCAAACAACTAATAAGATCTCAATAATTCAACAATAAGAACAATAATTTTTACTATATGAGAATGAACTTAACTTCATATATGATGACTATTAAACTCACATTTGTAATATACTACGCGATTTTGCCAATAAATAATGAAAATAACCCAACGAATAGCTACGTATAGTTGAAGAAGGTGCCTCTTTATTAGATTTTCAAACGGCAAAATTTAAATACTCAAGGAAATCATTCTCAACTCGCGTACATGGATTCCCGACAAAAGTGAAGCAATTTGAGAACATCTAAAGTAAACGTTCCAATTTTAAGACACTAAGATTAAAACTAAAGCAATTCGAGCGCAATAAATGCCAGAATTTTAGGAACATATTATCAACAAATTGACTCAATTTTTTAAAATTTATTTTCCTAAAATTTAATTCCTTATAGCGTTTACACGCCACCATTAAGCTTATATTTATGTCTCCCAAATATAAATGCTGAAATAAACCTTCAATAGATATATATTTGGTGGGACCGCGGATTCGTCAACGATGTCTCAAATATAGTTAAACCCGTCCGAAATTCAAATCCGCCACGTCACTCGCCATTCGCTGCTTGCTTTGTGTTCTTTGAGCTGAAACCCCCCCCCCCCCCCCAACAACAATCATTTATTATTTATTTTCTCGCTCTTCTGGAAAAGCTGCGGTCAAGCCGAAAGAAGACAGGAGAGCTCGAAAGATGGATGCGGCTTACCAACCTCGTACCGTCGAACAGGTCTTCAAGGACTTTAAGGGTCGCAGAGCTGGAATCGTTAAGGCGCTCACTACAGGTTTTTTTTCTGTTTTTAAATGCGTGTGCGTGCGAAGAAATCGCGTCTGCGTGTTGTTGATTTTTTTTTTTTTGGGGTTTTTGCAGATGTTGACGAGTTTTTCCAGCAGTGCGATCCTGGTAAGGCTATATTTGGAAGATTGATCCTCGATTGTTTTCGATCGCCCCCCTTTTACACTTGTTTGTTTTGATCATGGGATTTCTCTTTATGTTTTTGCTGGTAAAAATTGCATCTATTAATTTGGGGAAAAAATGTGTTATCTCCATTTGTGTTATCTTTCCATTGGTGTTATCTTTCCTGTGCAAACCAGTTACTGATTACCTGAATTGTTTGAGTATCTCGAACAATATTCAAGCAGATTCACTAGTTCCAATGAGCTCATACATTTCTTTCTTTGGCCCTTTCACCAAGTCCTTCCATATCCATTGGGCCCTTCACTGTTTTATGCTATTGCTATTTGCTGATCGCATCTCCATCATTACCTGTAACTTTGCATTGTTTTGGGCCGTGGGCTTGCAGAATTTTTCCTGCATTTTCCTTTTCACAAGTGTAAGATGCTAAAAAGGTTATCTATGCCTGTTGTTGTTTTGCAGAGAAGGAGAACTTATGCTTGTATGCTCACCCTAACGAGCAGTGGGAGGTCAATTTACCTGCTGAGGAAGTTCCTCCTGAGCTCCCCGAGCCCGCTATTGGCATCAACTTTGCTAGAGACGGTATGCAAGAAAAAGACTGGTTAACGTTGGTTGCTGTCCACAGTGATGCTTGGCTTCTTGGGGTTTCGTTCTATTTCGCTGCGAGATTTGGGTTCGATAAATCTGACAGGTGAACCACCACTTTTTTTGTAATGAACTATTGGTACTTTTCGTGAATGATTTACTACATTTGATCTCTTCTGATATGAATTTTGATATTTTGGTTGGGTCTTCATTTACTTGATATATTTGCTCAGGAACCGGCTGTTCAACATGATCAACAACCTCCCTACCGTTTTCGAAGCCGTGACGGGTGCGGCCAAGAAACAACACAAGGACAAGTCTTCGCTCTCGAATCACAGTGACAGTAAATCAAAGTCAAACTCCAAACCCGTAAGAGATTCGAGGGCCTTTTCTAATTTATTTCACATTAACTTATAAAGTGAGCAACGTTCTCTTCTCCACCCAAGTTTATGATTCTCAACGCATCCCCGCACGCGTGGCTTGATTTAAACCCTAATCATGCCTGATAAGTGATATCAAGCCACATGTTGTTCTATCCAGGGTCAGATTTAAGGCTGTGCATAGTGGTCTTTTGCTCAGGGCCACAAAATTTTCGGGGCCACTTAATATTACATACACCTGCCCATTTGTGGTCGATATTTATGCTTGAGGGCCTCACTTTGTTATATCCACGGCCTGATTGGAGGCTGTGGATCCTGGTCTTTTGCACAGGGCCACAAATTTTTAGGGCCCAATATTACATACACCTGCCTATTTATGGTCGAAGTTTATGCTTGAGGGTCTCACTTTGTTACAAGAACGGGGCCACAAAAATTTTAAAAACAACCCATCCCGTTAAATTTGTGTATTCCATCTCCAACTTCTTGATAATAATTATGATTTTTGTGTTCTTTTTGTGACACCGAACATTTCAAAATCAGGGAAAATCTTCAAAACCTCGTCTCAACGAGGATGAAGAGGAGGGCTTGGACGAGGAAGACGATGAGGAGCACGGGGACGCACTGTGCGGTGCCTGCGGTGAGAATTATGCCTCGGACGAGTTTTGGATTTGCTGCGATATCTGTGAGACTTGGTTCCACGGGAAATGCGTGAAGATCACTCCCGCTAAAGCAGAGCATATCAAGCAGTACAAGTGCCCATCGTGCAGCAACAAGAAGGCTCGTGCTTAGTTGTAAGTTTTCCATTTATGTAAGAAAGACTCGGGTTTTATATGCTTTTGTTCGAATAGTTCCGTTTCTGTGTCTAATTATTCCATCATTTTGCTTATACTTTCGGAGTTAGGACTCTGGGATTGTGGCATCTATTGGTGTAGGATTTGAAGTAGTTTAAGCTCTTAATCTATCTGTGTTATATCGGCAAATCGTAGTTTCTTTTGTTACAAACTTGGTTTTATAATTGAATCTGGCTTAATTACATTTTGTCTTGTGGGAGTGTTAGGACACCTAGATTAAAAGCTTTGACAATAAGTTTTAAAATTTAAATAATTTGAGGATAATTAATGTCGAAAATGTAATTTATACACGTCAGACACACGCGAAATGTAATTTGGGGGAAAATCATATGTGAAGATGAAAAAATTTTCGGTAAATCAGCACGCATGACGCCACGTAGAAATTTTCCCCATTTTAGTCGTTAAGTACGGCTCATTTAATTCCATAATGAAATTGGGTTTCAAATTGTTTCAATTTGGAATTTTTTGTCTCAAAATTATCATATATTAATTTAGGTGTCCTTAAAATGACATTCATGTCAAAGCCACTTAAACTACGAACCTAAACAGAACAACCATGATTAAAAAACTAGAAAATCTAGTGGATCACAGAAATGAAATGGAGATGAGAACCCCACATTGCAAAGCTACAAATCTCATAACATCTATCTACTTCTCTAATTTCTACATATATTATCACATCAGTTAATTAGCTCATTATCTCAACATCCTTCGCCGAGAGCCGCTTCAAGAACTCATACGCGGTGATCATCGTGGCGGAAGACACCGACATCGACGCGCACCTCAGGCCCAATCCCCTATAACAAGCCCACCACCCGCCTTCTCCCACCAGTCTCCTCGCCGTCCGCCCCAAACTCGGCCGCCTCTCACCACCGCCCTCGTCTCCTCCCTCCAAAACCTGCAGCCTCGTCTTAATCGTATCCAAAGGCATCGTCACCAACGCCGTTAGCCCACCGGCCACAGCCGCGCTGAACCCCTGAACCGCCGCCACCGCTTTAGAATCCGATCGAAGCCCACTACTCGCAACAATATTACCCTCTTCTTTATCGTTAATTACATCAAAGCCCCTAACTTTTTCGTTAATTTCACCGAGGCCCCTAACTCTGGAAAAAGATTCAATCTTGCCCCAAATCCCCCTCTGAATCACCGAATAAGAAGCCCACCACACGGCGTTCGAAGGTGCGTAGGTGAAGATCGAAATCGCGAATCCTCTGTAGAGCCCTCGAATCCCATCTAATTTCACGATCTTTCTAAAAGCATCGACGCCGTTTGAATACTCGCAGCTCCCTCGAGCCATGAGCCTCTGGCTTATAACATCCACCGGGGTCCACACCAGCTGAGCCGCAGCAGCAGCGGCCAAGCCTCCAACAGCGTTGGCTGCAGCCGAAGCTGCAGGCTCGGGGTACCCGAGCCTACCGGCGGTGACCGCCACGTTGCTCTTCGTGACCTCGAGTGCGGCCATGTAGAGAGCCCTCGCGGGCACGGTGCCTATCAACGAAGTTCCAAGGCCTCGGTAGAGCCCTTTAAAGCCCTCTCGATTCTTGATCACGGTGCAGGAAACGTGGGACGGTGTTATTTGCTGCCGGGTTTTCAGCACGACGGCGGGGTGTAAGAGGGCGGAGACGCCGGAGAACAAGGCGGCCCCCACAGCGAAGAATTTTGACTTGTCGAGCATTTGCCAGTCTATGTCCGAAGGGATTTGGATCCTCTGTGCCGCGGGTTCGCCGTGTGCGGCTGCTGCTGCTAAGCTCATCATCCTCTTCGATTTATTATTCTTTCTCGCTTTTGCTCTGCTTAATATAAACACTCTTTGCTTTGAGAATCTTCTACGGACCAACTGTGGCATAAAAGCTCCGATCTTTGCCAGCGGAAAGATTGTTATTCTTTGGGGACGGAGATGGGAATCGAATTCCCTTCGAGGGCTCGGCTTTTTTTTTTCCCGAATAATATTTAGGGGGGAAAGCGATCGATTTTCTGGAGGAAGATTGATTTGATTAAGATTTAAGACCAGTTAAAGATCGATTAATGTTGAAGAAGTAAAAAAAAAAAGCAATTTTGGAACATTATCTGCAAATTATGAGTCGCTTTCATAAGTGTGACCGTTTGGAAAAGTACGCAAGGAAAGAAAGGGAAAAGAGAGAGACGGTGAATTTGAGGAGTGAAGCTGAGGCATTCAGTGGTTATCCAGTTTTGGTTCAAGTGCCACGTCGGATCTTATCCGCAATGTCCACGTAGGATTAGTGTAAACTCTTGTACGCCCACCTAATGGAAATGCAGCACGTGCGTGTGGAGATAGTTAGGTCGTGATGGTGTGGTAGATCCAAAGATGCTTTGTTGCTTCTTTCCAAGGGGGATTAGCTTCCAAATGAGATCATAAAACCGTGTAATAATCTCATTGTTGTGCTGGCTATGTAATAATAGGGTAAATTTCCTAATGCCCCTATTCAAATGCTATGTTATTACATTCGGGTTTGGTTAATACGTGGAACCCCCTTATGGTGTCTCAATCTAGCATCATACCACAGTCAGCAACTTCTATCCCTGAATGCATTCGTAATGCGATTGAGATAGTCTATAATCACATTACACAAATGATCAAAACACTGAAAATTTATTTTCTTCTCAACAACATATCAGTCGACACGTCAATATGTCACTTCACTCCCTCTTTAGACAAGAGCGACACAAAAATTATTTTTTTTTATCAATTTAAGGTGAGGGCAATGGATATTGAAGCTTGAGTTCGAAATATTAAGTTCAAGATAATTACTCAGCACGTGTCTTGAGTTCGATCAGTTGCATTACATGTGCATTTAATGCATTTGCAGACAGAAGATGCTTGACTGTGGGGTACGGTGCTACATTTTAGAAATCATAAGGAGAATTGTCGTAATAATAAAAGTATAAGGTATTAATGTGAATGTCAGTATAACCAAACGAGTTATAACGGACAGAAAATAAATGGGTAGCCTTTTGAAAAATAAATTATAATTTGCCAATTTGTGATGAGTGAAAGATGAGTCGAACTCGAGCCCGATCGGCTCGACTGGAGTTCAATTCGAACTCATATGTCGAGATTGAGTACCGTCGTGACTGACCGAAAGCTCACGATCCAGCTCGCGAGCTTTATTATTTTATTTTTTACTCTAAATTTAAAATTTTAGAGCGAGTCCGTCGAGTAAACGAGCTCAAAGTGCCGCTCACAATTCAATTATTTATAATCAAGTTCGAACATAGAAAATGAATCAAGCTCAACTCTTATACATCCCTATTATTAGAACAAGGGACCATGTACGATAGTAAATTATATGGACGAAAAGCATAATAATTCAATTAGATACGTTTTCTCAAACATTTTTTTCTTGAGTCAAATATACATACGCGTTAGAGTCGTGTGAAGAGCGGGCATTTGACTAAAATGCGCACGCACACACACACACATATATATATATATATATATATATATATGGGATAACAATCATTTTGGTTCTCAATGTTTGCATTATGAATCAATTTAGTCCCCGATGTTTTAATTGGACCAATTTAGTCCCCGTTGTTTCGAAAATGAATCAATTTGATCCCAATTTGATAGAAACGGTCAATTTAGATGGAAATCATTAAATGTGAGACACGTGGCACGCTGTGATGTGACACATGTCAATTTTCTGTTAAAATTGACGGTTTCCGTCAAATTGGGACCAAATTGGTTCATTTCTGAAACATAGAGACTAAATTTGTCCAATTGAAACATCGGAGACTAAATTGGTTCATAAAGTAAAAATTGGGATCAAAATGAATTTTATCCCCATTTAATCACTTCAATAGTTTATTTAAATTTTGTAATGATTAAGCATTTAAGTCGAAGGAAGTAATATTTTCAACTTCCCAACCATTAAAAAAAAAAAAAAAAAATTGCACTGCCTTCTTTGCATCGCATTTCTACCTAAACCATGGCCGCTGCGGCCTATGCGTCGCTTGTTTCTCTCTCGAACGCCATAGACGATCTCATTCACCATCACCATCTTCACCCGCCAATCTCTCCCCACAGAGCCCACATCGAATCTCTACAAGAGAGCATCGCATTCTTCCTAAAGTTCCTCGACGGCTACTGCGCCCACGGCAGAGGCGAAGGGGCGGAGGACGAATTGGTGCGCCGCCTCGCCGGAGCAGCCTAAGCGGCGCGGGATTTCATCGAATCGCACATCGTGGACGAAATCATCGAAAAATCGACGAACGACCTTTTCGGGAGGAGGAGCTCCTCCATCCATGGTATGAATGATGTTATTGTTGGAATTATTTAGATAGAAGTTAAACTATTATTAATTAAAAAAGGCAAAAAACTTGGACTAGCAAAAGTAAATATTGGACAAAAAGTTATGTCCTTTTTGAGAGGCCATCATAATAAGTCACAGCTTTTCAGCGGATTCGAGCTTCCTCCATAAATAGGAAGCCTTATTGTAGTCCTTTTCCTTTATCGAGTCACTGAAATCTATTTAGTATATTTCATATTTCAAAAACTTGTATGAATGGTATCAGAATCTAGAGTAATCCTATTACGATACAATTGCAGTTGTATTTTGGAAAATGATTGTCATGTCACGTAGGCACCATGATTGGGGCAATACCGTTTTAAGGAGGTATCGTCCCACGCTAACCTCATCAATAAAATCAATTTTGCATCTAGAGATGGTTATGAGTAGACTCACTTAAATCTAGACCGTGACTCAGTTAGATAATTGTACAGATCCGACTTAATATCCTAAAAGTGTTAATGTTTATGGTCTAGACTCAAACCCATTGGATCTCAAATGGATCTTCAATAATGAGAATTTTTGTCATCCCTATTTGCATCCACATATGCATTCGATATATTATATATATAATTTCATACATAAATAAATACAGACGTACTTACGAAAATTATACCCAACAGTTATCGAAGACATGGAATCGATCAAGAACGAGGCATCGAATATAGTACTCGACGTGCCCGAGCCCGAGCCCGAGTTCATGCAACAACCTCGTCCGCCGCTCGGAAATCCACCGCCGACATCGCCACTCCCCGGTCCATCGACCGTGGGATTCGACGACCTACGGATTCGAATCACGGATAAGCTCGCGGGACAGATACCGAGCCGCCAAGTCATCACCATCGTCGGGATGGGCGGTAGCGGCAAGACCACTCTAGCCCGAGACCTCTATTCATACATGTCAACCGTTAAACGTTTCGACCTCCAAGCTTGGGTTACGATATCCCGCGGTTACCGCCCCCGAGAAATCGCGTTAGACGTCCTTTCCCAAGTCAGCCGACGGGACCGGGAAACACTGACCCGTATGACCGATCGAGAGCTCGAGCTCGAGTCGCACCAGACTCTGTGCGGTCGTAGATATCTGATTGCAATGGATGACATGTGGGATAGAGAAGCATGGGAAAATGTGAAGTCCCACTTTCCCGATACCCGAAACGAGAGTAGGATACTGATCACCACGAGGCTTTCGAGCGTGGCTTCACTCGGGTCCAACGGCCACCGATTTAAGATGCCGTCGCTCGACGAGCGCGAGAGTTGGAGGCTCCTCTGCAAGAAAGTATTCGGACGGGAATGTTGCCCGAATCCCGAGCTGGAGCCCGCGGGACGGGAAATCGCGAGAGACTGCAAAGGGCTTCCTCTGACGATCGTTGTGATCGGTGGGCTCTTAGCTCGTTCGGAGACGACGTTGCGGTACTGGAGATACGTCGCCGAAAACTTGAGCTCCGCGGTGAATTCGGCCGACGACGAGCACTGTCTTAAAGTGCTCTCGATGAGTTACCTTAACTTGCCCGTTCGTTTAAGACCGTGCTTCCTCTACGTTGGGTGTCTTCATAGAGACAAGAAGCCCATTCGTGCCTCGAAGCTCATCGGGTTATGGGTTGCTGAAGGATTCGTAAAACCCGTCTCCGAGGAATTAGGGTTTGAGTACCTTAAGGATCTCGTGGACAGAAACCTCGTACTGGTCGAAGAGATGGGGCCCACCGGGAAGATAAAGCTCTGCAGCATTCATGATCTCTTGAGAGACCTTTGCTTGAGAGAAGCCCAGAGAGATAACTTTTTTTCCGTCACCGGAAAACGCATTCTTGAAACTCCACAGTTCCCGTCGCTGGCCAAGTATTTAAGACAAGGGTTCGAAGAAGATTTATCGCGTCTTAAGAACCCGGGCTCCTTCGAAGAGATTGAACGTACCTATCGTGATAAAGGGTCTTCGTTTTTCAGCCTCGTGAACTCCGGGTACATTTCTCTGCAAGTTCGTGCGAAATCGAACTTCTTGCTTCCTTCTTCCATGCACATGCTGTGGAACCTGCAGACGATCATCATTACGGGGCCCGGTTTTCAGACAATCGCACCGCTGGCGATGTGGGCCATGCCTCAGCTGAGACACGTCGAGTGCAGCAGGCTTCGCCTCCCCGATCCTCCTCGCAGCGGTCAAAATTGTGTCCTAAGAAACCTGCAGACACTATCTACCGTACAAGATTTCGAGCTCAACAACAACGTCGTTGAGAGATTCATCAACGTAAAAAAACTGAAGCTTTACTATCAGAAGTCGCCGCGTAGTTACCCTCACTTCGCCAACATCGCCCGTCTTCAGAAACTCGAATCGCTTCACCTGTATTTCCATTTGCTCACGAACCCGAGCCGGACAAATCTGACCCGGAATTTGGCCTTGGGGAATTCGCTCAAAAAGCTGACGGTCTACGGAGGCGGGCTCCACTGGGGAGACATAGAGAGATTCATAGGATCATTACCGCTCCTCGAGGTCCTAAAACTGAAGCGTTGGTCCTTTAGGGGCTCGAGGTGGGACCCGGTGGAAGGGCAGTTTCGTAATCTGAAGCTCCTAATCGTCGACTCGTGCCACGAGCTCGAGATTTGGACGGCGGAGAGCTTTCATTTCCCGCGTTTGGAGCTTCTCGTTCTTCGGGGATTGGATAGATTGAAGGAGGTGCCTCGAGGGATTGGAGACGTGATGACTCTTGGGCAGATTTATTTGGATTATTGCAGCGAGTCCTCTGTTGTCTCCGCGAAGGGGATCGTGGCGGGGAAAGAGAACCACGGGGAGTGCGACGTTCGGGTTCGGGTTCGCTTGTCGGAGAGGAGCGAGGAGATTGCGGGCTTGGCGGGTCCTAATTTTCGAGTCGAGGTTACGCCTTGGTAAAAAGAAAAAAAATGTTTTTTCTTCTGATTTTAAGCTTCCAAATATTCGATGTCTTTCAAGCTTAAACTTTTAAAAACATTCCGCGACATCGTGCAGGATACCCGACGTTTGATGGCGGCACCTAGTCCCCGCGCTCTGACTATGTTTAGTCCGAGGCGGATCTTAACCTTAATGTCGGTTATGGATGGAACCAGATCTTCTGTCTCACTTCTGTGTGCCACTTTTTGTAACACTTTACAGAAATACCATTAAATCCCGTCCGACCAGTGTTAAAACACCCGTAAATAATATTACACAATAAATACTATTATACTGAGTGCTTAAACACACAAAAAATTATATAACATTGGTCGAAACACAAAAAAGAAAATGTAACACAAAAAAATATATACCGAGTGCTTATTTTAATATTTTTTTGTGTGTTTAAGCACTCAGTATAACAGTATTTAAGGTGTAATATAATACGGATGTTTTAACACTGATCGGAATGTGATATAATAATATTTTTATAAAGTGGTACAAAAAATGGCACACTAAAGTGGGACAGAGATTCTGAACCCGTTATGGACGACTCCGACTTTCAGCAAAACTATGTCCATTCAAGTCCACACAGACAACGAAAGTCAATGCTTCAGAGCATATGGCCAAAAGTCAACGAAAAAAGGGAAGCGTAGATCAGAACTTAATAGCCATTTTTACGCAGTGTTAGATTGATTTGTAGTAGTTTTGTAGTTCTTTATGTTCAAAATTTCAATCTTATTTTCATTCGGTCTTCTTTTTAGTTTGTATTTGTTTCTCGATATTTCTTCCATCAGGATGATTAAGTTCCCTTAGAAAGCATGTGGATCTTTAGCCCAGTCAGTCTATTTTGTGTTTTTAGTAATGAAACTATGGTTTCGAGAAAAAAAAAAGGGCGCCAATGATTCTTTATTCCACAGACGGCAGACCCTTATCAAATAAAATCATAAATAAAACCACATTTCAGGAAACTCAATCAAGAGTTAGAAAGAATGTGTTTTTTTGACGTTTTATTGCCTCAGAAACTCAAAAGGCCTCTCTCTCTCTATTATTCAAAAAGCTATTGCAAGCTACGGTTGAGCAAAGAAACAGCAAGCGTAGTACAATAACACGAGGAGCCAACAATCAAAAGAAGGGGAAATAACGAACCTTGGGGGAAGCTCGAAGAACGAGAATTTCGAGAAATTAAGGAAGATCACGGACCGATTCAAAGGAGCATGGACTCGGGGTTCTCGATGTAGCCTTTGAAGGCCTTGAGCCACTCTGCACCAATGGCACCTGACCGTAGCCGTCGAAGAGTAATGGTTAATAGTGAACCATTCGAGTCTCTATAGATACTATTGACAAGTGTTTTATGGATATAATTTTCACTTCTTGTGTTCAAAACAAAGCCACCACTTACCGTCAATAACCCGATGGTCACAGCTTAGAGTCGCGGACATGAAGGAGGCGAACTTGTACTGGTCGGGGCCAGAGCCGGGTATAACCCTCCTTTCGGCTGTGGATTCATACAAGTTTGAAACGGTGAGTATCGTAATTTTATATGATGCAAAAGTAAAATTTTGGGAAAAAACAAAATGGTCCCCAATGTTTACCATGTGGACCAATTTATTCCCCGTTGCTTTCGATTTCGGACCAATTGGGTCATTCTATAACGATTAAAGTCAATTTTAATGGGAATCTGGCACGTGCCCCACACTGGCAAGATAGAGGGTATATCAGAACATTCGCTGGATTTGGGAGTTCGTATCGTATTCTTCTATTGTCATTCGAGGAGGCAGACAATATAGAGCTCATGTTTGAATTTTAAAGGAGAAATTTTCAGTGTCATGCCCTAATTTCAGTAACCCTTTCAATTTATCGAGCCACGTGTGGGGTACGCTCGAGATGCCCTTTTAAAATTGACGCCAATCGTGACGGAAGGACCAAATTTGTCCAAACTCGACAACATTGGGGACTAGATTGGGTTAGGCAGGAGTAAACTAGTCCACATGGCAAAAAGCATTGGGGACCATTTTGGATTTTCTCCCAAGAAAATCCACAAAAAATAGTTGCTTAAAAAAACAAATATTGCAATAGCAACTTTCGAATTATTACCAGAGCCCACGGCTAAGATGCCGGATTGCGGTGGATTGATTATTGCACAGAATTGTTTTATCCCAAAGGGTCCTCCCAAGTTGGATACTGTGAATGTGCCCCCCTGAAAACATACGATATATATTATCATTCTTTACATATTAGCGAAAGGCACTGAGCATTTAAAAGAGTTCATAAGAGCTGTTCACCTCATAATCTGCGGGTTTTAGGGTGTTCTCGTTAGCCTTCTGAGCTAAAAGCTTTACTTCGTCAGCTATTTTGGATAAACCTTTCTTGTCAGCATCCTGCAAAATTCAATATTGTATGCAGCGTTGAGGAATGGGCGTACTTTTGAGGAGAAAAACGGACAATATGGTGGGATTTTAACAGGGATGATAAATTTACCCTAACAACAGGCACAAATAATCCGTGTTCTGTTTGCACGGCCACATTGACGTTCACATTGTGAAACCTGTTTCATAGGATTAGAAGATACTGAGCCCTGAAGACAATTTTGAAACTAAACAGAAAGTTAGATTTGAAGAGGGAAAGGATACATACTGGCGAATATAGTTATCTGCCCATGAGCTATTACATTGAGGAACTTTTCTTAGAGCCAATGCAGCAGCCTGCAATTAAAACATTTATTGACACTGAGGAACTCAACTCGAATTATGAGGAACCAAAACGAGAGAAGTAATAAATGGAACCCTCATAGATGGTCTCTCACGATATAAGGGAACTAGAACGAGAAACTATTTCACTAAGCATATTCCATACATGAGAAAACCCGACACCCCTTTAACTATCATTAAGAGATGAAAAGAATTTGACACACAAGGAACGGGAAACTACGTTGTACCTTAATCACTAGATCGTTGACTGATATTCTCTTACCACCAGAAGCTTCTTGCAAAGAGTTCAGCCGGCTTCGCAATCTGCAGATATGAAGTAAGAATTAAGATGGTTTTAAGACAAAGTTTTTGGTTGGTGACGTTCATTTGAACGAAACTTGACACTCACTCCATAAGCTTGTCGACGCATGTATCCACAGTCAAATAATAGTGGGGAATGGTTTGTTTTGATTGCAGCAAGCGAGCTGCTGTGATCTGCCATAGACACAGAAAAATGTGCAAATGATTTAAAATTTAGGAAGCGGTCAAACTTGTGGTACCATGTGAACTGTAATGTTGACCCCAAGAGTACCTACCTTCCTAATTTGTGAATGAGGGATGTCTGTGTAATCAAGAGCAGCAGAGGCTCCCGCCTTGGGGGCTTGTGAGGCTTCCTTTCCATGTGAAGCTACAAGAGAAAGAAGGTAAAAAAGAAGCCAGCAGAGGATTACTGAGTAATGTAAATTGTGGTTGTTGAATCGCCATCCTATTTGAAAGCTTCTGTCATTAGAAAGGTGTATCATTTTATATTTATTTCCAACGATTGCAACGGTGTAGATCTGGCTTGAGATGAAGCAAGTGTAATATCCTTACATCAACAAACTACATGCAAAACAAGATGTCAGAGAAATACCAAGATAATCTTCAATGTCAGCCTTCACTATTCGTCCATCAGGACCAGTTCCTTTGATGTTCGAAAGAGGTATCTGCATCGATGAATTTGCAAGAATATAGTGTGGTAACGCAAACATATGATAAAATCCTATCAAATGAAAACTGATAAAATAATGTCTAACATACATTGCTATCTTCTGCAAGTTTCCGTGCCAGAGGACTAGAAAAAATCCGATCTCCAGTCGAAGGTGCACTAGGTTTGGGAGCTTTTGGTTCGCTGCTAATCGGTGGCGTTTGGGAAACTTCTTGTTTGGGTGGAGGTGGTGAAGACGGTGCTTCAGATTTGGGTGCAGCATCTGATGCTGAAGGAGTATAGTCCTTGAACTTTGCAATGTCCTCCTCTTCTTCAACAGTAATGGCAATTATCTAGAGCCAAACAATTAATAATTTGATTAGTAGTCAAACAAACACATTATTTATTTATTTATTTTTCGTCAACCCGGGGTATCCCCACTCAACCAGCTACGGGTTTGCGCCGCACACTCCACCGATTGTACCCCTGACCTCTTAGCATGAGCGCTGATATCATGTTAAATGATCATTTCACTTAAACGATTAACCTTGTAATGAGTGTATCATATTTAATTTTATATATTTTAACAAATCCAACACCATGAGATATAGACCTCAGAAAAGAATGTCAGATAGTAGACTAGCCATGCATAGCTGAAAGATACTAAGGAAATAAGACTTTCGATAAAATTCAATTTTGGAGTTTTTATAATTTACTGTTCTGAGAAACAATACCTCTCCAACTTTAATTCCACTAGATCCATCTCCATGCAGAATTTTTGCAAGATATCCTTCCTCCATGCATTCCATCTCTACAGTAGCCTTGTCCTACGAATATCAGGAGGTCGTAATAAGTAAAATTGAGATTTTAGGGGAGGGCTACAAGGAATAACAGGGAATATATATATATATATTATATATATATATATATATATATATATATATATATAATAAGAGAGAGAGAGAGGACACACGGTTTCCACTTCACAAAGTACTTCTCCAGGAGAAACCTTTTCCCCCTCTTTCTTCAACCATCTAGCAATATTACCCTACATAGATCAACAAAATAAAAATTAGGTATAAAATGAGCAAATGATGAAAGATAAGATAATGAGAAATTCCTCAAGGAAATGCATGCCTCAGTCATTGTTGGTGACAAAGAAGGCATTCCGATCTCTTGGTGCGGTGGAAGACCTATAAAACTCAAACTGTTGACTCATTGAATGGATAAAAATAAAGAAGGTCGAAAGAAGTTTCCTAATTTTTTTGTAGAGATCAATGAGGACGGTTTAATCATAGCTTTTTGTCATTTGCAGAGTAGGTCTTACATTAGGGAAGACTGCATTCAAAAACAATACACACAACACAAGTAATGTTGTCACTCATAACGCCGCATCAAACAATGCAGACATGGTAACAAAGTAAGAATTTCAAGGCAGCAGAATCTTCTGGAATGATTTAAATCAAAACTAACCTGAATCTGTCGCAAAACTTCTGACCGAACTTCGTTGCCTACTGAAAGCAGACAATGTTCATATGCCAGTTAGAAATACTACAAAGTTATCTAATATAAAATACACATCTTTGATTGTAATGAACCTGCTGTAGGAAATGCCAAGTGATTGTGCATGGATGTTACTTCCTGATGATAGAACATTTAACCTACTCGCTCTCACAGTTGATACCTGTATTACATAAATCATTTATTCTCCTTATCAAAGATTTGCAAACAAAATGTCAACAGAAAATCACATAAAAAGCAAGAGAAACCAAAATTAACAAGATTTCAACGGATATAATAACCATCTCGTCACTCACAAATTGGTAGCCATGGTTGTTGGAAATGCTATGACCGTCTTTAGCTCTCGTACCTAGTGAGCTAGATCTTGAAAATTCTATATCCAAGAAAGACACTCAATTGAATCAAGCAAACATAACCGCAACTGTAACAAATCGTAGAGTGGGGTGCAACTTACCATCTATTTTATCCGCCAGTGGCCTCGAATCATTTGAAAACCACCGTATAGAAATGGCACCATCACGTAATACATTATTTCTGCCTCGCAGCTATAAGTCAGAAAACACATAATGCCATTGAAATTTCAATCATCAGAGATTAACAGGTCAACTCAGACAACAGAATACCCTTTAACCCCAAGCATAATACATGTGAAGAACACTCCAAATCAAGTTTACGTTAACCAGAAAACCTGATATTCGTAACCTAATAGCCCACTCTCATCAAAATACTCCAAAATTTATCACGAGCATCATCAAACGAAAAATTCAAGTCAATATCCAAATACAATTCACCCGGGCATCATTTTTCTTATATAACAAAAATCACTTCATTAACACGAAAATTGAAGCTCAGATCAAGTCAAGCAGACCTAAGAAAAAAAAATCCAAAACAGCCGACATATAAACAAATCATCAACAATGAGAACCGAATCCTAAATTGAATCACGCACAAATCATCTCTTAACGAAAGTAAGAACAATCCGTTATCACTCGTGTTAATTTCACGCTTGAATCACGCACAAATCATCTCGCTATAACTCGTGACAAATTTTTAAAACTACAGTAAGCATCCATTGCACACACAAATGACCCACCACTTTAGATTGATTGAATAAACGCGCGGCGCAGGTCATCGCGAACCACCGTGATATCGCTTGGATCAAATCGAAATCGATGGGTTTTGGCTCGATTTCTCTAACGTAAATATATTAGGGATGGCCTTTGAACAGTCCCAGAAGGTATGCAGACATATTCCTTTTTTGCTGTGTGTGCTGTGTTGTGCAATAAGTGGGCCCAAAAATAGAAAAGTCACTACACACACTAACAGATTACATTACATTTCCCCAGTTTCAATTTCAATTCCTCATTTTTACATTTTTTTTAAAATTATAAAATTTCTCATCTGTTGTACTATTTTAAGTGTCGCGAATATATAAATATAAATATAGAGATTTATTAATGGTAAGCAAAATTTTTCAATAATATTAGTTATTCAAGAAAAAATTAAAAACACATATACTACAAATAAATAAATAAATAATGTAGTCAAATTAGATAAAATTTGATCCTATTTATAAATTTTTTTCTAAAACTGACTTTATTGAGTAGCTTATACTAGCTGTCATATAAAACGGCTCATACTCTACCCTCTATCGCGGGAAATAAAAGTCTCTCTCTCTCTCTCTCTGCTCGGGATAATTTCCGAATCCCCAACTCTCTGTGCAATCTGTGGAACGTGGAGTGGGGAAATGGGGAATCAGAAGCTGAAGTGGACGGCGGAGGAAGAAGAAGCACTCGTGGATGGTATATCAAAGTACGGCCCTGGGAGGTGGAAGCAGATTCTGGTCGACGACGAATTTGCCCGGAAACTCTCCAATCGATCAAATGTTGATCTCAAGGTCTCTTTATCTATTTCGTTGCTTCACCTGTCGACGAGGTGTCGACCTGTTGCTGCTTCTGTTGTGGTGATTTTGTTATTTTAAAAAAAATGTTATATTTCCGCGTGCTATTTATTCAGATTAAGTGCGTTTTTTTTTTTTTTGGCGTCCTTTTCGTTGATATGTTGTACACGCTAGAAGGTCATAGCATGCCGCTAGGAGAGTGGTATATGAAGATTGGTGGGGCACAGATTGAGATTTAGAGGCTTGATTTCTTTTTCTTGTTTCTCGAACAAACAAGTCGAGCTGGAATTTGCTTTAGTTTTACTAATTTTTATTTTGGGTTAGAATTCTAATTAGTTAATACGGACTTTTGGTATGTGTTTCTATGTTAAATTGAGAGTTTCATACTAAACCATTTGGTAATAGGAGGAGATGCCTCTTTGATTTATATTGAGTAAGCTACTCGACGTGGGATAGATAATCCCAACACGTCCCCTTACGTGTGGCACGACTCAAAGCCTAACACGACATATCGAATCGGGTGTCAGTGAGTCAAACAAGCATGATAACACGCAGATCGAACTCGCTCTGATACCAAATAAATTGAGGGTTCAGTCCTAAAACCAATTAGTCAGTTTCCCGATGTTGGAAAAATAATCTTTACATCCTCGAATTTTATCCAACTCATTGTTGATTTTATGAAGGACAAATGGCGAAACATGGGCTCTGGCCACAGACAAGGCACTCGGGAGAAGACTATAACTCCCAAAGGAAAAATGGTTGATTCCAATGCTGATGAACGCGCCTGTCAAAGCCTACCGGAAGCAAAATATGAAATCGAGTATGTTATATTCGTTGAGACAAGCTTCGTTTTTTATTATGATAATATTCTTTTTTTTTCCCCTCTATGAGGAGCTTCTTGAGTCTTTGTCAACAATCACCAATCACTTGCAGTGTACTCTCTGAGGATGTTGTTTGAGTCTTGTTTAAGAAAATTGTTGATTCCATTTACTTTATATTATATATTCCTTGAATAACTGCATACATATCTCCTTTGTTTTGCTCTCAGGGATGAAATAATACTTGAAGCAATTTCATCAGTGAATAAGCCCACCGGAGCTGACATCGGTGCAATTTCTGAGTTCATTGAGGTCAGATTGATGTTGTCATCATTTGGAAAGTCCCAGCTAATATATATGATCAGGCATATCTATCTTAACTTTGAAACTATAAATCGATGATATTTGTGACAGGAAAAATACGAGGTGCCTCAAAAGTTCGGAAGGTCGTTGAGTTCAAAGCTGAAAAGACTCGTTTCACTAGGCAAACTCGAGAAGGTACATTTTCCAGTAACTAACTGGCGTAACATTTTCAACTTATTTGGTTGTATGTAGTGAGAGTGCGGGAGGTCCTGTAAATTGATATGGAAATAGCTAAGTTAAAAGTAAACCAGAAATGTTGTCCCTAATGTTGAACCAACACTTGGGATCAGAAAGTTTTAGCACAGCGGAAAGTTTCAAAACTTAGCAGAAAAAACGATTGAGACAGTTTAAAATATGCAGCAAGTTAAATAACTTGTTACACGCCTTCAAGGCAAAATTCCACTCAAAGAATGGATTACAAAATGTTGAACTGTCGAAAAATAGTAAAAGCAACCTAGTAAAGAATCTAACGACTCTTCTAAACTTCGCACATATAACTTACGATCTATGCAAATGTAAAACACTAGGTGAAGAACTGTTTGACGAATATATGGTGAGAGCTCTCTCGTTTTCTTTTTCTTCTCGTTCGCACTCGTTACATGATCGGTATCGGAGTCTTCTATTTATACTCTTCATAGCTTCGACTTCAATCCTCTCCACGTTCTCCATGATGTCCATGACTTCACGTCTGAGAAAGTGTCTCGACTTATTCAGCCACGAACTCCATAACTCCTATTTTTAGTAAGCACTTGGATCCGTTGGATAATGCTCCTATTTTTAGTATTCACTTCACTCCACTCTTTTTTGAACAAGTCCAGCTCGTAAGTAACCTCTACACACATTTAAATAAAGTCACAATAATAGGGAAAACTGTTTTTGGGTTTGAAAGACAAAATTAATGTTGGACAAAGTCGGAGTCAAGTTGACTCGTCCAAGACAAACGATGTTGACTCGAATGTTATGTCCACATTGTCAATGTTAACAATGCCAACATTAACATGTAGCTCATAGAATAATTGACTAATGTTGAATGACCACTCAACCTAAAAGCTTAAACTTGAAGGAAGTGCATCATATTTCAATTTATATAATTTATTTCCAACACGCTCCATCACATCTAGGCTGATTTATTTTTTATTTAGCCTTAGATCTTAAATGGATGGTCTTGAGGACTCGTACACATGACCTCTTCTGCCCTGGGCTCTAATACCATGTTAAATGGCCACTTCAATCTAAAAGCTTAAGCTTGAAGGAAGTGTATCATATTCTACATTTATATATTTTGTTTGAATGATCACTTAGCCTAAAAGCTTAAGCTCGAAGGTACCGTATCATATTTAAAATTTATATATTTTATTTTTCAACACGCACCTCACGTTTAGGCTTATTTCTTCATAATGGGTGGTCGTGTGGACTCCTACTAAAGACCTCTTTGGCCCCTGAACTCTGATACTATGTTGAATGACAGCTTCACCTAAAAACTCCATTCAACACCTGAACACGGTGGAATCGCCAACAAAAACAAACCAAATTATTTGTTACTTGCATGTATCTGAACATTGGATGAGAATATTTCCAGGTAAAAAATGGGTACCAAATTAAGATTGCTTCGAACAGAACGAAGCCAACAACTCTTAGGCCGATTTCGTCCCGTCAAACGGTGGAAAAAGCAGCTAAAATCGCGAGCAAAAAGATCGTTAAGGCGGAGGAGTTAGCCTCCACGACTATCGAGGCTTTTAGAGAGGCTGAAGAGATCGAAATGATCGCCGAATACGCAGATGCCATGCTCGTACTTGCTGAGGAGTTATTCGAACAGTGTAAGTCTTCTTCTTTCCGATGATAATATTTTTCCAACAACATTATTGGCGATTTTGTCTCTGAAACAAAGGGAACCACACCTCAGAGCTAACAATGTCACTAATTCAATAAATATGGATTCATATTTTTTTATTTTTTTTCAGGTTTTGAAGATGGAATTGTTGTCTTGCCTTGATGGCATTGCAAGTAAGTGGTTCAATAATTTAGTGTACTATAATTGGATTTGATCAAACTACTCCAAAACTCTTTTTTTTTGTGCATTCGAATTTCTACCTATCTCGGGTTTTGCGTTTCTCCGTTGACAAATATTTATGTTAGTGTAAAGCCTCTCATTGATTCATAGGTCGAGTAATGCAAAATTCATTTATGATCCATTTTTCTTGTTGAGATTTATGATCCATTTTTTTTCTTGTTCTTTCATGATTTCTTTCTTGCACGCCCGTGCATTGCTACTTACATCATGATTATTGTTGTATTTAGTCCCATGCAAGTTGATTTCTTGTTATATCCATACTATTTACAGATTATTATTATGTTTCAATTAAATTTCAAAATCTTATGAAATAAGCAAACTAATAATAAAAAAAATTGCAATTTTATTCTTTTTTTATAATTTCTATTTATTTTATTTTATTTTTATTTTTGCTGCATAAGGCTTTTCCATGCAATTCCCCTTCAACTACTAAGTTAAGTTTGAATCGAATCTGAACATTACTGTCGAAGCTATGAAGCGACCCTCATTTTCAGCATAACTAATCTCCCTCGTTTATTTATCCCGTCCAAAGTTCTCACATGCTATGATAGTCAATAGTTGTGTTACTATTGCAATTTTATTCATTTTATTATTAAGATATTCACGTTTTAAGTAATTTGAATGGTGGGGCACTCGTACGAAACTTCACGTACAAGTGTAAGATTCCACAGGTTTTCTGGATCTAAAAGTTCTTGTGTAATAGCACTTTGTCAATTTGCGTTGCAACAATAATAATAATGAATGCCAAAAAGGTTGAAGAATTAATGAAAAAGCATTAAATAATGAATTATTAATAATGAAGGGTTTTCAATTCAATGCGGGATACGTTCTGACACGAACTAACCTGTTAACTCTCAAAAGTCTCTGAAACTACGATCCATGCTGAGATGAGAGCGTGTGTGTAAGATTTTTGCTAGGGTTAATTTTGTTTTATATAATTTTAATAAAAATTATTACAATTTCTGTAAAACTTAAAAAAAAAAAAGACCAAAACTTAGAAAAAGTGATATAAAGTGTTCTTAAAGAGGTTAGAGACGACATCCTTTTCGTATTACAAACTCACAATATATTGTTATTGAAAATATAAGATCTTTAAAAAGAGTGATTGACTACTTGATTAAAATTTTGAAAGGATCTACAACAAAATTTGTCCAATAATTAGTTTAATACTTAAACAAAAAAAAACAAATATTAGCAACCTTTTTCTGAGCTGGAGAAAAAAGATTTGAATTTAATTAACTTCTGCTGAAGTTAATGTGGTTTCTGTATGTTTGTGAGCTCCCAACTAAAAACCAATAAGAATCCAATATTACGAACTTCGAGCACACGCGCGCACTCACACGTGTGCTGTGTCTTGCTCTGAGGGGCTGTCCGAAGATTCGCCCCTCCGCAGTTTCGCCCTAAAAGACAAACACAAATAAACCCTCTCTATAAAAGCCACTCCCCAATATCTCTCTTCTACTTCATCGTTTCAAGAAAGAAATAAATCTCCATAGCTGAAGTAAACCTTCATATATACATTTTTTTTTTACTTCTTTTTCTCTATTATTTTTTTTTACTGATTATTATATGTAATGATCTCTTGCAGGAGAAACAATAATGGGGCCTCACACTTGCTGCACCAAAGAGGCAGTGAAGAGAGGTCTTTGGTCGCCCGAAGAAGATGAGAAGCTGATCAAGTACATGACTACCCATGAACATACTTCTTGGAGTGTAGTTCCCAAAATTGCTGGTAATGTGTATATATATACATACATACATTTACTTATAGCAAGGAAATAAAATTCATGATATACATATATATACTTATGTTGTTGTAATAATATTTAGGGTTGCAAAGATGCGGTAAGAGTTGCAGGCTGAGGTGGATAAACTATCTGAGGCCGGACCTGAAGAGGGGAGCTTTCACCACTCATGAGGCTAAGATGGTTCTTGAGCTCCACGTGATTCTTGGCAACAAGTAAGAAAAAGCTAGCTCTAGAAATAATTAATCCCATTAATTACATGTTAATACATTATTAATTCATTGCATATAGATGATTACATGTTCTTTTAATTCGGGTTTTTCTTTTTTTTTTTTTTTCTGGGATATTAAAAGGTGGTCACAAATAGCCAAGTTTCTCCACGGAAGAACCGACAACGAAGTGAAGAACTTCTGGAATTCGAGCATTAAGAGGAAGCTACTATTCGGCGGTGATGATCATCATCACGTCTACAGAAAACGCAACCGTCGCGGGGACAATAATGTGAACCCGACGGCGACGGGTAATAATAATGATAATAATGATCTCGTTTTTGACGGTAATAACATCGGCGTCCCGGTAATGATGAACCCTAATAAGTACATCACAAGCCCACCTTTGGTTCCTCTTTACACCACCGCAAGTGCTCCGATGACCACAATCGCACCACCGCCGCCACCACCGCCGCCGTTTCATGGTTTCCCCTTCGAAGAAAATAATAATCAAGTCCCAAAACCCTCTTCGACCACCTTTTTTAATCATGACAACCAGATGATCACAGCCGTTGATCTCTTCACATCGTCGCCATCATCAGCTCTTGAGAGTCCTGCTTATTATTATAATAACTGCAACCCCACAGCAGGGTTTAATAATGATGAAGAAACGGTCCCTTTAGGTTCTTCTCCTTCTGGTGAAGACGACGCCGCGTTCTTCGAGGATTTGCTTATCGAAATTCAAGAAAGGGCTAGCGAAATACAATTGGGTCCCGCGGCGACGGAAGAAGTTGTTTTTCCTCAGCTGCTGCACCCGAATCACATCAAGAACATCGAGTCTCTCATGGCGTCCTTTGCTTGTTCGGGAGTGAATAACCCCTCCGCCGCCGCCACGCCGCCGCCGGAGGCTCATCAGGTGGTGTTGAATGACGGCGGTGGACGTTGTGCTGAAAACCCTTATCTTGTGAGCAACTGCTACGGCTCAATCTGGGGCCCTCAGCCGTGAATTCTGTGGGGTTTTTAGCTTCAGTTGCATGTTGAATTCTGTCATTTTGTGGGGTTTTGGGGTTTTCCTTAAATTGGTCTCTTGTGCGTGTTTTTGGTGTTTTGTGCGTTGACGTGTGGTGTTGTAATAAGTATCCAGAACCTTCTTCGCTCGTTTGAGCCGTTGCAGGTGCTTTCGAAATTAATGGAATAATTTTTTTTTTTCTTTTATTAATTTATAGTCCTAAATTTTCCTTGATGCAACGCAAAGTTTTTAATATTTGCCTCATCTATTCTATTATATTAATGTTGAGGGTTGGACTAAAAACTGTCCAATTTGATCTATCAAAATATATTCCAATTTGACCCATTTTTATAATTTATTTGCTATATATTTAGACCTCAATCTATTATTTATTACAATCACATCCTCACAAATAATGCTTTTAAAAATATTATTTCATCTGTTAAATATTATAAATTAAAAATAACTTAAAATATAAATTACTATTAAATATTTATATTTAGGCACACACATCGAGTGTGCAATAAATACTAGTATTAATTAATCCTCTACCATTACAAGAAAATCAGTTGAGAAGACGAGTTCATCCTTCGTAAATGAGCTTGGAAGATCACACAATACTTGTTACATAACAACGAAGAGATAATTGAATTTTGAAATTAAACAAATATAGCGGTTGATTAAAAAATTGAAGACGGGCGCTCTTTGAGGGCGGAGAGTAAAGAACAATGTAGATTTGAACTTAAACGGAAAAAAGCGAAGAATACGGTAGATTTGAGTTTAATAGCTCTATCATTATTGAGTTTTAGTTAATTTGCAACACGTTCCTTTATAGCTTTTTCTTTTTCAAATTTGAAATTATTTTCCTTTCGGTATAAAGAACCGTTTATTTCTCTCTCGACGAACTTTCTTCCACCTGATGATTGAATGTTATCTTAGGATTCTAATCATATGGACTCTCTAATCCCTGGTAAATTTGTTTTTTTTTTTTTTTTTTTTATCTATGAAACTATCGTTTTGAAAAGAAAAAAAAAAGTATTTAAAGTATACATATTTATATTTCCGTAAGAGACAAACCGAGCAAAGAAACCATGATTCCTTTTGCGCCTAACGTTGCTCGGTTGGTAGGGTAGGCTTTGTGGAAGTAAGAGCATCGGCTCACTCGATGATGAAGAATCCTCAGCTGTCACAAGTCAAACAATGTGAATATCAGAAATAATATATTCCCTCAAGAGCAGAAAATTCTATAATATTAAGGACAAATTCAGAGCTTTGTAGACACTCTCGAATGGAGAGAAGCAATTCATGGGGGAAGATAACATTCAGTGCATAATAAAGAATAACCTCAACTTTCATCATCATACAACCCGTAACATCCAACCGGTGTTTGGCCTGTGAATTCGTATATGCCATGTATGTAAGGGTGCTTTTATTAATTCACTAAAAAAAAAAGCATTCATTCACCAATATTTGAGCATCCAAATGTGGTATTTCAGCTGTCAACAATGAGCTTACATATGTCTGAAGATTTAAACAGAAGCAACAGTGCCTTTGTGAAAAACTTACCCTGATTTCACGTGTGATCAGTGGCTTGTGTTCCAAAAAGAGTAACCACATTTGTTATTCGCAGCAACGTTGATACGAAAAACATGCACGAGAGGTTTTTCACCATCTCTTAAAAGTTCAGGTTTTAACAATTTGCCCACACAATGTATTTTCAGGCAACAGTAGTACGAAAAATCTAATGCACAATAGACATACCACAATCAGGCGAAGCAGGAATCGGATACAATTGACCCAAAAATGGATTTGAAGTCAACATATCAGCTCAAGTAATCCATCATAGTTCCAATTTCATCTAAATTCACCACCAAAAAATATATATATTACAGAAAAGTTTCAAACTATTACCGTTGGGCAAAGAGAACGGGAGAGAAGGAAGGCCTGCGGGGTAAAATACGGACAGATTTATCAGGGAAACGTCATCGTTTGGATGGAATTGCAAATGCAGCGGAGCTGTTTGGGCGATCACAGGCTCTTGCGGCGGAGCAATCAGTTTGGAGCTCTGGGCGACGATTTGCTTATTCGTAATCGGATTTCGGTTAGGTAATCGGCTCACGAACGAAATTCCAGTGGGAATTAGGGTTTTCGAGGTCACCGTTCTCTTTTTTCTTTTCTTTCTTCGAGTTTTTTGGATCAAGAAGGAACTCGCTGTCGCAGTTGTAGAACCAGAGTTGAAGGATGAAACTAAACTCCGCAAATAAAATAAAAACTTAAAATAAAATCAGATAAAACGGGGGATATTTTGATAAAAGGGATCGAAACATAATTTATTTAAGCATGAGGGATTATATGAAAAAAGTCAAAAATATCCTCGAGTAAAAAGTCATTAATATTAGTTTAGTCATTTAAATGAATTCATCGTTTCAGTTAAGTATTATTCGAATTCGAATAAGCTTTATTGGGGTTCGAATAAAATATATTCGAATTCGAATAAGATATATTCCATTTCGAATAACCTTTATTTGAATTCGAATAATCGGGTTATTTGAACCCGAATAAGGCTTATTCGAATCCGAATAACGCTTAACTGAACGGTGAAATCTTTAAAAACTAATATTTGAATTCGCTCTTCGTATTTTGCTCTCACTTATCTCTAAACTCTTATCAAGAAAATGACTAATTAAAGTTACACTTATTTGAATTTTAATGTCTTATTTGAATTCATATAAGCTTATTTATATTCGAATATTACAAATTTCAAGAATTAATCAGTCATGGTAAAAATAATCAATTTTAACTCAAGATAAAGATTAAACTCGATTAAAGAGGAACATTATACGAAGAAGCTTATGAAAGTTTTGTGTATCACATTATAATTAATAAACATTATTCAATAAGTTCATTGAAGTTTGTATATCACATTGACTCAACTCATTTTAGTTGTCATCATATAGAGCACATATTTAGATATCATATTATAGTAATTCACTGAAATACAAGTTGTAACATTATAGCAACTCACACACAACTCATTGAATTTTCATTACATTTACCCAACTCATTAGACATCTTCATTAAACATTGTCATAACTAATTATAGTATTTCATTGATTATTATTTGATATTAATGACTTGATATTATTATCATAAAATTACAAGTTTTAATTATACTCTTATTTGAATTCGAATCATGGTCTTTTGGATTCTAATAACGCTTATCCGAGTTCAAATAGACTTATTCAAATTCTAATAGGGTTTATTTGAAGTCGAATATGGTTATTTGAACTCGAATAGGACTTATTCGAACTCGAATATGACTTATTCAAACTCGAATAAAGCTTACTCGAATAAGGCTTATTCGAATCCGAATAAGCCTTATTTGAACTCGAATAAGACTTACTCGAATCCGAATAAAGCTTATTCGAACTCGAATAAATTCGAATAAGTCTGTCAATCTTATTCGATTTCGAGTGTATCTTTAATATTTTCAATTATTTCGCATAAATCTACCTTTAATCATAACGAAAATTCAAGACCCATTCGAATTTGTATTAAGTTTTCAGAAGATCATGTAAGATTATGTGCTAATTTGAAGATGATTTCAAGAGAAGTGACGAAGAAAAAAGCGACGAAATTTGCATTCTAAAACCTAAAAAACAAAAATATAATTTTAAACTATTAAAATATTGTTAATTAAATTGATATATTGATTATTTACTTATTTAACTAACCGAGTCCCCCTTATTGAATTGAAAAAGTTAAGCTCCCTCTTTTTTAATTTCTTTATTTTTCACTCCCTTTCTTTAAATTATCCCAAACGGGGGATATTTTGATAAAAGGGATCGAAACATAATTTATTTAAGCATGAGGGATTATATGAAAAAAGTCAAAAATATCCTCGAGTAAAAAGTCATTAATATTAGTTTAGTCATTTAAATGAATTCATCGTTTCAGTTAAGTATTATTCGAATTCGAATAAGCTTTATTGGGGTTCGAATAAAATATATTCGAATTCGAATAAGATATATTCGATTTCGAATAACCTTATTTGAATTCGAATAATCGGGTTATTTGAACCCGAATAAGGCTTATTCGAATCCGAATAACGCTTAACTGAACGGTGAAATCTTTAAAAACTAATATTTGAATTCGCTCTTCGTATTTTGCTCTCACTTCTCTCTAAACTCTTATCAAGAAAATGACTAATTAAAGTTACACTTATTTGAATTTTAAAGTCTTATTTGAATTCATATAAGCTTATTTATATTCGAATATTACAAATTTCAAGAATTAATCAGTCATGGTAAAAATAATCAATTTTAACTCAAGATAAAGATTAAACTCGATTAAAGAGGAACATTATACGAAGAAGCTTATGAAAGTTTTGTGTATCACATTATAATTAATAAACATTATTCAATAAGTTCATTGAAGTTTGTATATCACATTGACTCAACTCATTTTAGTTGTCATCATATAGAGCACATATTTGGATATCATATTATAGTAATTCACTGAAATACAAGTTGTAACATTATAGCAACTCACACACAACTCATTGAATTTTCATTACATTTACCCAACTCATTAGACATCTTCATTAAACATTGTCATAACTAATTATAGTATTTCATTGATTATTATTTGATATTAATGACTTGATATTATTATCATAAAATTACAAGTTTTAATTATACTCTTATTTGAATTCGAATCATGGTCTTTTGGATTCTAATAACGCTTATCCGAGTTCAAATAGACTTATTCAAGTTCTAATAGGGTTTATTTGAAGTCGAATATGGTTATTTGAACTCGAATAGGACTTATTCGAACTCGAATATGACTTATTCAAACTCGAATAAAGCTTACTCGAATAAGGCTTATTCGAATCCGAATAAGCCTTATTTGAACTCGAATAAGACTTACTCGAATCCGAATAAAGCTTATTCGAACTCGAATAAATTCGAATAAGTCTGTCAATCTTATTCGATTTCGAGTGTATCTTTAATATTTTCAATTATTTCGCATAAATCTACCTTTAATCATAACGAAAATTCAAGACCCATTCGAATTTGTATTAAGTTTTCAGAAGATCATGTAAGATTATGTGCTAATTTGAAGATGATTTCAAGAGAAGTGACGAAGAAAAAAGCGACGAAATTTGCATTCTAAAACCTAAAAAACAAAAATATAATTTTAAACTATTAAAATATTGTTAATTAAATTGATATATTGATTATTTACTTATTTAACTAACCGAGTCCCCCTTATTGAATTGAAAAAGTTAAGCTCCCTCTTTTTTAATTTCTTTATTTTTCACTCCCTTTCTTTAAATTATCCCAAACGGGGGATATTTTCATAAAAGGGATCGAAACATAATTTATTTAAGCATGAGGGATTATATGAAAAAAGTCAAAAATATCCTCGAGTAAAAAGTCATTAATATTAGTTTAGTCATTTAAATGAATTCATCGTTTCAGTTAAGTATTATTCGAATTCGAATAAGCTTTATTGGGGTTCGAATAAAATATATTCGAATTCGAATATGATATATTCGATTTCGAATAACCTTATTTGAATTCGAATAATCGGGTTATTTGAACCCGAATAAGGCTTATTCGAATCCGAATAACGCTTAACTGAACGGTGAAATCTTTAAAAACTAATATTTGAATTCGCTCTTCGTATTTTGCTCTCACTTCTCTCTAAACTCTTATCAAGAAAATGACTAATTAAAGTTACACTTATTTGAATTTTAAAGTCTTATTTGAATTCATATAAGCTTATTTATATTCGAATATTACAAATTTCAAGAATTAATCAGTCATGGTAAAAATAATCAATTTTAACTCAAGATAAAGATTAAACTCGATTAAAGAGGAACATTATACGAAGAAGCTTATGAAAGTTTTTTGTATCACATTATAATTAATAAACACTATTCAATAAGTTCATTGAAGTTTGTATATCACATTGACTCAACTCATTTTAGTTGTCATCATATAGAGCACATATTTGGATATCATATTATAGTAATTCACTGAAATACAAGTTGTAACATTATAGCAACTCACACACAACTCATTGAATTTTCATTACATTTACCCAACTCATTAGACATCTTCATTAAACATTGTCATAACTAATTATAGTATTTCATTGATTATTATTTGATATTAATGACTTGATATTATTATCATAAAATTACAAGTTTTAATTATACTCTTATTTGAATTCGAATCATGGTCTTTTGGATTCTAATAACGCTTATCCGAGTTCAAATAGACTTATTCAAATTCTAATAGGGTTTATTTGAAGTCGAATATGGTTATTTGAACTCGAATAGGACTTATTCGAACTCGAATATGACTTATTCAAACTCGAATAAAGCTTACTCGAATAAGGCTTATTCGAATCCGAATAAGCCTTATTTGAACTCGAATAAGACTTACTCGAATCCGAATAAAGCTTATTCGAACTCGAATAAATTCGAATAAGTCTGTCAATCTTATTCGATTTCGAGTGTATCTTTAATATTTTCAATTATTTCGCATAAATCTACCTTTAATCATAACGAAAATTCAAGACCCATTCGAATTTGTATTAAGTTTTAAGAAGATCATGTAAGATTATGTGCTAATGTGAAGATGATTTCAAGAGAAGTGACGAAGAAAAAAGCGACGAAATTTGCATTCTAAAACCTAAAAAACAAAAATATAATTTTAAACTATTAAAATATTGTTAATTAAATTGATATATTGATTATTTACTTATTTAACTAACCGAGTCCCCCTTATTGAATTGAAAAAGTTAAGCTCCCTCTTTTTTAATTTCTTTATTTTTCACTCCCTTTTTTTAAATTATCCCGGAGTTGGACCTCCAAGGGTACGATAGAAAATGTTGGTGACAACGGCGATCTTTGACCCAGTGTGCCATGGGTTTCTATTCTATTTTACTTTAGCTGTCGATATGGGCTGGGCCCATCTCAATTGGGCTGTCATACCAGCCCAATCTGAGGAACAGATATATTTATTTTACGATCTTACAATACCTTGAAGGAATAATTACCTTTCAACATCCTACATTATATAATTCCGTTATTTTAGACCCTAACTAAATAACAAGTCCAGGGATACGAATGAAATAGTAATTTTAATAATATGTGTAAATGACTAAAATAATTTACATTATGCGCGCATTAGCAATTTTTTTAGGAGCAACTAAAATATCTTTCGTGTATTAGCAAAAAGAGCTTTATAATTGCTCAAAGATTGTATTATTAATGTGAAACTTGTACACAATGCCTTCTCTCCTGTTTCGTTCTATACAATTCATTCCAGTTCGTACTGTAGTCGCACTCCAAAATCCAATTCCTCAAGTCAATACGTCCTCCAATATATACGCTTGAATTGAACTCACTTCACCATTCTTTTCTCTCACGTTAATCCTCCATGAATTGATCAATTCAGAACTGCAAAGCAGAAGCCCGCAAAAATGGCGGAGAATTCGACTCATCCTTCACCCTCGCCAAAACCCTTACAATCCTCAATTCAGCCAATTGAACCTTCAAATGCCCAGCAATTACGATCCCCGTCACCGTCGATCGACCAACAACAACAGAGTCAGCAACAATCGGCACAACAACAGCAGCAGATGATACAACAACAGTCCCCGCAGCATCAACAATTGCAGCAGCTTCAGCAGCAATTACAGCAGCAAAATAATAGCAGTGACGTCGGGTTTGCGAATAATAGCGTCGGTAATTATAATAATCTGATTGGGGGTTTGCCGAGGAACCCTTCAATGTCTACGCTTAGTCAGATGCAGAATATCAATTTGAATCAAGCAGGTTTATTGAGACAGCAGCAGCAGCAGAAGCAAAGTTCAGGGGTTTCTGGGCAGCTTGGTTCTATGAATAATCCAATGCAACACAATAACAATGACGTTATTGCTGCTGTGAAAAATAGTAACATCGGTAATGGTAATAGCCAACAGAACAGTCTGTTAGGGCAACAGCATCAGAATCAATTGGTCGCGCAGCAGCAAAATCAATTAGGGCAACCGCAGTCAAATCAATTGGGGAGTCAGCAACGGACTCAGATGTCAATGCAGTCGCAAAATCAATTAGGGTTACAGCAGCACAATCAAATGGGGATCCAACAGCAAAATGCATTAGGGCAGCAGCGGAATCAAATGGGAGGACAGCAGCAACGAAATCAATTAGGGCCGCGACAGAATCAAATGGGGTTGCAGGAGCAACAAAATCAGTTGGGCCATCAGATGGGATTGCAACAACAAACTCAATCAGGGCAGCAGCAGAATCAAATGGGAATGCAACAGCAAAATCAATTAGGGCAACAGCAAAGTCAAATGGGAACGCAGCAACAAAACCAATTAGGGCAGCAACAGAACCAAATGGGGATGCAACCACAAAATCAATTAGGGCAGCATCAGAACCAAATGGGGACCCATCCACAAAATCAATTAGGGCAGCAACATGATCAAATGGGTATGCAGCAACAAAATCAATCAGGGAAGCAACAGAATCAAACAGGAGTGCAACAGGAAAATCAATCAGGACAGCAGCAGAATCAGATGGGGCAGATAGGTAGTGGGAATTTGTCGAGATCACCGTTGATGGGGCAGACAAGTCATTTGCCAATGCTGTCTGGCCAAGCCGCTGCAACTCAGTTCAACTTGCAAAATCAGTTTTTGACTTCGGTATGAACTGTGATGGTTGCCTGGTTTATTGTTTTCTAGGAAAGAAATTATGTGGATACTGCGTTTGTCTCTTTAGTTGATGGCTCTAACTATGATGCTGAATACAGTGCTTATGTGATCTGTGGCAGAGGAGGTAGTTTTACACTTGTGTTACGTGTCTTGGAGATGGGCCACGTGTATATGTTTTTGTACTTAGAGATGATTTCATTTTCTTGTTGACGTGATCAATTTGGAATTTTATGGAGTTTGAAATTAAGTATGAACTAAAGGAGTGGTTTTATATCTGTTTGTGACTTATATATTATTTGATTTTTTTGTCATAGCCACGCCAAAAGGCAGCGTTCATGCAAGGGTCTCAGTTCCATCCAGGCAATTCCCCCGGGCAGTCCTTGCAAGGAATTCCGGGAATGGGAATGATGGGGTCTCTCAATTTGAGTTCACAGCTCAGAGCAAATGGGGCACTTCCTTTCACTCAACAGAGGATGACCGCTGCACAGCTTAGGCAGCAACTCGCACAACAAAATGCTCTCACTGCTAGTCAGGTATTACAGCATCATGTCCTGATTTCGAATATAGAAATACCCTTACAAATAGCTTTAGGCATGGTTATAGCTTTAGGCATGGTTTTCTGCTCTCTTATTAGGTGAGGTTATTTACAGATTTGCAAATATAAGCTTACACGTTATCATTTTAGTTATTTTGATTAACCATACCTTATTTGCTATTTCAGATTGATCGGTATCAAAGGTGTTTTCATATTGGAGTTAATTTGCAATCTTTACACTCCCTAGCTCTTTCATTATCAGCTGCATTTAATGTTTAAGGTTTAAATGGAAAACAGGGCCAGAATATCTCGAGAACATCTTTTATGAACTCTCAAATCTCTGGGATGGTTCAAAATGGACAACAAGGGATGATGCAAAATGCACAACAGTGGTTAAAGCAAATGCCCTCTGTATCGTCCCCTAATTCATCTATCCGTCTTCAACCACGACAACAGCTACTTTTACAGCAACAGCTGGCTTCTTCTCAACTGCACCAAAACTCCATGGGGCTAAACTCGCAACAGTTGTCTCATATCGTACAGCAACAAACACAGATGGGTCTTCCACAGATGCAACAACAGAGACAGCAATCACAACAGCAGCAGCAACAACAACATGCTTTGCAGCAACAGCAACATCAACAACAGCAGTTCCTTCAGCAGAATTTTCATCATCAGCAGTCTCCGAGAATGGTGGCTCATGGAGGGCAGAGATCTGTGAGTTTGTCGGGGTCACAGCCTGATGCGACTGCATCTGGAACAACCACCACTGGTGGTAGTTCGAGTCTAGGAATAGAGGCCAACAATCATTTTCTCGGGAAGAGAAAGATACAAGATTTAGTTTCTCAGGTGAGTCCTCACGATGTTGTGTTCAGTCATTACTACTACAAGAAAATTGTGGAAATTATAATTGTAACGTCAAGCGGTGTTTTGTTGTTGAGATAGTTAATGGGCTTCATGTTTATCCACATGGTATTTGACGGTTATACCTCATGCTGATATTCCTTCTCGTTTTTTCTCATGCAGTTGAATCCAAATGGAAGGCTGGATCCTGAAGTTGAAGACATAATGTTGGAACTTGCTGATAACTTTATTGATTCGGTGCGTTTACTATATTTGTCATTGTCTTTTTCTAAATTTACTCTGTTGTTTGTTGTTTTACGCTTTCCTTGAATATATTGCTTTCACGATCTTGGTGATGTCCTTTATTTTTCATTCTGCTTTGAATTTTCGGCATCGCTTTTAAATACTGTATACCGGCCAGCTGGAAAGGCTTGCATCATGCTCTATGCACCTTTTTGGTCTAGATTTTTATTCTTCAAAAGTATGATTCAAATTTAGTTGGGGGGATTTCAGGGAAGAAGTTCGTCTGTGTACCTATGGTTATTAATACAATATATGGTATCTAGTCAATCGAACCATTACTGTTTTAGAATACAAGGAGTTCCTGATATGTAGCTAGTAAACTCCATCTGTTTAGGTGTGAAAAATATCTGATTGCTTGGAACTTCATGTTCATTTCGCGATCCTTTCAACAACAGATTCTTGAATATATTGTGTAGGTTACTTCCTTTTCATGCTCTCTGGCTAAGCATCGTAAATCATCAACTCTGGAAGCAAAAGACGTGTTGCTACATTTAGGTTCGTGCTACATGATTTGCATTCTGTAGAGATTCTCATTGCAAGAATTGAAATTTCAACTTCTATCTGTCTTTTTTAGTATATATTTCCAGCTCTGGAATCTCTTACGGGATAACCCCAAAGAGAGGCTTGGTCTTCGTTTATGGAACTGATCAGAAAACCCGAAAGTATTCGATAGCTATATAACTCACGAAATATGGAATCTAATTTCAAAAGAAAATCAACATTGAGAAACGTGCCATAGTAAATAACAAACACCTGCACTGTCACTCCGAACAATGAGGCTACTAGCTTTCTTTTATGCATTTCTTAGTCAATAATCATTGGTTTTTGAATCATTGCAGAGAAGAACTGGAATCTGATTATTCCTGGGTATTCAAGCGAAGGAAAGAAACAAAACCCGGTTCGTGTAAGCTTTTCTTTTTTTATTCTATTCCCTCCCTTTTCTTTCGTCGTCTACATTGGTGGTGTATATGCCCCTGCTTCACTTACTAAAGGCATAGTATTAAATCTTTGCTCACCTATTTGGTTCTATCAAGTCCAATAGCTACCTCCAAGAACAGTGATTTGAAAGCTTATCTTGATTCAAATTTCTTGCAGGCACCAAGTGATATCCACAAAAAACGCCTGGACGCGGTAAAGATCTGTTAAACATGCTTAAACCCGGGTATAAAATCTCTTTGTCTTGTGAAATTAATGTAATAATCCCGAGATTTTCTCTCAGGTACGTAGTCTAATGGGGTCTGCTCAGCCCGAGACAAGCAGCTCTGCAAATCAGGCGGTGATGAGAGGATCTGAAAATTCCGTTGGTCCTAACCACCAGATGATAAGGCCTTCTCCAAGTTCAGACCAAATGTCTTCACAATCTTCTATGCCCCCCCACATTATGCAGCATGCCAATAGATTCTGACATGATAGGTAATTTACTATTTGGTCCTTGGTTTTTGTTTTCGTACCCATTACGGTACATGAGAATTCGGTTCTCTCTCATCTTCTCTTTTTCGTTTGATGGCGAATAGCTGTGCCTTTTCTCAGCTTCATGGAGTGTATTGAGTCATCGGAGACATTCTTGTGAAGTTGCTGTTGCTTAGTTATTTTCTTCATTTTGTTTAAGACTTATTTATTTCAGGAATAATTGTTCTTTTTTTTTACGCTTTTTTATATTATAGCTTGTATATTCCAAATTTGACATTCTTGTGATATTCGGTTTGATGAAAAATCGCGGAATGCTGAGTTATCGAACAAACAGTTTCCTTATAGTGATGGTTTTGAAGGCCAGAACGAACGGGCGGGTCGGACTGTTAAACCCAGAATCGGATAAAAATTCGATTTGGATCCGGATTGGTGTATGATAACTAAACGGCTTACTTACTTAACTTGTATTAAAAAGGAGATATAAAAAAGTGAAATCATTAATTATGAGGAGAGATAGTAAATGAGGTGGATTTATTAATGTGAATTGTCATATATTTAAGGGAAAAAAGTAATGAACTTATTATTGGACGAGGCACTTATTTATGGATTCATTCAAGTCTTTTTGTACTCCATACTAACAAAAATAGTGGTAGCAAGACTCAATTATTCTTTAATAGAGAACAATAATGAAATATGTGTATTACTATTGTTAATAATATATGTGTACATCAATCTTAACATAGATATATAACATATTAATAAAGAGTTCAATGCCACATGCGGCAGAGTATTAATCAATACAGTAGGATTATACTGATAATAATTTTCACAATTGCGGCTGTAAAATAATGAAGTATTACATGATTGAAACACTAAAATGCCCACGAATTGTTAGTATAGTAGTGAAATAAAAGTCTTCGCTATAACAATATTAAAAAAAAAAAAAGAATATATCGAAATACTAGAGCATATCCAAGTTTGTTGTCGTTAGACATGTTAACATTCCATAACTTTCATTTATGTGAATATTTAATATGCATTTGATTTTGGAATTTAGATAAATATTATCACTTTTTATAACCTTATAAATAATATTAAAGATCTTGATAAGAAAAAGTTATAATAATTCCTAAGCTTTGCCATGATGTTAACCATTGGTCTATCCAAGGTAAAGGCTCCACATTTGAACACCAAAACACTTACCTAGAGGATTTATAGCATGTGAATTCTATAATAAAAAACGTTAGAAAAGAATGTACCACATTTGGAATTGGGAGTTGAGACTTCACTCTTTGTAAATTCATGCAAATAAATAAAAAATATATAAGGAAATAATATACTTATCACATGAGTGATCAAATACAATAAAAACTCTCTAAATTTATACTGACGGGCCAACGGAAATTTATTGATTAAAAAAAACTATTAATAAATAAATAAATAAATAATTATTACTCTATATATTAATCATTATTTTTATTTGTAATGAAATACTCAATTTACAAACACCTTTCAAACTTTCACTTAGTTAATGTCAGCATATATATCAAATGAATGACCCAATTCGAAAGAATCATTCAATCACCCACTTAATTATTTTACCATGTACGTATATCAATTGAAATCCCAATTTGAAAGAAGCATCCAACTCCCATCTTATTAGATACGTGATTCAAGGTGAAATTAATTTAAACAAAAAAGAAAAGACAGTTGTGTCATTTTTTCAAGAACCTTTGCATAAATCATTCATGTGATAGTACGAAGTATATCTATTATAATTTATAAGTGGTCTACAGAAATTTTTTAGCGAATCATTAATTTGGCACCATGTCCCCACGTCGATACTGGCTAAATATATTATCTTATAGTATTTATTAAAACAATCAAATATTAATTTATCGAGTTTTTACTCTATCTAAACGGGACAACCTCAGTTAATAGTCTTTTCCATTAAAAAAATTGAGGTCTCTTAATCATTATCCCAACATCCTATATAACGCACACGTAAATACACTCTTTCGTACATTCGGGAAAAAAAATCTTTCAAGAACTTCATCAATCTTCCTTCTGGTAATTTATCCTTGAAGTTCTTATTTTAATAAATAATTCTAATATCTTTGTTAAACAGCACTAATGAACCCTACAATTAATTATTTTTTTTAGGATACACCATGTTTGGATTCACCAATGTCGGGAGCATAGGTCACGCAAGTACGTCAATGGCTGATCCATTCCGCACAACGATTCGTGAAATTCATGTCTTATTAGTCGATCAAGAGCCTGACAGATTCGCCGTCAAGCTAATGCTTGAATCGTGTAGCTACAAAGGTAAAAGATTCCTCACAAACATATTTCTTCTGTCTCGAGTACGTGTGTTGAATGTGTTTTGTATAGGTTTTTTTGTTAAAACTTTTTGATTCACCTCTAAGTGTGTCTTGATTTTCTTTAGATTTTTTTCTTTCTAGTTCGTCGTAGTAGATACGGAATTTAAACTGCAAAACACTTGATCGATTTTCATCCTTTTCGAGATCTTGTTATTTTTTAGATCCGCCTTTCACCTCCAACTCCTTTTACTCAATTCACTTTCCTCATTTGCTAAAAAAAAAAGTTTGATTTGCTTGATTTCGTATACAAGCTATGTTATTTGATGTATATGGTTGACCCTTAGAATGAAACATACATGACTAAGAGTACACACATTTGCTATACTGAATTAGCTCGAGTGTTTTGCTTGTTTGTGCCCCGTGAGAATTATAAAGAATATTTTTTTATAATCATTTAATACGTTAGTTGGATGTATTAACTCATAATTACTGTATATTTCTCTCATTTATCATCCATGTGATTGTATTTATTATTATTATTTTTTCTTAACCCTGAAATAATTTCGAACTAATAAAGTACATAATAGGTTCCCTTTGTACCTAACATTTGCTAAACCGCAGTGACCCTCGTGGACTTAGCTTCAACGGCTATGCGAATGCTATCGAGTGGTAAGATCATCTTTGATGCCGTCGTTGCAAACATCATAGCCGCTGATCTTCTTGGCTACAAACTTCTGGAGCTATCAGTCAATAACAACATTCCAATTGCCCGTAAGTTACTCACATATATAGATAGACACACACTTTCTCAATTAATTCTATAAACATTCGGTTGCTCGTATTATTTTACGTGGCATTTTCATACAGTATTGTCCGTTGATGACAACCTATTCACGACCACTCGTGCCCTGGAAACCGGTGCTTTTCTTTACATCCAAAAACCAGTGTCAGTGGATGTATTTAAGCCCCTTTGGCAAAATGTTGTGTGGGAGAAGGCACGAAGCACTTCCATAGACAATCAAAGAGAGTCACTCTCTTTGTGGTCGATGTTATATGGCAATAATAATGTTGGGCTCGAAGCAGCTGCTCTTGGTAGCGGCGGTAATGACATCAACAGCGGGCCCACGATGGGTGGAGGAGTAGCTTCTCAAGTGAGCACCGATGAAGAGGATTATTTTATGGGAAACATAAATACTGTGGGAAGTTATAGGGGAAAAAGAAAGGTTACTACATGGACAGAGGAGAAGCATGCGAAATTTGTTAAGGCTGTTAGAGCCCTCGGCGAAGGGAGTAAGTTTTTCTTCTATAACTCTTTGTTAATAAGAATGATATGATGAATGTTACCAATTTATTTAGTGTGAAATGTTTTAATCTTCACGCTTTATATGACATAATACATGACATTTTGAGTTGTGCATGTCTCTTCAATTTATTTTACAGAATGCTTTCCCAAGGACATTTTGAGGCTAATGAATGAACCTGGCCTAACTAGGCTGCAAGTGGCCAGCCATCTTCAGGTAATAAATAATATTATGCGCGCACACAAACGCGAAGACAAATCTTTATAATGTTTTTATTCGAGAAAACCCTAATTTTTTTCGATGTTCCTTTTTTTTTTTTTACAGAAATGCCGTCAAAACGGGAAATTGCCAGAAGAGCAAAAGAAACAATCGGGGCCATCCAAATCTGCTGGCATGTCCCCAACACAACGGGGACCGACGATGATGTTCGGGTCCATGCCCCACAATTTAAGCATGCCGTCCTCACCAAAAGCCACGGGTGAAAAGAACTTCCCGAACCAAACCGAACCCGACGAGCCCGGGCTCAAGAACATGACCGGGGGAACCATGCCCGTGAATGTGATGGCTAACGGTGGAGGTGTTGCTCACAACTATGTGCCACTGTCTCCTCATGAGGTGCTTAATGTTGCAAACCCTGAGGCTCACCGGCTCTACCCATCGAACCCCGACGAGTCTGGGCTCCATAACTTGATTGGAGATGGGCTCATGAATGTGCCAGCTAATGGAGCCGGCGTTATCCACAACTACGCACCACCACTAATCCCCCATCAGACGAAGAACATGATTCACCAGCATCCATTGAACCCTATCTTCACTCCGAATGATGATGATCTCTTCATATCTGCGGATGCTAATCAGAGCTTCATTCAAAAAATGACTAATTCGTTGCTGCATGATTCTGGAGGATTCGATGCTTACGTGGGATCTAGCTATTCTCATGATGCATTTGACCCTAATAACCAGGTGTGTGTGTGTGTTTTCTGTCGGTGTATATTTATATTTAGTCATTTAAGCATTTCTTGGGTTGTTTATTATATGTATATATATATATATATTTGTTTTTTGCAGAATGCTAGCAATGATCCAGGAAAAGAATGGGATGGCTCGAATTCAAATGCTCGTGGCTAATGGCGAACCAAGGCGAAGACATTAAATATCTATGCAGATGAAATTAGACTCACATGAGTGTGCTTGCATAGATTAAATAATTATGATGAACTCTACTTCTATTTTGATTGTTATGTGATCGTTCCGTAAGATTTTTGGATTATATTTAGCTCTTCTTTGGCTCTCCTAATGATGATGTACTTTGCAATATATTGATTTGTCTGAGTGGTTGGGTTTATTTAAATAACTTTGTAATATTTTAAGAAATGAAAAAGGACGTTGTTGGATAGTAATAATATATTTGTTTGTGGAAGATCATTAATTACATTGTCTAATAGTAAATGAGATACTTAGTAATGTGGAAATGACAATATATTTAGGAAAAACAAAAAATTAACGATGACATGAAATCATTAATGAAATTTAAAGTCAGTGCAAGTTAATTTTATGAGTAAATGAATCAGTTTTATGAGCTTTATATTGTGTTCCAAAAATATATTTGATTGTAATTTTGCCTCTCAATATGCTATTTCACAATTGTTTAACCTTCAATTCATCCCATCCAGAGAGATGCTACAATTACATATATCTTTTTAACATAACAAAAAGTTTGTGAAACTTAATGAAAGAAGATATTTGAATTGTGACTTTAAAAATAATTAACATATATTACATGAAGATTGAATTGTTGTAAATGGTTCAAGAATTGCTAACAATAAAGTGACATATAACTCGTTGTCATAACCCTCCACGTGTTTAATCTAGTGGCTGGAGGGTGGATTTCCATCCTTTTGGGCAAATATTTGAATCATGTGACTGTCATTGGTGATGGGATTTGGGGAAGATTATTCCCGCTGGAAGCCGTGGTTAATATTTAGATTCAATTCAGACTGAATTTAGTCGGAGTGCAAGAATTACGGTGATGTTATGTGGGGATACCTACCTGACCGAGAAAAAAAAACGCTGCAAAAATTAGATAAAAAATACTAAAGCACATCAAATTTTATTGCGGATGATTGCATATCTCTAATTTTAATTCACTTCAAAATATTCTCACATTTTCATTTATGTGAATATCTAAATAAAATGTTAATTTTTATAACATTTTAAATGAAATAAAATATCTTGATAATAAATTTAATTAATAGTTACTAAGCTTTGAAACCCTATGGCAAAACTGGTCAACACAGGCAAAGACCCCACATTTGGACAACAAAAGAAGGGACTATGAGGACTTACAGTTAATTATTGTTTTAAAAAATGTTAAAAAAAGTATAAAACATTTGGATTTGAGACTTCACTTTTTTATAACCTAATAAAATAAATCAAATATCTTGATAAGAAAATAAAATACTTAACATACTTTTGCCATCATGTGAATCCTAATGACCAAATTCGTAAATTGTTGAAATGCCCCACATTTTAAACTTACAGAAAAATACCCATTATGATTGTATAGTGGGTAAAAGGGTTAGCGTTGTCTATGTGGAACAACCTCAATTAATACTCTTTCATTCATTCACAGAATCGAGGTCTCGCAATCATTACTGCAAAATTCTATATAAAGCACACTTCAACCCGCTCTTTCATACATTCATTCACAAAAACAAAAGTCTATCTAGAACTTCATTCATTTACTTTCTGGTAATTTATCTTCGAAGTTCTCATTTAAAGAAATTATTCCAATATCTTTATTAAACTATGCATGTTCATTTTGATAATATTTTCAATAACTTCACTTCATCCACTACACTTAATTTTTTTTTTGTAAGGATCAACACCATGTTTGGATTCACCAATGTCGGGAGCGTAGGTCAGGGAAGCACCTCAATGGCTGAGTCATTCCGTACGATTCGTGAAATTAATGTCTTGTTAGTTGATCAAGAACCTGACAGATTCATCGTCAAGCAAATGCTTGAATTGTGTTGCTACAAAGGTAAAAGATTCCTCACATAAACTTTTCAGACTTGCTTGTTGATGTTTCTATTGAGCTAAACCATTAGATTTGTGTCACTTAATTAACATGAGTGTTTTCTTGTTGAGTCTAAAGGTAAGAATTAGGGAAGAGAGAGAAAATGACAAGAATCTTTTTTAAAACCATTTAATACGTCTGTTGGATGTATTACTTTTTGATTTAGTTTCTCTTGTCATTTACTTACATATAATTGTATTAATTATTATTTAAAGTTTTTAAATTAAGAGGCTGAAAATTAAAAATTTTATAATTAAAATCATGTATATAAACATACTTAATCATGTAATGATTTCAAATTTCTTTGTGGGCCCTCTTGAATTAATTAAAATAAATAAATATGATTATCTCTCTTCTAACATTTACTTACCGCAGTAACCCTCATTGAGCTAGCTTCAACGGCTATGGAAATGATATCGACAAGTAAGACAAGCTATGACGTCATCATTGCTAACATCATATCCGCCGACCTTCTTGGTTACAAACTTTTTGAGCTATCAGTCAAGAAGAGCATTCCAATTGCTCGTAAGTTACACACACACTTTTCTCGATTAATTCTTGAATATTCCGTTGCTTATATTATTTTACGCGAAATTTTTCATACAGTATTGTCCGTTGATGACAACATGTTCACGACCCTTCAAGCCCTACGAACCGGTGCATTTACTTACATCCAAAAACCAGTGTCAATGGATGTGCTTAAGCACATTTGGCACCATGTTGTGTGGAGGAAGTCATGGATCACCGCAAACAATGTGGGGCCCGAAGGTCAAAATAACATCAACAATGCCGCCCCAAAGGACGGAGGAATAGCTACTCAAGTGGGCACTGGTCATGAGGAGAATTCCGATGCGGCGAGGCAAAAAAATGTAGGGAGCTATCGAGGAAAAAGAACGCTTACTATGTGGACCGATGAGAAGCACGCAAAATTTGTTAAGGCTGTAGAAGAACTCGGCGATGGGAGTAAGTTTTCCTTTTTATAACTCATTTGTTACGAGTTACGTGATGTGAAATAATATTTCAATCTTTTGGCTTAATTACATTTTTTAGCTTCAATTTATTGCAGAATGCTTTCCCAAGGATATCTTGAACCGTATGAACGAACCTGACCTAACTAGGCATCAAGTGGCCAGCCATCTGCAGGTAATAAATAATATTATACGCACACACACGTGCTATTATTTATATTTCGATTCGAGAAAAAGAAAACCCTAATTTTTTTTTCGATGCTATCCCTTTTACAGAAATGCCGTCTAAACGGGAAACTGCCGAAAGAGCAAAAGAAACAAGCGGCGCCACCCAAATCTTCTGGAAAAGGCACACGACAACGAGGACCGACGGAAATGTTCGGGTCCATGCCCCAAATTCTGACCATGCCATCCTCATCAAGAGCCGCCGGTGAACAAAGCTCACCGAACCGGGCCGAACCCGTCGAGCCTGGGCTCCAAAACATGGCCGGAGGAAGCGGGCCCGTGGATGCGACGGCTCACACCGGTGCTCATAACAATGGACCGCTGGTTTCTCATCTTCCTGAGATGATGAATATGACAGCTCATGCTGCGATAGTAGGGGCTCAACCGCAGCAGCCATGGAACCCGAGCCACTTCGAACCCGGGGTTCCTGGGCTCCACAACCATCCGACTGCAAGTGGGCCTATGAATGTGGTTAATGCCAACGGTTCGGGCAGTGCTCACAACTACATACCGGTGGCGGCTCCTCATGTGGTGACGGTGAGCGTTACTACGAATCAAGAAACTCGCCCCGGGCTCCATAGTTTGATTATTGGTGGCAGCGGGCCCGTGAATATGATGGCTGACGGTGGAGTTGTTGTTGCTGGTCATAACAACTATGAACCGCCGGCTCCTCGTGAGAGTCACCGGCTCTACCCGTCGAACTTGATCGGAGACGAGCTCATGAGTGTGGTGGCTAACGGTGCCGGCGGTGCACCACCACCACTAGCGGTGCCACCTCCTCCTCCTCATCATCATCACATGTGTATTCACCCGCACGCATCATCATCCAACAACAATGTCCTCTCTCCTTCGGACGATGAGCTCTTCAAGTTCGTGGATGCTAATGAGAGCTTCCTTCACAACTTGGCTCATTCGCTTCTGCATGATGATTCCGAAGGATTCGATGCACTCGACCCTAATATCCAGGTGTCTATATATATATTCTATGGGTGTATATAATTTTATTATAGTCCCTTTGAGTATTTTTTTGGGGTTTATTAACGTGTATATTTATTTTTTTGCAGAATGCTGGCAATGATCCAGGGAACGAATGGGATGGTTTGAATTAAGATGCTTGGAGAAGAAATTAGATTATCATCATCAACTTTATTTTTAGTTCATTCCAAAAAAAAAAAAAACTTTATTTTTATTTTGAATTATGTCGTCGTTTTTCAGTATGATTCTGGGATTGCATTTTTGCTTCCTCAGGATATGATGGGATGTATTTGTTTTGCTAATGACATTTTTTCTCTGAAATATTATTAATGCATGTTTTTAATCAGTGAATTGGTTGGGTATTTGGGTCCGTTTGGATATGCTAAGCGGGCGTAGAAGAAAATCTTCGTTATTAGGTGCAATGTTTGAATACATGTCACATGCTAATAGCTGACTATAGTATAAGGTATATTCGTTATTAGCTACGATGTTGAAATATATTGAATCATTTCAGTTTCTGTATTATCTTGGACGCATTCGTAGTAAAAATATAAGGGGATAAGATATATCGATAAATAAAACAGGTATTTAAATATAATAGAGTATGATGATTTTTTGTTGAAGATGCATATTTTGGGCTTTTTTAACTAAATAAATAAAAAAAACATTTAATTTTTAAAATAGGGCTTTTTTTGAACATATTAATAAAATAGAGTTAATTGCGGGTATTACCCGCGACGTCGCGCCTAATGGCCGCGACGTCGCGGGCAATGGACGCGGCGATAATGTTGGCCCGTTTAATCGCTTAAACGGGCCCTTAAACGGGCCAATATCGTATTGGGCCCGTCGTCGCGTTTAATAGACGCGACGACGCGTCCATTGAGCGCGATGATGGGACATGTTCACGCGTTGTCTGTTAAAATTAAAATTATTGGAGAATTGATGTGGACGTAACGTTCACGAGTGTTGCAGAAGAATCGTTGCGTCCAATAGATGCGACGTCGCGTTCATTAAATGCGACGATTTTTCCTATATAAAGTACTATAATTCCATATTCGTTGATATGTAAAAAAAACAACTTGAAGTATTTAAATTCCTCCTCAAATTATGACATCCCGTAAAATTCAAGTCTCTATCTACTACGGTGGCGAAATCATTACCGAATCAAACTCCAATCGTTACAGCATCCCACCCATTTCACTTAGACGAATTCGTCGCGACACTAGTTTTGCTCAATTTCTGGGCATGCTACATGAGGTTATTCGCCTCGACAACAATTTTTCCTCCTTAACCGTTCATGTCAAGAATGAATACTATCAGCATTCTCGACTCTATCAGAGGCTCTTTCAAATTTCAAACGACGCGAAACTATCGTACTTCTTGGATGCTGTTGCGGAACTAAATTTAATTGAAGTGTTTGTCGAGGCCAGCGAGAACGTTCATCCCGACCGTAATGAAGACGCACCCGACGTGTTCACCAACATCACCTCCAGCCACTCGTTCCCTGATATCACGGCAGTTACTCAAGGAATGAGTGACTTTTCACTCCACCCTCCTCATATAGACATTCCTTCGAGCAGCCGTGATGTTCCTAATATGTCGAATGTGTCACAACCTGAGCCTGTGCCCGAAGACTTGCAAAATAGTGACGCTAGCGACTCTGAAGCTGACGACGTTGGTGGTGCACTGGAGGATTTTCCGGATCCCGCTGATGATAACGACGATGATGGAAACAATGATGGTCCCGAGAACGACATTCCATTGCCGGCGGAAGATGGTCGTGTGCCTTACCAACCCGTGCCTTTTTATTCAACATATCAAATGGCGCCTCCAGAAGCCAACGAGGTCGGCGGTGATTTTTACAGTAGGGACAATCACAGGTTCAGAGTCAGTATGACATTTAGTACCAAAGCTCACTTACAAGAAGCTGTGGGCGATTATTCTTACAGGGTGGCTAGACGTGAGTTTCACGTCTCAGAAAGTAACAAAACCGTGTGGGGGGTGAAATGCAACCATAGCCATGAGTGTCACTGGAGGTTACGAGCATGCTTCAAACCGAAGAAATGTTATTGGAAGGTTACGATGTATGGGGGGCCACACACATGCTACATGAACGAGTTGTCGAGAACACACCGTAACATTTCGCGAAACACAATTGCGAGAATGTTGATTGGAATAGTGAAGACAGACCCTCAATTTCTACCAAAGAATGTAAAGCAGGTGGTGAAGGACAATACCGGGTACGACATCTCATACATTCAAGCGTGGCATGGCCTCAAAAGGGCGAAAGAAAATGTCTACGGCACCTGGGAAACTTCAGTCCAACAACTTCCTATCTTCATGAAAGCTTTGAAACGTTACAACCCCGACACGGTCGTCAAGTGGTTGAATCTTCCAACTGAAGCCCCCGGTGTGAAGAAATTGGGGTATGTTTTCTGGGCTTTCAAACCTTGTATTGATGGGTTTAGGCATTGTCGTAGAGTTGTTTGCGTTGACGGTACACATTATACTCCAAATACGAGCATAAAATGTTAATTGCATCTGGGCTCGATGCAAATCAAAATATTCTCCCCCTTGCTTTTGCCATTGTTTCAACGGAAAGCAGACATTCTTGGCGTTGGTTCCTGAACTTACTTAACATCCACGTGTTGGATCAACAAGGTGTATGCCTCATTTCTGATCGTCATCGAGGTACTTGTATTTTCCTACATACATTCATGTATTTATTTGACACCCTTTTAATCGATTGATCGTAATTTGTTATAGGAAATATTGGCCGCGGTAAGCGAATTAGCAGCGTTTAGGCCGCCGAATGGTGTACACCGATTTTGTCTACGCCATGTCGTATCAAACTTCAACACTGAATTCAAGAACAATGACCTAAAACAGTTATGCCATAGAGCTGGAACAGCCCACACGTTGGAGAAGTTCAATCGCATTATGGAACACATTAAAGTTCTCAACGAACCGGCCTGAAAGTGGTTAGATAAGATTGACAAAGAGCAGTGAACGTTTGCTTACGATGGTGGATTCCGATGCGAGGTGATGACCACTAATATCTCCGAGGCCCTTAACGGAGTTTTCAAAGGGGCGAGGTGTTTGCCTCCGAAAGCAATAGTGGACTTTAGCTTTCATCGATGCGTTGAATACTTTCGCTATCGATCTACGGAGCGCTCTGCAGCGATGGCTAACACCGAAAGCGATTGGTCTCCGTATGCGTGGAATAAGTTCAACGACTGGACAAGTCGTTCTTGGAGTCACGTCGCCTTTAATTTTGACCCACGTTTGCAAACAGCTGAAGTTTATACTTCGGCCGTGAATCAGAGGAAGCACGTGGTAAACATCTTAGGGAAGACGTGCACGTGCGGAAAATGGGACACGTATTTCATCCCATGTTCTCATGCCCAAGCAGCCTGCCGTATGTGGGGAGTTCATAGCATGCATCATATTGCTCCTTTCTATAACAAACAAGCGTACCGTAAAACATACGAGGGGTTTTTTCATCCTCTACATGACGAATGTTATTGGGAGCCTGCTCAATTCTCTCTTATACATAGCGACGCTTTGCGTACCCGAAGAGGTCCGGGGAGAATCCGTACAACTCGTATACAGAACGAAATGGATCGCGGTGGTTCAAGGCGGAGACAAGGTCGAAGAGGCGGATGCAGTGGTCAACGTTGATTTTTTTTTAATTTTTAAGTACTTTTAGTATTCATATGTTGTACTAATATCTTGTAGTAAATTATTACAAGTTTTCAGTTACGTCCGAATTTACCTCATATTAGTTGCAAACACGCATGACAAATATTATTGAAGTTACAGCCAATTACTTTGGAAAATATTTTCTCCAACCCTTCGGGGGGGTCAACGAAGTCATCGTCACTATTATCTTCTCCAACTATGGAACTCGACATTGCATGATGTTTGCATTTGTTGTGCGTCTTTCTATACTTACCTTTTTGTTTTCCTTTCGGAGGTGGGTTGACGAAGTCATCATCGCCTTTGTTTTTGCCAGCGTTGCCGATCTTATCGACATATTGTATCGGTTTCCTTTCGGTGGCGGGTCGACGAAGTCGTCGTCCCCCGTATCGTCTGTGACTCTCGAACTCGAGCTGACATGTTTCACCGACTGTCTTTTGGATGATTCTTCTGTCTGAGTATGAACTATTGGACATTCGTTGTTAGGAATTGCAAGCACGTCAATGTCTGGAACAATGTCTGGGTTGATATATCTAGCGAAAATTATATACAGATAATATTCATGTGGCTCGCGCTCATAGAAGTAAATTGTTGAAAGAGGATCCTCCTGCAAGAATATGACAAATTGCATAATTAAAAATTTTTATTGCATCTGAATAAATCGTTGTGTAGAGTAACCACCTGAAACCACTTAAGCCATTGCTCGGTATCTGCATGAATCCATCCTCTGTCATATTCTCCCCAATCTCCCATTTCGGCGCGTAGTTTTGTCCATAAAAGGTAGCGACGCTTCAAATGACCAAGTTTCTCCGTTAGAAACGGTACGGTGAAATGAATTCCGTAACGTTGATTGTATAGTTGAGCAAGGAATTGAAGACATTCGGATAAATTCTCTTTCGTGATATCACCCATAGATGCTTTTGCCGAAAATGTTCCAACGAACCATCTTTCAATATCGTACGTCCACAGTTCGTCGTAAAAGTAATCACCAAGGACCTTTAAATTCCCGAATATCGGATGATCCTCATTCATCTTTTTTCCATTGAAGCGATTAAGACGCGGGTCTCTACCAAATGGGTGCATCGTACCTCAAATATTGTATGTTATTTTCTTAATTTGTGGGATTTTATAGATGTTCTTGATCGTATTTCTTGAATGTCACTATTTTTCTGTACAGTTAGATTAAAGGTATATTACAGATAGCGTTGATTAAAGCTGCACGCGCATGATAAAAGTTCCAGAAGTTGCAGGTAGCGTTGATTAAAGCTGCACGCGCATGATAAAAGTTACTGAATTTGCGGGTAGCGTTGAGTAAAGCTGCACGCGCATGATAAAAGTTGCAGGCAGCGTTGATTAAAGCTGCACGATTTTTTACTTATTGATTAATAAGTACATTTACATAATTTAATACATATATATTAAATTTATTAATCAAAATATAACCCATATTTATTTTGTAAAAATATAAGAACTTTGATTTATTTTAATTTTTAAGTACTATTAAATTTAACCTTTTAGTACATTTACATAATTTAATTTAATACATATATATTAAATTTATTAATCAAAATATATTATATTTATTTTTTAAAAATATATTAACTTTGATTTTTTTTTAATTTTTAAGTACTATTAAATTTAACCTTTTAGTACATTTACATATAACAAAAAAACTTAACTCATAATAAGATAATAACATATAATGCTAAAATAAAACATCGTCTGAATAAATAACATCGGTAAAATAAAACGTAACTCATAATAACATATAACAAAAAAGCGTAGTCTGAATAAGTACAAAAAAAACTACGGCATATAATGCCCTCCGGTACCGCATCTACGAGGACGCTGCTCTCTACGCAGATGACGACGGTCAACTGGGGCCTCACGCTTGGATGGACGACGGTGGGAAGATGAGCGGTAAGGTGGCGCGTCGTCGTCGTCGTCCTCGTAAGTGTACTGTATCGGCGTAGTGTACCCCGATGGCATCGACGTCCCATATCCACCATCGCCGTAGAAACCCGTCGGAATACGCGATGACGACGGCCCAGCACCTTGAGTGACATGATGCGAGGATGATGCCCCACGATCTTGCGTCGGAGGAATGTCGGTGAACTGGGTATCACGTCGCTGACTCCTATCGATGATTAGACGCTGCATACGATGTACAACGTCTAATCCTCCGTCCACTTCACGACGACGTAGTCTTGACTCCACGTCATCGAGATGCTGTGCCTTTTATTTAGCATATTCAAATATTATTTTGCCGCTAATAAATCAAAATTAAATATAATAAATAAAATTAGTATATAAACTAACCATCACGTCGATGAATGCTCCATCTCCCATCTGAAAGCCTCGCGACATGTGAATAGACGAAGGAGATATATATCGACGGGTCACGGACCGTACCAGTCGAAATAGTCACTGGTGCACTGCGGTCCGGAACCTATCTCCAGTCCATTGACAATCCTCGAGTGCCTTTGGCTCCAATACGCCTCGTGCACTTCGTGCTGCGATCTCCAATCTTTTCCGGGGACATTCCGAGTGCTAAAACGGTGGAGATCTACAGTAAGATACGCCGGTGATTGTGGCACCGACTGAATCAATCCGAACTGTCGCATCACGCGATCTGGATAGTGCCACTCGACGATGTTGTAACATATCAGCGGGCACGACGAACGAGAGGACTGAGGACGGCATTCCGGGCGTAGCGCCAATATCTCCGGTGCGTGATAGTTGTACGGGGTCCAAACAAATTGCTCCATCGACATACTATCGATGGACTCCCGTATCGCACGCAAATTTGAATTTGCGGATGTCGTATGGTCAAAAAATGCATTCCATCTAAATGAATAAATATTAATTTGGCTGAAAATTTTTTAATTGAAAGTTCGAATAATTAGGAGACAACTACCTCGCCGCATGCGGTGGAATGGGTAACTGAATGTCATCGACTACAGAAGGCTGCATTACCACTCGAGGGTGGACGATAATGGGCTGGACTTGTACTATACGCATCCATGCCCAAACCTATATTTTAATTATTTATATACATAAGTATCGTTTACGATTTTCGATTTGTTTCATTAACCTATCTTTCGTACCTGCAGCAACCGCAAAGCTCCACCTATGTTCATCTTCCTCGACTGACATGATGTGCAGAGCTCTCTGTAGAGGAATGCTAACACGACGCTGCCCCAGCTGTAATGATGGACTTCGTCGATGTCCTCGAGCAGCGTCAGGTAGGTCATCGACGTGTGACTTCCACTTGAGTCGGGAAACATCACCGACCCGAACAGCAGCAATGCGTAGGCACGCGCATGTTGATCGACGATTAGCTCGTCGGTCATGTCGTCGACTGAATTTTCTTCTAACCAGGCCGCAAACTTCCGAAGAGACAACTTGGTCCCGTGGTACGCTCCTTCGGGAGGTCTGTACCCAGTCATCTCCTCCCAGTATTCGAGCCACTGCTCCTGCGTCTTACGTGGGATCACACCGCTTACGGAAATACCGTCCACGGGGAGTGCCCACAGCAACCCTACGTCCTCTAATGTCACAGTCGCCTCCCCCACCGCTAGGTGAAACGTGTGTGTCTCCTTTCTCCACCGTTCTACCAGTGCGGTAATCAAGTGTGGATCTAATTTCTGAGATCCACAACTATAGACGCCGTACAGCGACATAGTATCTAACTTCTCTAAAACACGACCGTGTAAATGCACCGGTCGTGATATCTTACCCCACACTACGTTGTCTAACCCCCTCACCGTCAACGGAGTGTCAATAGCACCATCCGTGTTGGATAGCACATCGTTACAACGATGACTATCCTGGAAAATCAACAACGAACGGTTGGTCGGACCGTAGAAATCGTTCGTGTCCATCCTAAATCGAACAAAACAATGTTATAACCAATCAAACAATATAGATCCGATGACTATACGAATCTGTCTTATGTTATAACCAAACAACGAATAACAAACGAACAACTAAATTTAACTATAGGAAACAAAATACCTAATAAATATACGGCGGAGAGCGTACGGAGGCGCGGAGGCGGTGGAGGTCCGGTTCGGCGGCGGCGAGGGAGGTAGCAGCAGTCACGCGGCGGGGTGGTGGACGCGGTGGAGAGAGAGAGAGAGAGAGAGGCCGGGCGAGCGGCGCGGGGTGAGCGCCGGACGGAGGCGGCGGAGGCGGCGGGTCGCGGTAGGGGTGGTGGGGAAGAGAACCGAGAGAGAGAGAGAGAGAGAGAGAGAGAGAGAGAGAGAGAGAGAGATAGAGAGAGAGAGATCGAGCTGCGCGGTGGCGGGGCGTGGTGAGCGGCGGACGGCGGCGGCGGCGGAGGGAGAGGGTTAGGGTTAGGGTTTTAGAGAGAGAGAGATTGAGGGAGAGAGTGAGGGAGGGAGAATAGATCTCAGATCTATATATCCCCGACGTCGCGGCCATTAGGCGCGACGTCGCGCCTATTACCCGCGACGCCCGTACTGGGCCAAAAAAAAGGCCCAGTACGGGAGCCCCGTACCACTGGCCCACCACGAAGGTGCGTCGCATCCATTGCCCGCGACGTCGCGGCCATTAGGCGCGACGTCGCGGGTAATACCCGCAAATAGCCCTATTTTATTAATATGTTCAAAAAAAGCCCTATTTTAAAAATTAAATTTTTTTTTTATTTGTTTAGTTAAAAAAGCCCATATTTTGGGTTCCACGCAAGTTCAGATGAAGAAATCTGCTGAGAGAGGTTTAACACTTGCGTCTCAAAAGTGATAGCCATAGGTAAAAACAATTCGAGACATAATATCTCGACCAAGTTTAATATTCGAATCCTCTTGAACTCTTGCTAAATTAACTTTGATTACCGTAGGCTCTGTGAAATCTTTGGTTCTTGACAAAGATTAGGGTTCGAATACTCTTAAACTCTTACTAAACTTTTATTATCGTGGACTTTGTCAACTCTTTGATTCTCTCGTAGAAGACAATGATATTCAAATTCACTCCGGGCTTAAAAGCCACTATGAATGATGCTAACCATGCCTTTTTCACATTTATTGCAATATTATAGATTTATTACAATACATAGGTGGAGTCCTTAACAACCCAAAGCCCACAAGTCCGCCGAAGATTTACATCAGTTCCCAGTCTTCAACCCAAAAAAAAAAAAAGGACCAACAAACAAATAAACAATAAACAGCCCAATTACGAAGCCCACATTATTCCACGCCGTCGCCGCCTCACATCGCCGCAGCAGACGATCCAAAGCGCCACTGCACGGCAACAGGGCTCCTCACGCTGTGACCGCCGGCCCCATCACTCCACTCAATCGACCCGAAAGAAGACTGACCCGACCCGATAACTTCCCGCTCCACATCACCACCGCTACTACTCTTAAACGTGACTTCATATGACAAGCATCTTCATTCTCACTAAACACCAACTTGCTAGGCTCAACGCTCACCTCCACGCCCTTGGGAGCACTCACCTTCACCTCATACACCGCATTCGCCTCCTCCCCAACGTTCTTCACCGTCCTCTTGTACCTCACAACGCCCCCGTCCCCCTCGAATACAACCGAGAAAGACGGGTAATTCAAATTCCCGGGATTCAACAGCCCTAATTCCCCGCAATCCACCGAAGAAGCATCTTTCGTGAAAACCGAAATCCTCCTCCTATCGTAGCCGATCGCACACAGAAACGCAACGTAATCGGTGACCCCGAGGTCGTAAACCAGCCCGGGATCCGAAGCCCGGTTGGGATCCACGTGGCCCGACCCGTGGACAAACGGGTTCGACTCCGCACCGGTGGCTAGGTCCTTGATGTTCGAGCCCGTGTCGTCCAAGTTGTAAGCGGTGGTCATCAGAGCCGATTTGACAGCGGCGGTGGACCACGTGGGGTGAGCTTTTCGGAGCAGGGCGGCTAACCCGCTCACGTGCGGGCACGACATGGACGTGCCCGAGATTATGTTGAAATCGACCCTCCTTTTGTCGGATTCGATGTCGGTGGGCCCGATGTAGCCGGTCCAGCCTGCTAGGATGTTGACCCCCGGTGCGATCACGTCGGGCTTGAGGATCTCCCCGGTTCGGTAGTTGGGCCCGCGGCTCGAGAAGGAGGCCACCCGCGGCGCCGACGGGGACCGGCCGATCACGGTCCCACGGAACTTGATGGTGGCGGTCGGGTTCGGATCGGACTCCGCGTAGGCTCGGATCTTGTCTCCGGCGGTTTCTCCGACCATGGTCGCGGGAATGAAGTGGGCGTCGGCTAGGAGCTCCTCGCCGGAATCCGCCAGGTTGGCCAGGATGAGGCCGGCTCCGCCGGCCAGGTGGACGGCGTTGCCTTTCTCCACTCGGGCGTTGCCTCCGCGGTCGCAGATGACGATTTTTCCGGCGACCTTTGAAGGGTCGAGGTCGCCGGCGTAGCAGTACCTGCTCCCACAGTCCTTGCCGTACACTAGAGGGAGGAGTTCGTCACCTAGGGAGTCGCCGGAGTAGAGAGACACGCCACCATACACACTGCCGTCTCCCAAGACCACGTCAGCAGGAAACTCGCGATCGAGTGTTGAGGCTCCGACGGTCAAGATCCAGGGGGCTATGTTGACGGCGGTGTAGGGGTCGGGGCCGGAATTTCCGGCGGAGCAGGAGACGAGCACGCCGTGCTCCGACGCGCCGAAAGCTCCGATGGCGATGGAGTCGCGGTAGTACGGCGGCGGGTAGCCGTTGGCGCCGACGGAGAGGGATATGACGTCGACGCCGTCGTCTATGGCTTCGTCCATGGCGGCGAGGATATCGGAGTCGTAGCACCCGTTTACCCAGCAGATCTTGTAAACGGCGATTCTAGCTTTGACGGCCATCCCACGCGCTTCGCCAGGAGCGTAGCTGAACAAGCTCGCGTTGGCGACCCTCGCGCCGGCCGCAGTCGACGACGTGTGTGTGCCGTGGCCTTCGGTGTCCCTCGGCGACCACACGGCGTTCGATTTTGACTCTTCCTCCTCAGATCTAGAAGCTGCGTAGCCCGAGTAGAAAGCCTTCGCTCCGATGATTTTGCGATTGCACAGCGACGACGGGAAATTGGATGCGCCGACGCACTTTCCCTTCCAGTGCGAAGGAACCGGCGAGAGGCCTTCGTCGGAGAAGCTCCCCCTCTCCGGCCAGATTCCGGTGTCGAGGACTCCGATGATAACGTCATCGGCGTACTCCGAGTTCGGCCACAGCCCGAACGAATCCGTCAACCCTAAGAACTGAGGCGTGTGGGTGGTGTGGAGGTGCCTCACGGCGTCGGGCACGACGGAGAGTACGCCGGGGACTCGTCGGAGGGACAGCACATCGGCGGCGGAAAGCCTGACGGAGAAGCCTCTCACTGCACGTTGGTAGGTGTAGAGCAGCTTCGCCGAGGGGAGCGACTTGACGATGCTGGTGTACCAGTGGTGGTGGGTGGGGAAGTGGACGGGCTTGTGAGATTGCGACACGTGGACTATGAACGTCCGATGATCGTCGGATGACGACGCGAGGTGGAAAAGGAGCAGACCGAGGAGGAGGAGGATAGATAAGACCGCGTTTGGATTGGGATTCCTCATTTCTCTTACTAATCTGATCAGTGAATGAAGATTCCCAACTGATTGGAGTTGGAGAGATACTAATAGAGATGAAGAAGATACCTAAGCTCGGCTGTGATTGGGCCACGTGTGGTTCTTCTATTGGTCAGTGAGCTTGACTTATATTTTGCATTTTTTAGTTAAATTAATGGCGATTGGATGAATGTAGATGTTTTCCAGGGATTATAAAGAAAGGATAAATAAAATAAATTATCTTACTCTATAAGACACAAACTTGTGCGGACAGGAACTTATATGGATGGAGCAATTATTGGACTTTTTTTAAGATTGTAAACTGGTAAATTGCAATGACTTTGTAGCTTGGAGTTTTTTTTACTTTCCAGAAGTATCCCAATTCGATTTGGCTATTGGCTCCCTTAAATATCGGTGTGGGCTTGCGCCACATAGACTTGACGGAGTCTTAATTGCGGCACACACTTCAGAGGTTTGACTAATCCTCGGAGCCAGATAGATACGTTCCAAACCCACTTGACAACGATAGTCATGGACCATAAGGCCCATGTGGACTAGTAAAGGAATTGTGGAGTTGGGACAAAATAAATATCAGCACATTATACTAGCTATATATCTTTAATGATAAAAAAAAAAAAGCAATATATGTATGCAGAGTGGTAAGCCTTTATCTTTTTATTTATTCTAAAGACTGAAATTTTTTAGAACGGTATTTTTCAAAATTGACACAGTTGAGGACAATTAATGCTAAATTTGAAACATTATGACCTCAAATTATTCAATTCGTGGGTGAAAAATACGACGTAAAATTAGTGCATCGAACAATTGTACTTCACCGTCGTATTTTTCCACATCTCCTTTTCTTTTCCTAACAGAATTCCGCAAACCAAACAAAACCCTAACTTAGGTGTCCGCAAATTGCTCAAAATTTAAAACTTAGTGTCGTAAAAATTGTCCAACCATCCCTCCAAATACACATTAGTAAAAAAAAAATTAATGAAGCCTTAAAAAAAAAAAGATAAACTATTTATTGTGAAATTCCCGAGTTTTACTACCTACTAGTGACTTGGGCAATTGGGTTTATGCCCGGTTTCCCTCCGAAAAAAGAAAACTTGTTATTGTGAAATTAAAATAATAATGTCCAATTTCACCCTCTGAAAACTGGAAAGTGGAAATTAAATACGCACAAGCAAAATAATACGAAATACATTCCTCAAAAAAAACCCGTCGTAAGAACCCTACGATGCATCGCCATCGGATTCCGCAAACAATTTCCGCAAAATAAACTCCTCAAACTCCTCCGCCGAGTGCTCAATCTTCTTCTCCTCCAACATCTTCCCCACCTTACCGTCTCCGCCCGCAAACCTCCCGAGAAAGCTCTTATAAGCCGGCACCAACCTCCCCGCCATTGAAGCCCTCATCTCCTCCCTCGCCCGCGGGTCCCACACGACCCACAAACTATGAACCGATCGAACCTCCTCGTACGCCGCATTGAAAGCCCTCATCCTCTTCCTCACAGCAGCTTTCGAGGCCCAATCCCCGAAAAACCGAGGGCCCTTTTCCTCGAAACAAGACAAGAACTTCTTACAGGTGGATTCTTGGTATCCGTTCATCGCAGAATTAGCCCGCTCGTTCAGCACCCGCGTGTAAGAATCCCCGAAAATCTCTCGCAGCTCCACCGTAGATTCGATCTTTCGAACTACGTATCGAACGTTGTTCATCGTGAAGAGTTGGGCTAGAGAATCTTGGTGATACGATTTGGATTTGTTTTCGAGGTTTTTGTGAAGAATCTCAACGATTAGGACCAAATGCTGCTCGAGAAAGCTGAGGTAAGAATATTCCCGAAAAGCCTCGTGGGGGCTGATGGTGGAATCTCCGAACCGTAACGAAGGGGTCGAGCTGATGAAGCCCGAGAGGAGCCCTTTGTGTCTGGCGATTTCGTGAATCTTTTTCAATACGTATCTCGTTCGTTCGTGGACCGCTGCTGCTCCGTTTTCGTCTTCGGGTGGAATCGGGATTTCGAAGAGGAGGTCCTTTTCGAAATTGTACAGCATTCTTGCAACGTGGTCCTCGATCTTTTGCAATATTATTGCACACTTGTTGAGAATCTTTTTGCCCGGATTGCAAGAGAAAAGGGTCTTAAAATCGGGTAAAATCGATGCGAACGCGTCGTAGAGGCCTAAAACGTCTCCGATTGTGTCGTAAGAAATATTGCTCGAAGTCATCGAATCTGCAAAATTGAGCAAAGAAGCAGCAATTTCTTGAACTGTTAGTGTGAAGCACTTGTCCTCTGCGTTTCCTTCTCCTTCTTCTTCTTCTTCTTCTTCTTCTTCTTCTTCTTCTTCTTCTTCTTCTTCTTCTTCTTCTTCTTCTTCCCCGAGGCCCTTGAAGATTTGCTCGGAGATCTTCTTCTCTGTTAAGAACAGATTTCTTACACAGATCTTGGAAATCTCGGACCAAATCTTGATCTTAAAAATCAGCTCGTCGGAAGAAAATCTGCTTAGTTTATCGACGGTTGCCACGTCATCGAAGCGAACGTGAGTGAGCTGGGACCTGAGGAAAGGCTCCCTCACGCTCTTATAAACACTAATGCACTCTCCGATTTTCCCAATCCTCTCAGCCACCGCCCTCAGGAATTCGACCGCCTCCTCGCTGGGATGCTCGCCGGATCTGAAATCTTCGTACCTGATGGGGTAGCCGGTGCTGTCGGTGACGGAGCTCCAGGAATCGGCGGCCGCCGCGGCCGGAGCGGGTTTTTGGAGGTTGGGCGCCGATTGCCGGCTTAATAGGAGGCGAAATTCGCTCGCGAGGCGCGCGGTGGCTATCGATTTGAGATTGGTGAGCTCCTTCGTGGCGTTCGGCGATTGGTGGACGGCGTCGACGGCTTGGAAGTAGAGGGTTACCTCGCGGCGGTCGGAGTCGAAGATGAGGGCGTCCTTCTTCGGTCTCTGCTGCCATTGGTGGAGTATCTCGGCGGCTTGTTGCTCGGAGAGCGACGACGATCGCAGCTTCGAGAGTATTGACTTGAGCATTATTACGAATAATCCAAAGCTTTTGACCTTTTTCGCTTTTTTTTTTTTCCTTGAGATCTCTTTCTGCTGATGAGAGATTGTTCGATTCGAGCATGAATCAACGTCGTCAAGGAATCGTCGTCAGCAATCGAAGGCTGTGTTTATAGTATTACATGAAGCTCGAAACTCAGAAAGAACGAGACAAACGCTTGCACTTTTTTCCTTTTTTTTTCTTAAGAAAATGCGTTGGGTTTCTGATTTAATGAACGCGGATTAAACACGGCTCTTGCTACGTGTGAACTAAATCATCAAGAGGAAGTAGTTGACTAAACCAAGGTTGTCAAACCGGATTTTCGAATCGGACCGAAAGATTTAATAGTTACGATTTAGTAGTTTAATCAGAATAAAACCGGTATTAAACCGTAGTAAAACTGGTACTTCTAAAAATAATAAAATATATTGAAAAAATTAATAATTTGCAATAATTATCACAAAATGATAAAATTAAAAATAAAGCTAGAAATAATATTATTTTGGGCTGCAAATCATATTAATTTGGGTTGAAACATTTATTTAAGGTAATAAAATTAAAAAGTGGGCTGAAATATGAGGCCCATGCCACATCCCAAACAAGCCCAAATATCACAAGAGCTAAACACAATTATTTTCGAATTTTTAATTTTTTTTATTAAGCAGACAAACCATACCAGAATCGGACTGAATTTTGATCGGGTTCGCGGTTTTCCAGCCCGGATCGGGTTTTCCAGCCCGAATCGGCCGGTCCGGTTCAGTTTTAAAAACCCTGGACTTAAGGGGGAAGAGAGAGAGAATAATTTATATTTATAATCTCTCGAGGAATAATTACCCTAAATAAATTAATTACAATAATTTACCCACGTGGGATATAGCTCTCTTAAGTATATTTTGGCTATAGCATAATTTGCCCTAAATAAAATCATTAAAATTATCGTTAAACTGATCTTGTATGGTAATGTAGTATTGATTGAAACCTTTTTACGGAGAGAGTAAAATTATAGTTATATCCATTCTCATAAGGCAGTAAGGGTGTGTTTGGTTGGGGGTATTAGGAGGATTAGTATTAGCTAAAGGGGTGTTTGGTTAGAGGGTTTATTTAAAGGGGAGGTTTAATTAATACCCTCTTAATACCCCTATAAGGTATTATTTAAAGCAACCATCACCCCTCCCTTTAGCTAATCCCACACATTTTGGACAAAATTATCCTTTTACTTTAAATTTTATTTGTTTATTTTATTCTTTTTTATAAATTTTCTCCCTCCCCCTCTCTCTCTCTCGTCTTCCCCCGTGTCTCTCCCTTCTCTCTCTCTCCCTCTCCCCCCCCCCCCCCCTCTCTCTCTCTCTCTCTCTCTCTCTCTCTCTCTCTCTCTCTCTCTCTCTCTCTCCTAATATCGTATTTTTAAATGAAGGGGTAAAATTGTAATTTTGTTTATTTAAACCTAATACCATCTAAATCCATCTACCAAACATATTGGACATCATTACTTAATCCCATCAACCAAACATCCAAAAAAACTAATACCCCCCATTAAATAAACCCAACTTAAACTAATACCATCTAAACTCATCCCTCCAACCAAACGGACTCTAAGTACCGCAGGAAAAGCTTGAGAAGTTGATCATCACATTAAAATGTAGAAATCCTCTTTATATAGCAACATCATGGTTCAAATTAGTTGACTCGGAATTTTTTTTCAATGAACAAAAAGTTGAAAATGCAACTTTTGAACCTGCTGAAGATAATCAGATCTCCATCATCACCAGAGCTTATTTTTGACCCAGAAGAGGAGGAAAACAACTCCTAGAACAACTGCTACAGGAGCCCATTTCCGAATCAAAGCCTGTTACAATTCAACATCACATTTAAATACTCCCATCTTTCTGCATAAGAATAAAAACAGATGATGAATTGCTAAATTCTTTTCTTTTTTTCTTTTTTCACAGGTGTTTAAAGAATTAAAGGCCAATGACAAACTGACCTGGCGGTTCAAATCCTTTGCTTTATCTGCATATATGCGGGATTCAGAAGTCAAGCGGCTCGACATCTCGCTGACCTCTGCAAAAGAAGAGAAAAAAGAAAAACCAAAAAACCCGGTGAAGAGAAATTTTTAAGTAGCAACCTAAAAGGGTGTGAGGAGAAAGGACCAATCAGTGTCATGGCAAAAAAAAAAAAAATACAATAATGCGTTCCCACATCATGAAGAAAACTTCACAAAGTTTTGATTTTCTTTTATCTAGATGCAATAATGGAAAAATTGATGGAGATGACTTACGGTCCAGCTTTTCGCCAACACCGAGGACTTCTTGAACATTGCGGGTCATTATTTGGTGAACTTCGTACAGCTCATCGTTCAGCTTTGAAATATTACGTTGGGTTCTTGTATCCTGGTACAATTTCTTTGTCTTCTGTATGATTGTATCTGGCAAAACGAGGGAGAATTCATTGATCACAGGGGAATATGAATTTCTAGGTCTTTTAATAAGAAAGACATAGCACAATGAAAGAATGAAAAAACAGTTACCAAATTTGATGAATGCGTAGGGTCTAGCAGCCGTTTCAATTTGATCCCCATATGCACGCTCGAATTCGTTCTTGAGGTCTTCCAGAAATTGGAAGGCAAGTTTCTTAGGATAAGCCCGATCGCACATTGTCAGATAGCAGACACGCCCTTCAATAATATAACTGTAAACCCCAAGTTAAGGACTAATGTTTGAGCCTTAAGATGAACGATAAAAAAAAGTTAGAACCATATTAAATGAAAACTTTAACTCATGGCTAAGAGATATCCAATGAAAGATACAAAGCCATGTAGTGGAATAATGGATCCACATGCTATCAGCATCAGGCCACAAAAAAAAAAAAAAATGCAGTAAAAACAACAGCCAGACAAATGATAAATAGCCAATTATGTCTACTACTGATATCATACTAAGGGTGAGCAAAGGTCATGGTACATTAAAACTTCATTTCGTGAAACTTCCAAAAACGTGTGAAGCAGTTTCAAGTTCTCCATGGAGCCACACACAAATACACGGATAAGTGCTTAACTAATATGCGGTAGCACTCGAGTTGTATCAAGGGCAAACCAAAAAAGTTGCAACTACTCAAAACATTTCCAGCAAATAAAGAAAATCATTCGTATATTCTCCAAGAACGTAAAATCTAAAAATGCAGAGGAAAAGCTTACAGAATAAATAAAACAATTAAGAAAAAGGATACTGGAATATATATGGCCCTGTTTCAATTGACATTCTTGACGGTTCATTCTGGCCCCTTGAGAGGTTTTTGAACAAAGATTTAACTTGCTGTTTGTAAAAGTCGGCATCAGACACATCCCTAACATCATCTAGTCCCTCTGCGAGAGGGAGACCGTCAATAACACGAGCAATCATAGTCAACTTCACCATCTTTTTCCACAAGCTCACACCTGTAAGATTTTTAGCTTGTATGAGCCACAGGATGCCAAGTGAAATTAGCTTCTTTAGCTTGTATAGAACTCTATGAACAACAGCTAAGCTAAAATTACAGATCACGAATAAAATAAACGAAATGAAAAGTATGAACACGACACTTATGTCCGTAACGAGGGATGGATTCACACGAAACATCAAAGCCTCAATTCAATTCCATAAACATGAAAGAACTATTCCCATCGACCACATTCTAAGGCCAGAAATCGTGTCGTGCAAGTACAAGAAGAGGACTCCACAGGGTTTAACAGTTACGATCTCAGTGGAAATTTCGTCAAAATTTTGAAAATGGGCAAATTAGCCTACCAAAAATCTCGAAAACAATCAACGACCAGATACATCAATTAGGTAAATTCCACCAATATGCATTCAGAAATATCATTTATGGATGGGATCTATTATTTCCTCAAAACAGAAATGTTCTCTCGATCGGGAAACAATTTTCACAACAAAAAGAAAAAGGAGAAGAAAACGAATCATAAACAACATAACTAGATACCAACAACATGCGTATGCAAGCACCTACGGAAGAAAAATCCCCAGATCTCCAAGCGGAATCTGCTGATTTCACTGGGCGCCCCTCCGATTGGATTTTCAGCTGAAAACCTTAATATTATTCATCTATATTAAAAAATTTGATCACAGAGAAATGATAAATCGAATAAATAATAATAGGGTTTTACACTAATATTTGACCCTTTTTCGTTTTCTGGATTTCTTCTGTTATTAAGTAGACGCTTCTTTAGAAAAGAAACGGCAATTGCATTAAATCCTTGAACTTCCTTTATTGTTCGATTTAGTCTTATAAAAGTCTAAAATAAATATTTTTAGTAATGGCATTTTAGTGCACTTAAAATTAAATTAAGATATTGTAATTTTGGAACAATAAGTTTCAAAATTGAAATTATTTGAGGATAATTAACGCTGGAAACTAAATTCGTTTCATATCAGCACCTCCGACAAATTAAAGCAATTTGAGGAAATTAACGCCATAAACTTAATTTCAGCCATGAATAAACACATGTAAGGTGAATGTGACAATTAATCTGGAGAAAATCTAACATGCCATCGGGGATAATTCAATCCAATATGCATGTTCGATGCCACGTAGAATTTCCTTCCAATTTAATTGTCAAGTACGACTCGACTCGCACGTCATGTTAATTCCGAATTCAAATTAGTTTTCCAACAATAATTATCCTCAAATTGCTACATCTTCAAAATTTAATGTCCTAAAATTATCGCCCAGTAAATAACTGTCCTTAACATGTCACTCACAAAATATACATGACTCAAAATACAGTTAAGCCTACAATATTATTAAAATTGCTTCAGTATTTGCATTGTATTGTACAGTACTACATGATAAGAAAAGATAACATAAAATCCTTCATCCTAAGATAAATAACTATATTACAAAATGTTTTTCTCTTAGGGTGTAAGAGATTGAAGGAGTCACTGTAAGTAATGTTTCAAATAATTATATCCTCTTGCAATGTACATTTGAAGGATGGCTACTTCAATGGATTTAATTTACGCACCGAAAGCCTCAGCTCCGTTCTCGCAATTAGCTGCAGTTACCGATGATTCGATCGATCACGGGAAAAGCATGTCTCCGTTGACAACCCAGTTCACAAACTTGTCCGAATAACCGCAGTTGAGATCCTCAGAAGCCGCCACTTCTTTGCCCTGTAATAGATAGAAAGAAGACTTTTCGGTGTAAGAATTTGTTTATCAGGCGATAAAATCGAATCCCGCTGTTGATGATCGGTGAGTTAACTGACCTTCGAGCTCGATTCCCGTTTGATTCTGTTCGACGGAGTGCTGGAAATTTAACGAGTGTTCGATTATCAGATCGATTACGAAAAAAAATAAATTAAAAAATTAACAACTAAAAATCGACAGAAGTGGAAGTTCACATTGCGTTTAATTATAGTTACCTCTCGTGCGTTTCTTCTTCGCACGAATTTGCAGACGAGGAAAGCCAATCGACGTCGAGAAAGTTCGAGCAGTTGAACGAATCGCTGCGGGACATCAAGGTGAACCTGGAAAAGGAAAAATAAAATAAAATAAAATTGCAGAAATTAAAACAACAGCAGCATAGTAAGATATTAGTTTATATGTCATTCGAAAGCTGTAATGGGTTATTTGCTCAAATTTACGTGGCAAATTGGACAAAATATCGAGCTGCGTAAAATTAAAATTACCTGGAAAATGATAGATCGCCTTCGCAAGTCGAAATCGAATCCGAAAGACTCAATTTGCTGCCGCCTTCAGCGTTCTCGGGCAGGTGCTTGCGAGAGCTGTCAACATTTGCCCCATCGATAGTTGAGTCACTATCGCAAAGTATGTTTCCATCAGACAACGATCTCTTGATTATCAACCTGAGAGAGAGAGAGAGAGAGAGAGAGAGAGATGAGAGGCTGCAAGATGAATATATACACCATTGAAACATTCCTAACATAAGCTTTGCAACATAATTGCAACCATGATTAGCTAAATAAGTTGTAATGATGAATATTCGGTCCTTTATTACCTATTAGCACTGTCCTCGGCGGACGCGGGAGTACCTCTGTAGTGCTGATCGGAGTACAGCTCCCACAGAGCGGGTTTACCCTTTTGTGGCTGGAAATGCCCCAAGAATCTGCTTTGAGGAAATTGAAATGTGCATAAAACATTCTCAAGGAGTCAAAAGCCTTAATCACCGCGATCGCGTTATCGATAGGGGAAATGAACGAATACGAGTTAAAATGGGATAATACCCACAATGTTTGCCTTATGAATCAATTTAGTCCCCGATGTTTCAATTGGACAATATTAGTCCCCCATGTTTCGGAAATGAACCAATTTGGTCCCAACTTGACGGAAACCATCAATTTAGATGGAAAATCATTAACTATGAGACACGTGGCACGCTGGGATGATGTCACATGTCAATTTTCTGTTAAACTTGACGGTTTCCGTCAAGTTGAGACCAAATTGGTTCATTTCCGAAACATGGGAGACTAAATTGGTCCAATTGAAACATCGGGGACTAAATTGGTTCATAAGGCAAACACTGGTGACCAAAATGGGTTGTATCCCAAAAATTCCTATATAAGATTAGTAAGTTTTGAAGGGCCATTTATTCGCCTGGGAGCAATAAAGGCTTACACGTTGATGGCGTCTTGTTTCTCTGCATCCATGTAGGCATTGCTGTAGTAGCGCTGAAGAGTTCTGAGGAATTCTTGGGAATGTGTGGCTGCTTTCCATTGACCTCTTCCCTCCGAGAATATCTGTTGAAAAAACATGCACCAGAAAAAAGTGTATCAATGACATCAAAATCGTTGATGTCTTTTCCCAACGTGCGATAGGCACATTACACGCGTTCCTCATGTACGGCACGGTTCAAAACTAGACACGTGGACGCGTAAAATTTGGTGACAATGAGCTAAACACGTATAGTTGTTGGAAGTAAAAATATATAAATTTAAAATATGATGCAGTCCCTTCAAGCTTAAGCTTTCATGTGCAGTGGTCATTCAACATAGTATTTAGAGCACAGGCCTTGAGGTCATGGGTGGTACAAATCCCCACGAACACTCAATTAAGGCTATATAAGACAAAAATCAGCCTAAATATGAGGGGACGGGCGTGTTGGAAATAGAATATATAAAGATAAAATATGATGCACTCCCTTCAAGCTTAAGCTTTTAGGCAAGTGGTCATTCAACATGGTATCAGAGCCCGGGCCCAGAGGTCACGGGTACGAATCCTCACGACCAATCATTAAATGAAAATTCCACGTCTACGACTAGATAAGAAAGAAATCAGCCTAAACGTGGCGGGGCAGATGTGTTAGAAATTAAAATATATAAATTTAAAATATGATGCATTCCCTTCTGTTTTAACCTTTTAGCAAACATACATACCTTATTATGTGCTGCAGATCCTCCATATTGTAAAGCCAAGATATCTCCCATAGATTCGTACATCTTCATCAATTCATCGGCTAAAGGGGAATCTAAGCCGATGCTGTGGAGATTAATGTATCCTAAAGCATGAAGCTGATGACCAAGAGCAACGAGTCCGTATACGTACTGTGCTACGTTCGTACGATCCAAACAATCGATGCAATTTGTCCTCAAAATCCCTTTTTGCATCTTCCGAGGCTCAAACGAATAAGCTTTATCTGCAGCATCGAGCTGATTCTCATAATCCGTACATGGAAAGATTCCATGAATGTCCTTGGCCATGTCGTCACTGCAAAGGAGTTGACCGTTAAAAATATTAAATTGATGATGATGATGATGATGATGATGATCAGATAAAGAAAAGTTTGTACAAGGTACCAAGTCAATTTTTTCTGTCTTAAAGAGATAGTACAGCAAAGGGTTTTCAAAGAGAAAGTAACAAAGGAGCCCAATAGCATCCGCGTTTCTTACCGTAAAGTTGGAAATGCTTGTAAGTGAAAAAATCCAGTTAAATCCAATGCGTTGGATGCCACTTTGAGTAAATACGCCAGCACACTATTCGCGCTGCTGAAAAACAGAACAAAAAAACAAATATACAAGGTAGTTTTTTTAGTCACTAATTCAAGTGGTAAGAAAAGAAGAGCCTCTTACTTTTTCGAATATTTACTCAAATCCCAGTGGAGGAACTTGAGCCGATTTTCATGGGTAAGATCTCTATTAATCAACTCAATGGCACTTGCAAACTCTGCACGGAGAATGGACTCTCGGGGCTTCTTTTCACGAGTCTGGAAAAAAGACAAAAAGTAGCAGATGCGTATGAACTTAAAAAACAATGAACGAACGTGTCAACAACATAAGGCCAATCGTTACAATACCTTAATCAAGTTTAGTATTATAATAGGATTTCCATATCTCTGGACTAGATTTCCAAAGTGAAGCCGGGTGGCTTCATAATTATAGTCCTTCATAGGTACTGAAAAAAAAAAGGGGGAGAAGTCAGTGTTGGAAATAAAATATATAAATTTAAAAATATGATACACTCTCATCAAGCTTAAGCTTTTATGTGAAGTGTTCATTCAACATGGTATCAGATCCCACGCCAAGAGATCATGTGTACGAATCCTCGCTACAACCTATTTAAGAAAAATTACACATCTAAGGCTACATAAAAAAAATAAAAAATAAAAAACAACCTAGGTGTTGGAAATAAAATATAGAAATTTAAATATATGATGCACTCCCTTCAAGCTTAAGCTTTTAGGTGAAGTGGTCATTCAACAGTCAGCAAAAGGAATAAGCTTTTTACAGCAAAACCATATATAATCACTCTACAAAAAATAGCATTACGTATGATATCGGGCTTAACGTTCAACCGGGAAGTCTCCTGAGACCAAAAGAGAGGTATTGAGCCACGGTTCTGCACGACAGAAGAAATTTGTATCTTTCGTCCTTCTAATGGATCCTCAATCACAATTTGCTCTGTCTCCACATCATTTGCCACACGGCCCTTCTCATTAACTCCTCGTTTCAGATACCTGTGATCATGATGCCATAAGCACACAATTTCTCCTCAACAATGTGTTCTACATGAAATACAATTGTCACCGGAGAAAAATTCCAGCTACAATAATGTAATGTTTTAATCTATTCCCAGTTGTGTGCCAACCGATTAAATTAAGAAAACATCATATAAACTGTATAACAAAATTTGGCTAATGGTGACCTGGTTCCAGCGTAATGACGGGATCTTCTGGAAATAAGAATCAAATCGAAATCACGGCCAGAAACTGAGAGTTTAACCTGTTTAAGACATTACACCATATGTCACACAAATCTTCCTGCTTACCGTGTTGGAAAAGGAAGAATAAAAAATAGAAGAAATGTCATTATTATTAACCATGCAATCCTAAATAACATGCAAGATTAGGACAAAAGAAAGTGGAGAACCATTACAAAAACTCCTATGCAGATACACATTTTTACCTGCTTAAAAAACCCGTGAACCAAGGCGACGGTCCAAACGGAATTCTTCAGATGGTTGCGAATTCCGTGCGTTAAGAAATCATTCCATACAAACATATTCTCGTAGATTTTGATCCCCGTTTCATGATTGCTCATGTTTTTTTGAAGGCTAAGCATTACGTGGTAGGAGTAGCTGAAGAAGAAGTCCTTGGTGAGGTCCACAGAGTGCAGGAGCTTCATATATCTAGTCATCAACACATGAGAAAAAAGACAGAGCAAGTAAATAGATACACAATATGCTTACAGCAGAAACTAAAAATAAAAAGAATCGAACGGGAAGAAGATTCAAATAATAACTAAATGAAAGCAATTAATAAAAGAACCCTATGATGAAACTTCGAAGATACCTCGTCTCTTTGAACATGTAAAACTAACATCAAAACACCAAGAATGTGGCTTGCCCCTGCAGATTTGCTGGGAAGATTTTTCCAATAGGCACTACAAGGAGTTTTAACTACCCGGGATGCTCGGAAAAAAAAAAGAAAAGAAAAAAAATACTGTATCTCTAGTATAAAAATCTAATACCGTTCGACCTCGGGAAAAAACATTCAAATAAAGAGTGCATTATAACATACATGGTTACCTCCTCACCTATGGATAGTCGAGGGAGGCAGAGAGACAAAGACAAAATGAAGAAAAGCCCAAATTACCACCACATAAAAACTATAAATAAATTCGAGATGCAATAACACGACAACCAAATCAAATGAAATATCGATCCGCTCCGATTAAAAATAGTTTACACGTTGGAATCGGCAAAAAGACCTGTTTTCACTCTTAGAATTAGCCATATTCAAGCCCACAGTAGGACTGAGTATTGGAATCATCTCTCTCTTGGCTACAGAATACACTTCGTGACCACATATTGTACCGATCTTCTTTCTTTTCGTGACAAGGAGCATGTAGTAAGGTCCCAAAAACTTGATGAATCCTACAGAATCGCCATTGAAAATATAAATAAACGAATAAATGATATCGTTTGCCTACTATGAATCAATGAAAAGAAAAAAAGAACATACCAACTATGCCATAGCAAGCGGTGACGAACTTCAATCCTCCAGTAGACTTGTTTCCCTCATGAATACGTTTCAGGAGATCGTAGCACTCGAATTCTGAATACGTGGTAGGGTCTTCGGTTATGCTCAGCTCGTTCTGCTCCAATCTGTTGATCTTCAAGACTTTCCAGCACGTTCTTTGTTTGTCCCGACCAATCATATAGAAGTTCTACATCATCAGCAATATAGTGTATCATCAGTCATTTGGACAGCAAACATAACATATAAGTACTATGTTAACATCTAAAGAGGTATTTACTAGAAAAGAAAATTAAGAATCATATACGAGCGTAATCACCCAAAATTGAGCAACCCTGATAAATGATCGCATTTTTTCGACCACGGAGGAAATTCAGGCAGTACCGGGCGTGTAATCGTAAAGAAAAAACACAACGAAAAACAAAAAGAATCGAAAAAAACACTTAAAGGATGTTCAGGAACTAAAAGAAACAGTAAAAGGGCCTCAATTAAGAAATCCCCCCAAAGTTCTTTTCAAGTAAACCACACGAATTTCATAAATACTTCATCAGCTTGAAGAATTCTATTGACCCGTATGAACTACATAATTGCTGAAAATTCAACAAACGTTCACCAGTCAACTTCACAGAAACACAGAAATTTATTCAGACAAGTAAATCCTCGAGAGATCAAAATAAACAACAAACAAAGAAGGCAATTCTTTGTACCGAACGAGTCTCATATAGCCTGAATTTCTGCAAATAGCTCTCGCTGCTTCCACCGTAAGCGGCTCCGATCCGAGCCCGAGGCTCCCAATTCAAATCAGCGCTGCCCATTTCCCCGAGCTTTCCCGGAAATTTCCACAAACCTAATCACAGCATACAAAGCAGAACAAATCCAGCTAACGGCTAAATAAAGCCTCAAGTCAACGCGTTTCAACAAACCCTAATTTCCTATGCTACTTGTTTCGTTACAACATCAAATGCATACAAACATGAGATACAACGTCAACTTCTGGAGCTACTTGAACTCACAACAACAAACCTCGTTTTCTGACAGAGAAATTTTTACATAAACAAGAAATGGAGAACACGGAAAATCGATGAAGTAGCTGACGAGAAACTTAGACTTGAGATCGGGCTGAGAAGATGGGAGAAATGGAGCTCCGGCGAACTTCGTCCACAGAAACTCGTGTGTGAAGAGAATATAATGAGAAACGCCGATTCATAATATTTTATGTATTTATATGACCCTAAAAACGGGGTGTATTTACAAGTCTTAAAATAATTATTTTTTTTTCAAAACGATAGTTTTATAAATAATTAAAAAGGATTTACAAGTGGTTAACGAGTCAAGAGCACCGAAGATATAATACAAATCCGAAAGATATAATATTTATGCTATGTTATATTAATAGTCAATAATATTTTCTGAGATAAATACCATTAATGCAAATTATTTCTATATCCGAATTTTCAAATGATTACAAAAACGGTAAAGTTGACCACGTAAAAATATATTCTCTACGTATAGTCTCACAATTTTATATTTAATCTTAAAACATTTAAAATGGCGTTATTTAGAAGGACATAATAAATCTTAGCAAAAATAAGCAGTTCATTTAAATTTTTTCTTACTAGTTTTTTTTGTAAAAAAAAAAATTAATGGACAAGCTCGATGTTTCAATTTCGGTCGATTAGGACACATAAGCCACGTGTTTGAGCAGTAACGTTAAGTACGTGCTTTCACGCTCAATCATTAACCCGAGAATAAAGCTTTTGTCCCTTTATTTAAATATATGTATATATAAAAGATACCCTCGTAACAATTATTTGAGTTTCCTAAAAGAAAAACAATTATTTGAGTAAAAATTATATTCCTTATTTTTTGTCTTTTTTCACACTTCATTAAAGTAACTTTGTATAACTTTGAGAAAAACGTTTGCTTTTGTAAAGAAATGGTCATGACGTTCACGTTGGAGTGGCATTATGTGCAAATATTTATACTTTTTTTTTTTTTTAAAAATTGTATTTGAGAAAAAGTGTCATAAATTCACCACCTAATTTAATTAGTGCTAATAGATTTTTAAATAGATAGTCTCGAATCTAAAATAGACATAAATAGCGGAGTTAGCATGGTAGGAGCAGTTTAAGTTGATAAATGTACTTGATTAAAGATATGCATATATGTATAGATGTGGAATTCGTAAGATTTAATTTTTGGGTATTCTTTTTTTTTTTTTTCTCATTGGCACGAATTTGATATTTTTTATTATTTCCGTTTGAAATTATTTTTCGACCAAGTATTTTTGGTCGTGCAAAATATAAATTATTGCTTCATCACAATCACTAATAGCACTATGCTACTCTTGTTATAGCGAATGATTAACTTACTACTAAGAATTCTATTTTATTTTATATAATGTGAGTAAAATATCATTGTTTTTACTTCTTATTTGTTCGAATTATTAAGATTTCCATTTAATGTCGATTGTCCTAATGATAAGTTTAATCAACCTAGATAAGATTAAGAAGCCAATGCATGATTCTTGTGTGTAAGAATTGTACACGGCACACCTAAACCAATAGGAGGAAGAATAAGATTAGTTCAACGCCCTTACATAATTATCCGTGGGCTCCATCGCATGTTAAAATCAAACGTGATTCAATTACAAATTCGATTGGTTGTTGACTATAGACAGGTCACATTATGATTTCGCCTAAAATGACATTTCAGAGTTTACCAAATTAAAAGAAAATGACATTTTTTTAAGATAGAAAATGACATTATTTTGTAACATAAGATTAGCATACGCTGAGTCAACTAATAAATTTCACTATATGTAATTATTAATCACGCAATTAGTTGTTAAAAAAGAACAAGTAAATAGATGCCTGGCCCGGCAACGAAACGATTGCAAATGGCCCAGACACATTGGGTTGGGCTTGGGCATGAAATAATATCCGACTGCTGGCCCGAGTTTGACCCGTAAACATTGGGTTGGATTATGTCATTTTGATGCAAAGTCATAGTGAAAAATTAATCAGTTGAAATCACGTCTGTATGTCTCTCATTCTATAGAATTTATAAAAAAATAATAATTCTTGTAAATATCGAAAAATATAAGTAATGGATATGAATTAGATATTTATATTTATTTTAATCTTATAAATCACATGAAATAAAAATAATTTGGTTAAATATAAACTTAAAACGAATTGAAAAATAAAAAGATAATTTATGAGTCACGATTTAAAATTTAACGGTAGGAGAAAAAGAATGGAACAAGAACATGTGATTTGGAACACTATGGCTATGTTCAAGGTGGAATGAATTATTGCATTTGTGGGATTCATTCATAAACCAAATGTAGGCGTGAATCACTATTCTTTTTTACACAATCAAAAGTTCGTTGCTCCAAACGAAATTTGACGAGCTAAAAGCACAGATGCAACCTCCGGTAAATATTCAATAATCGGAGTGCTCTCTTACTGTTTTAGTGCCGGTGACAACATTGCCGTTGATTGTCAAATTTTATCTCGATTCTCAAAGTAAAAACATAGGTAGGTTAGTTCCAATATTAACACAGTGGCATGAGCTCGACAACCTTAAATCAAAACAAAATAACGATCAGAAAAAAGACAACCAACGTAGCCTTTATTCACAAAGATTTAAGCATCAGCAGAGCCTCTAGTAAACGCCATCGAACAGCCAAAGACCACCGTCGTCCACCATATTCCCGCAATCACGAGCAGCAGCTTCCCCGTTCAAAAACCCGTCGAAAGAAGCCACATCATCGTCCCAATTATTGCCGAGGTACGGCATCTCAAAAAGGTCCATTTGGGACTCGAAACCCGAGAAATCACTGGCAATCTTTGTGGCAATGTTGCTCTTTTCTTCCTCCGATGAGCTCGAATTGGCTTTCTTTGCATCTTCTTCTAACATCAGAGGCTCATCATCCTCCAACACAGCTGCAAGAACAGAAGAGATCTCCGGAGTCATTGCAGTGGAATTCTCACCCCAAGAAAACTCCGTGCAGTCGAGAGAATTGCTTCCCCCGTAGGAGTTGAAGTAAGAATTCGGAGGAGTGAGAGGTTTTGGTTTCTCTTCCGTGGAAAACAGAGAATCGTCGCCGTAGCTGTAATAATCTGTCTTTTGGGGCTTCAACGAGTCGTCGGAGTTTTGCTTGGGAGGAGAAGCTTTATTAGAGTTGGCGACCTTCACAGTACGCCTAGAGGAGGTCGGAGGAGGAGTATTCTCAGGAAAGTTCAGCTTAGCTTTGTTGCCTCTGATTCTTCGAGCCTCGGCGTCGTAGGCTCTCGCAGCTTCTTCAGCGGTGTTGAAAGTGCCCAGCCAAACACGTACGCCTTTCGTCGGGTCACGGATCTCCGCCGCCCATTTACCCCACGGCCGTTGACGGATTCCTCTGTACAGATTCTTCCTCTTTCTCTTCGAGGACTTGCCGTCGTCTTCTTCCTCGGATTCGTAGCAGTCGGATTTCATCACTGCATAGCAGAGATAGATTAATCGTCGATCTATACAGATCTGAAGATTTACGCATCAAGAATTCGAAGAAAACTCACCGCCGTTGGAACCGTAGCTTTTGGCGAACTGATTGACCTCGTCCTCTTCGGCGTCGCCGGAGAAATCCTGAAAATCGGCTTCGAAATCGCCGTCCACGTCAGCGACTGTCGATTCGTAGCGATTCCTCGCCTTCTTCTTGCTCTTGTTCTTACAATTCTTCAGACCGCTTCCCCAAAGCAGCTCCGCCGTGAGCCTCCGCGACGACCGGCTCGCCGGCGTCATCAGGTCGGATATTATCGCGCCTCCACACATTTCACCGGACTAATTTCCAATCAAATCTACGATTTCTTGTCGAGAGAATATAAAGCAGTAGTAATTGTTCGCGAGTGAAAAAGGCGTTGTACATCAACATGTATATATACAAACCATAAATGGGAGCCACATTGGATGCGAAAGTGTGAAGAAAGAGCTCCTCTGACCATTTTACCCTTCGTCTTCCGCGTTGACGAAAATGTCCTCGGTCAAAAACAGTGAGAGTTGATTTTGTAAGGTCAGAAAGGTCAGAGTCAAAATTAGGAACACGCAACACTATGTAGGGATATATATATATATATATAATATTGAGAGAAAGATGATAAGATGCAATGGACTCTACTTTTTCATGGGGCCTAGAAAATTCAATTATTACTCCAATCCCTTGGATCATAGAGCTAAACAAATAATATAAATTTTAAATATTTTCCCATGCTTATCCAACTTTGATTGAACCACTTGTTGATACGGCATTGACGATGCGTGTTGGTATTATTTAGTTTTTATCTTGCAAGTGGACTAGTTGCTCATCAATTTGCCAAGTTGGAATTAAATAATCATTATTATTATTACAACCAGTGCACGTGTTGATAAGCTGAAAAACGGGCTGTTAATGGGCCCAATATATGATTTTTAAGTTTCGTAATTTCGATGGTAGTGGGCCTACAGATTCAAGACATAGCCCAATAAACTTCAATTCTCCGTGGATGGAGAGCGCGATGATAAAAAAAAAAAATGGAATTCATGGCAAATAGATTTTACTATAATTGTCACTCTTTAATTTACCTTAATTTAGTATAGTTAGAGTGACAGCCCAAAATATACATACTAAAAATAATCAAGCCTAAATAAAATATATAAATATAATTATAACATCATCAGTCATCACGAGAGAGTAAAAAAATGTTCTTTACATCACGTCGAATCAAAATCAACGTTTGTGGCAGGCAACCAGCTCGGGCCTTGAATGAAGGAGTCAGCATAGTATTGAGAGGCCCGTTTCAGCGTCATTTCGGGCTCGAGCCCGGCCCACTTAACTCTATTACTAGTATTCGACCCGGGACCGATATTTCGATACTCGCCGTAATAAATAGTACCCGGCGGTGGATCCATGGTGGCATTCCAAGGAGCCCAACCCAATGGACTCAAGAATCCACCTAAATCACTTTTTATCACCACAGTCGTCGAATAGGGTTTCCACGGTCGGCCCAGATACGTTTCGGCGGTTAAGTTATCAAACGGGCTTATAGTACATCTTTGGATCGAGATGCCCGTGTTTTGATTCGGGTCGGTCTTGCCCTGGGCCGTGACGGTGTTGTACTGCTTGGGCATGGGTTGTCGGGGTCTAATGCTGCAGTTTTGGAACACCGCCGCCGCGTTCCCGAAGATGAAGTCGACCGTGCCCGTGACGTCGCAGTCGCGGTAGAACTGACGGTTCGAGTGGACGTAGAGGGTGTCCTGGAACGCATCGAACGAGCAGTTGTAGCACACGGATTGGTCCGAGCCCGAGAGGAAGGCGACCGCCTGGTGCTTGGCGGGCCCGGCTACGTTCCGAAACCCGATGTCCCGCGCAATGAATCCTTTTCCCCGAACCCCTATCGAATACAAATAATTACGTTATTAAGTAGTGGGCTCATATGTTTTTTTTTTTTAACTCAGGTATTCCTATTCAACCAGTTATTGGCTTGCATCGCACGCTATATGGATGGAACTTACCGCAGGGCAAGGCAAAAAATATCGCACTCTCCTAAATAATAACGATAATCTAGTGTCTTCAGTGTATTTGAAACTGAAACCTTGAGCTTAAAGAGTATCGGGTTTAATCACTGTGACCCTAGTAGACAATAGTAAGCTGATTTCATTGAAACTTAATCTTTTACGTAAAACGAACCCCGAGTAGATGGAGTCCTAACCAATGGGCCATCATGGACGAATCCGGGCTAGACCGGAGGTATACCGGCTCGGGCCCGATCGATCACATGATGTGGCCCAGTGGGCTTGGCCCGGCCCGCAACGGCAGCCACACCGACGAAACTTTGCTAAATAACACGAATATTAAAAGTAAATAAGATTTAAATGAACTCACGAAACGTGGCCGTGTAAAAGGTGGGAGTCTTGTCTACAAAGTTCTTGCCGCCAGAAATTACGGTGGCGTCTTTTCCGTCGCCGTAAATCATCACGTTCGTCTTTGACTTTTCCAACACTACGTTCTCCGCGTAGACGCCTCTCTTCACGTATATCACGAACCTCGCCTCGCTGTTGTTCGGAATATTAGCCACCGCCTCGTTGACCGTCTCCACGTCGCCGGTGCCGTCGGCGGCCACCGTCAGGTCCGGTTTAGGGTTGCTCCGCTGAAGCAGGCGGCGGTCGCGTTCAGCGACCCACGTCGGAAAACGAGACCCCTCCGTCAGCAGTCGCCGCCGGTTGTTGCCGGTGGTGTTCGTCGTCGGAGTAATTTTCTTCTCGAAACGGTCCAAGAGCGCAACAATGGCCAAGCTGTTGCTAACAGACTCCGTCGAGTTCCTCAGCAAAACCCTAACGTCGTCAGTGAAAGTCGCGTTTGCCTCCTCCAGCGCGTCAAAGCACGTTTCTTGCTCCGTAATCGCAGCGCTGAGCCAAGTCCTCAGCTCGTCGACGTCGTTCGAAGCGACGGCGTCGGTCAACGTTTCGACGGCGTCGGTCAACACCGTCCCGCATACGTCGAGTGCTTCTCTCACCATAGGATCATCGTCGGCTCTGCTCATAAACTCCTCGGGAATACTTACGATCTCCTTCAGCGACTCCATCGCCGCCGCCAGCGAGAGGCGGAAGATCTCCTGCGGGTCCGTCGTATTCGACGAGCCCAGGCTCGCGTAGCACGTGGCTGGGTACCTCGTGGCGTTGCATATGGACTTTATGGCTGCCGCCGCAGGAGATGTACGGACCTCGTCGGAGGAGTAGGATTCGGACGACCTGTGGGCTAAAGTTCCGGCGATGATTCCGGCGATGAGGGTTAGTAGGAGGAATGTGGAGACGGAGACGATGATGAAGCGTCTGCGGGTTTTGCGCTTGAAGGCGGCTTGTTCGAGTTCGTCTACTTTGCCGTAGCCTTTGAATGATTTTACTGTGTCCATTTTTGCTTTTCTTTTATATATTTATTAAATAATATATAATTGGTATTTGCCTTTTCTTTTTCTTGGGAATGTGAACCATGCATGGGTTTGGATTGGAGGAGTGCGTGTACTTATATAGAAAAAAAATATTGTTATATTTCGATAGTTATTTCTGTTTAATAATTTAAATTACTAATTTTATATAAATGTCGTTTTAGATTTTTTATTTGTTTTTTAATATATATCATTTTCTAATTCTAACACAAATATTAAAAACTTTTTCAATTTTACCCCTCTTAAATAAAAGCATAATTAATTAGGTAAAATAGTTAATTAAGTATATATGTAAAATTTTACTTTATTTATTAAAATATGTACATTTACCTTAAATAATATCTATTAAAAATCAGATGTAGTATTAAATAGTTATATTTATTGCATTTAGTATAGTTGAGTGATTGTGATTACCTCGTCATCATATTCATTGTTCGGACGCCTATGGACTGTTTTTGACTCTTTCAAACTTAGTTCACTTGAAAGTTAACACGAATGAACACGAAAATATATAACGGTGAAATATTTCATATCTATTAAAGACATGTTCGAACTTACGACATTAGTAACCATCTGATCACTTATATATTTATTCTTTTTCGCTAATTATGTATTATTATTACGTGAAAATATAACTACTTTTGGCAAGAAGATGGATGTATTGCAAGTGTAACAGTGGAGACGACTTCAACTGTAAATGCCATGGCATTGAATGTCTTAATAATAGGGAAATGAATGCGAATCATAATTCTTTTTTTTTTTCTATTGTGGAGATATTACAATGGGGTCTTCGCTTGACGGAATCATATAACAAAATATGCTCCTAATGAAAAAAAAAAAGACAAAAAAAAAAAAAGGACTTGGTCATATATCTGACAGTGCACTGTCACTATTTAAATGAAATAAAGGCTTGGAAGAATTCCATATGTTTTCTGGTTGTTCTGCTGTCTTGACTCTCATAGGTCATAACGAAGTAATAAAAGAAGTAAACCTTAGAAAGAGTTCCATATGTCTTGTAATTCTATTGCCACTACAACTTCTCTCCTATTTAGAGTTGCACCTGTTTGCCTCCAAAATAAAATGACAGTAGTGTTTGCCTCCAAAATAAAATATATAAAATCAAAATATGATAATTCCTTCAAGCTCAATTTTTTAGGTGTAAGTGATCATTTAATACGGTATCAGAAACCATTTTAAGAGATCATGAATACGAATCACAACCATCGACTAAAATAAATCCCACATCTAAGGTTGGATATAAAAGAAATCACCGCGGAGTACGAGTTGAAAATAAAATATATTAAATCAAGATATTATATACTCCCTTTTAACTTAATTTCTAATTTCGGGTGAAGTGATTATCTACATGTTATGTGTTCTTGGTGTGGGGCGATCCCGACTTATATATCCGGTTTGGCATGTTCGTACAGTCTCAAGTCCACACAGATCGGGACGATTATTACCGCAGAAAGCCAAAATTCTCCAAAAATACACGACGTTGAGGCTAAACCTCTCGCTAAAGACTGAACTTAATCGAAGTGCGAATTTTCGTTTGTCAACGTGGACTCGGAACACCGTACGCACATGCCAGCATTATTAATATCAATCGGAGTCGTCTCATAGCCGACGTAAATGTTAATGTTCGACCAAGAACTGTAACTTGATCGACTTAGGGATTTTCATCGTCTGTGTAGACTTGAGACGAGACAACACCAAACGGCACCTCATAGCTGAGGTTGAAATTCTTCAGACTGAACTTAGAAGCTTCATTTTATGGCATGTTTACTTATTTTTTTTTATTTTTTTTTAACTGTCCCGAGGTATCCTCACTCGACCTGGCTATGGGCTAGCCCCTAAATACCGGCGTGGACTTTTACGCCAAACAGACATGGCGAAGGCTTAATTGCGCCGCACCTTCCAGAGATTGGACTAATCTTCGCTGCCAGATGGATACGTCACAAACCCACCTGACAACTGGGCCAATGGGAACTATAGATTTTTACCATCGCTGTAGTAATTGATCAAGGTGAATAATGATTACTAGTTACTGCCCAAGAAGATAAAATAAAAGATCAGATTGCAACAGAAACTTGGTCTACACTAGGAACAACCAACGAAATACGAGATTATCTCTTTGAATCTCAGACGGCGGCGTTTCGAATTTAAATTTGCGTTCCCATAATTTTGGATAAGAAGATGGAGATGTAGGGACAAAGCAACCAACTTTATTAAGGCTATCCATGATTTATTACATCGGTTTAAGCTTCCAAGCTTGAACATCGTTGAAAAGTAAAGATACACAGATTTTTTTCCCCCAAAATGGAAACTTGCCTTGCTTTTTGCCTAGCTGGAGGAGGAGACGACCTCTTCGAGGCGCACCACGCGCCAGTTCTTCAGGTTCGAATCCACGCGCTCCTCAATCTCCCTCCTCTTCGTCTCCTTCTCGTGTACGGCGCCGCTAATATCCGCCTCCACCACGTCCTTCTGCATCAAAGTCGTATATATATACATCAAATACACACACGGTGCGAGATTTTCAGATCACCAAATTCTTACAGGGACGGTGTCGGGGATCGGAAGCTTCGAACCATGCACGGCGGCGCGGTTTGAAGCTTTACCGACCATTCGCCGGAGATGATGGCCGCGGACCGCCGTTAACACGGTGCTCGGTTTCATTAGCTGCATCTTATCGACTCAGAAAATTGCAGGTACAGTGAGCTTCTTCGCCTTTCTCCGATGGGCGTCTGTGTTAGAAATTTGGAATAACGACGGTGACGACGAACATAGAGACATCTAGAAAATGGCTACGTGGCTGTACAGGGCAATTTGGTAATTTCATTTCGTGGGCCGAATCAGTAATTTATTTAACAAATTGGGCTACGCTCAGGCCCGTGGTGATCTCGTTTGACCTATCAACGAATTAAGAAGACTTCCAGGGTATATTTTGCAATTATGCATAGGAAAAAAAAAAGAAAAAAAGAAAAAAAGAAAAAGAAAAGAAATTCAAAAGGCGTAGAATAGAAACAGAAATACGGTTGTAACTTTCGAAACCGTCAACGAAGCGAGTGTGCTCCGTGTATATAAAAACTACCGCCCTTCTCCTTGTTTGAAACATCTGCGATATTTTTTTTTTCTCCGCTTGCTCAAGAAGAAAAAGCCATGAAGGCTAGAGTCGTCGTGTTCCCGATCTCGGGAAGAAACTGGTGTTTCAGCCGTTCGATCGAGCCTGCATCGTCGATCGCGGCTCAGTCTCCGAGCCGTACGATCGAGCCTTCACCGTCGACCGCGGCTCAGTCTTCGACCGTGCCTTCCACATTCAAGCAGCTCTACTACAGAATGCGTACTCTGCCGACGCAGGAATCGAAAGTCGAGCTCGTGGTTGACTTTGCTTCGCATAAGGTCTCGCAAATTTAATTTCGCAATTGTGGTAATTGGTTGACTAGTCGTTGGCTTGATTAAGGTCAATGTGAATCGTCTTCTGTGTATATCTGTGGATTCTCGGTATTGTGGATGATAAATTTCTCTTAATCTCGCTTCTGTTTTCAGTTTTCTGATTATATTCGTAGCTGCTTGATTTGTCGATTGCGTTAATTTTGCAGATGAATGAAGGATGGAGAAATCTGGAGAGAGCGCCACGAGGGACTGTAAAGAATAAGATCCATGGGTATCGATTTCGTTTCTGCTTAATGTCCTCTTGTTCGTCGAATTCCATCTGTCTCTTTAACGCTCAGTTTATGTTCATCATCAATAGATTGGGACTCCTAATGCTGTCACGCGTTAAGCCATCAGAGATTTTCCTAAAATCGATTTCAAAGGAGGTCGACACTGTAGATATGATATATCCATCTGGGTAGAAATTCTGCTTATTCCCCTTTCAATATTTCCCCAAACCGCCCAAAATAATTTACACCTAATGAATTCCCTTTTTGATGAATCATTCATCACAGAATGAATCCTCGTCTTGTCCGCCGTAGGCTGCGACATGTTGCACTCAGGTAAAAATCTTATCGATATGCATCTTTGAATGATCTTTGACATCTCGGTCCCAGTCTTAATCATCGATGACCTGTTGCTGCAGAGGCTCGGCTATTCACGAGAAATACATGTACGGTTATGCAATCTTGGTTCCTCTGAGTAGTTTTTTGACGGTATGTAATGTAGAGATAGATTGAAACCTCCTCCGTAATTCAGTAAAAAGATTAAAGAAAACTTAAATTTGACTGAAATTTTCTGATTTTCCAGCCCCTTCCGGGTCCAAATGTCGTGCTGTTTTGGGTTATGTTCCGTGCTTACTCCCACTGGAGGGCCTCACAGGTTCCTGAGATCTCGTAAAGATAATCTTTTTGACCACTTTATTCATTCCCTTTAACTAGTTTTAATGCCTGCATTTTTGCAGGGCTGTGAAAAGCTTCTTGAGCTACTGAGTGATGATCATAAGAAAAGTACTGCTGATGATTCAGACGATGACGATGATAATTCCACCTCAGCAGCCACTTCTCCGCTGGTACTCTTCTTTTCATTTTTCGAATTTCTGATGACTAAACAGAGCCTCCTTAGTGATAGATAATGAATGCTACACAGGTTTTGCATCCTTCGGAGGAACTGAAGAAACTGCTGCAGGAAAAGGATGACAGTGGTGGCTTAGGTGACGATGCACTGTCCATGATTTGCGAGAGGTACAGCTTGAATTCGAGGGATGTTGCTAAGTACAGGAATTCACTGTAGATTCAGCTTTTTTTTAGCTTCCAAGGGATTGTTTAGGTTCTGTTTGCTCGTTTTTTTGCCAAGATTTGAATAATTGTGGAGACATTCTGCGGAAATTTCTCTTTTCATTTCACTTTCATACACGGTATACGAACAGTAATCAAATAAAAAATACAGCGTTATTTCTAGTGGGCCTAGATATTATTCGAGAGTGCTTATTGCTCTCGTTCACCAAGAAAAGATTGAATTCGCGAGGACAAGTAAAACTAAAGGATAAAATGGGTAGTTAATCAACATAATAAGATAAATAAAAATAAAATAGCAAAATCGTAATTGAACATGAACGACCAAATTTACATTTTTTACGTTTTTATATAGCAAATAAATTAATAGGTTGGTAATCCATCATATTTCATACTTATATCTTTGTAGGCTCTCATTCCCGGAGATTGAGAGGATCAGTCGATGATTTGCCTTCCGTATTCGAACATGTAATAATGCCTCCCTCTGGAGAAAGATCCATCCATTTCGACCTCGGGAAATGACTCCACGGGCCTCGATTATTCGTAGATACGTGAGCCGATTTCGTATGATGAACCCTCAAGGATGATGTCTGTTTATTGCATACTCTGATGTCCCTACTTAAAGTTTTTTCGGGACAATCTAAGGCTCTTTTTTGGAATAATAATTTCGGTATTGAGGAGAAAAACCGAAAATGTAGGAAGGAGAAAAGAGGAAACTGAAAAAGCAGCTTAGGAACGAAAAAAGAAAACATAAGAAGTTGCGTAAAAAGTTTCGAGCGATGAGAACATTGGCTGAGATTGAGCCGGATATTTATAGGCATTTGACGTGAGGCACGTGGACGATTTGCGACATGCAATAATGCCATCGAGTGACACGAAGTACAACTACGTGCCTCGAGATAGCTCGTGCATGGCCGAGCAGTGGCAGAAGCATTGGATTACACGTGTCTGAAAAACCGCGAGTCGAGTCTGAAACGCCCACAGTACTTCATGGGGCGATACGTTCCTTGCAGGAGGTCTCGGTTTAGATTCAATTGTCGCTGTTGGATAAATAGTATGACATTAATACCTAACCTCGATGATTAGTCCCATCCTCAAAGCGTATGAAGAAAAAAAACCATTCTTTCTCAGCTGTAGATGGATAATTAATCATGCAATCAATAATTTCCTTATTGTTTAACCATAGTAGTGTATCAACCATCAGTCCATCATAAACCATTCTTTTTTTTTTGCTTCCTTTCTCGAGGTTCACGAAACCAGCAACGCGGCGGCTTCTTCAGAACAAGGCCTCGTCAGCGTCGTCGCTGAAGGCGCCGACGATGGCCCTTGGAAAGAGGATTTCATGTCCTTGAAACCATGTTGGCAGAAACCAGTTTCTGGTGAGAATTATTAGCACATTATTTTATTCACAGATTTCGACTCCAACAATTTCGCCGTATTTTTTCCCCAATTTTTACCCAAAATTCTTACTTGTTTTTCCCTCTGCAATCAGAGGACGCCGATGACGTGCAGGGATACGTCACCTTCTCGTTAACTAACGGCCCCGAATGCCACGTCTCTCAGTCTCAGGTACCCATCTACCTATCTTGCCTCATGAAGTAATAAAAAAAGAATTTTAGCATTTTTTTGGGAAAAAAAAAATCCCATCTTTTTTCCGATTTCCAATGCTGTAGTCGTTGCGAGGAATCTAAGGGCCTCGCTCGTAATCCCCGACATTAGAGGAAGCAATCCCGGCGATAAGATGTAATTATTAGCTCAAAAATCCCATCTTCCTCGTTGCATCATTACATATATCCTATGAGTCTATTTGATTAGGGTATTAAGGGGATCGGGGGGATTAAGGGGTTATAGAATTAATTAAAGTACTGTTTGGTTGGAAGGTTCTTTCAAGTAGTATTATTACTTGATTGATGTGTATGTTTAGGAACTTCGAGGACGTCTACGATCCCGAGAAATTCGTCGCGAACCTCGACGGCATCGTCAGAGTCGTAAAATCTCTTCCCGAGGAGCTATCCTCTCGTAAACCCGCGGTGGTAAAAGTCCCTAATCGCGTGGACAAAGGATACGTACAAGAAAACATAAAACGGGTCTTCAGAAGGAAAGGCGACGTACTTCCCGTCGGCGAACATGAAGAGGAACGAGGAGAATCCCGAGGCGGTTGATCTGAGGATCGATGCGCTGGAGAAGAAGGGATGCCGTGGCTCGGGATCGAAGAGCTGCAATGGCCCGCGGGAGGTGGGTCGGTTTCTTAGCGAGGTCGGGTTCGATAGGGACACGACGGTCTACGTGACTCAGACGAAGTGGGAGAGCGGCTTGGACGGTTTGAAGGAATATTTCCAGAAAACTTACACTAAGGTAAGGGAATTCACAAAGTGTTAAATGACCAGTGCATCTGAAAGCTTAAGCTTGCACGGAGTTGTATCGTATTTATTTTTATATGGTTCATTTTCATCACGCCCCTACCAGGTCAGTTTGATTCCTTTGTTATCTAGTTTGTTATCTAGTCTTAGACGTGTAATTTTCTTAATGTTAGTGTTTGGATTGTAGAAAATAGTGTGAAAAAGAAAATTAGAGATTAATAAGTTTTTCTTTTATTTTCTCACCATTTGGTGAAGATATTTCCTTAGTTTTAGGTGTAAATTTAAGCTAAGTTTTCTTGTCTTGTCTTATTCTTGTCTATTTCTTTCAATGAACCAAACATAAAAAGTAGTTTTTCTTTTAATTTTATTTTCCTTTCCCTACTAATTTCCTTAAACCAAACACGACCTAAATAGACGGTCGTTAGGATTCGCACCCATGCCTGGTTTCTGTTACCATGTTAAATGACCATTTCACCTAAAAGCTTAAGCCTGTAGGGAATGATCATATTTTAGTTATATATACTTTATTTCCAACACAAAAAGATTAGTCCCTTTTCTTGGAAGAATCGGAGTTTCTTCGAATAAAAGGATGCTTTTTTAAGACATTTAACATTTCTTACATCAACATTAACAGGATTCGATAATGCCAATGGAGAATAAGGATAAGTTTCTGAACTCGGGCACGACGGAGTTCGAGAAGGTGATCGACTACTACATCTGCTCGGAGAGCGACGTGTTCGTCCCTGCAATATCGGGCCTCTTCTACGCGAACGTTGCTGGTAAGAGAATTGCTTCGGGGCTTACGCATATACTCGTGCCAGCGAATATAGCTTCTTCTTCTTCTTCTTCTTCTTCTTCTTCTTCTGCATCTTCCGAAGAATTCGATTTTTTTAGCAGATGAGCTGTGTTGTTCAAGTTTGTGGTGGTGGTTTTTCAACAGGGGTGCAAAAGTTGGTATATGTAATGTAATGCAATGAAATATCTTCTGTAGCATTTGCTTTCTCTCATCATCTTCTTCATGTCTGTAAATTATAGTTGAAATTTTCGTAGTTCGAGTGAGAGAGTTAAAGACGCAACTTTTATTCTCTTTTTTATCTCATAGTTTGAAAAGTCTTGAGTCATTGTTCCACAATGGATATCTTGACAATAGAAAACCTTTAGTTAAAATGAAGCATTTAGAGAGCCTATATAAGCCAACATGGAGTTCCACTCTGAATAGGGAGTAGTTCACAAGCTAATTTGTTTCTTCTTTTCGGTGTGGGATTGGCCGATTGGATTTGACACCCCAACAAATATTGTAGGATCAAACGCATACCACTACATCAAAAGTTATAGCTGATAGTGACCAGTGAGGGTACAACTCATATACCAGTCAACACAGCAGTTTGATCGCTCTTTCAGCATGGAAAATTATTGTTTTTCAACAATTTCCCCCGGTAATTGCTCTCTGGCTGAGAATCAAATCCGTGATCGGCTCTGATACTAATAAGATCAAACGCTTACCGTTGCAACTTTAACACTTAAATCGTACAACAGTCAACGCAACGATCCAATCGTTCTCTAAACAATTATTGCTCAACAACAAAACAATCAAAAGCTCCTCAAAGTGGGTCTTTTAAAAAAATGGCCCTTGACTGGGTCAATTTTAAAAAAATGACATCGTTGTCGACTTTTTTTGGTCAATAGCCCGCACTTTGTTTAAACGTTAACCATATTAACTAATTCTCATACTTAACTCATTAAAAATAAAAAAGAAAAAAGAAAATATGGCCGTCGTACAGATGCAATAACTGACTGAACATGGATCAATCTATCTCTTTAACCATAATCATACAATCGATATGAATGCATTATCTTCTCCATTTTAAAGAACAAATAGTAACCACACACACATCTCTCACAAACCTAAAGCGACGCGAGCTGTTCTCTTCGTTTATTGCCGGAAAACAACTTCACAAACCAAGAAAACAGCAAGCATTTCAGCATATTTACCAGTAAGCATTCGTTACATGAAAACTGCAATTTTAACGTCGAAAATGGTGAATTTCCAGTCCATTATCCCCTAAAATGTATGGGTTTTTACTAGATCATGTGTACTAGTCAGAGTAGCGATATTTCAGTGGTTATTACGAAAATTTGGACCTGAAATACATATTATGAGGTCCAGTTTTTGTGCAAAAGTATATAGAGGGTACCTGAGCATATATACAGGGTACCCGCGCATATGGGTTGCTGTTTTTCAAGTGCATGGGACCCAGGCTAAAAAACGCAGGGGACCAAACTGTAAAAGCATGGTACCCAATTATAAGTGCAGGGTCCCCGCTAATGTTGTGCGCGGGTCCCCTGCCTTGATGCGCGGGTACCCTGCTTTTACGCGCGGGTCCCCTGCGTTTATGCGCGGACACCATGCGCAATACGCTCGGGTACCCTGCCTTTATACGCGGGTTCCCTGCGTTTATGCGTGGGTATCCTGCCGTTATGTGCGGGTACCGTGATCCCATGTTCGGGTTCCATGCGCTGAAAATCATACATAAGCACGATATATGACGACAATCGTTTTCTAAACAATAACATTGCATAATATTGCAGGTGCTCAATATGATAATTACCAACATTGTATTTCAATTCGATGGTCGGTGGTTAATCTGCGAGGACAATACCTCGACTTGGTCCCCTGCGTCAAATTGTAGCTGACATTCAATTTTGGTGGATGAGGACGCATGCACGTTACAAGACGTAAAGGAGCAAATTGTAGCGGTGTTGTCGTTTCGCAACTACAATGCGAGGCTAACGCTAAGCTATATGCCAAATGTAGCCTACAGTTATCCCGGGCTCATATACATCGATAACGACTATGCTCTACATGCGTACTTGGGTTTTGGTGGCCCTCAATCGAGACCCGTGGTTCATGTCGAGATGGTGGAATGTGCGCATGTGGCTCCGTCGGACGCATTTGCTGGTTCATCTAGTAATAATATCGGGCTCATAGCCGATTGCGATGAAAATGCGCAAATCGAACCGTTTGAGGAGTACGGTTGCAGCCCTTCTAACCAAAATTAAGATGAAGGTCTTGAAGATATCGCTGGACCGTCCAGGGGTAGGGATTACTCGGGTTGGCATTCGAACGAAAATGAAGATGAGCCAATCGAAAACACTGACGAGTCGGAGGAGGAATTTGTAGCACGTGATCACAACGACGATGAAGATGACGATGTAGATCGTAACCCTGTAGAAGAGGCTGCTGATGTTACTTTCGCATTTCCGGACGGTTCAAGCCTACACGTTGGGCAGCAGTTTCGTGACAAGACGGAAGTTATCGAGGAGATATCCAAAATCGCCTTGGCGGCGTCGTTCTAGTGCAAATTAGTAAAGTCGAACAAGACTTTGTATGTAGTAAGATGTGCAATGGAGCAATGTTCGTGGCGCTTTCGAGTTGCAAAAGATAGGGATTCCCCTTTTCCCTCGATACGGACATATTGCGGCACACACATATGCGGCGTGTCTCATCGACATCGAAGACATCGTCAAGGAAGTTCATCGGTTGTGTCTAGGATGCTTCTTGACAATTTTAGCGGGCCTGAAGACATTCCCGCGCCAAAGGCTATCAGTTCTATGATACAAAGTAGGGGGTTGAATGTTTCTTATTACAAAGCTTGGAAAGGGAAGAATCTCGCTACGGAGGAGTTAGTCGGTAACGGGGACGATTGTTACGCGTTGATCCCGGCGTACTTGGAGGCTGTGAAGCAAATGAACGTCGGAAGTGTCACGGATTGGGAGATGGACGAGGAAAACAGATTTAAATATCTGTTTTTGGCATACGGTGCATGCATAGCGGGATTTGCTTTCATGCGTAAGGTAATTTCTATAGACGCCAGCTTTTTAAAGGGAAAGTATAAAGAGGTGATGCTTATTGCAACGGCGCAAGACGGCGATTACCATCAGTATCCTATTGCATGGGGTATTGCGAGCACCGAATTTACCGAATCTTGGTCATGGTTCTTGACGAGATTAAAACGGATCGTGGCCGACACAAATGACCTCGTCATAATTTCTGACAGACATGGCGGTATAAAGACAGCCATCCCGGCAGTTTTCCCAAATGCGTTTCACGGGTTCTGTGCGTGCCATATTCAACAAAATATAAAGACTCGTATGAAGGAGAAAGGTGCGTGCGCGTTATTCCTTAATATTGCATACGCCTACAAGACGAGCGATTGCGGTCGATTGTAAGAAACGCTAAAGGAACGGTACTTAAACGTGCATACGTATCTTGATGTCAGCACGAAGGCAAAATGGACAAGATCGTATTGCCCGAGAACAAGGTACAACATCATGACCACCAACTGCTCGGAATCGATAAATGCCGCTCTACGTGCGGATAGAGAGCTTCCACTCATTGGATTGTTGGATTCGATACAACGTTTGACGACAAGTTGGTTTAGTAAGCATCGAAGAACTTGCGAATCTTCGATGGCAGCCAATGTCACGTCATTTACGCCGAAGGTCGAGTCAATCCTACGGTCTCACTACATAAATTCACAAAATCTACACGTCTTCGACCAATGAAAGCAGCCACGACCGAATAACCGTGTCCTTCTTCGACGGTCGGGGCAGCAACACAGATGCGGCAACGAATAGATCCGCCAACTTCATCTTATCGATGTTGACGTTTCCGTCATCGTTGACTCCCAACTCTCGCAGGCGATCCTCAACGTACGACAGACGGATTGTAGATCTTCCCGGAAAGTTTCTCTCTGTGAAATCACCATTGGGGTTTACTTCCGGGATTTCGTCAAAGAACCTAAGGCCGGTAATCAGGCAATACTCCGCTTTAGAAAATCGGAGTGGTCGGTTCCCCAATGACCATCCACAACTCCTCGCGACCGTGAAGCGTAGTCTGCCTCCTCGTGAGAAACATTATGAGCTGCGCAGATAGATTGAAATCGGCGGTAGCCTCGACGAGTCTACCAAATGGACTCCCCGCCCTGTAACTCTCCCGCTCATTTTCATTGAGATTGTTCCTTATCTTCGCACTCGCCTCCGTGTACATCCCGGTCATTGTCAATCGGAACTCGAAGTCGTCGTCTCGGGATGACAATTGCTTCTTCAGCACAACCAGGGAATCATAAGTATGGTACACGCACAGGAAAGCATGGTACCCGCACACAAGAGCATGGTACCCGCACAGGAAAGCATGGTACCCGCGCACAAGAGCATGGTACCCGCACAGGAATGCATGGTACCCGCGCACAAGAGCATGGTACCCGCGCATGCGCGCATGGTACCCGCACACAAGAGTATGGTACCCGCGCATGCGCGAATGGTACCAACACACAAGAGTATGGTACTCGCGCACAAGAGCATGGTACTCGCGCACAAGAGCATGGTACCCGCACACAAGAGCATGATACCCGTGCATGCGCGCATGGTACCCGCACACTGAAGCACGGTACCCGCGCGCACTATCGTCGTACCCGCCTACACACACGCGCATGGTACCCGCACGCAATCGCATGGTACCCGCACGCAATCGCCTGGTACCCGCACTCAATCGCATGGTACCCGCACACAATCGCAAGGGGCCGCGCGCGTATGGGTACCGTGCGACTGTGCTTGGGTTCCAAGCATGCAATCACGGGTCCCCTGATTTGCGCGACTGTTTGGGTCTCAATTGGTTCGCCGCACGGTTCCCTTGCGAACAAGTGTCCAAATTGCACAATTGGGAAACCATGCGTCGGACCCAACCAATTCGACGCACGAGACTTGCTCATGAGGAAGACGAAAGCACAGTAAAATTACCGGCACTCTTTCGGAAAAAGCGTTCATTGCCATTGTAGTCGGTTTGGAGAATATTCTGCTTCGGGTAAAGTTAGTTTCGTGGATCTGGAAATTTTCTGCTTCGTTATGTGTCTTTCTTCAATTTTAACTGTCAAATATTGTACTCGGTTAGGAAGAAGAAGAAGACTCGTGACGCTACAGTGAGTGGAATCGATTAACCTAATTAATTTTAGGTTGGATAGTTGAATGGGTTAAATAATGTAAAGACGTCTTTTTCCCTGAGTTAGTAAGGATATAATAGACTTCAAAATATTATGGAGGCCATTTTTTTAAAATTGACCCAGTGAAAGGCCATTTACTTAAATAATCCCCCAAAGTCATCAAATTCAGCTTACTAGTTTTTCCACAGTTTTTGTGAATTATTGTTTGAAGGAAGAGTCACGAGGCCGAGGCTGATGATAGAATATAGACAATACTCATTGGGGTGTGACCACTAGACAAGAAAAAAACTCATCGGGTAATAATTTCTTGGTTAACAGTGACATAATCCCACTTAAACCTCCTCCTAATCAAGAACTTCCCCAGGTTTTTAGAGGACCACAATAGCCTGAAGAGGACAAAGCAATCTTCATTACGCCAACTGCTAATCAAAGATTACCGCTCTTAATTAGCACCGGAAAATCTCCGACCTCAAAATAGCAGAGTTACGGTAGTGTAAATCAAGGGTTGATCAGATTCAGACAAAGATCAAGGCTGTAAAAAAAAAAGAATTAAGATTAAAAATATGGGCAGTGAAAAAGAGAGCGAAAAGAGACGAAAGCTTCTCTCACGAGCAGCACACTCCTCCTCAGAAAAGCTCCAAATTAGGACAGAGGTGCGCCGCCCTCACATGGCCGAGAGCAGCAGTAATAACGGATCGGCAGCAATCACGAGGATTCCCCAGGACCAGCTGTTCTCGATCTTGCTCCTCTTGCCGGTGGAATCGATCCTATGTTTGGCTATGACATGTAAGAAATTCAAGTCCTTGGCCTCCTCCGATGCCCTCTGGGAATCGATCTGCCGGAGGGACTGGGGCCGCGCCGCCGTCGACGCCATCAAAGCCTCCGATAATCGACGAGGGCTCTCCTGGGACAAGCTGTACAAGCAGGTTTGTAAGCTCGACTCCGTGTTTTGCCATAGATTGCTGAGCTATGGCGATGGTGCGATGGTTCCGAGCCCACGAGCCTCTCATTCCCTCAATTTGGTTTCTGGGTTCTTGGTACTCTTTGGCGGTGGATACGAAGGAGGTGGGTGGTGATTTTTTTAATCTTTTTTTATTTAGTTTTCTGCTTCGATTTAGGTCAAGAACCCTAAAATTTTTCATTACAGGCCTTAGGGAGAAAACTCAAAATGGTGTCCGACGGTTACCCTATGGACCAATTTAATCCCCGAAGTTGTCGATTTGAACTAATTTGGTCCTTCCGTCACGATTAACGTCGATTTTAACGGAAATCTGGCACGTGCTCCACCCATTGGCAAAATAGAGGTGTCTATCGAAACATTCGAGGATTTGGTGGTTCGTGTGGTACTCATCTACTGTTAGCGGAGCTCGATGAAGCATATGATCTAAAGCTCGTGATTTGGAGGATAATTTTTCAGTTTTCTGCTTAATTTCAGTAACCTTTCATGATTTAGTGAGACGTAGAAGGAGATTCCCGTTAAAACTGACGTTAATCGTGACGGAAGATCAAATTGGTCCAAAATCGACAACATCGGGGACTAAATTGGTACATGTGAAACATTAGGAAGTAAATTGGTCCACATGACAAACATTTGGGACCATTTCGTGGTTTCTCCCTGTGCTTACATCGATCTTTCTCCACGCAGGAAGGCACCTCGATGACACGTGGATAGCACGAGTAACGGACGATCATTCCCCTCGAATGCTGAGCTGGCACCGGACGGGCTCGGGAACGCCGAGCGGGAGATTCGGGCACTCGTGCGTCGTGATAGGCGACGCCCTCGTCCTCTTCGGCGGCATCAACGACCTCGGAGCCCGCCTGAACGACACGTGGGTCGGCCGAATCAGCCGCCACGAGACCCCAGGGACTGCCGCGCTGACGTGGCGGCTCCTCCGCGTCCCCGGCTCGGCCGCCCCGACCCCCCGCGGGGCCCACGCGGGCTGCCGACTGGGGCGAAATAGGATGCTCGTGCACGGCGGCATCGGGCCCGACGGGCTACGGCTCGGGGACGCGTGGATCCTCGAGCTCTCCGAGGACCTCGGCTCGGGGACGTGGCGGGAGGTCCCTTTCGCCGGGCGAAGCCCGCCGTCCCGATCGGGCCACACGGTGACCCACGTGGGCCGGTCTCGGACCGTGCTGTTCGGCGGGAGGGGGACGGGCTACGAGGTGCTGAGCGATCTGTGGCTCCTCGAGGAGTCCCGTACGGGCCGGTTCAGGTGGGCCCGCTTGGCCTTCGAGGTGGGGGACGTGCCACAGGGGTTTAGGCTCCCGAGGGTGGGCCACTCCGCGAGCCTGATCGCGGGCCGGCGGCTGCTCGTGTACGGGGGCGAGGACTCGAACCGGCACAGGAAGGACGATTTCTGGGTCCTGGATATCGGGCCGGGCCGGGCCGGAAGTTCGAATAGGAAGCTGTGGAGAAAGCTCGAATCGAGGGGGGAAAAGCCCGATTGCAGGTCGTTCCACGGGGCCTGCGTGGACGAATCGGGGTGCCGGGTTTACGTTTACGGTGGGATGGTGGACGGGATAACGCACCCCGTGGATCCCTCGGGATTGAGGTTCAACGGGGAGTCCTTTGTCGTCGAGCTCGGGATTTAGGCGCACAAGTGAACTACGGGTTTGATTGATTGTGTCGCCGAGAGTGGATAATGATATGAATAAAAATGTACATTATTTGTAGCTGAAATAGGATGTAATAATGTATTGTAATTTGTATCTGAACTACTACTACTACTTCTAGCAGCAATTATTGGGACCTGTCTGGTGTTTTGAAATTCTCAGGCATGAAGATATATGATGGGCTTCGTTATGTTTGATGGTTAGCTAACATCAACGTCCACCTTTTTTCTTTCTTTTTCTTCGTTGATCTTCTCACACAATGACATTGTAGCTCTCTTGTTCCGATTATATTCAATTTTAAGCGAATTTGAACTTGACAGCTATTGGTCGACTCTGTCTTCGAGCAGAACTAATCCTTTGAAATCGAGCCCGTGAACTTTCCGCAGAGACATCATGCCCATGATTAGTTGACATATTCCTTCGGGAAAACATCGACGTCTACTTTCTGATTTATCTTTTTAGTATTGTTTATTTGGTGGAGTGGAATTCTAAAGACACATAAATTAGACGGATAAGTTTAGGACAATATGTTTCGAAATTGAATCAATTTGAGGATACTTAAATAAGTGTTGCAATTTTAGAACATAAAGTTTTAAAATTAAACCTAATAAAACTTTGAATATGTGGGTTTCAAAATTCTGGCATTAGTGAATACTCAATTAATTCAGTTTCGAAACTTACAATCTTTGAATTGCAATTCTTTAACCATTTCACGGAAAAAAAAAAAAAAGGCGTATGTAATATGGTTCCATGCAAGTAATAACACTAATCATACTTGTAACCACATCATCGTCATATATTATATTACAAACCACCACAAACTACTACACTAGAACAAAAAATGAAAACATATCTATAATAAAAACAAGGATAATCTGCCATTTATTGAACATAAATATATATCAACGATGGCACCGCAGCAAAAGCAAGAAACGCCGGCCGGCGACGTTACATCACACCGTCACAACATGCATATCGGATTCGTCCTCCGGAAGCAGAACTATGCCGTCGAAGCTCGGAGGGAACAGACATTTTGCCACCTGGCACTTCCCCGCAAAGGGCTCGGAAGGAGGAGTGATGGTGACCACGTTCTCGATCCTCCGAACCTCCCCCATCACCGTCACCGTGGTCCCTTCCTTTATGTACCTGTCCGAAAATAAGACGGGCCGGAAAATAAAATTAAGAAAATTTAAAAAAAAAAAATATCGAAGAAAGTGCGAGTTTATTAAGCCGACGACAGCGAACCCTTCTTTCAATCGCATCCTCCGGTCGTCGGCCGACAGGTTCCTCTCGGCGAGCCACTGGGTGAGCTCTGACGGGGAAGGGGATTCCTTGCTCGAGTAGTCGAACTCGATCGCCACCTCCTCGTCCACGTAGGGGGTGACCTTCGAGCCGTGGCCCGATTTCACCAGTGCCCTCACCCCCGATTTGAAATCCGAGATGTAAAAGTCTACTGCACGCTTCTGCAGCAGTAAAAGAAACAGAACAGCTGATCACCCCACCTAAAAACTTAAGCCTCATGACATATTTTAACTTTATATATTTTATTTCCAACCAGAAGCAGCATGCATGCATATACTATACCTCCGAATGCCTGACGCCCCAAGTCCACCGACGGTGATTAGGGTTCGCGAAAGCCCGGGAATCCCATCCTCGGTACTCGTAGAGGCTCGTGCAGGTGTAGACGCACCTCGGAACCTTCCGGAAGGACGACTCGAGGGGCACATGCCCGCACGTCACCATCTTTCGAACGAGAAAAAAAAAACGACGTTATCATATTTTTATTACATAAGGCGGGCTTGCAAAGTAGTTGTTATTATTACATGCATGCATGCGTACGTACCCCGGTAACCTTGACGTACTCCCCGTTTTCGGCGGTCCTCAGCTCGGAATCGGGGCGGCGGGCGATGTACCCGAGGGCGGCGTTTCGGGCCCAACAAAAGTTCCAAAGGCACAGCACGATGAGAGCAAGGAGCAGAGCACTGACGACGATGATGAGGATCGGGTTTTTCACCACTATGAGGATGAACCCTCCGGCGATAAATCCCGAGGCGAAGAGCATGTAAAGCACCCACACGAGACACCTCGGGATGTTCCTTTGGAAAGAGTACTTCTCCACCTTAACGACGTTTGTCACTCCGGCCCGAACGTTTCGAACCAACGGGCCCGGGGCAGAGGCCTTTCTGATCGGGCCGGACGAGACCGGGCCGGACGTAATGAGCCCGGTCACGGGGAGGAACGGTGCGACACCTATCGGTCGGCGGTCGGGGGAGCTTCTTATGGGCTCCCCGTGTTTGGTTAGAGGGCCCGAATTCGCTTTCTTCATGGAAACCGGGCCGGTGAATGGGCCCGAGTAGCGGCTGTACCGGGCCAACATGTTGGGGTTCACGGGCCCGGAGTGCGGAGGAGCGTTGGCCATGGGGATGTTGAACATTCGCCCGAGCTCACCGGACTGGTAAATGTTGCCGCCGGTGTAGGGCACGGCGGTCGAGCTCATGGTCCTCTTCTCTCTAGCCGGCGGCTCGGGGCGGCGGCCCGATACGTAGAGCCCATTGCTAAGTTGATAAGACATCTACCGAATCATGCATATCATTGTTAGATTCTAATTATTACCCGAAAATTAAGGATGTCGGGAGAAAAAAAGTTGCAACAAAAGATCACACATTTATCGCACGGGGAAAGTTCGTTAAACCGAACAAACGAGGGATCGAATCGAAACGAATCGAATCCCACCGTCACCAACCGTTATTTACCGAACGTATCTTTTTTCGCCTTTTTAAGGACGACGGAAGCAGAAAAGGTAGCGGCTGAAAGAGAGGAACGAATAGGAAATCTTAGATCCCGGAGATACCGGAGATCCTCCGTGTTACCGTTGGAATATAATAAAAACAAACATAAACATTTTTTTCTTGCTTCAAACATTCAAGTGATCAAATAAATTATGTGACAAAGAGGAAATAATGGAGAGAACTAGCAGAGAGTAGTACCTTGTCTGAAAAAGATGATATGCAATAAGCAAAGCAGCTGATTTCTGCTGTGTGTGTGGTGTGTGAGAGAGATAGGGGGAGAGAGAGAGAGAGACTTAGATAATGAGCAAGCAAAGGGAGGGAGATGGAGAGAGATATAATATAACTTCCGATGGTAATGAAAAGAAATACCAAAAAATTGGCGTCATAAATCCAGAAGAAATGCAGAAGGCTACAAAACCAGCATTGAATCGATGAACACAAGCAACAAAACATCATTCGTCAGCTGCCACAGTCATGAGTTGCACTAAAAACAACAGTTTTTATCTTTTTTAAGAAAATAGAGGACGAAGACGCAAAGAGCTAAGCAACGATGCCGGAAAATGAGGAACCGCTTCACTTCTCCAACCACCCACAAATGCACGTACGTACGTACATGCAGAGAAGTATGTAGAGAATTATATACAGCCCACGAAGAATAAGGACATTAAATTTGAACTCGAAAATTCTCAGCCCAAATGCAATCTATGGACCTCAAGATTCCATATGAAGTCGTCGTCGTCGCTGAGCATGCATTGATGATCCGAAGTTGGAAAATTACGGGAGGATCGTAAAGTAAATAAGGAAAGATAGGGGGAGCTAAACAGTCATTTGGCAGCAAAGTTCTACGGCAGTCAATAACACAGAGAAACAAACAAACACAAAAAATGACGATGAGAGTGTGTGTGTGTGTGTAACGCCTTTCAGCGATGAAAAAATGAAGCAGCGAAAGATGAAAGTTGAAGAAAATATAATATGAAAATATGATGAAAGGGTCACTCTTTGTGATCCCATTAATTACCAGAAGAATATAAAAATTTCTTACAGAAAATGAAGTATCTGAGACTCAAGAAGTCTGCTCCAGAAGATCACAAAAGAAAAATACGATATTTTTTTTTTTAAATTGTAAGTTGCTGGTAAGAAGGCTACTATAGCAAGAACAACCACTATACGTATATATATACACGAGAGAGATAGAGAGAGAGGGAGAGAGATAGAGAGAGAGAAGGACGAATAGGCGACAAAACTCACCCTCGCTTCACACCATGCACACAAGCAAGGCCTCCTCACCCCTTAACACTCACTCTCCTTTAACCGTAATTTCAGGGTTTTTTTTTACGCATTTTCGTCATTACGTAGTATTTTCCGACCTTGTTTTGCACTTTAGCCTGAAAATTTGGCAAAAATCAAATGGTATTAAACCTTCCTTTTCCGAAAGGCCCTTCCATGTTTATAAGATTTATTTGATACAGTTCGAGATCTATTTTGTTAGAAATCAACAGGATGTGATGTAATATAAAGAAATATCATTTATTAAATGAACTCTTGGTTTACTAATGTTGATTGCACATTAATTAATTGAAGATTCGACGGTTTTATTTTAATAGAAGTGTTTCAATCCTCTTCAATGCAACTAAGACAGTGTAAGTGAGAGGCTCTTGGACATGAATTTCGTATGTTTTTTGGCATGCAAAAACTCTTACATGCGATTATCGTTTTGGAACTCTTTGACTATTTAGTTGATGAGGGTTTCTAATTTCGATAGTTATTTTATTGCAAGTACACGAGATAAGTCGCACAAGATTCGTGAACGCCGAAGATAAACGGAGAAGTATTGCCTCGTTTGGCCCGTAAGAGAAAAAAAAAAGGAAAAAGAAAATGAAAAGGGTGAAGAGAGAACACGTGAATTAGATGAGAGAGCATGAAGAACCTCCGTTACCATAATATAACGTCACGAAGATATTATTAGCTTTCCTTTTTTTACGATACCGTGTTGAATGTGGCCCGACCCGGCCCGATTCGAAGATGCAATTTGGATTTGGGGTCATATTAAAAAATTGGGTCTGGGCCTTTTTGTGAAGATTAGGAAAATGGAAAATCTTCGGTTCCATAAGGGCGGATTATCCGTCTCCATTGCCAAGCAAGCCTAGTCGCAAAACTAAAAATATATATTGGCAAAATCATAAAATTGAAGTCACTAACTATATACATATTTTTATTTTTAGATCACCATGTTTGATAATTGTAAAAATTGATCATTAATTTTGTATGTCTTAACAAAATTAAATTACTAGTAAATTTTTAGGCAAAAATTACTGGAAATCCGATATGGTGATGATACATGTCAGGAGCCACATCAGCGGCCACGTCGGGTTTCCGACGATTTTTGCCGGAAACCACCGGTGACCCAATTTTATAAAGATATACCAAGTTAGTGACTTATTTTTACAATTACGAACATAGTGACCAAAAAATGAAAACCGTTATAATTAACTACTCAATCTTATCATTTTTCCAATATATTTATGTAGCATTTTTTCTATTTTTATTGTATTCTGAAATTTTTTTCAAAATTAATGTTTTTTTCGTTTTTTTATTAGATCGTAGGAGAGAAAACGTACATGCGAGTGGAGTGATGATGCCCACACAGAAAAGGACAGTAAAGACGGAAAAGCGAGTCAAGTCTCTTCTCTTTTATCGAAAAAGGTTACAATATTTGGGCGTTTCAAACAACAGTTGCTGAATACTCATTAAGACTTGGAAAAGAAGGAACATTTTAACAAAAATTATCAAACTTAAATCTTATTGCAAATCCAAACTCGAAAGAGGAGACAAAAATTCGAAATGTAGGCAATAACAATTTTTTGTATTTTTTCTCTTTTTTTCTGACACTAATAAGATCTTCTCCAATGTGGCACCTTTTCTTCTTCGTATGCTCTGTTTTCACTTGAAGAACGAGAGAAAATGTCGTCACTCATTTATTTGCTTTGTAATTAAATGTAAGATCACATAAACGTTGCTAGGGCAAGCAAAGTGCATTTGTTCCTTGGCGATATGAGTATCATTAAATGCTGAAAATCTGAGATTATCGTTAAATGCTGAAAATCTAGCTTGTTTCATCGAACTCATCGTTAAATCTCTCTCTCTCTAGGGTTTAGGGCTGCTGAGTGAAAATTACTCTGCTTTCTCGCGTACTTCAGAATCCTGGATTTTTGCAACGGAGCATTGCCGTAAGCGATTTTCCGTTGGCATGTAAGCATTACCTCCTATTCACTTGTTTTTCTGTTTTCTTTTTGAATCTCTCTTGATAGCTCTCAATTTTTCATGGAATGTTGGCTCGTTGCCGAGAAATTGAAGGATCGAGCTATCGGTAACCTAGATTCTACTTGACTTCTGCTATTCACGTCGATTCCAAAAGATTTTTATGCGTTCTTCGAATGTGACCAGTTTTTTTTTAATTTCTGATCCGTATTTTTTGTTTTGTGCCTTTTCGATTTCAACTTCGTCCTTCCTTGTAGATATGCCTGAAAGATTATAAACTTTATCGTCCGCTATTCATTCTTCAGTTTTGAAGGGGAAGATTGTTTGTTTACTTTACTCATCAGTGTTTGTCAAGTTCTATGATTAACACCCTGTTTGGCATGCAAAAAATTTCTGCTGTGTATAAGACAAAAGGAAAACGATGTTAGCGTATCCATCAATGATACGTTACGCTTCGATTGTCGTACCGTTACACATTTCCTGTTCTTTTCTAACCGAAATCTTTACACCAAATGCAGCCTAACCGTTTAGATCGATCATGACCAGGTGAAAGAAGAGACAGCAACGGTGCTTTCGGTTGGCCAATTATCGAAATGGATTTCTTCAGGCTTAGAACGTTTCGTAATGCTCACAAGCCCAATGCCGAAAATATGACAAAAGATAATCCCGTTCCCGAGCCAGAAGAGCCCAAGAACACGAGCCCCGGTTCTCTTGGCAAATCGGTCAACATCAATCCCGAGTCAGAAAACGATGGCGACGACGATGACGCCGACTTCTTTACAGACGAGGAGAAAAAGAGGCTCAAAGAGCTCAAAGGAAAGAACTTCATGGTGTTAATACCCGAGGAAACATCGGTTGCCAACGAGGACGAAGAAGAAGAACAGGGAGAAGAGACGAGCCCTAGCGCATGGAGGGACGTGGAAGCCGAGGGGCGTCGATTCTGGTCCGGATTCGATGCCCTTTACGAGGTATACTGCGAGCGCATGCTCTCCGTTGACCGTTCGATTTCTCAGCAACTGTCAGAGCTCGGAAATTGCTTCAATGTCTCCGAAGGTGATGCTCTCTTACTTGCTTTTCTTGAAGTTAGATTGCTCTTGATTGACCCTTTTTGGTAACGTTAATGCACTGTTTGGTACGCGAAATTTGTGCGTGGAATAGTGTATTAAGCCATAATATGTTACGGTGGTCAAGGCTGAGGCCTCAAGGATTTTGGAGGAGAGGTCCCATGATCGATTTTTCATACCAACATTTTCTTGTGTGTCTGTCACACATGGATCTGAATTAGTGTGACTGAACTCGTTGGCATGGTTTGCAGACTATTGCTCTGACTCCGGGCGTTTACCTGGTCTCCAGGTTAGTTTACCTGGAAGGCCACAAAAAAAGTGAAAAAATAGAGTTAAAATGTTATGGGTCCTAATTGGGTCCTTAATGAGCATGATTTAAGCCATATGCCCATTCGAACTCATTGATTCTAAGGCTAAATTTAGGTCCATTAAGGACCCAATTAGGTTACGGTTTACATCCCTACAGGCTGTCGTTTCTTTTCCACGTCGAAATCTTTATAAAAAAACCTCAGCACATCAAAATATTTCCAATCATTTAGCGACTGCTAATTTTTTTTACGCTTAAATATTTCCTTAAGGCTCTCAAACCCCGAGACGTGCCGCTAAAAAGCTAGCAGCTTCGCCGTTCCGCTGCCTGAGAAACGCGGCGTCGCCGGAAGGGGAAACCGAGTTCTTACAACAGCCGATTAGCGATCCTTACAACGATCTCGAAGCTGCGTACGTTGCCCAGTTGTGCCTGACTTGGGAGGCCCTTCATTGCCAGTACACGATGCTGTGTCGGAAAATATCTTGTCAGAGCACGAGCAGCTCTTACGACGACAGCTCTCAGCGGTTTCAGCAATTTCAGGTTCTCCTGCAGAGATTTATTGAGAACGAGCCTTTCGAAGTCGGGCTGAGGCCGGATATTTACGCTCGTTGGAGACAATTGATGCCTAAATTGCTCCAGGCTCCTAAGATCAGAGGTACGGGTAAAAATTATATATATATATATATATATATATATATCATTTGGGTAAATTCCGTTGTACTCATGTGGTTATACTGAAATGCATATTAATACCTCGTGGTTTTATTATTACGTGAAACCCTTTTATGGTTTCTAAAACTTAGCACCGTTGCTGCCGACCGGGAGCTTTTGCCCGCAAATGCATTAACCCCGCTCGTAAGGCGACTGAACGAACTCAAGGCACCTACTGGATAATTGTCTTGACCTCAGTGTCTCGAACTCAAGGTCCACTATTCAGTGTCTTCACCTTAAATGGTCAAAAAGTTATTTTGCATCCCTCTTGTATGAGTGGAAGTACCATTTAATGTGTCGTGTGATATGTTGTTGACAAAAAAATAATTTCAAGTCTATTTTAGTCATTTCATGTTAATAAAAACGTGGTCATATCCTAATCGCATCACGAATGCGACGCAGGCAGAAGCTGTACGGCACTACATTTTAGAAACCGTAAAGGGGTTTCGCGTAACATTATAACCAATCCACAAGATTTTAACTAGCATTTCAGTTTCAGTATAACCACGTACGGCTTTAACAGAATTTACCATGTATTCTTTTTTTGTGAAGTACTTGCTTTCAATTTTAGCTTCCGAAGAACAAAGCAATGCGGAAGTAGCTCACGCCGTCGTAGGCCAAGATCTCGTCGGAATAATCGAGGGATGCATCCTAAGTTTTAATCAATTCGTCGAACGGGACAAGAAGAAACGGAGCTCCGCACTTAGCTCGCTTCGTAATAAACAGATCATCGAATCTTCTCTCGAGAAGGTGAAAGTGAATCTTCTTCTTCTTCTTCTTCTTCTTACATTTATGTTAGAAGCTCTCCTCTTCACTGCTCTCACTGACAAGAATGTGCAGAAACACGCGAAACTGAAGGAGCTGTGGGAGAAGACGAGGACCCACAAGAAGAAGTGGTGGTGGCCGCGATCGTCAGAGGAATCGGAGATCTTGCTCGGGCTCATCAATGCGAGGGTGTTGATTAGGGTTCTTCGTACGTCGAAGATCGGTGAAGAACAGTTGTTTTGGTGCGAAGAGAAGATGAAGAAACTGGTGCTATGTGATGGGAAGTTGCAGAGAGATCCTTCGCCATTGCTCTTTCCTTGTTAGTTCGTTCTTTCTATTTCTGTTTTAGTATATGACGTTGATCTCTAGGCAACTATAATTATGTGATCACTTTGTTCCTGTTTGATTTGTTTTAAGTGAATGGGACCAAGTGGGCTCAAGCCCAATTAAAACATGAGATGGGCCTTTGTGGAGGCCCAATTAAATACCGTCGTGACCCACTCCTTCCTCTGCTATGCTGGCTGGTTTGTCTGAATTGAATTGGATCACTCGCACTGTTTTATTTTATAGAGCTGAGGCATATTAAAATCCTCTAAATTTATGTCAATCTTAACTTCAACACATTCACTTTAATGCAAACCAGAGGCTGATATATGCGAATTGTAAAACCACCTAAATTGATGTGCCAATTGCCAATCGTGACGTTTTAAAAATAAATAATAAAGTTAATATAAAATAAAACCACCCAGTCAGATCAAAGTAATAAAAAATTTAATTTTAAATCAAACTAATAAAAAATAATTTTAAATAATAATAATAATATCTTTTACTATATTATAAATTAAAATTTATATCAGAAAATAAACAAAACGAAGGCAATTTGCTCTCCCATAGACATTATATATAACATATAGCAGATATTAGGTTGTGGGTAGATATTTTGTGTCACGAGCAGCGGTGTCTAAACCAGAAAATATGGATGCAAATATATCATCCCTTGTGAACCAAAATACTTTAAATTACAATAAAATTTAAAAAAATAAAGAACTCCCAAAACTGTTTGTGGCTTGATCAGAAGGGAAGGAGGAGGGTAGTAAGTTAGGTTGCGATAAAAGGAAGGACCAGCAGCCCTCCACCTTCAGTGAAATCAATACAATATTTATTTCCCTGGTCCCGTAATTAAGTGATCCACCAAAGACTTCCTTTTTTTTTTTTTAATAGTTATGTTTTTTGGACCATAATAGTTGTGTTTCGCGTATGTTCGAGCTCTAATATATGACATATCACTATCTGTTTTTTGGCTACATTTGTAACATAGATCCATGCAACCCATGCAGAACTTATATAAATATTTTCAGATTTTTATTTCCTGATTTTGAATGAGGGTATACTTTTATGTCATAGTGGGTCTTGCTAATAAATTCATAAATTTTTTTTCAATAGCAGTTCAAGACATTGATTCAAGTGAATAATTCGAACACAATTATAATAAGATTGAATCGACAAATTTATGTTAATTTATTAGCAACATCAAGATTCACCCTTCAGGGTGTAACGAAACACCTCTGCGAGGAAAAACCGCAACCATATATTACAAATTGAACCCAGAAAATTTACATTTTAAGGCCTCCGGTTAGAAAATATTACTACAAACGACCCCAAATGCTAAAAAAAGATGGAAAAAATCCCTTCTCTCTCTCCATCTTGACCATCTCCGGGTTAAAAAAAGGACAAAGAAAAAAAATAGAAAAACTACGTCGAAGTCAAGATACAAAGAACAAAGTTCATCTTGATTTTTCATCCCATCATGGAAGCAGTTAGCGATTGAAAAACAACCTCTTCGCAAGGAATAGTGAGCCCCATTTCATTGTAATAAAACCCAAATTCTTCCTCAGCTTTTCTGAGCAGACACTGAAACTCCGGATGAGCCAAGAAAGAAATAGGGACAACGTATCTGCTTCGGTTCTCTCCAACGTACACTGCAAAGTGTCCCTTGGGCACATCGCTGTTGCTGCAGCCGTTTTTCTTGCTGCCCAAACTCGAACACCTCCTCAAGATCTGCTTCAGAGACGCTGCTTGAGCTAATTTACTCGATTTCTTGACAGCCATTTGCTCTTACCAGATCTTGAGAATGGAGAAGAAAGTGTTCGAAGAAAGTATAGAAAGTTGCGGAGGGCGTTGAGAGTATTTAAGGAGAGAGGTGTGGGGTTGGATTTGTTTTTTTGGCTCTTTCTTGTGTACGAATGAAAGAAAGGACTTTGTGGGGCGCAACGCAAATCCCACTTGTATACGGTTGCCTTAGGTTCCGTTTATTATTACAATATCTACCGGACTTCAATATTTTTCAGTGGAGGGGAGCGGTATTTTAAGGACAATTCTAAAAAAGTGGTAAAATTAACTTGTGGGAACATCGATGTTGAGAAAAATTCGATCCAAAATCAATATCTCCGACGAATTGAAACACTTTGAGGACAATTAACGCCGAAAATCTAATTTCTCAAGGAATTCGCGAGGTGCACGTGACAATTGATTTGGGGGAAAATCTTACGTGGTATTGGGAAAAGCTAGATCAAATTTAATCGTTAAGTGTTAATTCAAACTAAAATTATATTTCCAATTATAATTATCTCTAAATTACTTCAATTTGTTGAAGATAATTCTCCGCTAAAATTAGATTTCATCGTTATTTTTTTTCTCAAAATAACCTATCTACGTACTCGATCAGATATACTTTCAAAGGATAAAAAAAATTTCATAATTTAATGATTCCTTGTTGTGGCCTCAATGGAGTCACCTTTCACTGTATATGGAGTCTGTTTCGTATCTCGACATCATCATTTTAATACAGTGCTTTGCTCGTTTCAGTTTCCCAACATTATGTCTCAGCAATAAATGAGTTTTGTTTGAAATGCGACACTTATGTGGCTCTAGTTTATCAGCAGTTGGGATTTTTGAGTTCTACTATTACTACATGCAGACAATGTAAATAAATGTCGAGCAAATATAGTGCACTATTAAATACTACTATTTACGATACCCGATATAATAGTGAGTAGGTATGGAGAATGAATGTGAACAAAACCCTAATTCTTTTTCAAGAAAATCACGGGTCTCATGGAACTAACTTCATTGTACTATTGAGTACACGCGTACGAACCATCTCGTGTTTGAGTTTTTACTTGGATTATATATCTATATTTATACAAAACTGACACATATGCTTGTGCCCTTACAGATATTTATAACAAGATAGAAAGATAATATCATTCATAGTAACTAATACCCTCTTACTATGGTCGTATTTGTCCAAAACTATACTGTCTAACTACAGCCACATAATTAGTTTTTGAGACGTTATTTGCACGTTACGAGGATGAGAAAACATATCCTTAGATCGAAAGAATTGTAATGAAGTTATAAGATTATTTTCTTGTATTATATATCCCATACCCTCTAAGCACTGACAACTATATAATAACTTACGACGAGTGGAAGCAGACAACTTCAAATCTATTTCGTAATCTAATAATAAGCCCAACCCATGTTCTGAGAACGAGATTGAAGGAAAAAAAAAAATTCTTACTATTATTACATTGATTGCAATTGTGTTGGTGGTCCAGCGGAATTATTTACGTTTGTGATAGTGACTCTAGTAAATGAAATCCATGTTTCCATCATAAAACCACTAGGTGATATAGAGAGACAATTCAAAGCGTAACACGTTGACATATAAAATCGATTGACGATCATTTGCTTATTTAATAAAATAGTTTCCAAGACTCTATCTGTCACGCTATCGCTATTGTTACCGTGCTATAATTCACCTTCTTCATATATAATGCTAAAACTGGAAGTTTCAAAGGCGGAGAATAACGCAGTAACATAGATGAGTGTATCGAAATAAAGTAACACACAACTTTGGCAAACGTTGAAGTGATCCCAACAAAATTGTAGAATACAGTCACCAGCTGCAACTTGATAATACTAAGTTACATAACGTTATAAAAAATTACCGATAAAACGGAGCAACTTCCTTCGGGTTGTAGAGAGTCTAGGAAGATTTCTTGGCTTCAGCGATTTTTTTCTTCTTATCTCCCAAGTGTTGATTGTGGGCACGTTTCTTCTCATTGCTCATCTGCGTAAAATCGAATTCATATTAGTAGAATTTTTCTTACTGACATGTATGAGAGAGATATTACACGATAACTGCCACCAAAATGATGTAAGAACTTATTTCAGCACAAAAAAGAAAAGATGGGGGGAAAGCTTCATCACCTGCATTGCTTCATAAATCTTTCTCTTTTTACGAGACATTAGAGACTTGGCCATATTAGCCTCATCTGTAGCACGTTGCTGCATACGGTGAGCTGTTTCTTCATCATCCTCTTGGTCACCGGATGGAGCATTTTGAAGCTTCTCTTCTCCTCCGTTACCAGATAGATTTTGAATTTCAATCCTCAACTCTTCGAGGTATTCTTTCTCTATATTCGACGTCTGAATAGGTAAAAATGAAATTAGCCAACATTTGTAGCAGCAAATAGATGCAAAAGGTGAAATAACAAATTCCATGTTCGTTTGGAGTTGTATAGATAGGAAATTAGCCTCAAATATTTTCAGGCCCTACACATATATCAGCTTAAACTACGTTGATGTGCATTGAAAGACATTACCTTCTGCTTCTTCTTTGCCTCATCAATGGCTTCTCTTCGATCAATAACGCCTAGTATGCTCTGAGGATCGTCCAAGTCCTCTTTATCCATACCGGGCAACGGTAGGACTTGTTTTCTTTCAGCAGCCTTCAGTCGTTCAATAGCTTCGGCATACTCGGGAACGTGGCCTTCGGCTTCGTTGTCAACGAATGGGGACAAGTGTGGAGGGGGGATACTGTTGAAATACACAAAGAAACATTGCGTTTAAAAAACATTAAATAACGAAATGATTGGTGTAGTATCCACAATTCGCTGATGGAAATTACAGAGAAGCTTTATAAAAGAGGAAAGGGACTTCAGAATATGATTCAGATGAAGATACAATCAGAAATTACATGCATCAGCAGCTATTTCACAGTGCCAAACAATGGAAGAGCTCAAGAGCAAAATATTTAGTATAGGAGTTACCATCCAATGGCATATTTCTCAGTAGGCAATATGATCCGTGCATTTACACAATCATAAACCCACTGTGGCTGAACGTATTCCCTCGAAAGGAAGCGGCGGCCTAGTGTAGGTCTATCAATGATCTGCACAAGAAATGCATCTGAATCTAAAAAATTTCTCAAACAAAATCCTTATGGATATTCCAAATTCATAAGAGTCGAAAGAATTCATCGCATCGATACTAACATGTCCATGCCAACATGCGTAAACAATCTTAGCTTTTTCACAAATATAAACTCATTGTCTGAGAATCTACACACAAAAAAGAGTAATAAGAGAAGTAAACCTCATGAGTAATGCTCTGGTCAGATTCCTCAAAAGGAGCTCCTTCACCTTCCCAAGACACTTTGCCACCAAAGGCAGGGATGATGAAAAGCAACGACTCTCTCGGTACCTAAGCAAAAAACATTTAACCAAAAAATCCAAATTAGAGCAAAGTAAAAAAAAATTAAGGTATACGGAAGAAAAAGGCACTGCGTCTAACCTCACGGCTCAAAAAGAATCGCATGTTCTTAAAAAGGGTTTTGCATTCCCGTGTCTCCTCATCTTCATCGTCCTCATCACTAGCATCATTGACAAGGCGCATGGAATCTCCATTCAAAGGAAGCTGCTGCTGAAGTTGGGCAAGCCGAAGTTCAGACTCTTGTTTGTCTTCACCCTTCTCAGATCCTGACGATATGACTTCTCTGAGTGCACTAGCTTCAAAATATCTTGAGAAGGCATAAAGATCTGCACGAGTTTCAAAAAAATCAGCAAATGCACCCCCTCGTAAGCAGCACAAGTATGTTTATATTGTCCTAGCTTTGACATGTGAATTTATCGAAGGAAAAGGAAAGGATAGATGTGTTGTGATAGAAGTTGCAGTATACCTGCAGCAAGAGCTTCCAGTCTGGGGTCAAGAATTGGTGGGTACTTCACATTTATTGATTGATAAAGTTTGAAATTGACAAATCCAATAAGAGTCTGCGGATAATAGAATGAGAGAGAAAAAATAACATAAGTGGACAAACGGTAAGGCAACACATTCGACTCAATTAAAAGCCTGTAGTAACTGAAGATGAATAAGAAATAAAAGGACATTGAGGGAGCTTGCCATGTTGTGATCAGTGAAATCATACTGATAACGATTTAAATCATTATTCATTGCATGGTGAAACGTTTTGCACAGTAAAGCTGATAGTAAGGTAATATAATGAAATAAATCAATGAGAAGCAACCTTAACCAAATATTCTTTTCACAGTTTATTTACTTCAAGAAAATATCAGCCAGAAGCATCCCAATAAAAACAGAAACATGAATTCATAATCATGATGCATATTCAAGACCCAACCTCGTAAAATTCCAAGAAAGTTAGCATGACTCTGTAATCCACATCAGGCAATACTTGCTGCAATGCATGAGGAGTAAGCCAGGTAATTGTTTGTCCCTCAACCACTGCCTGCAAGGATATTAAAAGGAAAAGGATAAAGCAGCAAAAAATTAACTTTCAACTCTTAATGTAATGTAAAACCTCATTCTATTCTTACCTGATAGTATATGCCTTTCACAGAAATAAATGTCTTCCGGAGTTTATGGGTGCGGGAAACAAATGCCTGCCATTCATGGCTCAACCTACAACCATCAAGGTACTATTGGTTCCGAGCAAACAACCAATATTATAGTAACACATTACTACATTATGTAGCAATATCAATCATAAAAGTAACCTTCGGCAACTGTGAACACGGTCGACCGGAATCTTCTCTCCATCTACAGCCCTGTCCACAGCAGGCAATGCAGCAAATAGATGTACCATGCTAAGACAATCATCAAGATCCCTCAGTGCGTCAACAAATTTTGGATACCTAAAGGGCAAACCATAAGTTGTAAAGTGAGCTCATAAACCGTCAATGGTTAAAGGGCATCAAAAGAACCAAGTAAAGTTACCTCTCTTTGATAAGCATGTCAAGAGTGTACGTAGGCTTCCGTGTCAACAACCTCTCCGCAAGATCCCTATTCTTTTTTGACATGGCTTTCTTCACCTTCTTCTCATACGCTCTCATATCACGTAATTTCTCTAACAAAGGCTCGTGTTTCAAGAACATTATGTCTTTCATGTGATAGTAAGAATGGTGATTTCCCTTCACCTTCTTCTTCGGTTCCCGAGGGAATACACCCTTGAGGATGCATAATTTTCTGAAGCACAAAGCATTACAATAAATTAAACTCCAAATATTCACATCCAAATACGGCATGACTCCATCAGAGTAAAGATCAAAACTGTAAATCAACGATAAAATTTTAACAAAAGCATGATGCCACTAAACCGTGGAAAACATCATTCACGAACATTCCCACTATGGACATAAATCAACAAATTTTAATCCCACTGCACAAAAATAATTGTATTAACACCACAAGATAAACGAAAACTATACCAGGTGAAATCGAACTCGCCACATGCTCGCACCAAACAAAAATAACATTGCAAATCTAGGTTCCATAAAATCAAGAGTAAAATTAACACCTAACATACTTGAAAAAACAGAACCAGGAAATACATACAGCTCAAAATCGATATATTGAAACGCAAATACCAAACAAGAAGAAACGAATCAAGGCAAAGAGATAAGTCACAACCTAAACACCGGAAGGCTGATTTGAAGGTACTTCACCGCTTGAGTTCTCGTAACATACTTAGCAGCGTTACCTTCCTTCTTCTTGCCCTGACAGAAAAAAAAAAAAAACGAACAAGAAACGAATGAGAATTATCTTAATTTCGCAATCGCCGTTAATTCAAAAACAGAAACTCTTGATAATGAACTTACGGCTGGCCTGAAGTGCTTCGGCATGTCGTAGACCGGCGTATGAGGATAACGGCGGTTCGCAGGCTGGTGGCGGAGGAAAACGCACCCCGAACGTTATAGTTTACGAAGGGCAACGAGGGTTTAAAGCTCTTACAGCATTATTGAAAGCCTGTATACATAATTTCGAAGGTGGACTAGTCCGTGTTGGACTGGAAAATATAATATTGGGCCTTCAGATAAATAATGGGCCTAATAAAGCCCATTTTCAACGATTACGATAGTGTCATAGTAAAGTCGATTTCGCTGGTTGGCGATTTATACTGCGGTCATTAAGCATTTTTTTTTCTATTTTGCAGAAAAAAAAAAGAAGCTTATATGCATCAACCATGCTTTAAATCGAGCAAAATGGGTTAATAAAATAATGATTTATTTATGTCATATAATAGTATAAAAATAATTTTGGAGTGAGGGGCAAAGGCACATGAAGATTCACATGATATTGTTTTTCCAACTCATAATCAGGAATTTAGACTTGCTTATATGTTCAAGTGCAGAAGACCCTACCACTCATCCCAACAAACGGCACAAATTCTAAGAAAATATAATTGATATATAAGAATGTCTACGACATGTTATATAATATCTCATGGACCCAACCCCAAAAAACATGTATAGCAGCGTCGTCGACTTTTTTCTTGATTATTTTCTCTTACATTAATAACTTTATATTTTTATCCTAGTTAAGATAATACTTGAAAGTTTGAACAGTACATTTTATTTATATATTATCCAAAACCTCGAACTTCTAGTGAAGTATGCTTGTACAAGGGCACGTTGAAAACATTACAAAAGAGACCTAATTGGCAGTTAATGGTTTAGCATTGCCTTTCTAACCGCAAGTCAGTCTAATAATTTTCAAAATATCATCATTGATCAAAACCTTTATGCGGGCAAAGTGTTACTCATTAATTTTCTTTGTGTATATATAAAACATATATATGTGACTCGGTTAAATCACTGAGACTGATCTCTAACTTCACTGATAAAAACCTAATTATTTGGTAAAACGCCATATATCGTCTGAAGGCGATTGAGAGGAAGGAGAACTAAACAATAAATGATCTAGTAATTGGACATGATCATTCATGCATTGAGTTTAAAGTTTTGGGCCATATTCAATTTTTCATATTTGTCGGATGATAATTGATACGTATATAGTCATTTAACATAGTAGCAGAGTCGACATCACTCCTAAACCATAGAAAGAAAATTCACGTCGTCTAATGTTAGATAATAAGATAAATAAGCCTACACTTGAGGGACGTATTGAAACATAATATATAAAATTAAAATATGATATATTGCCTACCGAGTCGATTATTAATTGCATATAACTGATCAACCTCATTACTTGTCTTAAGATATAATTTAAGAATACCACACATGGATGTGAGATATTCGACACTATCGATCGCCCGCCAATCGATGGTAAAATACACTTAATCATCTCGTATTCCCGTTAGGTTTACATTAAAAACACAACGAATCTACACAAGTTAATACTTGAACATATTCATGATAAACACACAATTTATTCATATGAGTTAGAAATAAAACAAAATGCATGAATTGTATTGGCCAAAGAGAACGTTCGGGGCTCTGGTATTACACCATCAGTCAGCTAACAAGTAAATGTATTAAGGAACATATAAGTAAGGGAATTAAGCAAACAAAAATGATCTAAGTCCAAGTTCAATGCTTCAGTCTTTACATCCAACTTATAATAATTTGCCAGGACATGACAGTCACTAAATTTAAATAAATTATTTTGAATGAGTGGCTGTATGTGAAAGAACAATCATGTAATAACATGGACATACACACACAATGCTTATTACAAGTGGTACTTTTTCTGTTGAAGTGGTAGGGCACAGTGTTGTGCTACATATTAGTCAAAACCATGTGATATGAATATATTTCCATTGATCTCCACCTGATATGTCTTTATTACCAACTTTTCTTCTTTAATTTATCGTCTTTCTCCATCTATATATACACAATGTTCCTTTGCCGAAAATAGAGAAAAACAAACAAAAAAACACATTTCCGTCAATCGAAAAAGCCTTTTTCTCTATTTAATTTCATCACAAGGGATCTCTCTACCTCATATATAAAAAGAAGATGGGAATGAAGATAACTAGCATTGCACTTGCGAAGAACAAGCTCCGTCGAACTATTTCCCCGAAGAACGGGTTCGCGGGCTATTCGAATACGTGTGTCGATGTTCCTAAAGGGCATTTAGCGGTGTATGTCGGGGAATCGTGTAAGAGATTTATAATGCCGATTTCTTACTTGAACAACCCTTTGTTTCAAGAACTCCTACAAATGGCTGCGGAAGAGTTTGGGTACAATCATCCCATGGGAGGGCTCACGATTCCGTGCTCCGAGGATTATTTTATGAGTCTTACTGCTATGTTAAGTAGTTCTTCGTGTTCTTGATCTCTCTCTCTCTCTCTCTCTCTCTCACACACACACACACACACAGTGCTGATTTGAGATGAAGATTCAAGTTGGCTAACGTTTCTTCGGTTTTGAGGATCGCGATATGAGAATTAGGGTTTGTTTTGAGCCTTGTTTTTATTAGGACTTTTAGATCAAATGTAAATGCAATGTTTAATGGATGAATTTTTCACACCACACTTCATCACTACACTCTCTTAAAGATTATAACAATCATAATAGTACCACACACTTCATTTATCCTAAGAGATGAAATATTTTAACTTTAACCACATACGGACGGTGTATCGAAATCTCTATTTGAATCATAAGCAGTTATTATCTTTTAGTTTTAACTACAGCATGTGGCCAGGCATGCAATAATAGACATTGCAGTGTAGTGGTGGTGTCGAAGGGCCATAAAATGGCTATATATTATTTTTTTCTTCTTGTCTTGCATAATAATAATAGAAAATAGCACCCCTATTATTAAATAATACGATAATGTTATTTCTCGATCTTTCTCATTCACGGACAATGTAACTGTTGAATCTTAATGTCCAAAAGTACGAAAAAATAATAATTCTTGAAAGCAAATATGGATATCTGTGTGCTTTACATATATATCTATATATATGTGTGTGTGTGTGTGTGTGTTTATAAATGAATTTCCCAACAAGAAAAATAGTGTGATGTTACTACACTGAAAATAGCAAATTGATCAATGATTGATAATTTGATTTGATGATATCTACTTGTGTCTTGCTTATCCTAACTAGCAATACGTGTGCTTGCGTGCATATAACACACAGGCTCAAGCAAATCAGTAGGCTTATAATAAAGATAAGAATGGGAAAAGTTGATTGCAACAATTCATGAGATATTTGTTTAATTATAATAATAACAATAGGAAAGACATCATTTTCTTTTTCTCGACAGTGGCATTTCAGTTCAAGGATGACGTCATTTACCGAAGTTCGATATATTCTTGATCTGGTAATAACGTTTTTATTACAAATCAAATAGTTTCCTTACTGTGATGCGTTGGCTAGTTTTTATATATAAATCTAAATATTACTTTTATAATTTATTCACTGTCAAATATTACTCGACCTCAAAACCATGGGCAAACGTATCATAAATTAATAAATCGATGGAAATCCAAACAAGTTGGGGCAAAGCAAACACGGATCATGGCGCATGACCTAAATAATGCATGCAGAATTCAATAATCCCGACCCTACATTTACAACATGGATCCTATACTATCCGAAAATAATAAAAATATAATACAGAGAGCAAAGGGAAAAAAATTTAAAAAAAAAAAATCAAGCTCTATAAATAAGCCCATTGCTTTAGACCCTGAGAAATCAATATCACATCGAAATACAAAGCATTCTTAAAAAGAAACCATTCCCCTCTTTAGTTACACACCTTACTAATTAAGGGTTTTTATATCAAATTATGGGATTAGCGAGATTTAATTCTCTGGTACATCACGCTACTAAGCACATAGCTCATCGTTCATCATCATCTTCTCCTTCTTCCACATCGGGATTATGTAATTATGTTCCAAAGGGTCACTTGGCTATATACGTGGGAGAGAATATTCAGAAGAACAGATTCATCGTTCCGATATCGTATTTGAACCACCCGATGTTTCGGGATCTTCTCAAGTGTTCGGAGGAAGAGTATATGTTCGATCATCCTATGGGAGGGTTGACTATACCTTGCAGTGAGCTTGCGTTCAAGAAAGTTGCGAGTCATCTGGAAAAAAAATCGTCATTTTGAATAAGTAAATAAATAGCTTCTGATAAGTCTTTTTAATTAATTGTTAAGGGTATATGGTAAAGGCTTTTTTTTCCCTTTTTCTTTTTTTTTTTTTGTGTGTAATGTAACCACAATAAATTTTACGACGATTCACCCCACAAATTAATTGACTATTGTATATACCGTCTTATTTCTTTTATGGTAAACAAAATTTTTCATTAGGTTTTCAATATTACATGGACAAGAAGAGGGGATATCTGTCTTATTCAATAATAATATGCGCATTAGCCTTTTATAACAATAAATAAATAAAATATAGAACAATATTGACCTACGACAAGTTTTATGCATATGAAAAATAAATATCATTAAGAACAATTCTAATGAGTACCTAAAAACTGTTACCAGAACAATGTTCTTAGTAAGAACGGCCATGCAAATGAGTACCTAATAATTGATTGTAGGGACTGTTTTATTTATTTTATGTAACGTTCGCTTTTTTTATTAGGTATTCAATATTACCCAAAGAGGGATGTTTGTCCTTTTCAATACGTAACTTGAGCTCTTTTTTACTATGTTGAATGTAAAGAGTTTTTTTTTTTTTGTCCCTGCAATTATGTATGGTCTTTTCGATGTAATAATAAAACGAAATAAGCACCTTGTTACACACAGCGAGCATCCTCCAACTCATCAAAACCACGACATATATATATATATATATATATATATATATATAAATAGCTTATAGATACGATAAATAACATCGTATGGTACTATGAAAACACTCGAACTTCAAACTTCCTCAAGACAAATGCGTATAATATAAAAACAGATATATCTTACACCTTCAGTGAAGCCACAGAGCGCTGCTGCGATCCAATTCTTCTCTTTCTGAGCCGCTCAGCAATAATAAAAGCAAGCTCCAGAGACTGAGAGGCGTTGAGCCTCGGGTCGCAGTGAGTGTGGTACCTCGAGCTCAAGTCGTTGTACGTAATCGTACGCGACCCTCCAACGCACTCCGTGACGTTCTGCCCCGTCATCTCCAGGTGGACCCCACCCGGGTAACTTCCTTCTTGCTCGTGTACGTCGAAGAAAGCCCTCAACTCGGCCTTCGGGCAAGAGAAGTATATATTACAAATATCACCATCAGCAACAAAGAAATCATTCAATAATATTGTTGAATGATCACTTCACCTAAAAGCTTCAACTTTAAAGGAGTATCATATTGTAACTATATTTATTTTATTTACAGCGTACCTCCTCACGTCTAAGCTGATTTCTTTCTCAGTCTATCATATTTTAATTTTTTTATTATTTTATTTCCAACATGCTCCATCACGTCTAGCCTGATTTCTTTCTTATCCAGCGTTAGACGTGGAATTTTCTTGTCACGGGCTCTGATACCACGCTAGATGATAACTTCACCTAAAAGCTTAAGCTTGAAAGGAGTGTGCCACATTTTAATTTTATATACTTTATTTCCAACAGATATTAAGTAACATCCCTCAAAAAAAAAATATATATCGGGATAATAAATCATTACCCTAATTGCGTCGAACGAGCGGGTTTTGAGCCCGCACGGAGCCTTGATGGTGTTTCCGTGCATCGGGTCGCTGACCCAAGTGACCGCTTGACCCGCCCCGCGAACCGCTCTGATGAGCCCGGGGAGCTTCACCCTCATGTTCTCTGCTCCCATCCGAGCGATCACCGTAATCCTCCCGGGTTTGTTCTCGGGATTTAGGATGTCGATTAGCTTCACTAGCTCGTTCGGGTCCATCTTATCGCTAACCTGCATCCCATTCATAACTATATAAGTATGCATGGTTATTACGAGTCAATAAAACATAAAGGCTGGAATTTTCTGACAACCTTAATCCCGAGGGGATTCGAGACCCCTCTCAAGAACTCGACGTGGGCCCCATCGAGCTGCCTCGTGCGTTCCCCGACCCACAGCATGTGGGCCGAGCAGTCGTAGTAAAGACCGGATGTCGAGTCCATTCGAGTGAGTGCCTGCTCGTAAGGTAATAACAAGCACTCGTGCGATGTCCAAAAATCCGTCGTGGTCATGACCGGGTGATCGGCCGTGAGCCCGGAAGCATCCATGAACCCGAGGGCCTCGTCGACCCGGTGAGCAAGTTCCCGGTACCTAATTTTTTTTTCCCAAATAAGATAAAGCTTAATGAGTAATACATTTCACACTAGTTGGATAAAACAGGGGAACGCCCGTTTTTGGTCCCACAAGTTCCGAGATGCCACATTTAGCCCACAATGTTACCGATTTTGGATAATTTTGGTCCGCCGGTTAATTTTAACCGTTAAGGTGAACGGAATTATGGGCCGGACCATCAAATATAATAGGTCGGGCCGAACCACCCCGAATTTGGCGGGCCAAAGAACGGGGGATCTGGCCCAGCCCGTAATTACGTCTAAGTTAATGGATAATTTAACCGGATGACCAAAATTGGTAACGTGGGGCTTAAATGTGGAATCTCGAAACATGGGGTCCCAAAAACTCCCATACCCCCAAAATTGGGGACCAAAAATGGCGTTTGTCCGATAAAATCCGAAGAAAATAGTTCAGAAGAAGAACCTATCGCCCTGTTCGCTGTGTTGGGTGAAATCAAGATTCCATTGGCTGACTCTCTGCATAGCGGCGTAGCCGCCGGTGGCGAAGGCTCTGAGGAGGTTCAGCGTGGCCACGGATTGAGTGTAGGCTCTGATCATCCTTTGCGGGTCGGGAATTCGGGATTTCTCGTCGAAGGCGTCGCCGTTGACGTTGTCGCCGCGGTAGCTCGGTAGCTTCACGCCTTCTTTCTCCTCGAACGGGTCGGATCTTGGCTTGGCGAATTGACCGGCCATTCTTCCCACCTAATAATGCGTACAAGTACGAGTTAATGGTAGGGAACGGAGAAACTATAAAAAGGCGGTTGAATACCGAGACAATGGTAGAAGACCGTAAGAAACCCTATTAAGATTATTTGTCCCAAAATCTAACTTCGCCCGGCTGATATATAAATCAAAGAGGCATTTCCTCCTATCACCAATTGATTTTGGATTGGAACTCCCAATTTCATAACAGTTTCGGTCTGCGTGTTATCACGCTTGTTTAGCTCACTGTTGCCCGACTTGATATGGCAACGTAGTAGGCTTTGAATCGCGTCACACGTGAGAGTGCGTGTTGAGAACAATTTTCCCACATTAAGAAACTAACTTCACCAGAATCAATATAAATCAGCTGTCACCAATTGGTTTTAGGATAAAACCCTCAATTTAACATGAGATATGAGCGGGTTATATCTGTGTGCTTCCACGCTTGTTTGACTAACCGCAACCAAGTTTTATATGTCCACGTGTTACGTTTTGAATCGTGCCCATGTGAGGTGCGTGTTGAGAATATTTGTCCCACATCGGAAAACTAACTGCACATGATCCATTGTAGAAATCAAAGAGGAATCTCCTCATGATTTTATAAAGGACCCTCAAATTAACAAACCTAGCAGTGCTAATCACAGACCAAAATCACAAAATTAACCTCGTAAAAATACCTTAACAACGGGCATCTGCCCACCGAACATGAGAACCACGCCCATCTGAAGAATAACCCTAAAAGTATCCCTGATGTTATTCGCGCTGAACTCTTTGAAGCTCTCGGCGCAGTCACCGCCCATGAGCAGGAACGCGTTACCGAGGGCCGCCTGTCCCAATTTATCCTCGAGGTTCCTCGCCTCGCCGGCGAAGACGATCGGGGGGAACGATTCGAGGGTCTTGAGGACCGATTCGAGGTCGTTCTCGTCGGGATACTCCGGGAGCTGAAACGCCTTCTTCGATTTCCAGCTCTCAAGGCTCCAGATTTTCGGAGTGGGCGTTGCGGCGGAGGCGGCGGATGACGATGATGGGTTCGAGGATTTGACGGCTGAGATTGGTTTGGCGGCGGGTTTGGGGGGAAGTGAAAAGGGTCTGCTGCTCGGAATCGACGGCGGCGGCCTTACGAGGAAGGGATTTGGGAGAGACATGGCTTTGGCTTCCATGGGTGGTGGACGATGATGGATGAAGGCGGACACGGTGGTTCAAGGTGGACGAGAATTTGGGGGACAGAGAAAGTGTTTGTGTACTTGGTGATGATAATGGTGGTGATGATCTCTTCGATCGATAGATAGACGTAGGATTAGTTGAGATCGTACGCACGAGATTTGTCTGCAGATCAAAATACAAAATTTATGTGCTATTTTTTATTTCCGTATAAGATAGGTCACAACTAAATTTTTTAATACGACTGATCATGGAATATAAATCGGATTTTGTATATTCGGATAATCTTTTATATTGTCCACATCTATGTTGGAAATATCCACGATGTCGATTATTGTGACGTTATTATTTTGACCAATGAATCGTTACAAAATATGAAGAAAAAAAAATGTTACAAATAAAGGTGTATTTATTTACGAATGTAATGATAAGTTTTGATTTATTATCTTCAAAACTCAGAAAATTCAATCTTGAAAGGGCTTCTTTTGGTAGGAGGATGTTACCATCATGCCAATTGTATTTCATAATGTTCCAACTTCTCAAGCTTTTAATAATCAACAACGACGTTTCGTTTGTCTATTAAAGAAATCAATTATGATATTCAGTTTATGGGAAAAAGATAAAAGATTTTTTAGCACAGTTGGGCCTATGTTATGACAATGATCAACTATTGGGTTCATAGGATGGTAAGTTTTGGAATCAAAACACACGTGAGTAATGAATATTTATTTTGGAGTGATCTTTCGTAACAACACGATGATCCTCTCCTCCACCTTGATATCTTTATTTGTTTAGCTTAGGTGATAAAATAATTTAAGTTTTGGATCACCCAAAAGTCACATTGATCCTCAATCACGGTGATAAGGTGATGTATTTAATATTTTCAGAAATATATTATCTTATAATTTAAGTGAATTATTAATTTAGTACGTTGTCTTCGAATCGAAGCCATAAAAAAAATATTATCTTAGAGAGTTTATTAAATAATTGAGTATTAACTTATGGTATTTCTACTTTAATAATAAACTCCATTTACATTTTATGCTATTGGGTTTGGTTTGGTTTTATCTAATATTCATTTGTTTTCTTAATGTTGTGTACAAGAAATAATGCCACAATTTTATTTTATTTATAATTAATATCACGAATGGCATGCCCACCACGAGTAATTAATTACTTTACCCGCCCGCCATCCTTCTCACAGTTGGATTTCATTTTAATAGTGAAAGACTTCAACGTTATAATTTAATCCCATTCAAGAAATAAAAATATCTTGTCAATTAACTTTGGCCTCTGTCGATCCACAACGTCCTTTTTTTGCTCGCTTTCGCGGGGAGGAGTTAGGTTAATCATTTTGACTCCGTAATTCTATCACGAAAATAAATAGAAAAAATAAAAAAACACAAGTCAAAGACAACGGCCATTGACAGTGACCTGTACCACGCACACAAAATTAAAAGAATTTTATAAAGAGAAAAAATAAAGAATATATTCTGCAATCCCTAGGAATAAATATACTACTAAATACCTCCTGTTCGTGCATCTTCTATCTAACCACAATTACTACTACTGACATAATTCTCCTCGAAATAATAAAACAAAGAGGCTTCTCTGATATATACTAACAATGGCGTCATCAGCCACCATCTGCAAGATAAACAGCGGCGGCTATGGCGTCAGCAAGGTCAACCGGCGGCGCCTCGCCAACGTTCACAGCATCAGCATATCATCACGGCAAGCGAAAGGGTTTCAAGCCGCTCCTCCGACGAGCAGCGTTACTTCGTTGAGATGTAAAATCCAGAACCACCACCGCCGTGAGCTTGTAATAAGATCAACTGCCGCCGGCGCCGAGTACTCTAATGCTCCGACGGCGGAGGATGAAGCTGTAAAAGGAGAGAACGCGTCCACCTCCGACGGCGGCTTGAAACAGGAACACAACCCCAACAGCGCTAGCTGTAACTGATGCGAAGCAAGAAGAGGAATTATCGAGGGCTACTTTGATTTGGAGAGCAGCGAAGTTGCCTATGTACACCGTCGCCTTGATCCCTGTAACGGTGAGTGTTTTCTTTCGGCTTTTAATTAACAGATTCTTGGCCAATTTTTCAGACAAAATTTCTGATTTTTTTTCTGCTGAGTTTTAGGTTGCGAGCGCAGCAGCTTACTGGCAAACGGGAATCTTCTCTCGGGGCCGTTACTTTGGGATGTTGGCTTCTTATGTAATAGTCAATGCTTCGGTTAACTTAAGGTTACAACTTTAAACATTTCTTCTTGCTGATGACCTTTTATTACAATGGGTTCTATGATATCTGATCTTTGGATAAATTATTCTTTCATTTATACAGCAACGACGTCTATGATTTCGATACCGGAGCTGATAAAGATAAGAAGGAATCAGTCGTTAATCTCTTTGGCAGGTAGTTAATAAACAATAGTTTCTTGTGTATTAACAAACGACATATAATAATTGCATATATGACTGATATAATTTTTTTTTTCTTTTTAATTAAAATCTAAAGCCGCAATGCTATCAACACCATTGCTTGGTCCCTACTTGCCGTTGGCTTCGCGGGCTTCTCTGCGATCGCACTAGCAGCAAAGAACACTCGTTCTCTGGTGTTCTTAATCAATGCATGCTATTGCTTCTTCCTTTACCAGGTAATAAAAAATGAATCTTTTTTTTTTCAATGTGTTAAAGATCTCTTTTTTAATTACAACCCCACTAACGTATTCTTGGTTTTTTCTTCTGACAGTGTCCGCCGTTCCGTTTGAGCTACTACGGCGTCGGAGAGCCGTTGCTCTTCTTGGCTTACGGTCCCCTTTCGACCATTGGATTTTATCTGCTTAACAGCGGAGCAAGGTAATGAGTGATTGAGTAAATTATTGTATAAAAACCCTAATTACATCAGTTCTTTATGACTGATAAGATATGGAACCAATAATTATCTTCTTTTTTTTTCTCCGTATGATTATTACAGTGAGTTGCCCATCACAAGCACGATTACATGGGCGTCTGTTCTTGTGGGAGTGACCACATCTTTGATCCTCTTCTGCAGTCATTTTCATCAGGTATTTTATATTCTCGAATTCTTGATTTTAGCTTTAATATTCTAATAAATCTTTTGCCTTTTTAATTGGCTAACCAAAATAATATTATGTGTGTTAATTTCAGATAGAAGGAGACAGGGCGGTTGGAAAAATGTCGCCTTTGGTGAGTTTTTGACTATACAGTGTCCATTATTAATCGTTCAAATATATTTTATTTCAATATTGATTGTAATTTAATGTTATTACAGGTGAGGCTTGGTACTGAAAAGGGTTCGCACGTTGTAAAGTGGTCTATTATTGGACTCTACTTCGTTCTATTTGCATTAGGATATACAAAAACCATCCCTTTCGCCAGTGCGGTAAGCACATCTTACATTTTATAAAAATGAAAAATTATTATTTAATGCCGTCAAATTTGAATTGTATAATTATTCTATTTCTTTTTCTATTTATTATTATTTTAGGTTTTTGGTGCCATGACAATACCCATGGGCAACCTAGTTGTAGACTTTGTGCAGAAGAACCACAAGGTGGGTGGTGCAACAATTAAATTGAATTTCATTATTTCATTTGATCAAGATTATTAATTTGTATTTATAATTTAATTTCGTGGTTTTAGGACAAGGCAAAGATATTTATGGGTAAATACTTTTGTGTGAGGTTGCACACTATTTTTGGAGCTGCTTTGGCTGCTGGGTTCGTGGTGTCGAGGCTGTTGGCTGGACAAGTCCCACAAGCTATTTAATTTCTTAATTTCGTAGTTGTAATAATAGAAAAAGTCGGGAAATTTTTAATTTTCTTGTACGTATTTTTCTTTTTTTTTTTCATATTAAGTACTACATTTCAATTGGCCCATCTTCGGTTTGTAATAATGTATTTGTGTAGTCAAAAGAAAATAAATTCAACTGTATAATAATTTCTGGATATTATTTTTTCTTCTGTTAAAGAAGACCGATGTCGGTCCGATCTCCACCGTGGATTTTTATTTGCTTCACAGCCGGCCATTAACTAATCAATATTCTAAATTATTGTACGAATCATTTCATGCGTGCAAAGAATAACCCTAAAATATTATTGGAGATACGATCTGAAAAGGGGCGGTCCCGTAAAGATATGGAAATAGCCAAGTTAAAAATATACCAGTAATGTTGTCCTTAATGTTGAACCAACATTCAGGAACATAAAGTTTTAGCACAGCGGAAAGTTTCAAAACTTAGCAGTTAAAAACGATGGAGACACAATTTTAAAATATGCAGCAAGTTAAATAACTTGCTACACGACTTCAGGGCAAAATTCCACTTCAAAGAATGGATTACAAAAAGTAGAACTATCGAAAGATAGTAAAAACAACCCAGTAAAGAATCTAACGACTCTTCTAATCTCAACACAGATACCTACGATCTATGAAAAGGTAAAACACTAGGTAAAGAACAGAAAGACGAGTATATAATGAGAGCTCTCTCTTTTTCGTTTTCTTTTCTTTCGTCGCTCGTCGTATTTTCTCTCCGTTAACGTTGGTCGGCATCGGAATCTTGTATTTATACTCTTCATAGCTTCGACTCCAGTCCTCCCCACGTTCTCCATGATCTCCATGACTTCACGTCTGAGATAATGCTTCGACTTATTCAGTCACGAGCTCCACTTCTCCTATTTTTAGTAAGCACCTTGAAGCGGTTGAATAAGCATCCTATTTTTAGTATCCACTCCACTCCACTCTTGTTTGAACAAGTCCATCTCGTAAGTAACATCTGCACACATTTAACTAACTCCGTAATAATAGGGAAAACGGTTTTTGGGTTTAAAAAACAAAATTAAGGTTGGACCAAGTCCGAGTCAATCGATGTTGACTGGAATGTCGAGTCCACATTGTCAATGTTAACATCGCAACTGTTGACTCAAATGTTGAGTCCACATTGTCAATGTCAACATTAACACGATTTATTACAGTAATCGCCTATTACAATTTACTAGCACACGGTCACATGGCTATTGACGGGGTGCAAATTCAAGTCCCACATCGGATAATCACAAGCTCCTTATAAATTTGTAGGTCACTTCCTCTATTGTCAATTGGTTTTAGAGAGGAACCCCACAAGGCTTATAAGGAAGGGGGCATTTCGAGGTTGATTGAGATCCTTGACAGCTATCTTGTGGGATTAACGACAACCTTAATTCTATTTTGCATGTCATTTCGATTAGGTTTTTTTACTTGAAATCCATCACTTTAGTTTTTCTTGATTTTTTTTAGGAAAATTCGATTCATTGAACTGATCCGAATTCGATTTTCTTTTAACTCAGAGTCGGCCCAATTGAGCGTGATGGATTTAACTGATCATATAGAGATCTTACAGAGGTATTCCTTCCTTCTGATGATCTATAAAAGAGATGGAAGCAAAATAGTTATTCTTACAATATATTGTTGAGATATAATTAAGTGGGTGTTGTCCCACATCGAACAAATCAAGTTCTCACAATCACCAAATATATTCAAGAGGCAACTTCACATATTACCAATTGATTTTAGGATGAAGACCTCGATTTCTAAGATGAGAAAGACGAAAGGAAATTATAGGTTTTTTCTACGTCAAATAGAGATGGAGAAGAAGCATTGATTGAAATGTATAGAATGAAAAATACACCATCAGGAAAAAGAAAATGAAATGAGCTTGTATACTATATATATATATATATATATTGAATATTGACGCTATTTTACATTTTCTATTAACAAATTCTGTGTCTTTATTTATTGCGGTCCCGATCTCAACTAGCATGTGCATCCCATCTACCATCAACGACGACCATTCAATTGAGCTGCCAATTCAATATTAAACTAAATACCAGCAAGTTGAAAACAAGGTGCTTTGGACCGCAAAAAATAAAAAGAAATTTGATAAATATTTTAAATATGACTTATACCTCTTGTGATTGATTACATAAGCATAAGCTCGCCATTGACCAATATAATATATCAAGAAAATTGCCCTTCTTTTTTTCCTGGTCCAAGAAAGACAGTTCGATTGGTCTAATCCTAAATCGGTTTCTTCACGCTCTTTCCTGCCCATATCCTCATTTTCTTCTTCCAAAAGGAGAGACTTTGAATTTATTTGTGTATAAATATAAGATTACCCTCTCGCGTCTTGCCTATTATTCTAGGCATAACGCTCAGTGGGTTTTCTTGGTTTTTCTGGGAAGAAAAAGATACCAAAGACACTAAAGTTTTCATTTTTTTGATTCATAGAGAAAATGGGTTCAATCAATTTTTCTTGCTCGTCAACATCCCTCGCTCGCTCAAGGTAAACCTATCTGTTTCTGGTGTTGTTATTCGACATGCGTATGAATAAAGATTCAGTCTTTCGTTATTTCCCTATTTCATGCCAATTGACGAAATTACGAATTGTTGAGCTGTTTCTTAACCAACATATGTCGCTGTAAATTGCAAATCGCATCTGCTGAAACCTAAGGTTTATTGGCTGCGTGGGATTTTGACTGAAATGCCACATTTCATTACAAGATCTCGAAATTTCTTGAGAGATTAATCACTGGTCTGATTTTTAACTTGATTTATGTAACTCATTGTATCGAATTTGGCCGTCACTATCTCCACCACTTCCGTTTTCTTGGCTTATTATGTTCCCGAGATATCTCTGTCCCCTAATTAGATATGGGATCTTTTCTGTGATTGGACGAAAATTTACCTGCTATATGCTTGTGCTGCATCCATAAGATAATTGGCATCTGTCTGAAACTGGCAAAATGTTTTGTCTCTATGCTGTTTCTTGGCACGAAATTGAAGTTAACATGAAATTCAACCTTTTCTCTTACAGGACGCTGAAAGAATTCGGGCTGTTTAATGGTGGATGTGTCTTAAAACCGAGCAATGCACGAGTAGGGTTCAACACGAAACCCGATATCAAAATCAGATCCGCTTTGCTCTCCGGAGAAAACGAGCTTTCCTCTCATCTCAATGGTGCCAGTAACGCAATCATTGCTGATATCGTAAAATTAGGTTCGCTCTCCGCTGACGTGGCGCCCACGACCAGCGGGTTCCCGATAGACACCGACGAGTTCGATTTGGACACGCCGTCGCGGGGCTTCTCGTCTATCCACGAGGCCATCGAAGACATCCGTAATGGAAAGGTTTGTGGTGTCTTGTTTTTTCTTTAGTATTAAAAAGATACGTTTGTTTGAAGTAGAATGTTGTTGAAGATGATTGCATTTGCATCATAGATGGTCGTGGTTGTGGACGACGAAGACAGAGAGAACGAGGGGGACTTAATCATGGCCGCCTCGAAAGTCACGCCCGAGGCCATGGCCTTCTTCGTGAAGCACGGGACCGGTATAGTCTGCGTGAGCATGAAGGAAGAAGACTTAGTGAGGTTGAAGCTCCCTTTGATGGTCAGGGAAAACGAGGACAAGCTTCGCACCGCGTTTACCGTCTCGGTGGTAAGTTGGTCCCCACATCGTCGCCCGATCGTTCGTTTTTTAATAGAAAAAGATGTTATCGAGCCAGTGAGGTCATGACCCAGTGGTCAAGGCTGATGCCTAGAGGATTAGAGGTCCCCATGATCGATCCTCCCTGCCAACACTGTCCTTGGGTGAGCCTGTCACACATGGACTTGAACCAGTGTGGTTGAACCGGTTGGCGTGGTTTGCAGCCTATTGTACTGACCCCTGGGGTTTTTACCCGCTCGGGATCCACTGTTCCACATCTGTGTCCCAATTTCATGTTCCATTCCCCAGATGTTGGCAGTAGTCATCCCATGATTGCATAGAACACCCATGATGATTTAATCGTACATTTGCCAACATTTGGGGAATGGAACAAGAGAGTAGAACACAAAATGGGCACATAAGATCCCAATTAGGGATGAAAACGGGTCCTAATTGGGTCCTTAGCGGGCCTCGATTTAAGCCTTAAACTCAATGGGTCCGAAAGGGGCCTAGCTCTAATTTACGCTCATTAAGGACCCAATTAGGACCCGTTGCCATCCCTAATCACAATCGGTTGTCTCCTTGCTAGGGTTTCTTGGGTCACCAAAAATAAAAGAGAAAAAAAAAAGCTGCTATCAACAACAAAGGAGTCACCTTTTTTTATTGTTCTAAATTTTTTGTAGGACGCTAAAGATGGGACGACTACGGGCGTTTCAGCGCGCGACAGGGCCAAGACAATACTTACTCTCGCATCCGGGGATTCGAAGCCCGACGATTTCAACCGGCCCGGTCACATTTTCCCGTTGATGTACAGAGAAGGCGGTGTCCTGAAAAGGGCGGGACACACCGAAGCTGCGGTGGACCTTTCGGTGCTAGCGGGATTAGAACCCGCCGGGGTTTTGTGCGAGGTCGTCGACGACGACGGTTCCATGGCTCGATTGCCCAGGCTCCGTCGGTTCGCGGAGAAGGAGAACTTGAAAGTTATCTCCATTGCTGATTTGATCAGGTAATAAAAATCTAGCAGGATATTGTTACTGAGATCTTTAGTTCTTGGATATGGATGCGTATTTAAAACGTGTTGTTTTCTTTCGGCAGATATCGGAGGAAAAGGGATCGATTAGTTGAGCACGCGTCCGCAGCCCGTATACCTACTATGTGGGGCCCATTCGTCGCACACTGCTACCGATCGGTCTTGGACGGGATCGAACACATCGCCATGGTTAAGGTGAGCGTCATGTGATGAACTAACATACTCATGGAGTGTTTTTTTACTTGAAAATCCAATACATTGATATTATTATTATTATTTTTTACTCGAGATTATTTATTTAGGTTTAAATATTCTTTTTGACCCGTAAATTAAGAGGGGTGGGTGGCTTTTAGACCCGGGTTGCAGTTTTAGAACACAAACTTTCAAAATCTATGCAATTTAAGGACAGCAATGGCCAACTGGACTCCTCGTTGCGTCTTCCGATGACGTGGCAGTCCCTGGAAAAGCCAACTTGGCGCCACGTCATACAGAAGAGGCGACGCGACGTCTGGTTGGACCGCCACGTCATACAGAAGAGGCGATGTGGCGTCCAGCTGGCGCTTGCTGTCCTTAAATTGGTTTGATTTTTGAAGTTGAGTGTCCCGAAAGTGCCACCCATCAGATAAAAAAAAAAATTACCTTATTTATGCGCTCCATTTTCCCGTTCTTGGAAATCAAAATTCACCGAAAATTATATCTCGACGCACGCAGGGAAACATTGGGGACGGGCAAGACATCCTCGTCCGGGTGCACTCGGAGTGCCTCACGGGGGACATCTTCGGTTCGGCCCGGTGCGACTGCGGGAACCAGCTGTCCCTCGCGATGGAGGAGATCGAGGCCGCGGGCAGGGGCGTTTTGGTCTATTTACGCGGGCACGAGGGGAGGGGGATCGGGCTGGGCCACAAGCTTCGGGCCTACAACCTCCAGGACGACGGGCGCGACACGGTGGAGGCCAACGAGGAGCTGGGCCTTCCCGTGGACTCGAGGGAGTACGGGATCGGAGCCCAGATGCTGAGGGACCTCGGGGTCAGGACCATGCGGCTCATGACGAACAACCCCGCAAAGTACAGCGGGCTCAAGGGATACGGCTTGACCGTGGCCGAGCGGGTCCCGCTCGTGACCGCAGTCACCGAGGACAACAAGAGGTATCTGGAGACGAAACGGGCTAAGATGGGGCACGTTTACGGGTTGGACTCCAACGGGAACCCGAATATCATCGTTAAGAGCGTCGCGAATGGGTCGGTTAAACCCGGCTTGTGAGTGTCGGGTCGGGTCGGCAGTGTAAGGGTTCGTTGATCATTTCTTATTCATTTTGTGATGATGTGTTTGATTGAATTGGAGAAACGTAAGATAGGTAAGGTACACACAATTTGTTGGTCTTTTGTCTTGACGAATAATGACTAATGTATTATTTTCTTTCCTAGTTTCTTCACTGTCCCTGAAACGGAGAATTGTATGATGGGCCTCAATCTTTATTTCTATTATTGACAATGGTTTTACTTATTTTTTCAGTTGTAAATATGATCGTTACGATAAGAGGGAAAATTTGTACAGGGTGAAATGACTATTCCTAATAGGCGTTCGAAAAATTATATAAAGGACTATTTATGATAGGTTGTGACAAGATACTGAAATAATTTTGGTTGTGAAGAAAGGACTAAGTTTTGACAGGACCAAAAACGAATTTTCCGAAAATTATAGGACCTAAAATTCCAGTTATTCAATTATACATTTTCTTGACAAACAAAACGGTTTTATATTCGAATGAAAAGAATTTTACCTCGGAAATCAAATCCTTCGACAAGCTAAAGAAAACCGTAAAATCACAATCCCGCCGCCGCCGCCGCCGACGGCGAACGCTATCATCCAACCGTAGTAAAACCCCAACAATCGATCGATTCCCTTCAGAACTGAGACTTGTCGAGGCAATCGAAGTAAGGATGCTCCAAAGCCGCCTCTGCAGAAACCCTAATTTCCGGATTATACACCAGCATCTTCGACAGGAGATCGACGCCTTCCGGTTCAAGCGAAGGCACGAGACGCGCCAGATCTCTAGGCCCCGTCCAGTTGGGATAAATGTGCCACTCTGGCATCGAAGTAACCCCCGGCCAATTCTCCTCCGTCGGCGTCCCCAGCGCCGTGAAAATCTTCAGAAGCTGCTGAAACTCCGACTCCCCCCGGAACAGAATTTCTCCGGTGGACATCTCCGCGAAGATGCATCCCACCGACCACATGTCCACCTCTATGCCGTAGTGCACTTCCCCCAGAAGAATCTGACGATTTTAAGATTAAGATTGAGTCAACGCACAGAAATCGAGAAAAGAAAGATTGCAGTCATCGGATTTTACCTCAGGAGGCCGATAGGCCAAGGAAACGACCTCGTGGGTGTAAACCCTCCCCATGGGGTCGAAAATCTGCCTTCCTAAGCCGAAATCAGCGATCTTCAGCAGACCCCATTTCTCATCCAAAAGCAGGTTGTGCGGCTTCAAATCCCTGTGAGCGATGTATTGATTGTGGCAGTGAGCGACCCCTTTCAGCAACTGATACAGAAAGATCCTCACCTGTTCGTCGAAAAGGGGACAATCTCTCTGACGCATGAACCTTTTCAGATCCCTGTCGAGGTATTCGAAGACGAGGTACGTGGTGCTGTGGGTCTTCACTACGCGCATCAAGTGGACTACGTAGATGGAGTGGGGAATCGCCTCGAGGATCGAGGTTTCTCGAAGGGTGGCTTTGAGTAGGCCTCCGTTGATGTGGGTGCTGTTGCCTCCGGGTGAGGGCTGACGATGGGTCGTCTTCTTCACGGCCACGATTTGGCCGGTGGATTTCACCCTGGCTTTGTAGACTTTGGCGTAGGCGCCTTGTCCTATTGTCGCTAACATCTCGTACTCGTCCATTTCTCTTCTTGCATGGAGTTTTTGGGGGGTTTTCTGTGAACGAAGAAGAAGTGTTTTATGTTTATGAGGTTGTTATGTTTGCGCCTCCGCGTCTGTAACTAACCGAGGAGGTTTGAAATTTGCTGGGTAGGGAGGGACCACTGGCGGTAGCGCGTGGTTGTCACGTGATTCGTTATGGGCCGTGTTGTTTTGATTTGGGCCGAGAAACTAGGCCCAATTGAGAGGGCGAATGTTATAAGGCTAACGTCACGGATCCAGCCCAATTAGTGGTCGGTATTCACTTCAGAGGGGTCATTTTCATATATTTTTAATAAATTAGTGTTTCTTATGTTATCGTTAGTGTAAATAGTAAAAGTTTTTTTTTTTCTTCAGTGTGGCTAATATATTTTTCATTCACAAGCCCACACAGTAAGGGAACCCAAAAATCAAAGTGGAATTAAATGCATGGATCATGTTTAGCTCATTTAAAGTGGCGTTGACTCCTATGTTTACAAGTTTTATCATCAAACCCACCTTTCCATATTTCCTACCAAGATTCATAAGCATCACTGTGCAAGACATTAAGGACCTTACTGCAAATACGCACAAAAGAATACAACCAAGAGTGTAGTATATAATCACATCTGTACATTCATCCACTAATAAATCATGTATACAAAGCAATGACTCAGTGTAATCCTACGAAAAGGTCAGGGAATATAGTTTCACACAGCATCATCAGATCAGTTAGGTGTGTAGTTAAATACAAGATTTAATACAACTATCTAAGCTAGAAAAAAAAAATGAGTCCCTAACTAAATTTTTATCAGTCAATCAATCTCAGCTTCAGCTTCGTCAAGCTCTTGGTGGTACTGTTCTAACAAATAATCACAGAGCTCTAAGAGCTGATCAGCAAGTGGAGGAATACCTGGATTTCGATTGTCGTTGTACTTATGAGCATTGTACGCAATTTGATAAACATCGTGCCTGAAATCTTCGCGGTTCTTATATGCCATCCTCCTCACCTTATCCCTTATCGTGGCCAAATCCATCGGGTGGCTTATGATTGTGAGGTAATCGGGAGCTTCCTTCTTCATCACTGGCTTCAGAAACAGGTAAGAGATTTCTTTCCTGTTTCTCAGCGTGTCCACAATGACTTCCAATAGGTTAGAAAGGCCAACCTGGTATCGAAATAAAATTGGAGGCTTCGATGTGAGTTTTTTTTTTAGAACAACTTTTATAACCAAAAGTGTTGATATTATTCGTCCCACGTCGGGAAACTGACTTCACCCGACTCAGTATATAAATCAAAGAGACATCTTCGGGTGAAACCCTCAATTTATAATAGCGGGTTTAATTCGCGTGTTTGACTTTCATATGTCCATGTGTTAGGCTTTGAATCGTGGCACAACACCTGAGGGGGCATGTTGAGATTATTTGTCCCACATAGGGAAAATAACTTAACCAGACTCAATATATAAATCAAAGAAACATCCCACCCTTTTATCACTAATTGGTTTTAGGATGAAACCCTCAATTTTAAAAAGAAGTAGAAAGCAAATTGTCAGCAAAAGCCTGCAACTTCACTATCGATATTCAAGAACTTGGGTCCAGGGGAAGGGGGTAGTAGTGTGTCATTTTTCATTCTTATTACCCATGAATATCAATAATTCTCAATTATCCAAAACGAGGAAATCAGACAATTATGGGGCAAAAATTCGATGGCACTCACCTCTCCTCCGCGCCGTCGCTTGGGAGCATGAGAAAATTCGGGAACGTGCTTTGCGTACGAAGGCTCGGGACGAGCCCTCGTCGTCCTCTCTCTCTGCTGCAGCAGCAGCCTCCCGTCGTCCAAATAATCGTCCTTTGCCTCCATCTTTCTCTTCTTTTTCTTCTTTGCATTAGTAGCCCTTGGACGTTCTTCTCTTTCTCTGTGAATGTCTTCTTCATACCTAGGCAACTCAAACGCGGGCTCCGGCTCGAACGTCCTGGCTCGTTGCCTCACCACGCTCGTCCGGGTCCCGCCCGCCCACCATTGGCCGGCACCACTTTCGGGCTCGAAATGAGCATTTGAGGAAGCAGACAATTCGTTCATGGTCTTAGTTTTCTGATAATCAAACCCGAAACTCCCATCATCATCAAGACTGTAAAGCTCCTTGGATTGTTTGAATACGACCTTCTTTGGAGGTTGTTGATCTCTATCGGTGTCGACGGGTGGCTTTATTACGATGGAGGGCCTGTGTATTTCAGAATCTTCTGACCGAGTCTTGCTCGAAAAAGTTACTTTAAACTTGTTTTTGGGGTCACCGTCGGTTGCTATAAATGGCCAACCCGAGCCCTGCGAGTCTGGGGATGTAAGTTTATTATCGTGGGGCATTTCGGTGGAACCGCTGCATTTCACCTTGAGAAACTTTGCCCGAGGAGTCACCATTTTATCATCTTCAATGCCAAACTCCGATCCAGCAATTTTCAACCCGTTTACATGCAGCTTCTTCGGGAAAGGTTTTTGCTGGCTCTGCTCGGCCTGATCGGCAAAATTAGGCCTGACTAAAGACTTGTCTGAATCTATGGCTTCGATTCGTGCTTCAGTGTCCTCGCCGTACTTGGGGCAGTTTTTATTGGTCCTCATGTGTCCAAGCTGAGGGAGCGAAAGCAAAAAATTAATGAGATACACATTTTTATGGAGGCCCACGAGAAAAAAACACGTCGAACGCAGAATAAATCTATTCCACATAATATTTAGGCTGTGTTATGATTGAAGCAAGTTGTGTGGGAAAGAAAATTGGAGAGAAAATAGTTTTAATAAGCTTTTCTTTTGTTTTCCTCACCATTTAGTGAAAAAATTAATTTTCCTTAGTGTTAAGTATAAACTTAAATAGATTTTTTTCTCTTTTCTTTTCCTTATCTAATTATTCAATTAACCAAATACAAAAACTAGTTTTCCTTTTACATTTCATTTTCCTTTCCCGACTAATTTCCTTAAACCAAACACAGCCTTAAGGTCATTGAAAAAGTGCGTACCTGACCACACGCTCCGCAGACAAAGCTATCTCTAGCTGATTTCTTTTCCTTGATCACCTATTAAGTGCATTGAATTAACAAACTTTTTTCCGGGCACAAGAATGACGAAGCAAGCTCAACGCGAATCGTAAGCAAACTCACCATCATCCCATCACCCAATATCTTAATTTTTTTGTTGAGCAATCCTATTTGTTCAACCTCATTTTGTTTCTTCGGTTTCAGTTTCCCCACAAGATTGTTTCTAGGCAACATCAAGCTATCTGCCTGCAACATGAATTAAAAAAATATGGTAACTTCAAGGTTGTGACTTTTTGTACCTAAATTAACAGACATCAAAGTGCAGGAAAGAAGCAAGCACCTCTTTGTGATCCATAGAGATTTTCCTCGGAGGTACAAAGGGAACCTCAGCAATTCTCTTGGGAGCAAGAGTTTTGATTCTCTCGCCATTCTGTGGGTCGTCGTTAGGCTTAAAGGAGGGATCAGTTTTTTCCACTGCTGCATTTGCCTTCTTTTTCTTTTTTCGATCAGTTTCTTCATCTGCAGGTCAGGTTTAAAAATCACATACGAAAACATAAAGGAAACATAACACTGCCAAAAAAAAAAAAAAACGCACTACCTTCCATGAGAATCCTGCGTAGTTCTGCTGCTTCAGCTCTCTCATCTTCAATTTCTTCATCTGTTAGAGTTTGGTAAACGTGTCGCCTCATTTTCAGCCCCTTGACACCGTCGATGCTTCCGGGCTTAGATTCGTGATCGACCTCTTCACCTTCTTCGAGTTCCTCAGCATCCAAAAGATTTTCCAAATCCCCAGCGAACGAATCCAAATCGCTATTGGCCTCTGTTTCGCTCTCGTTCTCTTCTCCATCACCAGAATACAAACTTTGAACTTGTCGATCCCATATTTCCTGACATTTTTCTCTCGTCTGCTGCTGTAGTTGCAAGAAGGACATGCGTTGCCCGCGGGCGAACTTGCTAACTGCTGTTGAATCCACCTTGGCACCTGATGCTGCTTGCTCGCTCGATAGGTTACGTATAAGAGCGATTCGGTGCCACCGTGTTAGTTTTGCAATCTGCTCCTCGGGGACGTTGAATTTGAGGAGAAGCTACAAACACAGTGAACGTGCGTTGAATGCAAGTTAATACAGTATTTTCGGACATAATTACATGACATAAGCATATAGCTGTGCTACGTTTTACGACTTATGATATGTTTGGTACACATGTTTATATAAAACATGGGTTTATGTATAACAACTCTAAACCCATGTATACAGGAGTAGATTAACTCAGCTTTCAGGTTCCATTTTTGACTCCAAAGGTAAATGGGATTTATCTGGTGAAATATCAAAGTGATGCAACTGGTGATCATCCGAAGATAAGCTAATACATGTTTGATACATAGATGGTAAACATATCATAGCCAGATTAGTTTATTTGTCTTGGGGGGATTAGCCAATCTTTTTAATGTTATTCTTGACTTCAATTTCAACACGAGAGATTGAATTTATTTCATAAAGTGCACACTCATGACTATTTATTATTTGTAGACGTAAAATATCAGTTTTAAAAATTTCCAACACATACCTCTCTTGCAGCTTCCATGCTCAATCTACGCAGGTCAGCGTCTGTTCCAGTCACGGTAGTTCCTTTGGCAACAACCGTTTTCTTTTTTGTCACTGCATTTGCAGCTGAAGCCTTAGGAGTTGCACGGACGTAACTGAAACCTAGGCCCCTTCCTGAAGGATCACCCACACCAGTAATCTCCAAGCGCTCTATATTTTCTTTATCCTGAGAACCAAAACATATATAAAAATATATTAAACATCACACCTAAGTCTTAAAAAATTAAAAAATAAAGCATACTAGGGTCATTTGACGTGCAATAAATACACCAACCAGTTTTAAGACACTTCACACTTACCTGATTCGTAGAGGAAACAAAATTACTGCTGAGGCTCCATGGTGTTATCAACAGCTCTCTCTCAATATGTGATGCAGCGGCTAGAGGAAGAGCTTCACCGGGAAGCTGATTCACAGCAGACGAAATGCCCGTGGGAAGAGTCAGGCTTGTAATTCCCAGTCGTTTTAACCTGTACTGGCCAGCTAGCATACTCTCATAGGCACAAACCTATGACGCAAGAATAATTTCCGGTTATTGTATACTTTGAGAATATATGACATCATCTTGAATGAACTGAGAACAATAGAAGATTTTGAAATTTGCTATAGAGGCACATTCATGATACACTAGGAGGAATGAGATCCGCTGATTAGGCACTTTCTCACTAAGTAAAGTTATATATCAATCTGGAATACGAGGAATTAAATCCATAGAGGAGATTATTTTGATGTAATGAGGAAAAGAAACAGAAAACCACTCAACAAGGGTGTGGGCAGGTAATGATTATGAACAAAAAAAACCCTGACTAAAAATCTTAGTAATGGTATCATTTTAGCCAAGGAAATTCAAAATTCGGAAAATTCTAAAAACATTGAAACTTAATTGATGAAGCTACGAATTCGTCAAATACTCACATTTTCAGGTGTCACCATCCTTCTCAGTTCCTCCTCCGACGGCATGCGGAAATTGCGCTTCATAACCCAAATAAAATTCCCACTTCGTTCTCTCTAGTAGAATAGAAACAAACTCAGATGATAGATACACCAACGAACAAGTCAATGAAACAATTTTTCAATAGATACACTTGATAGACAGTACCTGTAAGTCAGCACAATTTTTCAATCGCTTCCGAAGAAATGCCTCGGAAACAAAAGGGAACTTTGAGTACAAGTCATCCGCATGTATTGAAGGACGTACACCACGTTTCTCACAAGCAGAAAACTCGCGGTACATGTATACTAATAGCCTGTTCATGATATAGAGCTGCACTGCCTTGGATCCTGGGGTCATTACTTCAATGTGCGGCTCCTGCCCAGAGAGTGACAGAAAAAGTCAGGAACATAAAACGACATAAAAACTTAAAACATAGCAGTAGAAAACATTGGAACTAACATAATTGTTTGATGCAATGTAGAAACCAAGTAAATTTGCAATATGAACACATACAGACAAAAATCGAGGTACAGAACGATGGACTAATGTTAGAGCATGAATCGATTTCGTCTAAGTTGAGACTGAGAAACATATTATCTTTATAGCCTCGAGCGATTTCTGCTGATTGATGAATGGCAAATAGATCCTTTAATAATGAACAGCAACGATTTTGTTTCTGATCAATATTCTCAAGACCTCATAGCAATCGCACATAATACCCTTCTAATAACTGAGATAGTTCCAATGATCGAGACGAGGGCTCCTATACTAATAAAAAATCTCCTAGAAAATCTTAATAGTAAGATACTAAATATTCAAATGAAACTATCGATTAATTATTAAACAAATATTAATAATAGCCATGCAATCGATAATTTTTGGTTACTACTAACAATTAACCATAGAAAAATTGAATCATAGACATGTTCAGCAAAATAGACAACCATATAGGATAAAGCATAGAGAGGAAAACTAGATAACCTGTTGTCCAACAACATCAACCCTATCAATGCGTCTGAGGGAGAGCTTCCCCTTTGCAGACCTCACCAAAAGGTAATCAGTCGGCGGTACTTTATGTTGAAATATAGGGGCCCTATACATGTTAGTCTCAATCCCTGATTGGCTAGATCCAGGTTTTATATCTCCAAGAAAAGGGGATTTATCAGCAGGATCAAGCACGACGATGCTCCCAAAACCGGTATTTGCATTTCTCATTGAATTTCCCTTTTGGTCACTGGGTGTTGATTTTTGATAGTATGTACAGAGCCGAGCACCCATTCCAGGATTTCCAAGAAGTAAAGGTCTTTCTTCGCAGTACCTGTACAGAATTAACTAAAATTTAGCGTACATGATTGGCAATATATGATTGCAAGAAATGTAATAAACATCAGTCTTCTCAGTGAGTTCAGTTCAAATTGCTATGTTTCATGCGTCCCTTGATGTGAATTTTCTGCTACAGTCCTTTGACTAACACTAGGAAACAATGTAAAGCGGCGAACAGACCAGCCATCACAAGCTTCGTTAAACTAAAAAATAAGACAACATCTTGAACCGACAAAAAATGATGAAAGCCTATACATGCATAATTTTGTTGGTAAACACTATGTTAGATACTTTCACAATGAGCAGCTGATTAAATTTATCAAAATGACAGGTCATTAAGCGGTATAGTTTCAAGGTAACTTTAATATGTCTTTAGGTTATTCAGGGCAAAAAATGGGACAAATCAAGACAGGGTCTGAGAATAAATTAGATGCAGACTTCTATGGAACGAATAATAGACACAAGGTATCTCAATAACTTACTCCATCAAGAAAACATGGCCATCTTTCATTGAGAGATCAGATGTTTTCTTAAATGCCCCTGGGGGGCGCAACGACTTGTTATCGCCTGGAAGCTTTCGTGCCCTGGGCAACAGATGGATTTTTGTCCGAATAAGGTGCAAGACAGAATTCGGATGAACATATTGTTCAGCAAGCGTTTTGCTATCTTCAAGCTCTCTCCCAGAATAGAAAATTTTTACTGGCTCTGATAGTTTAAAGTCTACACCAACAGAGTCAACATACTTCCAGTCAGTGACATATATAAGAGCCATGAACATGGATTCAATAGACTCGCAGATGCTACTTACACTTGAGATGTTTTTGGCCTAAAGAACAGAAAAGATACATCACAATGAGCAAACGTACCAAGCTTTTTTGATGCTTTTGTCTTAGTTGCGGAGATAGTTTCATCAGGGTCCACATGAAGTTTAGTTCCTTTGCCACCCAAACTTTTCACAATGATCTTCATCTGCCCCCTGATTGAAAAATTTCCTTGCTCCATTAACGGCACCTCGATGTCATGGGGATACCATATAGCTTTAGGCCGGTGAAAATTCGCAATATCTTTGCTGAAAGAGCAATAGGTTTGCAACCAAAAGACACTCGATATCAAAATAGTCATATAAACTGATTGTCACCAAAATTTTAGGTAATAATGATTTTTCTTCCGAAAATGTAAGGCACATAATTTGCTATACAGAAAATTTGTAGCATGATAAGAAGAAAATAGTTCTCAGTGATGCATAATACAGTAAACATGATACAGTACAGATTGAGGCATATTTCCTTCACCATATGTACTATTGCATTTGATTGCAACCATCAAAATCAAATCAACAAACTCTCTGACACTATTACCTTTACTAAGACACTGATGCCACATCGAGAAAGAAGACAGTTAGTTTTGTTCATCAAGTAGATTCATTTTCACAAGACACAACATGACCCACATAACATTCGAAGTGACGCTACAACAGATAAGCAGAAACTAAGAAAGAAGTTGATGGTTTGTGATAAAATTAAATCAGTATTCACATATACACACACACACACACACACAAACACAAATAAGATAAAAAAAAATGTTCTTACTTGCTCAACTTTGCTTTCATAGTTTGCAGCTTAAGTGCAGGTACCGAATGCAAAACTTTGAGCCCGTGAACGCTTCGTTTTTTGGAATGAGACCTTAGCTGCTGCGAAGATTTCCTATTTGAATAGAACTTGTCATTAGAGATATTAAACTTCGCAGCTGAAGAAACTCCGTGACCATGTTGCTGCATGGGGGAACTCCCACTGCCCGTTAGTAGAGAACGAGCTAAAATCATAGCCCCAGCGTGATGCTGTAGATGCCTGTCGTCGTCAGTATCCGAAATTTCGAAAAGCATCTGCTCATCCTGAAGATCAAGAATTAGCTTGGGCTTAGCAACGCGTTGACCAGGCTCCCACACAATACGATCCAACCAACTCCCACTCAATACGTCCCTGTTTTGCAAAGTGAGCTCACTAAATCGCCTGATGGCTTCGCTGCAAACTTTTGCTTCATTTGAAGCTTCATTCACACCTTCAGGTTCCATTTTTGACTCCAACCTGAGTAATTGTGGATTGCTTCTATTTTCATACATGGGAAATTCAGTGATATCCCTTGGATATTTGTTTGAGCCAAAAGGTTCAACCAAAATGGAACGGGTATGCAGAAAAGAGGCATGATCGTTATCGTGAGCCTCGTGAAGCTCGGGTTGAAGCATTTGTGGTGTGGGTTTCGCTCCATTTGCTTTTTCGTCAGCAATTACATCAGAATCGGGACCAGAGAGTTCACAAGTCTCCACGAAACTGTCACTGAGAGACGGAGAATTGTTCCAAAGAATTCTGTCTTCCCAATTTTCTTGATCCAGAGGACACAACTGGTCTGAGAAGTGCAAGATTTGTTTGGAAAGAGTGTGTAGGGGCGTATCTGCTTTCATTGGTTCAGCTAAAGCACAATTATCCTTCCTCGTGTCACCCTCTTCCGAAGAAGATTTTGGTCCACTTTCCCTGATGGTCACAGATTTCATCTCACTTTCGTCATTCAACACGTCAGCCTCACTTCTCCTATGAAATCGTCTCATCCAAGAACCATCTTTGGAGGGCACCTCCAAATATCCACCTTCATCTTCCTCGACAATATCATAGGGATTCATGGACTTGTATTTCTCTATCAGGAGAAATTTTATAGTTCAGAAATCCGCTAAGCAATATAACAAAAAAGTGAAATGGTACTGAAGGTATGATTTTTTTTAGGTTTTATGTTCATCACGAATATCAAGTACTCCAATTAACTCAACATAAATTACTAAAACTAGATTTGGAAAAGGAATTGCCCCAATTAACTCGGACGATTACTGTAGACACTTGATACAAACTACGGTGTGCATACCTCTAGATACGATGTATTTGGATTCCCGTTTCTCTGGCCTCTTTATGGGTTCACGAATACCGAAAATTTCGGAGAATTTTAATATCGCCTTTCCATCTTCCTCATAAAGAACTGGAAGAAGTGAAGAAATGTCTTCATTCATTGAATCGTCTGACACATTTGAGTCATCCTGTTTCATGTGGTTGCCAAACACTAATTAGATACAAATTTCAAACAATTCATACCTTACATGAATATTACTAAAACCCACTTGCCACAACTAGTTAGAACAGAGTCCAGGCAATGACTGCTTCCAAGTAGTTATTAAGCAAGGAATGATTGGTAGGAAGATAATAAGGGATACTTGATAAGGGATTAATGAAAAATAACAATGCACGTACCTCCTCAGGTTCTTCACCATCTGAGTCTTCCGTTTCAAGCATAACATTATTTTCCTGATGAATAATCTCTTGAGGAAGTGATTCGTGAGCATCCGTCTTCTCGGCTGAGAAGGAAAGAAAAGGTATAATTATCTTTACAACATTTGTAATGAGAATATGCGATAAACTACTGGATTGACAAACCTAAAGATCATCCATAAAAAAAGAACACATTGTCATACAAGTTACAACTGGGTGATCAAGTGCAGACTATAGTAGTAAATATAGACATCCAATTACCAAAGATGCATTTGATAAATGTCATTCAATAAATGTGGTGAGGATAATACTTCGCTCGTATCAATACATGTTACAGATCCCATTTCATGGTTCCAACTCATAACCAACGGAGAACAATCGGTCTGTGCAAAATTAAAAGGTCGAAGGTCCATATTGTTATGGAGCAGGGAACATTAACATCACAGAAAGAAAACAGAGAATAAAAGAAATTTCACTCAAAATATCAATCTCGTGGATGTAAACTCTGACATGAAGTTGAGCCTTTCCAGAAAACTGGTTACCTGGAACTGTGGCTTCCACCAAAGTGGTTTGTTTTTCCAAATCGTCATCTTCTTCGTCGTAATTTTCATCATCAAACACAGAAGTTCTGTTTTCCACTGAAGCTACTAGTACTTTTTCAGCAACAAAATCCTCCTCTGTAGCAGCTTCAACCTCGGGTCCGTCATACTCCTCATCTATGTCTTCGTAATCAATAGCATTTGCTGCCTTCTTCCGATAATCTATAGTAGACAAAAATGGAGGAAAGTAAAGTTTAACATGAATTAGGCTCGGCGTCATGAATAATGGCAGAAGTAAATATATGATTATCTCTGATAATTATTAAAAACTCAATGAGGCAACATAACGCAAGCAGGTGGACCCAGGGACTACTGTCAGACGAGGTTCTAAACTACAGCTAGTCTAAATCCTTCGCCACGAAACAAAACTAACTTAACAAAGGAAAAGAGAAATAAATAGTAGCTGAAACTCAATAAACCGTTGCCTGATATGTATCATCACCTTGATCTTTGGCATCTGATGCTTGCTGAGTCTTTTCAGAAAGCTGATAGTTGAAAATAGGAAAAAGAAAAGATGAAAGTTTAGTGCAATAACAATCAAATTAGGTATGTAAACCAAAAATGCAACCAAGACATGCTGATTTTCATAACATATTAGTGTTTAAAATAACGTATCGCGTTTGTTGACACATGGAAGCTACTAATAAATATACTATGCATAAAACCATTCCATACATCTATACCAGCCAGGGACGGACCAAGCTTGTCCGCCAGAGCTCCAAGATGATCTTTCGCATCCTGAAACCAAGAAGTAGATTTTAGCATTCATGAAATCCTAAAAGCAACACCTACAAGTGTCACTAAAACATAAATCGCTTTTTTTCTTTTCCGGCTAATTTTTTTTCATATTCTAGTTACAATCAAAAGCAAACTTTCACGACACGGGAAGCTTTTCCTTCCTTTCCTATTTTCATCTAATAAAAAAAATCATGAAGCCTGTCCAATAGAATAGATAAAGAATAATGGGATAAGTAGTTCTCCAATCTTTTCTGTCACTCTTTAGCATTAGTGCAGCATCCATAAACACACAGAACAAAAATCCAAGAAACCCCCAAAAATGGACGAAGTGATTGATACACAACCTCGTCAAGATAATCAGCATCAAGATCACCAGAATCATCAACATTCCCGAACATGAATCCGAAGAGGCGGTTGCCACCTTCAGCATCCTCGTAGTCCTCATCATCATCCTCTGCCAAGTCCACGAACCATTACGAATTCACATATGCGATCAATAAAAACCCTACCATGGGTTTTCACTTCAAAAAAGCACAAAAGATCGCCAAATTACCGAAGCTCGAGTTCTCGTCCGCCTCGTCAGTGGAGCGTTCGGTAACGCCCCTTGCTCCGCTGTCCGCAAGATTCATGTTATTTCGCCCGCTCTTTGAATTAGATTCTTGAGTGATTTCTGGTGCTCTCTCTGCTTTTTCGCCCGCGGTTCTGTTTCTTGTTTATTCCCAATCTCTGTATTGCAACCGAGGTTATTTATAACAAAAAAAAAAAAGAAAAAGGAAAAAACCGAGGTTATTTGTTTTATAAATTAAAGATGTTCGTAAGAGAGAAAAAGATTAGGACTGTTTCGTAATTTTCTCTCAACAAGGTTGGGCTCCTTGGCCGGTCATCAACTTAATTTTGAATAATTGTTTGGGCCTTAAAGGAGGTCCAATAAATGGTTCTAATTCTTTCTTTCCTATCCGCCACCGTGTATTTTTTATGCATGTGTGCATGTGCACTTAATATAGATGCATGTATAATATTATTATAAATTGTGGGTTACTTATAACTCAAAATTTTAGATAGTGCATAAAATTAAACGGTAAAATAATAATTATACGAATTAGCATAAATAAAAAGGGAAGGATAAAATACTGAGACACTGTACACATGCTTTGGCGCGTTTGGTTATAAAAACCAATATAGACCCCAATCTAATTTTAAATTGAATAAGCCTGTTAAACATAATCTTACTTTTTTCAATAATACTAACTAGTATTATGCGCACACCCTATGTGTGTGCAAAGAAAAAAATAATTGATCCGAATTTATTAATATATATTTTTCAACAATAGTGGGTGGTTATGTTTTGTAATAATTTAAGTTATTAATTCAATACAATAAAAATGATGAAAGACCAAGTCAAATGAGTTAGTTATTTTATGTTTTGTATTTATTAATTCCTGAAAAAATTTGATTGGTTAATTATGATACACCAAATTAGGGGACTCATTTCTTTATTTTACTTTTGATTTGTCTCTTCTATTTGTTGTGTATCATTCTCCCACTTGGAGCTTTCTTCTCCCCTCATGAGAGCTCTTTCGCTTTTTTGGGACTTCTTCCCCATCAGTGCTTGTGCTTCAAAGAGATCTCATCTCTAGATAGGAATAGAGAACTTTTTTTTTCGGTTGTTACCTAGAGTATCGGTTGGAAATTAAGAGCATGTATCTCACCTAAAGTGGTTCTTCAATTAAATTATAAGACAAGGCTATTCTTGATATAAGACATATGCTCAAAAATGAAAGAAGAGATGTAGTTTCTCTCGCTTTTATTTTTTAGATCTCCTTTTCTGGCTGGAAGCTTGTAGTCTGCAATATTTTTGTTTTTACAAGCCATTTTAACATGGAGCTGGAAGTTCGGATTGTTCTAAAAGTTCGTAGTTTTTAATTGTTGTTTCTTTGAGTAGTTTCATAGCTTATTTTACTTTGTCTTTGGTTTAACATAGTATCGCTTATTGATGGAACCTTTGTCTTTACCGGTTCGTCCATTGTCGCCGGAAGAACCTTCAATGTTGTTTAATCCTTGTACTTCTCTTTTGATAATGAGACAACAACTTATTGTTTGAAAAAGAAAAAAGAAATACGCAAACCCGTAGTATTAGAGTGAACTTTTTATTAATAACGGGTTAGGAAAAACAAAATCAAACACGCTATCAAGGCATATTATTATATTACCCGATTTTATCCTGGATAGCAAACGTATAGGCATAAAACATAATCTTTTTTTACTACAAGGTATCTCGATATAACGTCACATAATTTCCACAGTCCCACTATGTTGAGTTTGAAATGAATATGAATCTTAACTTTGGGTACGGAACGATCCCGATTTTCAGTTGGACTAATTCCATTTTTTGCTTGTTTTGATGCATCTTCACATAAGATGTAGTGCTCACACTCTGACTAAGTTCAACTTGAAACGAATTTGAACCTACACGTCAGCTATGAAACAACCTCCAGGCCATGAATTCCCGCTATTAAATATCCCAAAAGAAAAGAAAAAAGAGAAAATATAAAAGCGTTCCCAAGTTCAGCTTTTTTTTCGAAATAACCAACGACTCTTGTAGCAACAAAAAGATGGAAGAAAAATAAAAGCATCTTTCCCTGCTGGGTTTTAACAGAAACGCAACTTCAACATCATTCAAGCTTCACACCAGCAAGAAGTATCAAGGTGATGGACTATTAAAAACATCTCTTTCATGCATATACCTCTGTAGATATTACCATGAATGAATCAAGTAAACAGTAATGAGACAAGTGCTTCTAGGGAACGGGCAAGAGAATAAGCATTGCTTCTGATTTTCGGTTTCAAAGAAAATTCCATTGCGTATCAGATTTCGCCAACCGAAGAAGGCAATGGACAACAAAGAATATGATAATATGGTTACTACAAAGAGGCCCAACACCCCGTAATGATAAACCAAACAGAGTTCACAAAACTCAGATATGAAACATTTATGCAATTGGCACAGCAAGTAATTGTCTGAGAGGTTACCAAGTACAACTCTTACAACTCCTCAATTCATCCACTTGAAGCAGCAGCGGCTTCTGGTTTAAGAATTATTTCGACATTATCATGAACTCCTTGCAAAAGAAGCTCACCGTCGTATGTAAGAATCTTGCGTTTCTTCGCAGCGCGTAGAGTCCCCACGAGGGCTTCGAAGATGTTTGCACACCGATCGTCGTGAAACATCACTCCAAATGTGACCTGCATTGGGATTTATCGAGATAACATATATAGGAACAACAGATGTAAGAAAATAAAGTAAAGCTAACTGATATTTGAAAGATCAAAATCTTCACAAGAACCCCTGCACAAGCTTCGATCTCTTTAATTTCAACTAGATCCATGATAAGGATAAACATATATGCGATTTCTTGCAAGCCCGAGTACCAAAGTACGAAACTTTCCTCTTGGATTGCTTTCGTTGCTCGTGAATGCCTTAAAAATTTCAAGCTTCGATCTCCTAATTTCAACTGCTAAGGATAAACATTCAAGCAATTCTTGCAAGCCCAGCCATCAAAGTACGGAGCTTTCATCTTAGATTGATTTCTTTGATCGTGAATGCTTTGCTAAATCAATCTTCGATTCAAACCTAATTTTCAATTAGATCCAAGATGAGGATAAAGATGCAAGCAATTCTTGCAAAACCCAGCCTCAAAGTACGAAAATCTCCTCTTGGATTGTTTTATTGGCTCGTGAATGCTTTGCTAATTCAATCTTCGATCTCTTAACTTCAGCTTGATCCAAGGTAAGGATAAACATACAAGCAATTTCTTGCAAACCCAGGCATCAAAGTGCGAAACTTTTCCTCTTAGATTTTTCTTTGCCCGTGAATGAATGAAAAACTAGGAGGTGACGGGGAATCACCTTGTAAGAGCCATCGGGTTGAAGATTTCCAAGACGCTTGATCTCTTCTTTGAGACGTTCGACCTCTTCGTCTACGTTCATGATCTTCGTTGTTGACGCGATCTACTGTATATTTTTTTCGCAGATATATTTTTTTAATCTGGATAAGGGCAGTTTGATTCGTTTTTATAGCCGGGTTTTATTTATTTATGTATTTATTTTAAGGGAAGAAAATCAACAAACGGTCAAACAAGAAATAATATCAATTTACAAGCACTTCGTCACTGTCGTCGTTAAAGCACGCAAAACCCCGGAATCTCCCCCCCAAACATGCTTGGAGCTCCGTCACCACCACAGCACGCCGTGAACAACTTACAAACAGCCCAGAGTCAGACGAAAACGACGACGTGTTGGAGTCCTCTATTGGGGAAGACATAACGGGCCCTAATTCCCGAGTCGTAATTCAAACACATCAGTGTTCATCTCCCAACTGGCATTTCTATATGCTACGAGTGAATTTCTTGACTAAATGTTCTTTCTTGATTCGTTTATTTTCTCTGTTATGGCATTTTCCTCTGTTCATTTTTTTTTTCAATTGTTCCGTGGCTACAGAAAGGCACGAGTGCATACTCTAAAACGTCATTATCATTCTTTTATTTCAACTGAAGAGAAACTCCCAAGCGTTTGCATGAATGAAGACGACGAACGCAGTAAAACCACAGAAAGCACACAGAGAAGACAAAAAATCGAAATCCAAATGCTAAGAGAAATCCCAAACAATCGTCGCATGAAGACTGTCACCGCGCGCAGTAAAAACACCAGCGGAAAGCACACACACCCTTACTGTTGATGGAGGCCATATTCTTCTTCTTCTTCATAGTCTTCCATCGATGCCCGGTTGAGAAAATAGAGAAGGCAAGCCAGCCCGGCGGCGATTACCGGCAGCACCAGGAGCGAAGGCGGCGCAGGCGGCCCCATCACCAGCGGCGCGACGAGCAGCAGAATCGTAACGACGGCCATTGCCAGAGCCGAGCCCTTTCCCCATCCGAACTCATCTTTGCGACGAAGATCCTTATCCATTGCTTCGACGATAGTAATCTCTGTAATCACAGCTTCTTCTTGACGTCGTCGTCGTCTGCGGTGGTGTGCATGTGTATTTATAGAGGAGGCGATGAGCAATTATTTTTATTTTTATTTATTATTAATTTTTTCTTTATAGCTTCGTCTCGCTTGGAGACGCAACCGTTGGTTAGTTGTGTATGGCAGTTATTTTTGATTTATTGATTTATTTTTTGTTTTTGTTTTTTAATTATTTATTTTCGCAAGGCTTTTCACGGGCGGTTGTTGCGAGCTTCGCATGCAGTTTGCAGCTCGGTGCAGTTTGGATGATTCGTCCCAAGGCCCAGCAATCGCCACTGCCTGACCCGCTCGACCCGACCCGGACCATTTAGTCACTAGTCATGAAACCAAATAGGACCGCGCAATCACAAACCCTCCGAATCGGGGGTTTTTGAGATTCTCTCTCCTCACCTGCTCGAGACAGGCCTCGACCTTTATCGGACAAAATGGCCGGAGACCAGTCGTCGGCGTCCTCAAGCCACGCAATCGGGAGCTCCGTCGTAATCCCGATCCTCAACAAGCTGCAAGACGTCTTCGCGCAGTTATGGAACGATTGAACTGCCTCAGGTAGCTGCCTTCGTCGGAGCCAGCCAGGGCAGGGCTTCCCCTAAAAGTCAAAGAACTCGTAAGTCATCACACTCCGGTAAGCTTCACTCAGCATATACCGATTCAAAATGGCTCTGGTACTCGTGGTTCCTATTCATCAGGTGATGTATGACTTGGGTTGATTTAAACCAAGCTTTTTCTCATCTTGGAAAATTTTCATTTTGATGGCTGAAAATAAGGAATCGAGATTCGTTTCCAGCAAATGGCGAGCCCAAGTTTTGGAAAGTTGTTGACTATTATTTTTCTCTGTTAGCTGAGATAAATTTGTACATACATTTCTTTACGGTGTACACATGCTTTGCTGCTGGTTGTGTTTATATAGCAGGCTGTGTGTGTTTTGGTATTTTTGTTGTTATTCTCAACCAATTTCATTGATAATCATAGTCATTTTGAGAATGTAAGTACACTTTCTTTCCAAATACTTGCAGAATTCATGAACACGGAAGCAAGACAGAGTAGAGAACATAAACTGTTAGAAATGCAGGCTCCACTGAGATCCTTCTAATGCTTGAGATATTCCATCTCCATCAGCAATATCATGATCGGGAATATCGTAATGCAAAGGCTGGCGAATATTCTTCCCCTTCTCCATCCGAGAAATCCCTCAGGTTCGACCCTAAGATACATCATTGCTCCCCTTTTCCATGGGCTGCAATGCGTTTTTGCTCTTCAACTATATCCCAAGTGTAATCTGTGTTTGTGCAGGAAGATAATTGAGTCTCCACTGTTGAGTCATGGCGTTGATCTGAGTGTAGAATTGAAGACCCGACTTCAGCCGTAACAACGAAATAATTAGGTATGTCATGTACACTTTTGTAGTTCTCTTAGGTGCAAAAGCTGCAGCTATCGAAAAATGTGCGTCTTCTTTACCGAAAAATTTGGTATCTCCGGTAAAAGTGTTTGTTGCACTACTCTTGTCATTTGATTCTCTTTATTGTTTGAGTCATGGACTTTTTTCGTCAATATATGGTCCTCTCTACTTTCATCTACTATCTCATGCATGAACAAATACCAGGATGCAGAGGAAAAATAGGCCAATGTTATCGCGAACGGTTCAGCTTCTGCAATTGGGAACGGGAATTCTAGCATGGAAGAGCAGGAAACCACTTTCTTATATTCTTACCGTGAACGGTTCGTTTCTTTCCTGCTGTAAAAGGGGTTTGAATCGTTTACAATTAGATCCTACTAAAAGTCATAAAATGACAATCACTCTCTCCTTTGATTACAATTATGGCGAAATTGATTCTTCTACTTGCATGACTTTCATCAGATGCAGGCATTGTGGTATCAGATGGACCGAGGACTCTATGCAACGTGTGTGTGTTCTCAATCAAATAGTCCCATAAGGTCAGTAATTGTAAATCATCGATTTCCCGACTCCTATTAGCGGCCCTCTTCAAAGGCATTCAAGTTCAAATCTTTAGAACACATCTTAGTAGTATATGGGGAATGATTTTATCATGTTCTTCACGTCTCTGCATGAAGAAGCCCCGAAAAGAACACAATTTTCATTCCATGTTATCTCTGTGCTGCAAGATTGACTCGTTGGTAATAATTTTGCATATGTATTAATATTCTAACATAAGTTCTTTTATTTCAACGGGAGAGAAATCCCAAACACAGACACGAGAAGAAGTCAGAAATCCATATGCATACTCTGCTGACAATCTTCTTCGTAGGCTTATTACTTCGGTGCACGCATGAGAAGAAAGAAGAAAACGGCCGGATCGGAGCGGGCCCTGCCAGCAGGGGCAGTGCGAAGAGCAGAATCATGAAGGTGGCCAGCACCATAGCTGAACATACGCCCATGCCTCCACGGAACTTAGCTTTGCGACGACCCTTCCTATTACCCATTATTTGCTTTGATGGTATTATTTATCGCAGCTTTTTACCGTGGGGGTGGTGTGCGTCTACTTATAGATGCGATGGCAGTTATTGTTCTTATTTTATTTTATTTTTTCCCAATCGCTGGCATCGGCTCGCTTGGAGACGCTACTGTTGGTTGGTTGTGTGACAGTTATTAATTTCCTTATTTAATGATTTTTTATTGAATTTTTTTCTTGCAGTTGATTGCTCGATACGGTGAGGATTATTTGTCTCAAGCAAGGTCCCCCACTTCCCGACCAGACCCGACCCTTGTCCGGCCCATTATAATTTGGTACAAAAGCTGTCGAAAAGTTCTTTTCATATACCGAGAAACTTGATAACCCCGGTAATTGATGCTTTGGGACCGGTAAAAGAGAACAGAGGAACAATGCTGCTGGCACCACTAATCTATAGCGTAGAGAAGAGCTTGAACGAAATCAAGAGCGCCATGGAATGTGATGTCGGGAGAAAGTATTGATGATATTAAGGGGAAGATCGATGCGGCCAACAGGGCTGCGTCTAAGATTGGACGGCATATTTCTGGTGGCGGTGGTGGTAATCAGGTCCGGAGGCATCATGGGGAGGTTAATAAGTAGATCGTGTGGACCGGAGAGGTTTAATTATTTTTTAATCATGTAAATTTGGAAGAATGGAATTAATGGCACGCAAATAAAAATAAAGTTGTGAAAATTTTAAGACAATTTCAAAATTGAAGCAATTTAAGATCAATTAATGCTAGAAATTTAATTTTAGTTCGAAATAAATATATGTTAGTATTACCTAACAATTAATTTGGACGAAAATCCTACATTATATTAGACATTCTGATTCAGACTGAATGTTTTCGATGTCACTTAGGATTTTCGCAAAATTAGTCGTTACGTGCACCTCATATTTGTTATTTTGAGCTAAAATTAAGTTTTCGACATTAATTATTCTTAAATTGCTTCAATTCGTTAAAGATGATTTTGATCGATTTTTTTCCAATGCCGTATGGGAATTCCCTCAACAGAATGTCACTGGCACGTGTGTTATTTCTGAGTTAAATTAGGTCTCTAGAGTTGGATCAAATTGATTAACCTTCGAAACGTTATTAATAGTCCTTAAGTTATCTTTAAAATGGCATTCCCCCCCCCCCCCCAAATATATAGTACTAGAAAGCATTTTCATCGACAGTTACTAGAAAAATACAGTTAGTTAATAAACGACTTTGGCAAACCGCACGATAAATCTAGAACATTCTGAGCTCGCCCAATATAACATTTTCTCCGATTGCTAACCAAGATAAAGTCTGCCAAAACCCTAGCTCTGTACGCAAAGGTCCAAAAACCCTAACAGAGCGGTGCTCGAAAATTCCCATTTGGGAGCGGCTCTTCCAATTTAATACCACCAATGGCTACTGCCGTACTTCTCAGATCTCTCCGTAGGCGTCAGCTGTACCATGGTTCAGCCTTCAATACGGTATTCGACTGTTTTCTCTTGAGAATCTAATGTTAGCTGCGATATAATTATCGATCCTAAATGCTCCGCGTAGGTTTAGTTGTTCTGCGTCTTTGTTTTTGATTTGATTGTCATGCTCGCTTTATGGTTCTACTCGGCGTTTTTGTCGGATGTGGCGATTGTCCCTTGATTTTCCCCTATGTAAATGCGTATGCGAGATTTGTTTTGTGTGTACTGCTCTGTTTCAAGTTATACTTGTTATGACGAACAAAAGTAACTGATGTTTACCTCTCGTGTTTTGATTTCATGAAATGATAATGTTCTATTAGTGTTAATGAACGCTGTAATACTGCCTAACTCTGTTTTCTTTCGCATCTGATTTCTATTGCTGACTCTGGTTATCTCTTATTCAGTTAACTGGGAAGACCAAGACCTCATGGGCTACAGGCAACAAGTGGCAGGGTGTCTCTAGGGCATTCAGGTATGTTTTCTTTCCTATCTTACACTCTTAAAGTGATTTTTCATTAGGTTCTTCGAGATGCCAAGTTTCTCCTCTTTGGTGTAGCACAAAGCCGGCTGGCAATGACGTGATAGGTATCGATTTGGGTACCACAAACTCTTGTGTCTCAGTCATGGAGGGAAAGGTACAGTTCTGTTTTCTATTGTTGTTTACCTTTTTTTGTTGTAGTTTGAGCTAGTTCTCGTATATTGTTTACATGGAAACAAAATTATTTTTTTCAGAACCCAAAAGTCATTGAGAACTCGGAGGGAGCCCGAACGACACCATCAGTAGTTGCCTTCAGCCAAAAAGGCGAACTATTGGTAGGCACTCCCGCGAAGAGACAAGCCGTGACTAACCCCACGAATACCCTCTTTGGAACCAAGCGGCTCATAGGGAGAAGGTTCGATGACTCTCAGACACAGAAGGAGATGAAGATGGTTCCATTCAAGATCGTCAGGGCCCCTAACGGTGATGCGTGGGTCGAAGCCAACGGGCAACAGTACTCTCCCAGTCAAGTCGGTGCCTTTGTTCTGACTAAAATGAAGGAGACTGCAGAGGCTTATCTTGGGAAGACGGTGAACAAGGCTGTGGTGACCGTTCCTGCGTATTTTAATGATGCCCAGAGACAAGCCACCAAAGATGCTGGGAGAATTGCTGGCCTCGACGTTCAGAGGATCATCAATGAGCCCACCGCAGCTGCACTATCTTATGGCTTGAACAACAAAGAGGGCCTCGTCGCGGTTTTTGACTTGGGAGGTGGGACTTTCGACGTGTCCATTTTGGAGATTTCAAATGGGGTCTTTGAGGTATGCTAAAAGATTTCAAAGTTCTTCACTTAGAAGCTCTTAAGCTTGAAGGAAATTTATATGTTTCTATTTCCAACACGATCCCTCGCTTTTAGGCTGATTTCATTCTTATCTAGGAAATTTTCTTTTAGGGTGTGTTTGGTTCGTGGAAATTAGTAGGGATACGAAAATGAAATGGAAAGGGAAAACTAGTTTTTGTGTTTGGTTGGTTGAGGAAATAGATAAGGAAAATAAAAAATAGAAAATTTAGTAAAGTTAAACTTAAACTAATGAAATCTCATTTCTCACCAAATGGTGAGGAAAATGAAAGAAAAACTTAAGAAAATCATTTTCTCTCCGATTTTTTTTTTCCACACTATTTTATTCGTTTCAAACACAGCCTTAATGGGTGGTTGTGCGGATTCTCTCCCATGACTTTTTGGCCAGAGCTTGAAGGGAGCGTAACTTATTTTAAATTTATATATTTTTATTTCCATCAGTTAAAGACACGGTTGTTGTTTCTACGTTCTAATCGTGAGGTGACTATGTATTTGCCTAAAAGGTGAAAGCCACAAACGGTGACACGTTTTTGGGAGGAGAGGACTTCGACAACGCTCTGCTCGAATTCTTGGTGGGGGAGTTTAAGAGAACCGAAGGAATCGACCTGTCGAAAGACCGACTAGCACTCCAGAGGCTACGCGAAGCAGCAGAGAAGGCTAAAATAGAGCTTTCCTCCACATCTCAGACCGAGATAAACCTGCCCTTTATCACAGCAGATTCTTCGGGCGCAAAGCACCTCAACATAACACTTACAAGATCCAAATTCGAGGCTCTGGTGAACAACCTCATCGAGAGGACGAAGGCTCCTTGCAAGAGCTGCTTGAAGGACGCAGGCATTTCTATCAAGGAGGTCGACGAGGTGCTTCTCGTTGGAGGAATGACACGTGTCCCGAAGGTTCAAGAAGTCGTGTCTGAAATCTTCGGGAAGTCGCCGAGCAAAGGGGTGAACCCCGATGAGGCTGTTGCCATGGGAGCTGCTATTCAAGGTGGCATTCTCCGTGGGGACGTCAAAGAGCTGCTTCTCCTTGATGTGACTCCGCTTTCTCTGGGCATTGAGACTCTCGGAGGAATTTTCACTAGGCTGATCAACAGAAACACCACGATTCCTACCAAGAAAAGTCAGGTGAGTTACGCTAACCTCAATTTTATTTCCGAAAGATGTTAGGATTTAGGAGTAATCTCAATAGTCCTGTCAAACAGTATAAATTTAAAAAAAAAAACGGCCGGAAAACTTACAGATATGACTGTTTTCGATGAATGATGTAAGGACTGGTTACAAGTTAGAGGACGTAAAACGAATTCCGTGAAAGTTATATACGACTATATCCGGACAGGGACAAGCCAGAGGATGAAAACCGAATTTCTTGGAATACGGCAATGATGCACTAATGTTGTGTAACTACCTTTCCTCAGACGTTCTCGACGGCCGCGGACAACCAAACGCAAGTGGGCATCAAGGTGCTGCAAGGAGAGCGGGAGATGGCCTCGGACAACAAGCTCCTCGGGGAATTCGAGCTCGTGGGCATCCCCCCGGCCCCGCGCGGGATGCCCCAGATCGAGGTGGCCTTCGACATCGACGCCAACGGGATCGTAACCGTCTCCGCCAAGGACAGGACCACCGGCAAGGAACAGCAGATCACGATCCGGTCCTCCGGCGGCCTGTCGGAGGACGAGATCGAGAAGATGGTGAGGGAAGCTGAGGCCCACGCGCAGAGGGATCAGGAGAGGAAGGCCCTGATCGACGCGAGGAACCACGCGGACACCACGGCGTACAGCGTGGAGAAGAGCCTGAACGAGTACAGGGACAAGGTTCCTAAGGAGGTTGTTGCGGAGATTGAGGTGGCGGTTTCTGATTTGAGGAGTGCGATGTCTGGAGAAAATATCGAGGAGATTAAGGCGAAGACCGATGCTGCCAATAAAGCGGTGTCGAAGATTGGGCAGCACATGTCGGGCGGCGGTTCTCAAGGTGGTGCTGGTGGTGGTGGATCTCAGGAGGGCGGTGGTGGTGCCGGCGATCGGGCTCCGGAGGCTGACTATGAGGAGGTAAAGAAGTAGTAGGTGATGAGGGACAATTTATTTGATGAGGCGTCTGAATTTTGCTTGGTTTCTGCTGTTATTATTTTTATTTGTGCTTCAGTTTGGAACGGTTTTAAAAATTTTGATGGGATGGAAACGATTGATACCATTATGTCTTGTAGTATTATTCTCAGGTAATAATAGAAACATTCTGTGAAGGACGAGTAACAATAATAAGATTTTGTGGGACACAAAGCATAATTTTGGTTATGAGTTGAAATTATTTTTCGCCCTCGCCCTAGGATTGACATTTTAAGGATCTTTAAATTAAGGGATAAGATAATTTTAGAATATTAAGTTTAAATTGAAGTAATTTGTTAAGCATAGCTGGAAATTTAATTTTAGCTCGATGGCGATGATTAATTTGCACAAAAATTCTATGTTTTGTTGGGAAAAAGTCAATCAAAATCAATATATTTGAAAGAATTAAAGTAATGCAAGGATAATTAATGCCCCGATCAATTCCTTAACACAATTAATTTTGTGGAATCTAGAAAATTTTGATTCAAACCATCATCTTCTATGTAACGTAGGACTTTTTCAAAATTTAATTGTTAACTATGGCAGATTGTAATTTGCGGATATAATCTTTCTTCAGAAGATAATTGTTACTGAGGATGACTTGTAATCTGCGGAGATAATCTAAATGTCCATCGTTAATTGAAAGTTGTACCCATAGGTAAGGCCTATTTAGTATGACAATTATTTACGGTGCGATTGATATGCGGAGTTCGTGTGTGTAATGTAGACAAAAAATTAAGTTAACACATCAAGTACTTCATTGCATCAAACGTTGTACTTTACACATTTACTCTTTTTTTAAATTACAGAAATCCGCAAACCTAACACCTACTTAACCAATGTTTTAGAAACTCAGTCCTCGGTATACTCGTCTGACGGACGCCGACAACCACAATTAATGATAATTCATAAGATCATGTAAAACCTGGCCTCGCCGAGAAACCTCGAACTTCTCGATATGGTCGTGCATTTTTATCAGTCAGCTCGCCGAGAGCGACAAAATTATTCAAAATCCTCGCTAAGTGCGCATCATTTGTTTTACGTGGAGTATTTCTTCTACATATCCAGCCAACATTAATTCATCCATAGCGTTTATCGAGCTCCGACGCACTGTTCGGAGGTGGACAGCGTGAGTAGTGGTGATTCGAAGGTGTTATTTGAATTTCTCTGCGATCTATTAAGCTCATCTTTTAAGCTGCTGATCGGTAATTTTTTCCTTTTAGTTGACAAGATGGGGAAGAAGAAATTGATGATTCCTGCGGATGAAGTCGACTTAGCTGCGGTGAAGTATAACAATGAAGCGATTGATGGTTTGCGAATCTAACGAATGAGTTCTGTGATCTCCTTTCAGTCTCATGCTGACGCGTTTTCTTTTTTTTTTTTTTGGTTGGTGATCGCAGCGCCACATTTGACTGGTTTCTCGCTGAAACTATTTGTTAAATTGCTTGAATCAAATATTACTGGGCCGTTAATTCTATCTCATTTGAAAAAGCAGAATAACATGGTTGAGGTGTGTTTTATCATTGGATCTTCTTTTCTATTTGAAACTCCAGTTTACAGCATTACTTCGCATGAAAATCATTGGCTGCCTGTAAATTGGACAGATGCTGAGGAATACTGCGATACCTGAGGCTCCAATGTTTAAGCCAGAGTACCCTCCTCAAGGTTTATCATGCAATATTTTTATTTTTTTTATCTATGAGAATAAAACGTTTGATTACGCTATATTTTTTACATGTTATGTTTTTCGAGTATAGTGGCGCATGAATCAATTGTGATAATGTATTTTCCTTGTTTTCTTTCAGAACCAGAGCCTGCTGTTGTCCTGGTGGAAGAAGATGGGAACCCACAAGACAGAGTCGAAGCAGCACTAAGGAGTCTTCCAGATTACAACCCTTCGAAGCATTGGAGTGCTGAGGCTTCATCTTTCAGATACTGGAAAATTCGAGATTATGCATACGCATATAGATCGAAGCTTACTACCCCGTCTATTGTAAGTGGAATAAGCACCTCGTGTAAGCTTTGCCTTCATATCTTAGATATTGATTAGGCTAATGCGCTGCTAGCAAATCACTTCAGGTCGCCGAACGTTTCATCTCAGCCATGGATGAGTTCAACAATAAGAAGCCTTCTGCACCGTTGCTGATTTCTTATGAACCCGAGCTTATAAGGAAACAAGCGGCAGCTTCCACTCAAAGATTTGAAGATGGTGTAGTTTTTATTTTTCTGATTTCTTTGGTGTATCATGTGTTTTGATGTCTTTAAGATATTTTATGATGACTGTTTTTTCGGTGTGCAGGGAATCCCTTATCGGTCCTTGATGGAATTTTTATGGCCATTAAGGATGATATCGATCTGTTTCCTCATCCCTCGAGAGGTAACTGTGGATTTTTCATTCTGAAGTTAAAAAGTTCTTTTAGGAATGCAACAGAAGAGAAAGACTACCTCTCTACGATGAACAGGAGGAACGACCTTCTTACACGAGGAGCGTCCAGTCGAAGAGGATGCTGCTTCTGTTGAGAGATTGCGCAGCTGTGGTGTTGTCTTAGTTGGGAAGGCAAATATGCATGAGTTGGGCCTGGGAACTACTGGAAATAATCCGAATTATGGGTATGTTACTCAAAGTATCAAATAACGTAATGCTATGTAACTATTTATTTCTAGTTACTGGTTTTATCCTCCTTTTTATTTCATTCTGCTTAGGTAGGGATCATTAATGTCTATAAAGTGGTTTTTTAAAATTTTATTTGTGGCAAACAGAACTGCAAGAAATCCCCACGACCCATCAAGATACACGGGTGGATCATCTTCAGGCCCAGCGGCTATTGTTTCTACTGGTTTATGTTCTGCTGCATTGGGAACAGATGGTGGAGGTTATTAATTTGCATCACATGAACTTTCTAAGTTTTTATAGCTCTCTAAATATAGTTCTTTTCTCTGAGTTTTTCATTTTTCAAAGGACAGGTTCGATACGTATTCCTTCCTCTCTCTGTGGTGTTGTTGGGCTGAAGTCAACCTATGGAAGAACTGATATGAGAGGGTAGGTGAATGAACTCCATATGTTTAGTGTGTAGCATTCTAATCTTAATGTCCTTTTGTCTCCATCATATTAGCGTGCAGAAACTAAGTATGCATTTGATAGTAGTCCTTTATCAGCTGTTTATGCAAAGAATCGTCGCCTTTCAAGTGAAGAACAATTCAATTTAATGTCGGGTTTCCGAGTGGTTTCATTCTCTCTTTGGCAGGTCCATATGCGACTCAGGAACAGTGGAGATTATTGGAGCTATTGCATCAAACGTTGAGGATGCAATTTTGGTGTAAGAAATCTCGATTTTGCTACCAGCAGTTTGTGCATTATCATCTGTAAACATTAGAATACAGTAAGTTTCTTATTATGCTTTTGGGCTTCTCAGGTATGCTGCAATTTTGGGATCCTCAACTGAAGACAGAATCGCATTGAAGCCAGTAATCACCCATGATGAAGTTCTTTTTTTTTTGCTTCATGAAATTCAGTTCTCCGTTCGTCTTTTATAAACCGATTAGCTAACGAAATTCTTTTAACTGAGTGTCAGAATTGAAGAACTTCAATAAAACCTTAACTTAGTTCATATAATCTTCTGCAGCCTCTCCCTTGTCTGCCTAATTTAACTTCTATTGAGAATTCGAATGTGCTGCGATCATTAAAGTTGGGGAAGTACACTGAGGTAAATACTGGGCATGTCTAGTCATTATTTTCAACTTATAACTCATTACCTCTGAAAGCCAAATGTGATGTTCCCTTTGCAGTGGTTCAATGATGTGTTTTCTTCAGAAATATCTGAAAAGTGTGAGGACATTCTTAATCGCTTGTCAGAAACTCATGCCTGCATGGTATGATTTGAATTTGAAACACATTTCTATACAAACAAAAGGTGTTTCCTAAGCAGAAGTTCTCTTATTTGGTACCTTTTTTTTGGAACTTAATGCTGGAAAAGACAGTGGAGATCGTTATACCTGAACTTGATGAGCTGCGTTTAGCTCACCTTGTTTCAATTGGCTCCGAAGCAGCTTCTGGATTAAATCCTCTTTATGAAGACGGGTCTGTTTTGTTCCCTTAACCTCCTTGCAAAATTTACTGGCTTTGAGTTGTTTTTTCCCCTGATAATTGCAAATTATATAATAACCCTAACAACAGAATCTTTTGCTCTATTTTAACTGTGAATGTTATTTTCCAGAAAAAGGGTGAAATTCACACCAGACACAAGGACAAATCTTTGCCTGTTCCGTTCTTTTTCTGCAGCGGATTACGTGTCTGCTCAAAGCCTTAGGTAAGAATGTAAGAACTATTGTGGTCCATACATATTATCTTTGCAAGTCTTATATAATTGGTAATGATAACTCACAACTCTATGATCGAATATGTGACCTTGTGATGCCATTGAATGTTCTCTACTATAGGAGAAGGCTTATGCATTATCACATGGAGATTTTCAATAAGGTTGACGTCATTGTCACTCCAACCACAGGGTAAACTCTTGTTGATATATGTTCATGTATCGAAGTTAGTTAATTTTTCTAAAAAGTTTCTTTAAAATTCTGCTCATTGGGATACCGAGTAAATTAATACTTTATAAGATACCATTGCTGACTAAATCTGTCTCTCTATGTATGTCCATATAATGAAAATATTGAGTGAATATTAATAGGATGACGGCTCCTGTAATACCTCCAGCTGCACTTAAATTTGGGGAAACAGATTTGGAAGTCACTGGTCAGTCTCTAATAAGTGTTTCTTTATCATCTCAACAGCTTTGTAATAGGACTCCGATTTTGTTTTTTTTGCACGTTCATATTCGTAGTAAGTAACCTCGACCAATATTCTTTTTTTTTTTCTTTTAAGGAAACCTGATGCGTTTTGCTGCAACCGCGAATCTTCTCGGGTTTCCGGCGATATCAGTCCCGGTAAGTGATTTTCAATAGTATATATGCCAGATTCTTTTCTTTTTTTTTTTGGCAGTAATCATAAAAGTTTGCTTGGAGCATGCATGCATGCAGATTGGATATGATAATCAAGGACTGCCAATTGGCCTGCAAATCATAGGGCGTCCATGGTGTGAAGCTACCATTCTGCGTTTGGCTGCTGCTGTAGGGGTATTAATTATTATTCTTATTGTGAAATGGTCATCATTTTATTTTATTTTACTTTACATACAATCCCCCAAGTTCAATTTCAAATTTTACTACTTGGAACTCAGGAACTCTGTGCCCATTCTAAGAAGAAACCCATGCAATTTTACGATATATTGAAGGGGTGAAGGTGAAGGACACAAATGGATCGGGTCGGGCTTTGTTAGCCAGAACACATTCTGTTCTCAATATTGTGGCCACCAACTTATTATTACCGTGACAGTTTTTTTTCGTTTGACATCTTACTAGGAACTGCATCCGCGCGTTGCGCGGTATTGGTGCAACTATACCCCGAATAATAGATGTATTGGAAAAATGTGTACATGTACATTTGGTTTGTGGTTAACTATACAATATTAAATAAGACAAACATGTGATGATAATTTTTTTAGTGCACATACATAATATATATCCGTGTGCAAACCCATTCATTTTTAATTTTCTCTTTTACATATCCAACAAACTACAAGTCGGATGGCGGGTTCATAGTATGTTGCTCCTCTAAAGTTCGTAAAGTCATTGTAGGTTGCTCCCCTAACATTTTTGTATAACCCCAAGTCGGATGGTGGGTTCATAATGAGTCGTCTCGTTTATCTAATCTATCATTCATTTTATTAAATATGATATACTTTTCAATTCGTATTTTCTCAAGCTAGCCCTAACTCTCTCTGATTCAAGAAAAGAAGTAATTCATCAGATTCTCTCGGTCTTTCTCATTTTGGTTTTCCAAAGGCCAAAGAATTTCAGAAAACTCGATGGCAAGCAACGCGATGGTTATTTTTTGCCTTACAGATGCCCCCTTTTTTTTTTTTATCTGTGTTACAGCTAATCGTGCCGTTGAAGTAAACGAGATGTGGCGAATAAGGGATAAACAACTAGAGCTCGAAAAAAGGCTCATCAGAGGATCAAGGAACGAAACCAGCACGAGTCAAACCCATATCAGAAAATGCAGCGAAGTCAAAACAACTTCAAGAATTTCTCACCTGCCAAAGAAAAGAACCAATGAGGGTATCACCTCGATGGATGATGACGGCTTAAGAGATGACGAAGTGGACAATTTCTTACGTTCGAGGTTGGTTGTTGCAACAATACGCTTTTATGTACTATATCAATCTTTCTATTATCTCATCTCCATAGCTGTTGTACTTCATGGTCGGTCTCAAATTTATCTAATTGTACTTTTCTCGCAACCAGGAGAAAGAGGGGTAGGGTTGCCGTCGGATCAAGAATGGATGAAACGGGTCCGTACCCGCATTCTTGTCCAGATTCGGGCAAGAACCCGCTGTCTGAAAACACCGATGAGGAACGATGGAGACCTCGTGTTAAGCTTGGCCCAGAAAAGCCTTCTTCGTTGAGGACCTGTGGTTCTTCAGATGAGGAATCTCTTGAAGAAGATGACAAAACGAACAGAAAGAAAAGCTCAAGCAACCTCAAGAAAGACAAATTAAAAGAGAAGTCGAGAGACCGAAAGAAAAGGAGCTTCTTTGTACGTTAAGGCGACGAAGGAGCTTCTTTGTATCTTGATTTGTTAGACAGTTCAAATGTAATTAATGAAGCCATCGAGCATAGGGAGATATCCGAGTTTAGCATTGTCCCACATCGACCAAGGATAATAAGGGTCCAACTTTATTTGGGCCCAATTAGGCCTGATGGTACTTGGGCCAACCTTTAACGAGCCCAGGCCAATCATCGTTTCACGGGCCACCCAATAAGAAATGGAGCCCCGAGCCCAAGACCCATAAGGGAGACGATAAAATAAATGATTACGAATAAAAGCGTTAAGAATCCAACCACGCGCCGTTGGCGTGCGTCGTTCCCGCGACATCACCTTCCTCTTCCATGGCCGCGAAATATCACCACCATAGCTCTAGAAAATCCTTGCGCACCTCGCCGGTCACGTCACGCGTTCTCGTAGCTCTCATCTGCATCGCTTCTCTCTTCCTCTGCTTCTCTCTCTTCACAAGTGACGGGGGATCACCTTCGTCGAACTACGTGGATGCACTCGGAAGTGCTAGCGCAGACTGCAACTACTCGGACGGCCGATGGATCTACGATCCGAATGTCCGGTCTCCACCGCGATACGCCCACACGTGCAAGGAGATATTCTCTGGTTGGAACTGTATCGCGAACAACAAATCGAATGCAGTTGATGTGGTTAGGTGGAGGTGGAAGCCGTACGGCTGTGATTTGCCGCAATTTGATGCTCTGAAATTTCTGAAGAGCTTTAGAGATACTAATATTGGTATGCTTTTTTGGTACTTTGAGCTAATTGTTTCTCAATTTCGCGTTTATTGTGGTAAAATTAGGTATTGAGTTTGATGTTTGGGAAGTATTATGATCTTCAGGAATTGACAAATCTCCGGCTTCATTTTGTTGAAGATGGTTCGGAATAGTAAGCAATTTGTTTCATTCTTAATTTAGTAACTTCATATACAGTTGAACTTAATAATTACATGGGATTCTTACTTTTCATATTCTTTGCTGAATGCTGAAGAATGTGCTAGTTGTGTCCTAGTTCATTCAATAACTATGTGCTCTAATACGATCATTGGTTTATGCTTTATGGTTGTTGTTCCTGTGATTTGAATATTTTCACCATTCTGTACCCTTACGAGTTCTCTACAGTGCAGGATTTGTTGGGGACTCATTAAATAGGAACATGTTTGTTTCTCTTTCCTGTGCATTGAAATGAGTCTCAACTGATGTGAAAAAGTGGCGTCCTGCTGGAGCTGATCGTGGATTCACCTTCACTAACTACAACCTCACCGTCGCTTATCATCGAACAAATCTTCTGGCTCGCTACGGTAGGTAAGATGTATCATTATGCAGGTGCGCAAGAGTAATTCATTCAAAATCTGATTTTATATTTAGTTTTCATTTCTGTTCATTCTATTCTTTCCAGGTGGTCAGCTAATAATAGAGAGAGTGAGTTGGAGTCAGCTGGCTACAAAGAGGGCTATAGGGTTGATGTTGATATACCCGAAGAAACTTGGATACAAGCTCCAAGTTTTCACCACATACTCATCTTCAACACGGGACACTGGTAGTAATCTAAAGTGCTGGACTTTGCTTGTGAAGTTAAACTTTTTTCCTCAATTTACCACTGCATTTCAGGTGGTGGGCTCCATCAAAATTTGACCCCGTAAAATCGCCCATGCTTTTCTTTGAGAAGGGCGCCCCTGTAATTCCTCCAATTTCACCCGATGTTGGCCTTGATAAGGTGTTACCACACATGGTAGGTTTTTGTGCATCTTGGTTGGTCTTAGCTTTCCCTACTTTTTTTGCCTTTCCGATTTCTAACTTATGGCACTATGCCATCTTTTGGAAAATTAAATGAATACTCTCACCTAATCTCAATGTTATACGTTCGATTAGGTATCTTTTATAGAGAGAAAGTCAAAACCAGGTGCAACATTATTCTTTCGAACACAATCACCCAGGCATTTCGAAGGAGGTGAATGGGACCAGGGCGGTACGTGTCCCCGTTTACAGCCTCTGGTGCTACAAGAAGTAAGTTCCTCACTCCGCCTTCTTACCTGTTTTGTCATTTCTTCAATCACATGTAGTTCTATGCTTGGAGCTTAGTTAGTTGCCTTTTATATAAAGTCTTAGGCGACCATTTTCACTGTAATAGTGCCTTGCCTTAGAACCAAAAAAAAAACTTCCGATACTCAGGTAGAAGAACTTTTCACGGTCGAGAAAAACGGGACAAATGTAGAAACTAGGCTTGTAAATCAGCATCTCCACAAGGCTATCGAAGGTCGGAGTAGTTTCCACATATTGGACATAACACGCATGAGTGAGTTTAGAGCCGATGCTCACCCATCCACTACTGGTGGTAAGAAACACGACGATTGCATGCATTGGTGCTTACCTGGACTCACCGATACTTGGAATGACCTTCTAGTAGCACAATTATTCAACATCAGATCTCGAAATTGAAATATTTCCCTAACTTTATAAGTTCCCTTTCTTGTTCAGCTGTCCGTTCGTTTCTTCTTTTTATATATATACATATCAGGTTGTTTTGGTAGGATCTGATTCGTAACGGTTCAGGTATGTGACATCTTCTTGCGCGTACAAAATTATTTGCAAATATATCAAAATGCATCTGCCATTTTGCATTCCACTTGGTTAGGAGCTAAAACCCATATATGGTCTAGTAATATGCTTTGAATCAATCCACATTCACGGCCCGTTTGATGTCCCCCGGTAGGACATATTATATAAACTATACTAGGTAATATTGTGTTTGGTTTCTTTAATTCAAGCCCGTTATCAATATACGAGCACCTATTAAACAACATGCCCAGTAAATTATCGAAAGCTTATTATAGTGAATAACGTGGGCCTTTACACTGGAGCTTATAACCAAACGGGGCCTCAATCTCCTATAATCACCCATGATTCGTAATCCCTCGATTTTTATGTTACAGATCAATACTTGGTAAGGGAACACTCCTGAGGGAGGCTATCGTTAAACCTCGGAGCATCGTTGCAATAATCGTAGGTGAGATAATACTTCCTAACCCATCTGAACAACCTCCTCTGGGCCCACGTTAGGGTGCTCAAGCGTTCGTTGTTCCACCAGTTCGTCGGGCTACTGCCCGCACAAAACCTAGGGTTTCTCTTCCAAACGCACGCATCGATCTTGTGGTTCCTAAACGACGCCACAAAAGGTGCTTGGGACCAATCTATCTTGGTCCGGCCCCCGTTCGTGGCCCAGTCTTCTCCGTTCCATATGCTCGCTTGAAGCCTCACGGGCTTCGTTAGGGGGAACGGGACGCCCTTGTCTGCGTGGTTTCTATATGTCCTAATCGGAACCCAATCCACCATGAATCTGGCAGAGCAAAAGATGCAAAATTGTTAGAACATGGTATCAGAGAGCACAAGCATAGAGGTCATGCGTACGAAAGAATAATTTCACGATGGAGGCTAGATAAGAAAGAAACCAGCCTATACTTGAGGAGGTATGTTGGAAATAAAATATATAAATTTTTAAGATGTAATATGATCCAATCCAAGCTTCAGTTTTTAGGCGAAGTGGTTTCAATAAAAAGGAATATTGTTGAATAGATGGGATCGAGCATTCTCTCTTTTCGTGTGTGTGTGTGTGTGTATGTGTGGGATGTTAAGTAGCTTACACGATTTGGTGAACGTTCCACAATATGGAGTAAGTGTGGAAATCTTCGGTCGGATCGAACCACAGCTTGATCCTTTGTTCCCTGTTGTCGAATCCATGCACGTATACATTCGTCTGTAGAGTGTACGGTTGTCCCGCGACATTCCCGAGAAACTCAAAGTCTATCTCGTCTCGGTCCGTTTGGTCCGAGGTCAGCTGTAATGGAAAACAGAAGTGTGATAATTATCTCCGGTAACTTATGAATCGAAGAGACCCGAAGGTTATAATATGTTCCCATAACTTACATAATAAGCCACCACGGTCCCCGCTGAGTTCCCCGGTATCAGTTTAATTCGCATGTCGAATTGACCGAACAAGAAAGTGTCCTTCGAAGCAAAACCCGAGCCTGAAAAGGATCAATTTTTTTAAGATGTGACGCAATGGGCTAAGATCGATAATATGTGTTTGCTAACCTGAATCTCGTTCGAGCATTAAGCTTCGGCTCTTGCCATCATCTGATGTGTTTACGTGATTCGGCGACCACGTGGTGAAGAAATCCTTGTTGAAATCTCCCGTGGAGACAACTGAAGCCGATGAACGATGGGACGAGATTAGAATTAAGAAAATTCCTACCAAGATAAAAGGATTATAGAGGTGATTTCTCGTCATTTTTTTTGTTTTTTTATGTCGGAACCTGAAGAATGAGAGGAGTATAATATATAGGTATGGCATATGAATGTGAAGAGAACCAAAAGGTTGATTTTCTGCTGAAGCAAGAATGTCTTTACAAGGAAGCAAAGAAATATACTACTGATTATTAGCTGTTAATAACATCTTCTTGTAAAATAGATCACTGATTATTCAGCAAAATAAAGTGTCATCATGACTATAATCTTGTTGAACTAATTGAAATACGTGTGCTTTTATTTCAAACATTCCAAACTTTGGCGTTGCTCGTGGGATATATCTATTTGGGACCTTTTCGCGAAGATTCCTAATTTCCAATGAGAGAAAGAAGTGAAAACCTGACCAGAGGGTCAAGTGTTTTCTTTTACGAAGATTTTTTTATTTTATACGGTTTTATGTGAGGAATAATTATTGTGTAATAGTCTTTAAAACTATGATGCAAATTTGGTGATATATGTGTAGTAGTCGAACACCGCGCTCCATTATCTTGGATGAAATCACATTCTATCCCACCTTGCATGTCACATTTTATAGAATTTATAAAAAAAATAATTCCTCAGAATATCAAAAAATATAAAATATGGATATCAATTTGATCATCATGAAACAAAGAATAAATTAGATGTGTTTATTTGTTTTTATCATATAAATTACATGAAAAATGATAATTTTATAATTTTGTGGAATATAAAATTTTTAAAAAAAAAAGTTAATAATGAGCACACGATTTAGAATTTAAATGTCATTATAAAATGAGACACGGAATGGAACATGCATGGGACGGATGATTTCATCCTTTCTAGTCGACAATACAGATTAAATTACCGTTCTAATACAAGCTGTACGAAAGAGGAGCCAACAAAAAAATTCAGTAAAAATGCTAGGTTTTAGCTAAATTGTTGTAATATAGTCATTTTTATCATATTTATGAGAATGGTGTATGCACATTTATTTTATTCTATTATTAAATTATATGATTAAAAAAATAGAAAACTTACATTTAAATACCTATTAGAATAAAAATTGTCAAGCAGAAATTTTTTATATCAAGGTATCTAGTAGAATAAAGTTTTTACACATAGGTACCATTTGCCGAAGGTACAACATATAAGATAATAGATACCATAAAGAAACATAGCATGGTACATAATAGAGTGAAAAAGGGTACATATTAAGCGAACAAAATGTACATCATATAAGGACTTTAGGTACCATAAGAAACGCCATTTTTATACAATATAAATGCGTGATGTGGAACGTAATATATATATATATATAAGTGTTCGTCAAGTGTGAATAAAGGTAATCTCGGCCAAATGAGTACCTATGTGTAAAAAATTTTCCTTCTAGGTAGGTAGGTAGGTAGGTGCATACAAAATTTATCTGACATGTGACTGAAATGAAATTGTTTTTTACAAAAGAATGTATTTTTTTTTAGTTTCACACTTTAAAAAATAGAAATGCAAAAAACAAAAAAAAAAGGAAAAAAAGAAAAAACAGTGAAGCGAAGAACTGTGATTTCCCGATCTTTAACTGCACACTTAATTCAGAAACGGCCAGCGAAGCGAAGAACTGTGAATTCCCGATTATTCGTAGATCAGAGATCTGTCAAACGCCACAACGCTGCTCATCGCAAGGCTCGACTAGTGCCTCGATTGTCTATCGTACGCGACAGCGAAAACAATCGATTTCTGGGGTTTCATAGTCTCAATCTAGCGAGGAAGTGTTCTTTTTTTTTTTTTTTGCTTTTTATTCTGCTGGATTCAAGTAACGGTTGTTCAAGTTACAGAGCCCTTCAGTTCTCTTCCAGGTATGGCTTTCTTTTCAACTTTTTTCTTTGCTATTCATTTGTTTCTGCATTTTTTTTTTCGGATTCGCGGGAATGTTGTCTGTTATAGCAGTCCTGGATGATTATTTTGTGGTGGGCTTTTGTTGAAATTTACTTGAATGGTCAAATTTCCTGTGGATTTGTAACATTGCTTATTTGATTTAATTCTTGTTGGTGTTCGATTGAGAATCGAGTTTTGAATTCACGTAGTAAGGTTTTACTCTGAGCACTGCTTAGTTTGTGAATTTATGGGTGTGATTTGTAACTCTGTTCTTCACCTCAAAGTTCTTGCCCGATTAGCTGTAATTGATTATGTTTCCTCTGCTAATGGTAGTTTCATTTCGTGTTAGAAAAGGGAACCTTGAAGAAGGATTAATGTGACCGATTTTCTTGATAAGTATAACCTCTCAATATTTCTAATTATGGCCGGGCTGATTTCAGCTTGTATTACATCACACGACATGTTGGTCAATTACGTGCAAAGTTATTGCAACTCTTCAATGCTAGTTCATTCAACGTTTATTCAATGTTTTTTGCCTCAACCACACTTGATTCACGCTGATCTCTGCCTACTCGGAAATGAAAATCACGAACACAGTTTCCATTTCCATAATTTCGTTCTTGTTGAATTCCCAGTTTCATCTTTACTATGCATATATACATATTGTGGCTTTATCTTTCAAATATGAACCATATGATTTTGCAACGAACATTCGTTTTAGGTGAAAGGAAACCAATCATGTATAGGCAATCACCCGGTAGGAGCCACAGGTCAAAGAGGCTCAAGACGAGGCACGTTCTTCAGATATGTCTGCTTCTTGCTGTTGGCTTTTGGTTGATTTACCAAATCAGACATTCCCACGGAAAGAAAAAGGAATTCGACGAAAGCGATGATGTAAAGGCCTCGCTCGAAGGAGCCACCGGAGGCGATGAACTCTTGAAGCTTGGAAGAAAGGACATAATACGTCCCCTCGTGGAGGAAACCGACGATAAAATCTCGGGGCACGATGATGAGGCTGCTGAAGAAGATGAGAATAAAGCTGAAGAAGACGTGGAAGAAAATAAAATTGAACACAACGTTGATGATGCGATCGAAGGAGAAAACGAGGAAACGGATGAGCACGAACGAGAGAAACCTGATGGAGAACTGGATCGGGAGGAGGAATTTGTGGACGGTGATGATGATGAGAAAGAGAGAGAAGAGAACGGTGATAATCTTACTGAAGAAACAAATTCGGAGACGGAGAAACATGATTCAACGGAGGAATCTGATTCTGATGGAGTAGATAAGAGTGCCCACGAGGCACGGGAGGAACATTACAAGGCCGATGATGCCTCTAGCGCGGTGAGCCAAGAAAATTCTCAGGCCAAGAACGAAAACGAGCACTCTAAAGAAGTGGAAGATAATAATGCGAAAGATTCGATTGTGGAAACTGTTAAGGATGATCGCGAATCGAATGTCACATTAACCGGTGAAAACGGCAATCTTGTGCTTGATAGCTCCGAGAACGGTTCACCTCCCAATGGAACTATTACACGAGTCTCTGAAGACGATGCTGCAAGAAATAATTCCACGAATGCTGCAATAGAAAATGGTGACTTGTCCTCATTGAAGGGTAATCTCAGTGAGACTACAGCAGCAAAAGAAGCATCTATTTCGGATGTTGCTGCTTCGGAGAAGACGAATAATTCGAGCTTATTACATGACGATAATAACGGTCTTCTTGCTAACTCTACGAGTCAGCTGGAAACCAAAGATCTCTCTACAGACACAGCTAATAACACGGAGACAACAACCGAAAAGAACGATGGCACTGATGAGGGTGAGAGATCAGATACCAACGGTAATAAAATTGATGAGATCTTGGAGTCTACGGACGACGAAAATCGTGATGGTGAAGCTGAAAACGACGATGCTGTTGATATATCGGATTCGAGTAATCCTTTGGAGGAGGAGATGAATGCTCGAACGGATCTTGATACCCTTCCTGTGGTAGAAAACGAGGGAATCAATGGCGATAACGACGATGATGGTGCTGCAGCGGAATGAAGATTGCGGTCGGGTTTCGTTTGAAATTTTCGGGTTTTTCGGGTGTGAAAATAGTAGATATGTGTGTGTCCAGAAAATACTGTTTCTTATGGCAGGTTTGAGAATAATTAGCTTTTTCTATATCTGAAATGATAAGAGGAGTGCTGCTCTCTTCATAAGGTTTATAGCTGTAGCTGTCTGTATACATCAGATAGTTACAAAAATAATGTTATGTTTTAAAATCTTATTACAAACTTAGTTAAAACAATATTATAATATGTTCCGTCATACCACAAAATTGATTAAAATTGAAAGTTCTTTGGTAATAGTTATTTTTCAACCATTTTTATCCAAAGTGAAAATTTGCATTTTTTTTAAAAAAAAAACAAGTTATGGTAAAAATTCGAACATAGTGATATTAAATCAAAATTTGATTAGTTTTGTAACAGTGTAGACTAGTTTTGTAATAAAATTTTAGAAATGTAACCTTATTTTTGTCATTCTCTCACACACGGAGAGAATTTCAGTTGTGAGATTGCACTCATTTATAATTTTAGTTTCCATGCATACTAGAAAGATTTTACCAAGCACCTCAATACGGGCTTTAAAGTCAATTGTATTGCATTGATTATTAAATGAATGATTTATCTGTAAATCTGACGTACTGGAATGCGTGAATTATGATCATTAACAGAGATTTTCGATTCTTCTATTAATTAATATACTCATATGTTTGTGAATTGTGTGGTTTAATGATCATCGAATACTGCCAGATTATAATTAATGCAGTTACTTAGTCAAAAATCATATTTTTACGTCGTAGTGTTTCTCTTACCAATACTAATCTTTATGGGTAACATGGTAACACTAGTGAAATAGACGTAACCAAAAACACCGGATCATCATGTTTAAGTACAGAAAGTCCCATACTTGTACTTAATTGCAATTATAGCCCCAAATATTAACTGATTACTTAATCGACTAGTATCAACGATGACTTCTAATATATATTCTATAACATTAACATATAACCCCATACATAAAATATCTAACAATAGAAAGCTGTCTGAAAAACACCAACACACACACACACAAAAGCACGTAAAAACAAGAAAAATAACATATAACATATAGCAAACGCAATTATATATATAAACCATAATAATTATCAATCTAGGGGCATCGCATTAATTAGCACCAAATCCACCATTCCCATCAAAGCCGCCGCCGTATCCATAATTACTGCTCCCATCAAAACGAAGCTGCTGGTTGTCGTTAGAAGCAGAAGAGCCCATCATGTACGTCACCGAACCACCGACACCACTCATGCTGACGTCACCGTACTGCCCTCCATAGCCACCAGCCAGATTATTGCTATAATAATTACCAGCAGAGCCCTCGTAGCTATTATTAGGGTTTTCTCCGAAGCCACCAATCATCATCTGTTGATGATCATATGAGCCAGCGAGAGGAAGACGATGACGATGCTGTTGTTGTTGGCTGCTCTCTCCACATTCAAAACCCCCACCGTAGAATAAGCTATTATTGCTGCTGCCCACATTATTAGGCCCAAATGGAGGAGGAGGAGGAGGAGGTAAGAAGCTGACGTCATCGTACGGCGGAACCTGATGAACCCCAGCAATGGCGGCTGCTGAGAACCCATGATTAATATCGAAAGCAGAAGAAGGTGTAATAACGCTAGCATTAGCAGCATAATTACTGATGGCATCGTTATTCTTCATGGCCTCGCTAACTTTCTGATCCACGTCGCGCTTGAATTTCAGCACCGACTCCCTCAGTGAGCAAAGCTCCGAGTAGCTCAGCTCCTCCACGGGCTTCGGAAACCACCCCTGAGCCCGGCCCGTCTTCTTCGCCGCCTCCAGCTCCTCCTCCCGCCCCTTCTCCGCCCTGAGTACGTCCTCGACCCTCGTGAGCTCAGAGTTCAGCCCCTGAATGTTCGAGGCCCTGTGGGCCTCGATGATGGCGTCGCACCGTCGGTCGATGGGGTCGGCGCTGCCGCCGGAGGCTCCGCCTCCGGCGCGGTACCTCTGGATGATGGCCTCCGCGGTGGGGTGGCCGAAGCAGTAGGACTTGTTTCCCGGAGAGAACACGACCACCGCGGCCTCGGCGGCGCAGAGGGTGCAGAGCTCGCTGGCCTTCTTGAAGAGGCCGGCTTTGCGCTTGGAGAAGGTCACTTGAAGGCTCGTTGGGTCTTGGATTTTCTCCATTTTGATTTTTTGCCTTCCTTTACTCTTCTTCTTCTGCTGGGAGGAGCTCATTTTTTTTTTGTCGGGAGTTTCTGTTGGGTAATGAAGGAAAATGGATTATATGTTTATGTATATATATATATTTTCATGGGGATTGGAGCGTAAGAGTATCGCAAAGTTTTAACATGAATTTGGTAATGTCGTTAAGCTTGGTCCGAGAGAATTTGAACAAATCAGGCCTTAGTTGGAAATAAGATTAGTTCAACGGGATTTCTTGATTCTGCCAACGGTCTAATAATTCTAATATTATTATTATGGGAAATTCTATATGCACCCCCCTTCATTCTATTTAGCCCCCTCATTAATAAACACAAAAATAATTGTAACATTTTAAATATATTTGACCTATCGAAATAAATAATTTATTACAAAGGAGGAAAACTAGAAAAATAATTCATTGCGCTTCAAGAAAAACGTGAACCGTGGGTCCCTTCAAGAGCACGTGTGAGGTTTGCTGATCCGATCGATTTAAATGCAATTTTACTAAACGAAGTTTGAATGACATTTTTGACTAAACACTTTGACTGACATGTAACTTATTAATATTTGACAAATTAACTTGAACGTCTTTTGCCAATTACGTTGGAATTTTTCACTTCATAATTACCTTTCAAAATCTCAACTATATATATGTCAAAATATTCTTAATTGCAAGTAAAAAATACAAACAAAACTTAGACATCTGAATATTAACGGAGTAAGATCCTCCTAAGTCTTTTAAAAGAGAACATGATTCCAGTTTAGTATATATTTATCTATGTTTGCTATAATACAAATTTAGTTACCATGCTTTCAAATTTATAATTACGGTAATAATAATCATATGTATTCCCGTACCTATTTAGGAGAATGAGATTTGCGGGATAACGACAGATGATGAAAATGAAGTTGGTGATCATATGAATATCGATGTCACATCCAAATTTTATACTGACATGGTATGATATTTATTAGTCAAAATTTTGTAACAAATACTTATTTTAGTATCATTATATTTTTTAGTTTCTTATAAATAATTTTACTTTCAGGTGTTCAAATCTCGGCAACATTTAATTGATTGGGTGCAAAATGTTGGAATAAATCTTGGCTACGTGATTATCATTAAAAGATCAAAGATCAATTCCAGTGGAAAGTGTTCGAAAGTTGTACTTATATGTGATCGTGGTGGAATCTATAGAAGTAAAAAAATCTCTACAAGAAATACCGGCACGAGAAAGATTGGTTGCAAATTTCAGCTTAAAGGAAAATCAATGGTAGATAATTGTTGGAAGCTCTTCGTAATATGTGGAGTACATAATCACGGGCCTGCATTGGATCTAGAAGGTCATCCATATCCAAGGCGATTATCCGACAAAGAGGCTATACTAGTGGAAGATTTATCAAAAAAGAACGTGAAACCGCGACGCATATTATCAATATTGAAGAAGCAGAATTTGGATAACGTTTCAACAATCAAAACTGTATATAATGCTCGTCAAAAGCTTCGAGCGACAGAGAAAAATGGTGGAACTCAAATGCAGGTCGCTATGTCTTTCCTACACGAAGAAGGCTATATTTTTCAAAGTCGATCAAATATTACAACCAATGAGTTAGAAGATTTATTTTTCGCCCACCCAAAATCGTTGGAGCTATGGCGTGCATTTCCACATGTGGTTTTGATGGATGCGACATATAAAACAAACAGGTACAAAATGCCTCTCCTTGATATTGTTGGCGTAACTTCTACAAATATGACATTCTGCATAGCATTCGTTATGATGCATAAAGAGAAGAGGTCCAACTATAATTGGGCATTGAATTGTCTTAAGTCGACAATGGATGGATGCACGACTCCACGTGTTATAGTCACAGATAGGGAGTTGGCTTTAATGAAAGCATGCAACGACATTTTTCCAGAAGCGAAATGACTACTCTGTAGATGGCATATCTATAGAAGCATTATGAAGAAGTGCAGGCCATCAATAACGTCTCCTAATGCATGGAACTCTTTCTATAAGGCATGGACAACACTGATTGCGTCTGAAACAGAAGGCGCATATTTATCCAATTTGGCACAACTTGAAGCAACATTATACGATTTTCCAGGTATTCTTGGACTATATTTAAAAATATTAAATTATTAATTTGTAAATTATTATTTAGACTAATATAAAATGTTTGATTTCAGGTGTACTTACTTATCTAAATAATTATTGGTTGATACCATATAAGGAGATGTTTGTATCCGTTTGGACCGACATATTTCTTAACTTTGAGAATCACACAACCAACAGAGTGGAGAGCCAACATGCGAAATTAAAACGATATTTGGAGTCTTCACTTTCAGATCTGGTGGCATCATTATCGTTCATTCAACAGGTAATTCAATCTCAACTAACAGCTATTAAAGCAAGTCTTGAACAAAGCAAGATTATCGTCAGACATCGATTTAATGCTCATCACTATCAAGAATTGCGTGGCTTTGTTGCAATTCATGCGCTTGATATAATATTCAAAGAGTTTGAACGGTCTAAAGCAGCCGGATTTTTGTCTGAAACTTGTGGGTGTCTGCTTCGTACAAGTCATGGGTTGCCATGTGCCCATGAACAGACAAAATATTTCAACAATGGTGAGCCTATTCCACTTGATGCAATCGACAAGTTTTGGAGGAAGCTCGACTTGTCACCATGTACATATCTTGAAGAAGACGAGTTACGTTGTGATCTTGAGCTACAAATGTTTAAGGCCCAATTTAAACAACAGTCGAGAACTGGGAAGTCCAGTATGTTGAGGAAGCTGAGAGAGATAATTACACCATCAACGTCATTGGTTTGCGAACCAAAAATTCATACGACTCGTGGGCGTCCCTCTATCAAGGGTAAAAGTTTCAAAAACAATTTTATTGATCCACCAGTGCCTACGCGAGAATCTCCTCAACGTCCCTCAGATCAAATTTTTTTTTCACATCCATATATTCATGAATTTCCGGTTATACTTCATCCGTATATCACCCCATGTCCAAGATGTAAGACCTGTCGGAAATTGTGGTTTCGTGCGATCGCTCTTTGTCTTGGTCTTGAAGAGGAAGCATGGTCTATCATTCGGCGCAATTTGGTAAAAGAGCTAGAAATGTATAAGTTAGAATATGTCGACATGTTTGGTGCTGACGGATGGCTCACTGTCAACAAATCGTTAATTTTTTTTTTCGGATAGGTGCGCACATTTTGAGCATTGGATGGCTATGCCCAATGTTGGCGTCTTGATTGCATCGAAATTTAACGTAATATTGCATGTTATAAGTAATAGAGGCAGCGTGACACACTTGCCGCTTCGGTCTGCTCCGCCACGATGGTATCATCATGTTGCCATCGCCATTGGTCATGTTAATGGTAATCATTACGTGAAAGTTTCATTATCTGGTGGATATCCGATGCCAACTATCACGCCACAGTGGGTCCATTTCAGATATGAATGTGCAGCTGCATGGGCTACTCCATACGGGAATCGTATTAATGATTATGAAAAAAATTTGCGTTCTAATTGTAGTGTTAGTAATGTTATATTGGATTGATCTAGTTTTTATTTGGTGGTATTTATTTACGTCTATATGAATATTATGTCTGGACGTACGATCGAGTTATTTTTCTTAAATAATGTTATATATATTACGTGTGTGCGAGTACGTATATTATATTTTTGTACATGTATAAATACAAATATTTTTCACAGAATTAGAAATCTACCTCTCACGTGTAATATTACACGAACTTCAATTCACTTCTTCTATAATGCTTAACGGTACATATCATAATTACACAAACTTCAATAGTCACTTCTTGCTATAATGATTCAATGGTACGTTACAACGAGGGATTTATATTCCCAATGTTTTTTGCACCCCCTAAAGGGGTGCAAATAGTAGTACCCTATTATTATTTGCTCATGTAGTTTTGTTTGGTTCATAAGGTAAGAAACTTGGGGATAAGAGAAATCTAAATTTCTGAACCTAATTGGGCTTATTAATTTAAAAAGGCCCAATCCACTGCCGGGGCAGCCTAGCCCGTTAATACATAGAAGCCCAATAGAATCGGCCCAACAACGGTCATAGTGTTGACTGTAGAGTAGATCAATATTATATAATGTCGTTTTCAACGCCATTGGACATTGGTGCGCATTAATTAAACGTACAATAAATCCGAGCAGATGGGTTAGGTTAGTTTAGATTAGGTAGCCATATAATTTATTAAATAAAATAAAATAATTTTTTATTTGAGGAAAAGAAAATTAGATTTGTTGTGAAATTGTTATCAATTTAAACGGCAATTCCTCGTTTTGTCATCATGTCCGCAATTAACACAAAGATTCACTTTCTCTAAATACACTGTAATGACAGACAGAGGAGAGGCAGCAGAAAGTGTTAGTTGACCGTTAGATTCAACGGCATCCGCCGCCGCTCATTTCAAATCACACCCGAAAGAACACAATAAAAAAACTAGGGTTAACCCCACAAAGTCCAACTGAAGCAAAGAGTCTTTAATGTTCGCCATTGCAGCGGACACACAAGAGCTGCTATTTGCCTCGTAAAACCCGAAAATCTTGTCGGGAAGCAAAGATCTTTTCGCGTCTAACGAGGATTGTTGTTTAAAAAAAAAAAATCATGGCTTCGGTGAGTTGTTCGGCGCTGAAATTCCGCGGAATCCACAGGAAAGATAAGAACTTTCTCGATCCAACGAAATTCGCCCCATTTTCCAGCGACGGACTTCACTTCAGTAAGAAGTCAAAGCTCGGCGTTTCAAGAACGAAAATACGTGCCGTGACGCAACAACAAGTCTCCCGAGACTCAAAGAGTCCACTCTCAGTCGACGTAGTCTCCGAGCTCGAGCTCAAGGAAAAGGGTTTCCTCGGCCTGAGGAAGACGAAGCTCGTGTGCACCATAGGGCCCGCTTGCTCCTCGGCGGAGGATCTGGAGAAAATGGCCGGCAACGGGATGAACGTGGCGAGGCTAAACATGTGCCACAACACCAGAGATTGGCACAGGGACGTCATTAGCAAGATTAGAAAGCTCAACGAAGACAAGGGCTACTGCGTGTCGGTGATGGTCGACACCGAAGGTAGCCAGATCCACGTGGTCGACCACGGTTCTTCCTCCACCGTCAAAGCCGAGGTAGCTAAGCTTATTACAATGTCTTTATTTTGACCATGTTGTAATTGCGTTGGAAGTTAAATATATTAAATTAAAATATAATACGCCTTAAAACTTTTAGGCGAGCGGGTCATTCAACGTGGTATCAGAGCTTTTAGGGGTCAAAGAGATCTTTGATACGAGTCTTCACGACCATTCATTTACCAAAATTACACTTCCAAGACTAAATAATAAAAAAATCAAGAGGACGTGTTGGAAATAATATATATAAATTTAAAATATGATACACTTTCTTCAAGTTTAAGTTTTCAGGTGAACAGATCATTATTCTTGCTGTGGCATTGTTGTGTTATTAGGATGGTTCGATTTGGTTCTTTACTACGGGAGAGTTGGACGGTTCGCGGCCGTTTACTGTCCAGGCGAATTACGAAGGATTTTCGGAAGGTGGGTTTTGTTTAATTTTTAAGTTTTTTAATTTATAGGTAATGTTTCTTAATGGTTTTGTGGCTTCATTAGGTGTTAATGTGGGAGATGAAATTGTCATCGACGGTGGAATGGCGACGTTTGAGGTCGTAGAGAAGGTCGGTAATGATCTGCGGTGCAAGTGTACGGATCCCGGCGTGTTCTTGCCCCGAGCGAAGCTGAGTTTTTGGAGAAACGGAAGGCTCCTCGAGAAGAATCACGTGCTACCGACCTTGTCGTCAAAGGTTGTTTAAGCTATATTTTTAAGATATTTGGGCGTCTATTTTGTGGGTTATTAATACTCGGGGATTAATTAATTTTTTTTGGTTAATTTAAAAGGGGTGTCGATTTCAAGACACAACTTAAAAAATGATAAAATTTGATAACACCAACTTTTTAAAATTGAACTAATTTAAAGGAGCAAGCGCCCAGTGGACCGACGGATTACAATCCTCTCGTAGAGTCCAACAGGGCACCACATCACCTCTCTTTATAATGCTTATAAGGCGTCAAAGTTAGCCTCCAAATGAAAACTGCCACGTCATCAAATGAGGACGAGGTGATGTGGCCTACCGTTGGAGCTCTTTGTCTTTATATAACTTTGCTTTTGAATGTTAGTTTCCTAAAATTACTTCCACGAACTTTTTAACTTATTACATGAGACGTTAAGGTCTATACGCATGTAAGAACTCGAGATGGAATTAATTGCATACAGGATTGGTCCGACATCGATTTTGGAATCTCGGAAGGCGTTGACTTCATCGCAATGTCGTTCGTCAATGACGCCGACGCAGTCTCGCACCTCAAGAGCTACGTCTCAACCAAATCCTCCAAGTAATAATTAATTATCTCTCTCATACGAATAAAATCCTTCCAAATGATTAACTTCATTTTTATTTTTTTTTGCAAATTACAGGGCGACTAAAGTTCTGGCAAAGATCGAGAGCTTAGAGGCTCTCCACAACCTGGAAGAGATCGTCGAGGCCTCGGACGGGATCATGATAGCCCGAGGAGACCTCGGGGTCGAGATCCCCTTAGAGGAAATCCCGACCGTACAGGAAAAAATCACGTGCGTCTGCAGAAACCTCAACAAGCCGGTGGTGGTGGCTTCCCAGCTTCTGGAGTCCATGGTCGAGTTTCCCACGCCGACGAGGGCCGAGGTCGCCGACGTGTCCGAGGCCGTGCGGCAGTATGCCGACGCCCTCATGCTGTCCGGAGAATCCGCCATCGGGCCCTACGGGCAAAAGGCCCTCGCCGTGCTTCGGACGACCAGCAGTCGGATGGAGCATTGGACCCGGGAAGAGAGCCCGATGGCCGTCGTTTACCGACACGATGGGAACTCATCTTTCGGGGACCGAGTTAGCGAACAAATATGCGATTGCGCCGTGGAAATGGGTGAGATGACGCCGTTATGTCGTGGAATTTTATCAATGGATATATATATATATAATATATATATATATATTCAAAAGTGTCAACTGCCAATGAGGTCTTGGTCTAGTAGGCAAGGCTGAGGTCTTAAGATACCGGGAAAGTCACGGGTTTGGATCCATGCGTCCCCAATAGCTTGAGGAGAGTCGCACATGAACATGTCCTAGCGTGTCTTAACTGATTGGTTTAGTTTACATCCTATTGCGTCGGCTAGTATTTACTTAGTTATATATAGATCACGAGTATCCTAGTATCTTGAGGAGACTGTCAAGTGTCAAACATGAAATTGTTCTTAGTGTGGTTTATTTGGTTGACCTTAGTTTAATGGCTATTGTGTCAGCTTTGGATTTACTTTGCTATAAAGATTAATGTTCCCTCAATATCTCGAGGAGACTTACTATCGCTTACTTGATTGGTATAGTTTGTAGGTTATTTAGTCAGCCTCCAGGGTTTGCTAGGTTATAAAAACGATCAGGGTTCCCCGATTTACTCGGAGAAAAAAATACTAGTCATTTTAAGTCGGATATATAGTTCGCGTATCCCCGTGTGTTCGTCGTCGGATCCCTCAAATCCTAACGCATATGCACGATCACATTTTGTAACGCCGTTTATTTTCCTCGTGCATTGCAGCCAACAACCTAGGACTCGATGCGATATTCGTGTACACGAGGCACGGAGAGATGGCGTCGCTTGTCTCGCGGAACCGCCCGAACCCTCCCGTGTTTGCGTTCACGAACGACGCGGCCACGAGGATGGCTCTCAACCTTCAGTGGGGGGTGACCCCGTTGCTCATGGATCTATCGGACGATATCGAGGCCAACGTTCGCAGGTCCATGGACCTGATGAGGACCAACGGGCTCGTGAAGGAGGGAGACACCGTCCTCGTGGTCTCCGATATCGTGCCGGCTTCCGCAACGGCTCGGTCTATGTTTCAGTCGATTCGGGTGAAGACCATTGCTTAAAGCCTTCCACCACCGTTGTGATATATATTGAGATAGAAATAATTTTGTTTTGTTTTTATTTTTCTTTTCTATTTATTTTTTCTTGTATTGTTTTTTATGTGAGGAGGATTTGAATCTGAACGCTTGTGTTTCTCGTTTGTTGTTGATCAGCTTGTCTTTACTTGGAAAGGCTAAAGGGACCACAGTGACATAATGAAGAGAGATGAATATTTTAGTATATCGTCATGAATGTTTATTTCTTAGGAAAGGGATCTAAATAGCGAATAGTAGATGAATTAGGTCATACAAACGGCTAAGATTTATTATAAACCTAGAGCTTTCGCTTTATTAATTATTGTATTTTGTAGCATAATCTGGAAAGAGAAACTAGAGTTGTTCAAAAAGTTCCCGAATAATCGCTGACGGTTCGGTAAGTTCAAATCGTAACTGCATTCATAGTTTTCACGGTTCCATCGAGCGGTTAAACCTGCGATTCATTTAGGTAATAAAAAATCCGATCTGTTCAAATGGTGAATCGGCGATTTTTTACTATTAAAATCTTCGATAACCCTAAACCGCTATAATAGAACTCTGTCAATCATGCTGTCCAAGGCACGCTACCTTCGAAGATCAAGGGTCACGATACTGCCACGTCATGAAACTTAAATCTGATGGTCCAGACAATCAGGTTCCGTATTCCCACTTTATGGCCACGGAAAAGCAACGACAAAATCAGCGCAGGATAGCGGAACAAATCGTCTTTCTCTAACATACGCTGACCATTTTTGTATATTCAGGAACATCGCTGCCATTGGGCTGCTTTGCTTTGATAGCCGGCTCACGTCTTCTTTTCTCTTCTATTCGCGAATTCCCGTTTTCGGGGAGAAATTTGGAAGAGAACTATTGTCGCGTTGCTCGTCGAATACCTCCCCCCATATAAAACCGCAATCAGTCTTAAGGAATCGGTAATGGCTTCCATTCAGATGATAAGATCGAGTCCGTTGGATTTCAAGGCTAAGTTCAACGATCCGAGGACATCAATTCGGACGACCTGCAGGCTTTTCGAGCTTAATCGTAGGCGATTTAGGGTTTCGTGTAAAGCCGGAGACAACGATAAGAACAATAAGCAGAGCAAAGGTGAGCTCTATTTCGATTGTTTTTTTTTGTCTGCGATTCGTATTTCGACGAGATTAAGCTTCGTGATACTGTCTTCGATAATTTCATTCGCGCGCATATGTATAACGTTTCATCGATTGCCACATAGCTGGATCTTCTTGCATATTCTATTATTGCATATCGCAGATAGTTTGTAATTTCCTGCAGTAACTGTGTGTGTTTCCATGTGCTGCCATTACCAGGTGAAGATCCTCCTCCGGAGTCTTTGTTTATGAAAGAATTGAAAAGAAGAGGCATGACGCCTGCTTCTTTGCTCGAGGAAAGGAACAGTGCAGCAAGCAGAGAAGAGGAAGTAAATTTCAAGGAAGAAGATGGCGGTTGGAAGAACTACTCGAGAAGAAACGGAGTCTCCACCGATGAGGAGAAGAAACTTTTGAATCAGAGGGAGACATCGATGTCTCTTAACAGTGAGGGCTTAGAGGTATGTGATCGTTGCCCTGTTATATATTTTTTGAAGAAGCATAAGCAATGCTGTGACCTATGATCACGGTGAATCTATTGTGCATTCTTGATTTGCATCAGGGTTTGCTTCCACGGGCTAAGCTTCTGTTTACTTTGGGAGGGACCTTTTTTCTGGCATTTTGGCCATTAATTCTTGTGACAATAGCATTTTTCGCTGCTGTGTATCTGGTAAATACACCATTCTGCCCTCAATTTATATGAAGCACTACTGCTTTAACATAGTCCATTGATGCTCATGCTTTGCTTTCACATGATGAAGTTGTTTCTTTCTGTTGGTCCATTGGGTACTCGATGAATTCACTTTATCATTTGGTTCAATTGGTTCATCATCTTTAACTCTTTAACTGCTGTTTAATCGTTTTCATTCATCCCTGATGCAGTATTTCGGGCCAGACTTTGTTCACGATGGAAGTAGATACCCAATTGCTCCACCCGAGTACATCGACCCGTACGATCTGCTCGAAGACCAGAAAATATATCAAACAGCGCCTCCTCTTCCAAATTAGATATCAAATTGGTGTCTTGTAATTTGTAGGTAATTTTATAGCTTATAGCCTTCACAAAGTCAGACTTTGAAAGTTGATAATGAATATTACAAGTATTTGAAGTACATATATGTATCAACTTTTCCAGGTAAGACAACTTCATCTACTACTCTTGTGTCTTCTGCTAGAATTACAAGTAGATTTTCTAACAGAATCTTCCTCATCATCTTCACAAAACCAGAACTTTTACTCTACATGCGGTAATAACATGAAGAATTAGAAGGCGGGTCGGGTATCGGTCCATGATTTGGGTCGTCGATCATCTTCTGCCCCGTATACCCGATTTTCTTGGAAGTAGGAGATTCCGGTCCATATTCCACGGATGAGCAAGATACTTGCAAAAATCACGCTCCCGAGGGTACAAATTACCTAAGACGAAGAAATGAGATGTGTGGGTAGTAATATGAAGAGGAAAACAACAGAGCATCAATTGCAAAAAATAACCATAATTCATCAGCATCAGCAGGAAGGAAATGCATTATTCACCTGAAGGAAAGCTTTCAGAATCCACAGGAAGGTCAAAATTAGAGTCCCGTTGACCGCAAATCCAACCTACATGGTTCCCAAATGCCACTTGAAAATCATAGCAAAATCAAATCGTGACTTCAAACGCAGGTAATTAATTATAGGTTTACGAGTCTCGTCGATATGGGAACGGGAAGAACGGATTTAACGGCTCTGCGAGCTTTCCTTGAGACTTTTCGGAACACGTTCTCCACGAACCTAACCAGAAACTCCAAACTCCTATCTTCTTCTTCTTCATCGTCATCGCCGTCTTCGTCGTCTTCGTCGCCATCGTAGAGATCGTCTCCGTAGGCTCCTGTAACGACTCCGTTTCTAGGATTCACCGCCGTCCGAGCGCGAATCGAGTTTGGAGCTGTAGATCGGTGGTGGCAGTCGAGCGGCGGAATGCGAGGGTTCGTGAATGAGTAGAACGAACAGCATGGTGATTTTGGAAGGGGGTGAGGTGATGAAGGATTGAGGTGGAGGAGAGAGACGATTGTCGCCGCCATTTATCGGTAATTTCCCGGCGAGATAATGGCGGAGATTCCGTTCGATGCTTGGTTGTGCTTTGGCAGAAGATTTATATAAATCTGATGAAATAAAACAAAATATTAATTGTGGGCCACATTCGAGCCCTTTCTTACATCTTCCTGAAGAAGCCCACAGCCCAAATTACTTTGATAATGAACCAACAAAAATAGGAAAGGAAAGCAAAGCTCGAGGAAGAAGACAATGGGAAACGGCAAAGGCTACTGGCTCCTAAAGACCGAGCCGTGCGAGTGGTCCTGGTCCGACCAAGCAGCGAACAACGGCGTCTCGAAATGGGACGGCGTCAAAAACAAGCAGGCGCAGAACAACATGAAGCGCATGCGCGCCGGCGACCTGTGCTTCTTCTACCACTCGGGAGGCAAGCACCGCCGCGTCGTAGGCGTCGTGGAGGTTGAGCGCGAGTGGTACGACGACGTCGGGGACGGCGATGGTGCGGTGGACGTGAGGGCTGTGGGCGAGATGAATAAGGCCGTGGGATTGGCCGAGATGAAGGAGGAGCTCTTGAAGAACGAAGGGGCTTTTGGGTTGTTCCGGCAGCCGAGGCTTTCCGTCGTGGCCGTGGAGAAGCGGGTTTGGGACAGAATCTGCGAGATGGGCGGCGGTTATATGTGATTGTGAAACACGACTACGACCGTTTCTCAATGTTCTCTATTTCGTCGCTTGCGGATAAGATGCTGAATCGTGTACGCCAACTGTTCGATCGTTTGTCTGGATAGCTTTTCAAAGGTTTTTTGGACTTTTGGATAATTCATTAATATCATGAGTTGCTATCTTCTAGTGTTCTGTCATTAATTTCTAATGTTGTCTTATCACCACCCTAATTGAGGAATGGACGAGATTAAGAGTTGCATGATATTATTACCTCCAAAGTCCTTAGCCAAAATACAATTGAGTTCCTATGTCCAATTACCTTGAATTCCGTGTCAAACTTTTCTTTTTTCTCTCCTATTTCCATGAAGATTTTAATATCTTATATTACTGAAAACTGACTGATGATTCCACCTAAAAGGGAAGTATTAAGAAAATGAAGTCTTGGTTACAACATAGGATCTTACTAGCACTATCTTGTCTTCATGTCCTCCTCCTCGACAATGCTATCTTCATGGCCACTTCGGCAGAGCATGTGATAGACACTCTGCCTGGTTATAATGGTACTCTTCCTTTCAAGCTCGAGACGGGGTTTGTGGTTACTTCATTCTTGATTTTGCTTATCTTCCTTTTCTTTGAATTTCTAAGTACAGTGTTTTATCGAGCAATGAATCCTTCTTTTTTTCCCTAAGGTATGTCGGAGTTGGAGAAAACGATGAGCTGCAGCTGTTTTACTTCTTTATTGAATCAGAGAGCAATCCAAAGACTGACCCTTTGGTGCTTTGGCTCACTGGTGGACCGGGTTGCTCCGGGTTTTCGGGCCTCGTGTATGAAATTGGTGGGTCGATCATTTTTAGCTTAATTTCTTTTTTCCCTGTATTTTCGATCGTTTAATGTTCTCTGCTGTGTGTGTGTTTTGTGCAGGTCCGTTGGTTTTTGATTACGATGCTTTTGATGAAAATTTGCCTTCTTTCAGAATTAACAAGTATTCTTGGACAAAGGTACTCGATTGTCAACATCTAATATTTCTTGGATTTAACATTATCAGTCACGTGTAATGTCTATCTTTGTATATCTATTGTATGCATAGGTTGCCAGCATAATCTTCCTCGACTACCCTGCAGGGACGGGATTCTCGTACGCAACCAAACCAGAAAATTACACTACAAATGACACCAAAACAACACAAGTCAATCATAGTTTCTTGAGAAAGGTGAGAGTTATAAATGAGAGATCATCATGAACTGGTTTTAGCATTAGTTATCAGTCAATAAATGTAACTCTGATGACGTCACAGTGGTTGTTGAATCACCCGAATTTCACCTCGAATCTGCTCTATATCGCTGGTGACTCTTACGGAGGCAAACTCGTGCCCATGTTAGCACTTGATATCGATAAAGGTGGAATTTTTAAGGATGTTTTGAAGTAAAACTAGTTAGTTGTAACGATCTTCTCCTTGGTCGGTTGCTATTACATCATGGGAAACTAAGCTTTACTGTGGTATTTTTCTTTCCTGTTGACTTTCCAGCCAATGAAGCTGGGCTCGAGCCAAGAATGTTCCTCCAGGTAATAAGATACCCGAAAAAAAAATTACCCACAATTATAGATAGTTCGTAGAAGATTAATGGGTGATGGTTTTTGAAAATCTTATCAGGGTTACATCGTTGGCAACGGACTAGTAAACGAAGGATGGGACTACAACGAAGTAATTCCCTTTGCTCACAGAATGGGGCTCGTATCAGATGAATACTTTGAGGTCTTCTATGATTTCCATCTTTTTCACAAAGCCCATTAATAATTTAGTTTCCAGTGTACAAAATTCTGAATAGAACTCAAAACAGCTGGCAAAGAAGAGCTGTAACGGCGAGTACGTGAATCCCGATCCAGACAACATACAGTGCAAATTAGCTCTCCATCTCTGCAATGAGGTGCCCGCTGTTACAATTTTGATCTTCCTATTCACAGCAGAAGCTTCGTTAATCGCGGGTTTTTTTCCCTTGAAGTGTACGAGCCTAATCAATAACGCCCACATTCTGGAGCCGAAATGCAGACTGATATCACCAAAACCCGAGAGCAGTTCACCGCATCATAGCAACAAGCTACTCCCTTTTGAAGATTTTGATCATCTAGCTCTGTACAGGGATGAGGAATCATCGTGGTGCCGTGTAAGTAAAAGCATACGTTTTCTGAACAACTATACGCTTTGTGTGTGTGTGTGTGTGTGACGGGCCACGGTTATCTGCTGCAGTCGAACCATTATTTGCTTTCATATATTTGGGCTGATGATGAAGCTGTTAGAGAGGCTCTTCATATCAGAAAGGTAATCCAAGCATCCACTGAGCATCATCTTGTTTGTTTTAATGTTGGATGGGAAATTCGAAAAAAATAAATAAATATGTACATATAATGTTACCTATGAAGGGAACGAAAACAGTTTGGAAAAGATGCAACTCAAGCTTGCTTTACGAAGTAGACGTTTCGAGCGTATTCGAGCACCATCTGCTTCTCAACAAGAAAGGCTACAGAACTCTTATTTACAACGGCGATCACGACATGCTTCTTCCTTACATGAGCTCCTTGAAGTGGATTCGTAAACTGAATATCACTCTTGACGAAGATTGGAGGGCTTGGACCGTAAATGCCCAAGTCGCCGGGTTAATTTCTCGTTATTTTACGTTCGCACGAATTTTATGTTTTATTTTTTGGGATTTTCACATTTTTGGTCCCCAATCTTTGGCCTATGGGCGTTTTTGGTCCCCCATTTTCCGAGTTACAGTTTCAGTCCCCAATGTTGTCGATTTTGAGCGTTTTCGGTCCCCCAGTTAACTTAACCGTTAAGTTGGACGGAAATACGGGCCGGGCCAACTTGAATTTTGAGGGCCAAAGAATGGAAACTCTGGTCCGGCCAGTAAATTCGGGCTGGCCCGGCCCGTATTTCCGTCCAACTTAATGCTTAAGTTAACTGGGGGACCAAAAACGCTCAAAATCGACAATATTGGGGACTGAAACTGTAACTCTAAAAAATGGGACAAAAAACATCTATAGGTCAAACATTGGGGGACAAAAAATGTAAATATCCCTTTTATTTTGTTTTTTATGAATTCTTATTTTTTTTTTCAGGTATACCATGAAGTACAAGAACGGAGAAGCTAGCCTCACCTTTGCCACGGTGAAGGCAAGAGAAGAAGAACTACTGAATTTTCATATGTGATGATTAATTATTTAATTTTATTTTTTGTTTTAAATGCAGGGCGCTGGGCACACTGCTCCGGAGTACAAGCCTCAGCAGTGCTTTGCCATGTTTAGTAGATGGTTAACTGCATATCCACTTTAGGCAAGCGTTGCGCGGTACTGATGTAACAATAGCCCGGACTCTAAATGTGTTGCGAAACGTGTTATAAAAAAGAAAAAAGAAATCGGGTACAAATTTTGCTTGTGGTAAGTTATATAGTAATAATTAAAACGGCATTGTGGTGATGACTTATTTTGGCACGAGAACTATGCTACGTGACAACTCAATAAACCATAAAATCCAGCTTATATAGACAACATCGAAAATATATATTTGGCCGCATTGAGTAATGGTGTTTTAGACGATGGATAGGTTTGCGTCTTAATTGTTTTAATAGATTTGATGAATTTTGAGTTCCAATACGATGGGATAGATTTGCAACAACAGTAATAAAACAATATTATACTATAACATATACAATGGGCACGAAAATTAATGGTAGTGGTACAGTTATATTTGTATTATATACATACGAAATAGTAAAAGAAATAATTATGATTTGGACTACCCACTACCACAAGCGATGATATATTTGTTTGTTTTGCACTGTAACTGGGAAATGCAAGTCATCCACTCAAAAAAAACACCGAGAGTTTAATAACTGCAACCTGCTTTATAAACTGGCGGTATTCTCCCTTTTAGAACACTAGATAGAAATAAAAAATGGGTCGGCCGGATGGGACCGGGTCGGATCCTTATTTTATTGGGACAATTTCATGTCAAAGTCCTATTAAAGATTTAAAAAAGAGTTCAGTCCCTTACAGTAAAAAAAATATTTTTAAGGACCCAATTCGCCAAAAATATAGAATTAAGGACCTAAAAGTCGATTTTACCAAAATACCCTTACAAAAGATGTTTTAACTAGCGGTATTGGACGCATGCTTTCCGTTACTGATTAACAACATAATGGTATCTTTGATATGTTACCCAGATGATTATAAGTGGTATCAACAGAAGCAAATATAGTTCCTACAATCAAAATTTCTCGTCGTTCGCAGGAGCACCCCCTTCCTCCAACCCCACTTACCAAACAAAGTAGAATGTGTCCTCAAAGTTTGATTATGATCTTTACGTCGACAAATGTAAGATCGTAGTGCTAAATATTTCGAAATCTCGACACACAAAAAAAATTAATTTTGCATCGAAACGTGTTTTCGGCCGACATTACGGACAATAGGTACAAATTGTTGACACCCATAGACCGGACAATACATCGCCCCTACCGTGTAGCTCAATCGTTCGTCGTTCGAGATTAACAGAATTGAAACGAAAATCGCCTGAATAAATTTGAGTAAATCACTCTTCCGTGAACTGGTATAATTTCGATGCATTTGTCATCAACAAAGAATTAAAATGTATATTAAGAAAAATATGTGTTACTGTGATTTCCATGGAAAAACGAAGAATTTAATGGGAACCAAGTTTGAAACATTTGCAAATTAACACGCTTGTTGGGTAACACTTCTTTCATTCTGGGTAACAATTACTACATTATGAGTAACACTTCTTGCATTCTGGGTAACAATTCCTACATTTTGGATAACACTTCCTGGGTAACATAAGGGACCAAGAGGAATAGATCGAAAACCACCGACAACACCAAAAAACTGTTGAAACCGCTAGCATGCGTTAGTGGCCGATTTGAGTCTTGATAATCTGCCTCAATTTGGGTCTTGATAATCAAGGAAAATTAATGAAGTTTATAATGAATATGCATTAAATCTAATTCTAAAATCCCGTTGAAAAAACGAGCTACTCGAAATTAATGGCTGATTAATGTTAAATCAACTCAATTTTATCATAAATATGCATTTTTCGGATGTATAAGATTGTCATTCACGGAAATATAAGATTTGATGATGTTAAACCACATATTCCATGTCAAACATGTATTTTTTCTAATAAAGAGGCGGTAGAAAGGATCAAAGTGGTACATTTGTCGTTTATTGTTATAACTTTGAGTTTGGCGGGATAGCTGAATTTTACTTGAGTTTTGGGGTGAATTTCTAAATTTGAGTGTTTGGAGTTTGAGATTTAGATGTGTTGTGGTGGGAATATTGATTTCAAGTTCATATTTAGCAGAATCTTAAAAAATCTCTTCGAATACATAAAATGGTAGGGATTAAGTGTTACCAGTAAGTGTTTAAGTGTTATACAAAATGAATGATCTGTTACATATTGCTGTTTACATGCTAGTGTTTGGTTGGGGGTATTAGGAGGGATTAGGAGGGTTAGGATTAGCTAAATGGGTGTTTGGTTAGAGGGTTTATTTAAAGGGGGGGTTTAGTTAATACCCTCTTAATACCCCCTATAATGTATTATTTAAAGCAACCCTCACCCCTCTCTTTAGCTAATCCCACACATTTTGGACAAAATTATCCTTTTACTTTAAATTTTTTATTTTATTCTTTTTTTATAAATTTTCTCCCCCCTCTCTCTCTCGTCTTCCCCCGTATCTCTCCCTTCTCTCTCTCTCCCTCTCTCTCTCTCTCCTCTCCACCCTCTCTCTCCCTCCCTCTCTCTCTCTCTCCCTCTCCCCCCCCCTCTCTCTCTCCCTCTCCCCCCCCCCCCTCTCTCTCGTCTTCCCTCTCTCTCTCCCTCTCTCTCTTTTTCTTCTCTCTCCTAATACCGTATTTTTTAAGTGAATGGGTAAAATTGTAATTCTGTTTATTTAAACCTAATACCATCTAAATCCATCTACCTAACATATTGTACATCATTACTTAATCTCATCAACCAAACATCCAAAAAAACTAATACCCCCATTAAATAAATCCAACTTAAACTAATACCATCTAAACTCATCCATCCAACCAAACGGACAGAGAAATTTAAAATGGGTCCTTATTTCTACTTTAAAACTTGTTGGGGCCTGAATTATAATGAAACTATGTTAACGGGGCTGAAACCTAATTAGCCCTAATTTGCAAAAAGAAACCCTAATATGAAACCTAGTTAGCCCTGAATTACGCGATCGTTCTGAAAAAAAAAAAAATACTGATCAGATTATGGGTCGGAGATCTACGGGGGGCGGTCGACCCAAAACATCGTCCGATTTCGATCGAAATCTGCGCCGCCACATCGAATCGGCCTCGAAGAACCAGAGCCTCTTTGCCGACGTCGACCGATTGGTCGACCACCTGCGTTCCGCCTACCCGCACTTCTACTCCCGCCACAAGCACACGCCTTTCAGGAGTAGGGTGAGCCGTATCGTCACTCAAATTTCTCCGAGCCCCAAACGCTTAATCGAGGACGAGGATGTCGATTCCATCGAGAACGCTCCGAATAAGAAGAAACTTCGAAAGTTCGATGAAAGGGAGGAGAAATTGAGGTTAATTGAGGACAGGCATGTGAGAAACAGCGGCAAGGTCTTGGGTGGTGATAAGAACGTGGCGAGCGGTGGCTCCTCCTCGTCGTTGGTGTCTGCTTCAGATGGAAGCGATGATTCTTCGAGTGGCTCCTCGCTCGACTTGATGAAGTCGTTGATGCGCAAAAACCTGCTGCTTCGGAGTGGGAAGAAGAAGGAAGCAAAGCAGCAAGATGTGGAATTGGAGGTTGTGAACGATGGGAAAAAGCTTACTATGATGGGCGATGATGGAATGAAGGGTACGAATGGTGATGTCAGCGATGATGGCCTTCTTCACGCACTTACTTTTGATGATTTAGGTGGGATGGATAGCGTGATTGAGGAGTTAATGATGAAAGTGGTGGTGCCTCTGTGTGTTCCCGAGCTTCCAAGAGATCTCGGTGTGAAGCCCATTTCGGGGATATTGTTACACGGGCCACCGGGGTGCGGGAAGACGACGTTGGCCCACGCGATCGCCAACGAGACGGGGCTGCCGTTTTACAGAATTTCGGCCACCGAATTGGTCTCCGGAGTCTCCGGTGCTTCGGAGGAGAATCTCAGGGTCTTATTCGATAAAGCTCACAAGACGGCCCCGTCCATCGTTTTCATCGACGAAATCGATGCCATTGCTTCGAAGAGGGAGAACTTGCAGAGAGAAATGGAGCGACGCATCGTGACTCAATTGATGACTTGCATGGACGAATCAAATAGGAGCAAAGACAAGAAGCCCGGGTACGTGCTGGTGATCGGGGCCACTAACCGACCCGATGCTGTGGACCCCGCTCTGAGGAGGGGTGGACGGTTCGGTCGGGAGATCCATCTAGGCGTGCCCGACGAATCCGCACGAGCCCAGATACTGTCGAAACTCACGAAAAATCTCAAGGTCGAGGAGGGCTCTCTCGATCTGAAAAAATCGCCAGGTCCACTCCCGGTTTCGTCGGATCGGATTTGTCAGCCCTGATCGACGAAGCTGGTTTTCAAGCGATGGAGAGAATCATCCACAAGAGGAAGTTGGAGCTTTTTACATCATCGTCTTCAAAGGAATATTCGTATCGAGAAATTTGCCAAGATTTGCGGAGGAAGCCTTTGTCGAATTCGTGCGTAACCATGTCCGATTTTGAGGAAGCTGCTAAAACCGTTCAGCCCTCCCTCACGAGAGAAGGATTCTCCGCGATACCGAGGGTCACGTGGGACGACGTCGCGGGCCTCGAATCCCTGAGGGAAGAGTTCGTCAGCTACGTGGTGAGGCCCATAAAGTTTCCCGAGGACTACAGCGACTTCGGGCTGGACCTCGAGACGGGGTTTTTGCTCTACGGGCCCCCGGGCTGCGGAAAGACGCTGATAGCCAAGGCCGTCGCCAACGAAGCCGGAGCCAACTTCATACACGTGAAGGGCCCGGAGCTCCTGAACAAGTACGTCGGCGAGAGCGAGGGCGTCGTGAGGACGATCTTCTCCCGCGCGAGGACGTGCGCACCGTGCGTGCTCTTCTTCGACGAGGTCGAGTCCCTGACCACGAAGCGCGGGAGGGAAGGCGGGTGGGTCGTGGAGCGGGTCCTGAACCAGATGTTGATTGAGCTCGACGGCGCCGAGGAGAGGAGGGGCGTTTTCGTCATTGGCGCGACGAACAGGCCCGAGGTCATGGACCCCGCCATCCTCCGGCCGGGGAGGCTCGGGAAGCTGATGTACGTTCCTCTCCCGAGCCCGGACGAGCGGGGGATGATATTGAAGGCCTTAACTCGTAATAAGCCGTTGGATGCTGATGTGGACTTGATGGCCATAGCCCCTGCATGCGAGGGTTTCAGCGGGGCTGATTTGTCTTCCCTTGTGCGTGAAGCTGTTAAGGCTGCTGTTAACGATGATAACCACCCAAGGGGGGATGGTAAGAAGAAGAGGAAGAGGAGCATCGAAGCCGAGCATTTTCGGATGGCCCTCGAGAGAGTCTTTCCTTCGGTTTCTGAAAGCGAGGTTCAGTATTATAACAGTTTGTCTCGGGGATTTCGCGATGGAAGAAGAAGAAGAAGAAAGGTTGTTGATGATTCTTTGGTGGACCCTTCAACCGTTTCTCCTCCTCCTCCTCCGACTTACAGCTATTCTTGACTTGACTACTGGGGTGCGTTTTTTTCCCTTTTTTCATACATTTGCTGTGTGTTTTTTTGGTGTCCTGTTACTTATCATGAGACAGAGACAAAGTTCTTTCCCCTTTCATCTCTATTTTATATGCTGCTTATGTATGTCCTATTTTTAGAACGCACCGAAGTTGGTTGCTTTTGTCCACTGTGATTTGATATTAGACAACAAAAATCACATACTGCAGTTTTTGCATTCGACCAAATTTCTAGTAACAAGCAATCCCCTTGTTATTATTACTCTTCTCTATCCTATGCTTGATCACCCAAGCACACGGCCAGCCACCGCTCCCTCTCCCCCACCACCATAGAAAACTTTTGAAATGCATGAACCAAGCACTCACTACACTTATCCCTAAAGTTAGAGACCATGTTTACATTACGTATTTCAGACCCATCAGCCTCTGCAATGTGACATATAAAATTATATCCAAATTACTTACTGAAAGACTCAAGCCTTGCCTTGAAAATATCATTCATCCTAGCCAGCCAGGAAGAGGCACATTCTTGATAATGTTACTATGGCCCATGAATACTTGCATTACCTCAACTCATTGAGGAAAGGGAAGGGAGGGTTTATGGCCTTGAAATTGGACCTAGCTAAGGCCTTTGATCGAGTTGTTGAATGGTCATTTCTCACCCGAATTATGCTGAAAATGGGATCGATCCTTTGTTTATTGAATGGGATAGAGTTTGTATTGGTACGACATCTTTCCTCTTCGATGTTGGTGGCACAAGTAGGGGTTACACCATCCCATCTAGAGGCATTCGACAAGGAGACCCGTTATCCCCGTTCTTATTTCTCGTCATGTATGAGGGTCTCTCCAATCCCACTAGTCAAGCAGTTACCAAAGGAAAGGAGAATATCATTGACTTAAAAAATTTGCAAAGATGGACCTGTTGTTACTCACCTTTTTTCTGCAGATGACTCCCCTCTTTTTGGATAGGCAAGTAAGCATAAATGACCAGAAAAATTACTTGACCCCTCTTAGGTTCCGTCCCTTACCATGATACAGATTCATACCTTGGGCTATGCTTATGGAAAAAAAAAACTTTAGTAAAAAAATCTCATTTAGAATATAATACAAATAAATAAGAATATATATATATATATATTAAGAGAATTATATAAAATAAATAAATAAATAAAACAAGCAAAACTCGTTAGAGTTGGCTCTGTTTGATGTCCCATATGAGATTAAAAAAAATCATAAAAATGACGTCTTAAAATTTAGAGTTCTAAGTTTTGGGCCGGATGCATAGCATTTATGATAAAATGTTAGGTTTGAAATCTTAAATTAATAATAATAATAAATAAAATTTAATCGGTCATTAATAATAATAATAATAGTAGTAAGCTACTCACTGAGCCTTTTTCTCGAGATATGAACTACTCGAGTCTTATTTAAACAGTAAATCGTCCGTGTCGCCGGGCTACCAAAGTTTCACGTCAATCGTATTCTAATCTAAATTACGAAGAAGAAAGAAAAAAGAGGCCCAATATCAAAGGCCCAAACAACAACAAATTAAGCAAAGGGCGAGATCTTTATACAGTAAATGACCTAATCTCATTTGCATAAACGCGCTGCGCTCACTCACTCAAAAACCACTCCGCAACCAAATCGACGGAGAGTAATCGCTGTGGACCTAAGTTCGAAGATTTGGGTGGGATAGATGATGTGATTGAAGATAATAATTGAATATATTGGTATAATAATGAGAACAATTGGTATAAAAGTGATAACAGTTGATATAATATTCTTAAATTTGACTTGGTATAAAACTGGACAGAATTGAAATAATATTTATGTATGAAGAAATGTTATTTTTGTCTTTTTAACGCTTTTTAGGTACCAAACACACAATTTTTTTCAAATGGGGTACCTAAAAGGAAGAAATAATTCGAGGGGTATTTAAGAGGAAGTTGAAACTTCAAAGGGTGATGAAAGGGAATTTACTCTATATATATATATATATATATATATATATATGAATATATTTATGTTTGAATTTTAATTGATCTTAATTATTGTCCATCTCTGCATCACTATTGATTCTTGATGCAAACTTTCCACTACTTATAATTAGGAAAAATAAAATAAATGACATGCTTTGCAAGTGTTTATTAACAGATTATCAAAAACCAATGACATCGTCTTCTTTTTTCTCTCTTTTTTTTTCTGTTATTTTCCAGTCCTGTGAAATCTTTCTTTATATCCATGGACTTATGCCCATCCCATTGCAGGCAATCGGAGCGTACATCCATAGATCATCAGAGCTCAATAGCTTGAAAAGAAGAAAAAAAAAAGGTAAAAAAATATTACAAAACTGAAATATTTCTTGCAAATGAATAAAGCCACGAGAAGTAGAGTTTTCTTACCTTAATTTGAAGCTGTAGGAACTTGACGTATTGGACAGCTTCTTCGAGCATTGTGCTGATGTCAACCTGTAATATATGTCATAATATATCATATATTAATCAAATATTCTTGGGCATTTAATTTCTTCAAGAATAATGCAGTAGATAGAATGTATGAAAAATATCCACCTTGGTTCCATTAGGGACGAGGTTCTGCAGGATCCTTAGTCTTTCATTGATCCTCTCCCTTCTTTTCTAGAAGATTATCAATAAAAATAACGTAGTACTAAGTAGGAAATAATATTATACACATGCATGTATATTAAAAATTTAACTGCATTATCTAGATATATTTGATCACTATAGAGTCCAAAAATAATTATCTTACCCTAGCATAGAGGCTCTGCGAATCTGTAGCTGAGCCTCTACCGGCTCTTGCTTTTCCCAAGTTCGATTTCGATGCAAATACTCCATTTGCTTCGTTTAAATTTTCTTGAGAACGTATGTTGTCGTCTGAGTTCTGTCTCCTTTTGACGTTTCGCTTGTTCTTCTGTACCTGGAATTAATTTTGCATATATTAGAACAGTAAAGTTACCAAATAAATCATATATATATATATATATATATATATATTTGACACAGTATCATAGATGTGATGATAATAAAATCATACTTCAACATTCGTTTTAAACGATCTTTTCTTCGATTGCTCCCGCGATCTATTCGCCTCCGATGCTTGATGAGTCTCATTAGACTCTTCTATTATATCAATGAAGTCTTCACTTGCAGCGTCCATTCGAAAATCACGGTGATCGTATATTACGGGGCTCGAATTAGAGGGTATTAGGTGCGAGCTCATCATTGGATCATTATCATGATTATAATCACCCGAAGGCCAAAGCCCGGAGGACGACGAGAGGTAACAACAGTTTGGGACATGATCATCATGATTCGTTAGGGAACCGATTAGGGTTTCCATGAAATTGGATTCTTCGGAGCACATTGCATTCAGTGAGCTCCAAACGCCTTCAGAAATGGTTCCGACAAGATCCATTTTACTTACTGTCTGAAATTAAAAGCAAACGTGTTGTCACTGAAGATGATGATGATGGGCTTTGATGCTTGAGAATAATGCACGGGAATAGTGAGAGTGTATATAATTATATAGTATGTCTCGCACTAATTTTTTATTTTATTGCATAGTTTATGGCTAATAGTTGATAATAAAATGGTTTTTGAAATGGAACATAAAATACATCCAGCTCGGGTAAGACATTATTTAACACCATTTTCTACATAACAAAGGGGTTTTAGTCTTCCGGGTTTTTACAAACAAACAAAAAATTAAATTCTAGTCTGATTATTATAGTTGCTTGGGGAATCAGATACTGCGTCCCACTTCTGTGTGCCACTTTACAGAAATATCATTACATCTCGCCCGACCAGTATTAAAACATCCGTAAATAATATTACACAATAAATACTATTATACTGAGTGTTTAAACACACAAAAAATTATATAACATTGGTCGGAACACAAAAAAATATATATAACACAAAAAAATATATACCAAGTATTTATCAATGTTTTAATATTTTTTTTGTGTGTTTAAGCACTCGGTATAATAGTATTTAAGGTGTAATATTATTTACGAGTGTTTTAACACTGATCGGGACGGGGTATAATGATATTTTTGTAAAGTGACATAAAACGTGGCACACTAAAGTGGGACAGGGATCTTCCGGATTTTTAAAAACAAAAAAATAAATAAATTCTAGTCTGATTATTATAGTTACTTGGATATAAAGTTCAATGGGTGTGAAAGGTTACTAGATTTAATGGGCGCCGCGCCAATTCTTCAGATTCAACGGCGATGTTTACGCTTGCTTCAAAGTTCCAAAAACTTGTGGAGTGGACCCAAATCATTTTAATTTTCGGGTAAAATATAGAACACTCACAATTTCTCTATTTCCATATAGGTATTAGTAGGATTCATTACGTTTCATATAATATATTTACTATTAGTTAATAATGTTGCACTCAATATTTGCGATGCTTAACATATATATCGTGCTTTTTGTTTTATAGAGAAGAATAAAACAGTTTGGTGCTTTATGCTCATTTTAATAAATAACGGGGATCTAAATTGATATGCAACTTTACATTTTCATATATTATGTGATTTTACTAAAAAAAAAACGCAATGATATGGTCGAGTTTTTTTCCCAGTGAATATATGGTCGACTTGATTATCCTGCGCACGACACTTACATTATTACAATATCGACATGCATAATGCATGGACAAAGAGACATGGGAAAACTGGTTAATTAATTATTTTGCTTAAATTTTATTTTAAAAATAAGAAAAGGATGAGAATATTAAAAAATATTCATAACCAAAACCTATGAAATCAAGATCCGTGTCTCATTGGTTGCTATGAAAAAGCATTATTGAATACCCCCCGCACGTTCGTGTTGGTCGTCTTCGAATCTACTAATTAAAGTTTAATTTTTATGAATACAATGCCTGGAATATAAATTAATTCAATAACAATGAATGAATGATCATGCTGATAATAATAAAAATAACTATTAATATGATAAATAGCTGTTTTATTGAAATATACCTAACATAATCGAGCCGACATGACCTATATTAGGTCGATCCAATGAATCGCTTGCCTCGTCAATTAATGTTCTAAATAAAAACAAATTCTGAGAAAAAAACTCGTGACAGAATAAATTAAATATAAAAAATAATGCTTGATTTATTTTTTATTCCATGTCAACGATATAATGACGACACACGTAGAAGAATATACTCATCACGGGTTATTCAACTATATATAAATATATTAATAAAGAATATATAGATAACTGAAACTATGACACTCGCCGCGTCACATGGGTCAGCCCTCGTTATTTCAACATGATTTATTACATATATAGGGTAGCTCGGAACCTTATTTTTTATTTAATAAATGCATTATCTCTTTCCATGTTTTGTAATTTATTGGGGAAGACTAAAAATCACTGTGAAGCAAATAACTATTACATTCATCTTATCAAACTCAATAGTTTTATAATAACTTAATGAATGCGTTAACTTAGCTTATTTATTGTAAGATATAAAGGAGAAGTTTTTTATTGATTATATTATACTCTAAACACGTCGACTTATACCATTTCTTCGTAACTAAATGTAGCATCCCAAGAAAGAATTTCTCATTGGTTTCGTCATTTTTGTAATGTTGCAATATATTACGTTTACTTTCATCGAAATTAGTTTTATATTGGTTGACATTCGCAACTTCAAATACTAAAAAAGAAAAATAATAATAAAGCAAAAAGTTGACTATCGAAAAATTACATCAAATGCAATGTAAATGTACATCAACTTTAATTTTTATTCATATTATTTTTAATCTCTAAAATTTGGCCTCCAGTCCATAAGCTTTGATGTTTTGCGACTTCAATGAGAATCAAGAAATTTGACATATTTTAAATACATAAAGATAGTGTTGGGAGCGGTGAAAGATGAGTCGAACATGTTCGAAGCCTTGACAATCGAGCTCGAGGTCGAGGCAAAAATTTCTTTTATAAAATTATTTTTTAATAAAAAACTTGAGCTCGAGCTCTGAACTGACCAGCTCTCGACGAGCTCGAACTCATGTAAGCGTTCGACCTTGAATTCGAGCCTAAAAATATCCGAGTTTAGTTCATCTAAATTCACGTCATACTAAATTTGGTCGATTAGTGGGGACTACAATTATATACTTATCAATTTGATATATCCCCGTATTCGGTGAAGTTGGGCCTTAGAATGCTACCCTTTTATTGGGCTATAAGCCCATTTATCCATCAGGCATAAAGAAGAGATTCCCAAGATCATGTCGGAGGAGCGTGACATTCACAACCCCTCGATTGTACATAGGGATGACAATGGGGCGGGTTTAGACCCGGACCCATCTTGGATCCGCCTCGGACGAATCGGGTTTTTTCTTATTATTCGGGTCCCAGAGCGGGTCTCAAGGAAAAAACCCGGTCGAATCCGGGGCGAGTCTCGGGTTTGCCCAACCCCGCCCCGAGACCCGCTCCGGTAATAAATAAATATATATTAATATATTAGTCGTATTTATATTTAAAATATTAAGATAATTAGCAAGGTATTCCTTAGCCCAATGGTAAGAATTTGGTGTAAGAAGGTTGAGGTTGTGGCTTCAAGCCCCAAATATGTGCATATAATCATCATATTTAATTTTTAAAAAGAAAAAATAATATTACCGGGTCTGGCGGGTCCGACCCGGATCGGGGCGGGTCTAGACCCGAGGCGGGGAGGGCGGGTCCCGGGTCCAAGAAAAATTAGCCGGATCGGGTTTCGGGTCCGGCAAAACCCGGTCCATACCCGACCGTTGCCATCCCTAATTGTACATTGAGATTTTGGGTAACCTACCGTTGAGGGTTGTTAGATTTTTCGAATTTGAATTCTCGCAAACGCAATTGGTACTCGCTTTGGTACCAAAAAATCCTCTTAGTCCATTACAAAGAGCCCCAACTATAAGTGAAACTGATTTTATTTTAAAATAAAATGGCATTAATCGTAGGTTTTTTATTTAATCATTGTAGTAATAGCTTTGTTTGATTCCCAAACAAATTTCTTGCTATCATTTGTACCAATTTCTCGACAGCATAGTTAACCGGATTAGACTACGCATCAGTAGTATCTTTATTCTTAATCATACTTCAATAATAGCGACTTTTGGACACGTGAGCCAAAGCCAAGAGGATTAGTGGCAGTAGGTTAATGATGTGCCCACCTTGGTTTAGGTGATTCACTCAAGTTTCACTTTAGGTAGTGACGTGGACTGAAATTTGAAAGTGATTGATGCCTTTTTTTAGAATTTTTTTTGTAAGTACCCTTACTAGATGAGAAAAATAAATAAATTTTCAAGGCAACAACCATGCAGCTATCTAAAAATTTGGTATCCATTACTATTAAGATATCAGATTCGTTAAACTCGGGGATATAAGCCTCGAAGTATTTTCTTACAAATTCGCTGGATTCGCTCTTTCGTGTTTTGATTATGTTGAAAAGAGGCAAAACTCGTTGGTAACAAACACGTGTCCTTTTGTCTGCAATATATATACACGTGGCTTGTCGCCACGAGTTAATTACGAGTTTGCCACTAACCCAACACAATAGCGTTACATAATTACCCTATTGTTAGAAGGCAAGCCATCTCCTTAATCATATAGACTTTACAAGGGAAAATTATAAAATTAGGTCACTAAATATTTAAGTTTTTGTTTTGGGTCACTATGTTTGATAATTATAAAATTAAGTTACTAACTTTGTATGTCAAAATAATTTTGGGTCATATTTTCAATTTTATGTCACTAAGTTTATATTTTCGATTTTGAGTCACTAAGTATATACATTTTTCAATTTCGGAGCACTCATTTGGTAACTAACTTTAAAACATAGTGACCCAAAAATGAAACATGTGTACTTAGTGACCCAAAATCAAAAAAATATATACTTAATGACCTAAAATTGAAAACATGACCCAAAATTGTTTTGACATACAAAGTTAGTGACCTATTTTTACAATTATCAAATATAGTGACCCAAAAACGAAAACTTGAATACTTAGTAATCTAATTTTATAATTTTGACACTTTAGAAATAGTTGGTGTGAGTTAGTTAGAGGCTATTGCTTTCTTGCAATGGAATTGAGCCTAGTAACGCAACAAATTGTATTTTTTAAAGATAAGTATACTTATTTGGGAAGTCGATAAAGTTCGAGAGAAAAATGGAAAGGAAAGAAATATTCTAGAAATTCATTGGTGACAAGCCATCAGTGCACGTGGCGGAGTACTGGTATCTCATATGTTGATGAAAAGAGATAGACACACAACCGATAAGTAGTGTTGCCCAAATCTAATCGGAACCGGCGGTTCCGACCGGCCAACCGTCGGTTTCCAACCGCCGGTTCCGTTTGATAACCGGAACCGGCCACCAACCGCATCCGGCGGCCGCGGGTGGCCGGTTCCAGGCGGTTTGGGAATTTAACAAACCGCAAACCGCCGGTTGGAACCGGCGGTTTATATAAAAAAAAAATTAAAAATAAAATATTCGGGTTTAAACGTTTTTTAAAAAAAAAAAGGAAAATAGTCGTTTAAAAAAAAAATTTAAATAAAAATGAAAATAGCCGTTGTGTTTAAACGTTTTTTAAAAAAAAAAAAAAGGAAAAATAATTGTTTAAAAAAAAAAAAAATTCAAAATAGCCGTTGCAACCGGCGGTTGACCGGGAACCGGCGGTTGCAACGGAAATATTTTTTGTAAATTCTATAAATACCCTCTCCACCCCTCTTAAAAAATCACAACTCAATTCTATCTCTTATTCTCAATTATTCACTGTTAAAACGCGTTATTCTCAGCATCGTTGTAGTCTACGAATTAAAAATAAACTAATTAAAATACTAGTCCATCAATCCTTGTCCGCCCGGCTCTACTACACGGCGCTTAGAATTTTGCTCGCCTATTTTTTCGTAAGTTTACACATATTTTTATCGAACGTTTATTCTAATCTTTTATTTTAGATATGGATAGCCGTCGTCGAGGATCGAGTTCGAGGTCAAGGGAGAAACAGATTGTTGGTAGTTCATCGCAAGATGACTACCAATATGACGACTCCCCCGAGGCCGATATAATGCTCGACCTAAGTGACGTTCTCGGCTCGGACACGCAATATGACCAACCGGAAGAAACGCCGATGCCGACGCCGACGCCTCCGACCGAGACCCAAGCACGGGCCGCCGCCGCCGCCCTACGCTCGGATATTTTCGCGGTACACTTCAAGAAGGTACCGACTGAAAAAATAGATATTTTTAAAGTTATATGTAATTATTGTGGTAAGGAGTACCCTTTTAAGAAGGGGGGCGGATATGGCAATTTTACCGGCCATATCCGCTCAAAACATCCTACTAAGATAGGAATTAGTCAAACTCAAAGTCAAATGCACAGGGCTACGGGCACGGGTTTGTCCGCTACCGGACAAGGACCCAGTTCGAGTCCGACGTCTTTGTTCATGTACAACGAAGACGTCGCGCGCAAACAACTTGCAAAATTTGTTTGCGCGAAACATCTTCCTTTTCGGTTTGCTGACGATCCGATCTACGAAGAGTGGATCAGAAAGTCGTATAACCCCCAAGCGAAGAAAGTTTCACGTAGCACCCTTACGCGAGACATTAGGAAGACCATACTCGCGTATAAACGCGAGTTAATAGATCAATTAGGAAACTTAGAGTGTAGAGTATCTATTGCCTCCGATATATGGAGCGATCACTGGCAAGATCATCATTACATGGGCGTTACATGCCATTGGATTGATGACTCTTGGCAAGTACAGAAACGCTTAATTGCGTATAGGGAATTTGACACAGCACACACAGCTCAAAACATCGCACTTAAGCTTAGGAGTATCTTATCGGAATATAGGATACTCGAGAAGATTTTCTCGGTATCCTTTGATAATGCTAGCGCTAATAACGCGAGCATTGACGATTTGATTAAGTATTGTCGACCGTCGTTTGGCGGTCGATTCTTTCATGTGCGGTGCTTCTGCCATATACTTAACCTATGTGTTCAGGACGCACTCACGCATCTAAAGGCACACGTTACGCCTATACGAACGGCAATCAGTTACATGATGCGCCACTCTTCTGTACTGAAGAAGTGGAAGCGTCATTGTAAAAGTTTGGGAATTACGCCCAAGAAGTTCGCCTTAGATGTACCCAACAGGTGAAATTCCACCTACAAGATGTTAGATACGTCGTACGAATATCGCCACACCTTGTGCGATTTCTACGACGAAAACCCCGAATACGGGGTAGCATTACATCCTACGATGTGGGACGGATGCAACGGCATATGTGAAATACTTGAAGTATTTCACGATGTCACGAGGGAGATGTCGGGAATATATTACCCGACATCTATCTTGGCATTAGATCATTGCGTTAAAGTCGCATGCATTCTAAACGGGTTTGTAAATGACGAGATTGCGGGTCCGGCCGTTTTAGCAATGAAAGCTAAATGGCTGAAGTACTTTTGGGATCTACCCGATATCTTCATCATTGCGAAGATATTAGACCCCAGATTACGCGTAGAGGGGACAGATAACTTTCTAGGTTTATACTACCAGTCCATAGCGGCTAATACTAGTGTCCTCCCCGATGGCTACCACATTCAAGTTAGGAATGTAGGATATGACGCTCTAAAGGCAGTCTTTAGAGCGTATAAGACCGATAGTGGCCAAGACCCAACTCGATCGAGTTCGGGTCAATCCAGTAGTAGTAGTAGTGCTAGCGGTAGTGATCGCTTAGCCTCCTCAACACGAGCAAACGCCAAAGGTCGACGAACCCGTTCATAGAGTTAGAAAACTACTTGTCGACCACTTTTGAGTTCGGCGAGGATGAAGATCAGTTCAACGTCCTCCGATGGTGGTCGAAGATGTCGCCAACGTATCCAACGTTGGCGAAGATCGCTAGGGAAATCTTTGCCGTCCCAATTTCAACCGTCGCGGTTGAACAAGCTTTTAGCATGGGCGGCTTAACGTTAAGTGAAAGGCGTTCGAGGTTGACGGTAGAAAACGTCGAATACCAATGCCTTCTCGATGATTGGACGAGAGCCGAACATCGGACACAAGACGCCACGAATACCGATTCGGACGACGACGTATTCGACGACACCACCGGTACCGGTTCTAGTGGTGGTGGCAATGGCGGCGACGACTAAGAGTAGAGAGCCTTGACAATCTCCGAAAATGGCGTTCAAGCCCGAAAAAAGATAAGTCCTTAAATTTTAATACTAATCTCATTGTATTAATTTTTTATTTTATATTTTTAAATAATTACTTACACATACAATCTTATTTTTCAGCTAACGTCTCCAAGAAATCGCTCGCGTGACGACATCCAAGCCAACGACAAAGTCCGAAAAAGATAAGTCCTTAATACTAATTTAATTTCATTTTTTAATGGCGATTCGCGATTGTACAAAAAAATATTATCTAACTAACTTCTTTTGTATATTTTTTTTTCAGAAACCGATTATCGACTGGCATTAGCAAATGGCGATTGCGATTCAAGTATTCAACGAACAACGAATAAATTTTTTTTCTTACTTTGTATTTTCAACTTTGTAAATTTTAATTGTAAATGTAACTCATTTTTTTGTAATGAAATTAATTTATGATGATTAATATTTTAAAATCGAAACCCTTGTTATATACTGAAAAAAAACATAATTTGTCCCGAAAAGTCGAAAACTATCGAAATATACACTATAAATTCAAAAAAAAAAAAAAAATTCAAAAACCGGCGGTTGGTAACCGCCGGATTCACGTCGACCGGCGGTTGGTCAACCGGCATCCGTCTCCGGCCGGTTGCGGCCGGTTGGTCGGAACGACCAACCGGCAACCGCCGGTTAACCGTAACCGGCGGTTGGGCAATACTACCGATAAGATCACTTTACATTGTAATAACTCTCTCTCTCTCTAACTATGCATGGTGAAGTGTCAAGCACCCAAAATTTCGCATCCCTTTTTCATTTATGTTTTATTAATTTTTTTAAAGAGATTTTTTAATGAGCGGTGTAAGTGAAAACGTGTGCTTCTACGTATATTTTTTATATTAAAGCTCCATATCGCACACACACGTACACATACAAAGAAAGCCACAAAGGGACTGAAAACACACACGCACACTGAACCGCTTTTGGTGAAAGTAACCTAACACGTATTGTGCCGTATTCTCTCACACTCCCAACACTGGATTTTGACCTCAAGGACGTTCAAAGAATTCTTTATTGAAGTTATAGATAAAAACTAAAATTATTTGCAATTAACTACATAATCCCACGTACTTAAATTTCTCAAGTCCTATACAACTCCTCCACCTCTACTCCCCACGCCACGCCACGCAACGCAACCTCCTCTTTTCTATATACAAAACCCTTAGACCTGTTGATAGGTTTATATTTAAGAGGGTTTAAATTAGCAAGGTTTATATAAAATTAATTAGTGGGTATAAAATAAAATGTGTGTTTGGTTAATGGGTTTAAATAAACATACATGAGAGGTGTATTTATTTAAACCCCTGTTCAAGGGTTTAAAGTTGGTATACGTAAACTCATAGTTTATATAAACCAATGCACCAAACACTTTAATATGATATAAACCAATTTTTACCAAACAAGGCCTTATATATAAGAACCCTTTGGCACATATTCCTACACACTTCACTCTAAAACTAAAAACAGAACATCTCTCTCTCATCCCTCTCTTTACGAAATTATTGTACTTTCTTACGGAAAATATGGCTCTCGATGCTTTGAATTCTCATCCAACCATCCGCCACCGGTTCGATGACGTGGAGCACCGGGATATGGACACGTGGGCAGAACCCAGACGCTGCTCGAAGCGAGCGAGGATCACGAGTTCTCAGTCTTCTGTGTCGGAAGAAGATCAGTTCTTGGCTGTTTGCCTCGTTATGCTCGCGAGAAGCGGCGGAAAACTTTCAAGCGCCGCCGCCGTTGACCTTGGCTCCAAGGGCGACCAAGAATTTCTCGGACATCATAGTAAAAACTCGTTGTATAGGTGCAACGTGTGCGACAAGTCTTTCTCGACGTACCAAGCCCTCGGCGGACACAAGGCTAGCCACCGCGTCAAGCCGCCGTCCTCCTCTTCCGACGGCTCGGAAGCGGACGGGAACTCCTCCGCCGCGTCGAGGAGTGGTGCATCGTCGTCGTCTCTGAACCCGAGTGGAAAAATTCACAAGTGTTCCGTTTGCGAGAAGATTTTTCCGACGGGACAGGCTCTTGGTGGTCACATGCGGATGCACTACGATCCCAACGGGACGAAGAGCCGAGCCACCAACACCACCGGCTCAGGTGGTGGCCCGTCGTGTGATAACACGGCTGCGGCGGCAACAGGTGGTGGCTTGAGGAACTTCGACTTGAACTTACCGTGCTCGGAGTTGAATTGTGACGAGGAAGTGGAAAGTGCTTTGCCAGTTGTATTAACTTGTTGATAGCTGTGAATAAAGAAACATTTATACGTTAATTATCGTAATTATTCGTAAAATCTGCGTCTCATTAAACTTCCATTTTCGTTTTACTACTACTACTATTACTATTATTATTATTATTATTATTATTATTATTATTATTATTATTATTATTATTATTATTATTATTATTATTATTATTATTATTATTATTATACCAATCATTCCCAAGAATTTTCAAACACGTTTCGTGGACATTAACATAAGGTCTTCAATTACTTTGCAGAGATTATTAAAAAAAAAAAAAGAACAATTGAGTGTTATTATTTTTTTCTCTTTCCTTACTTCACGGTCATTACCTGTAATAAACACCTAATAATTATAGTTTGCCAGATATAATTATCGGGATGCTCTTAACGAATCTTAATTGTGTATTTTGAAATATAATTACATTAAATAAAAATATAAAAAGGTCAAATAGCAAACACTCAATTAAATAATTAAATAAAAGAAGGGCAAATAGTAAATTTTCTTGACATACCCAAATTAAAATGAGACAGTTCTCATGAATCCCTAAACTTAAATATATTACAGTATAATAGATATTACTTCCATTAGGCGACTTCTGAACAAATTAGCAATGAAGGATCAGCTGTGATGAACACTGTGAATAGATTGATTAATGATGTGACCAACCATGCATAACGTACTTTAAATTTTAATGACCCAGTATTATGTAGCTAGTAATAGTCTACATGCACAGTCAATGATTGTTATTTGAAGTGGCTGGTAATTATGTTTTGGACTCTGCATTAAATTAAAATGTTGAGTTAAGATACAATTACTACAATCAACAACTAGGTATATCGGTTCGTTAAACTCTAAACCCTATAAATTATAAGTAGACACTTACACAGAAAAAAATAATATTAAAAAGACGAAGAAGAAAAGTACAGCCTGCAAATTTGTTGGCAAACTCATAATTATTAACAACAGCAGCCACACGTGTCTTTTTGTCTAGAATGTATGTATACACGCGTGACGTGGCAAGTCGGCGCCGCGAGTTAATTACCACTTAACCAACTAGGTTTGGGTGGCACACAAGTGAAAGCTTGCAAATTATACTTATTGGGAAACTCTATAAAGTTCGAGAGAAAAATGGAAATGAAATGAAATGAAAATATTCTAGAAATTTTAACGATGACAAAGCTATATCAGCGCACGTGTCCAAGTATTGGAATCTAAAATGTCGAGTGACGAAAAGATAGACACACAACAACCTAATAGATAGAGATGATCACTTCACATTGTAATAACTCTCCAACTACACACGTGGTGAAATGTATGTATTCATAAATCGCAAACGTAGAAGAATATATAGCAAGTATATACTCTTTCTCGTCACCAGCGTTTCATACGCATACAATGCATCTAAAATTTCATATTACCCCTTTTGTTCTTTTTATTTTATAACTAAACTTTTAATTAATATATGAAACGTGTGCATGTTTTATTTTTCTGACTTTGGGAAAAGTCGTTTAATAAAGCTTATGTCTCAGTCGTTCATTTCTCACACACATGCACACGTACACACACAACAAAGGGCATTAGTCATCACGAAAACATACGCACACACACATATGTGAAAGTAACCTAACGCATATTGTGGCGTACTCTCTCACTCCCAACACAACACTGGATAAGCTCTTTATTATCCAGCTAAATTACATTAATTGCAATTAGCTACAATAATCCCACGTACTTTAATTTCTAAGTCCTATAGAAACTCATCCTCCCCACGCAACATATCCTCTTATCTCATCTACAAAACCCTTATAAATAAGAACCCTTTAGCACATATTCCCACACTCCACTAAATATAAACTAAAAAAAACCTCTCTCATATATCCAATTTATACTTTCTTTGATTTATATTTCTCTCACACGCAACCATGGCTCTCGATGCTTTGAATTCTCAGCCAACCATCCGCCACCGGTTCGATGACGTGGAGCGCCGCAGCGTGGACACGTGGGCAGAATCCAGACGCTCGAAACGAGCAAGGACCACGAGTTCTCGGGCTTCTGAGGCGGAAGAAGATGATCGTTTCTTGGCCCTTTGCCTCGTTATGCTCGCCCGAAGCGGCGGAGATTCCTCCCCAAAGCCCGCCGCCAGCGTTGACTTTGACTCAAAGAGAGGCCACAACTCGTTGTATAAGTGCAACGTGTGCGACAAGTCTTTCCCGTCTTACCAAGCCCTCGGCGGACACAAGGCCAGCCACCGCGTCAAGCCACCATCCTCCTCCGCCGACGCTTCCGTGGCGGACGGAAAATCTGCCGCCGCGTCGAGGAGTGGTGCATCGTCGTCGTCACTGAACCCGAGTGGCAAGATTCACAAGTGTTCGGTTTGCGATAAGATTTTTCCGACGGGACAGGCTCTGGGCGGTCACATGCGGATGCACTACGATCCCAACGGGACGAAGAGTCGAGCCACAAATACCACCGGCTCCGGTGGTGGCCCGTCGGCGGCGCCCGGTGGTGGTTTTAGGAACTTCGACTTGAACTTACCGTGGAGCCCGGAGTTGAATTGTGACGACGAAGTCGAAAGTGCTTTGCCTCTATATTCAACTTCTTGATTTGAGAAAAGAGAAACATTCGTGTACCTTAATTTTAGTAAATATTCAGAAAAACTATGTCGCAATTTCAATTTTCCTTTTGCTACTGTTAATACTTTAATTCGATTAGTAGGGGTTTGATTCTCCTCTCTCTTTTTTTTTTGCCTTTAGGTTTTTGTATGTAATTCTTTCGTTATAGGGATGAAAAATATATATTAATTAGTATAATTTCTGCGCCATGGGAAATACCAAGCATGTTCATACATTTTTCATGAACAATAAGTAACATAAAAGTCTTCAATTATTTTGCAACTAATTTTATTCAATAACAAAACAATTTTAAATTAGAATTTAGTTCTCGTTCCTTAATTCACGGTTATTACCTGTCATCCACACGTAAAATTAGTAGTTTGCCAGATAAGATTTAGGATGTTTAGCTAATCTTAGTTGTACTTTGGGGAAATTGAGAAGCAAATGCAAATGATCACTCGCATACTACATCTCCTCGATTGGATAATATTTTCTATTATGCTTTTGTGACAAGTTATTTCATTTATTTATTCATTACTATTATCATTATTTGGACTTCAGTCTTTGTTAATGGTCTGCACGAGTACGAAATGGTATTAGAATGAGCTCTTTGAAATCAGCCCATTAAGACTGTAGTGTGATATTCCGTCAAATAAAATTGAGGGATTTTCTGATAAAATAAAATATAATTTAAAAATTACCAAGTCACTGGTCGGATCGAATAGATGTCGATAGGGCTGAAAACGAGCTCGAGCTTATTTTACTAGGGCTCGAGCTTCAAACTCGAGCTCATCGAGCTTTCAGACACCGAGCTCGAGCTCGATTATACATTGATGACTGTTGACAAAAAAGAAGGCTACTTTTTAAAAATTGATTGAGTTTAGACTTTAAAATAACCCTCATTTAACCTATATAATTTATTTATTTTTGAAATGAGATCTATGCTATCGTTTGGGAAAAAAATATGGGGATTTTCCGAAAATGGCCCAAGCCCAAGTAATAGTGCACAGCCAAACACGTCCTTAACAGTAACACTACTTTTCTCTTCGTCCTTAGCGACTTCTGCTTACACAACTAATTTCGTGTTTGGCTTATTTGTCACCTCCCATCACATAGCAGGATCTTCCCACACAAAATTGAAGTCAGCAGAGTAGGAAAGCCCCTCCCTTCATCAAATTGGGACCTAAGGGAACAAGGAAAAGGAATTGTACGAGAAAGAATAATTTCCTACATTCTTCACCATCAGCTCCTCGAACGATCTTCGAATCGAATTGGGGTTGGATTTTATATTCTTTCCGTCGAACTGGAGACTGAATTACGGTTCAAAATTTACTATTATTTGTTTCTGGGTGTTTGTAAGCTACGCCTCCTTGATTCGACGCAACTGGTGTGTGGATTTTAATCTTTTTAATATCAGTAAATTCGTTGATCGTGCGTTTTGTTTTCTGTCTGATCTTTGAATTTGCGGTGAATTTTTAGGACATATTAAAGTAACTGGTGTGTAGATAGCTTGCGTTGAGGTTCTTTCTTTTTATGACAGCTTTGAAAGTTTCTGTTTAAGGAGCATATTTTGCTGCATAGTTGAATTGCTGAATAGTTGGACTACTGTTTACTTCTGTTGAATTGCTGGTGAAGGGGTGATATTTTTCTTATTCTGATTTTTAATATTTTGCTGCTTCGTGCAGAATATTCGAAAACCAATCGATGGCTAGCGATCACACTCGTGTGGACACTTCAGAGCTGAAAGATACACTGTACCGAGAGATCGGGCACAAAAGAGCAGAAAACTACTTCAACCACCTCCAAGAATTTCTATCTCTGACGCTAAGCAAAGCCGAATTCAACAAAAGCTGCTTGCAAACTATCGGAAGAGAAAACGTCCCTCTACACAATAAGCTCATCCACGCTATAGTTCAAAACGTCTCTCAATCTAAAGCCCCGCCTCTAAAAAAATCAAGAAAACTCGAAAAACCCGCGAGTGGAGATCATCCCCTTCCCCAATGTATTAAAGGCGATGCATTTCCTAAAAAATTTAGTGGGTCCCCCATCAACAGGAAGAAGCTCAGGGACCGGTCAAGCCCTCTTGGGCCGCTGGGCAAGAGCCCGAGCGTCACATTGGAAGAAACGGTCTCAAGATTGCAAGAACAGCAGCAGAGTGCTTCGCTGAGTAGTAAGCCTCTGGTTGATGATGGAGAAGAAGTTGAACAGTTGGATGGGGAAGAAAATCTTCAGAGATGGAGCCATATTTCTGCTCCGCCCGGTTTTTCATTCGATAAATTCGATGCAATTAAGCCCAACACGGCTTGTCAAAGTAGCCGGGAGTTACCCGATAGTGTATCTCTTTGGAGTCATCTGAAGAGAAAGCTCGAACCCGAGGGGCTCGGTGTCTCTGTGGACTGCGCGAACGTGTTGAACGCCAGCGTGGATGCATACCTCAGGAGATTGATCGAGCCCTGTTTGAATAAGACACGATCGAGGCGTTCGAGGGATCTATGTAACAACGGGGAACGGTTTTCTTGCTGTGTACCTCGATCTTCGAGTATGCGGGATTTTCGATTTGCGGTGGAGTCGAATTATTCTCTTCTTGGTGTAGATTGGCCTGTACAGTTGGAGAAAATCAGTCAGTACTCTATGGAGGAGTGAGTGGAAGATAGTTTATTCAGAATTTCTTCATATAGTTGATAGAAAATTGTGAATATCTCTGTGAGAATTCCTCAATTTTATGATTTATTGTGCCTGATTGGGAAGAAATCAAGATAATCTTACATATAGAGGGGAGTTTTGACAACTTCATATAGTTGGTAGAATTGTGACAATCTCTGGAGATAATTTCTCAGTTTTGATGATTTATTGAGCAATTTTCTCCCTTTCTTGGAGTTTGATATCATTGTTTTAGGGCTCTTTGTATATTCATTCCCATAATATTATTAATTTCAGACAGATTTCACTGTTCTATTGCAATGATTTTGGCCTGCAAGGAGACTAGAAACATTTGAATTACAATGGTAAGAACTGCTGCAGTTCTCAGATATCATAATCAGCAGATGAACAAACTGTAATCTAGATGCATATAAAAAGATTAATAAAGCTGCTGCTGCCTTTCAACTTCGTACTTCTCCTTCTTCGGTTGCTCGGTTCCTTTCATCTTCTTCAGCCTCAAGCCAAGCAGCCTAAAGCAAAATAAGAACGAACACCACCACATCATCACTTATTACCAGTTCGAAAAACAGAAAGAACAAAAAAAATACCTTTTCTCTTTGAAGCCTTGAAACATGAGGCCTCATAGAGTTCCCCAAGCTTAATCCTCCCCAAGCAGCTTGCAGTTCCCGTTCCCTAGCTTGTCTACGCGAAGAATACGACGATTCTGTAGCATCACCATCGTTCTCTTGCTGCTGCTCGAAACTAACCGCTGCTGCAGCAGTTTTCTCCCTCTCGAGCCTCGTCCTGTGCTTCACGAGGACCTGATCGAGGCTACCTTCGCACGAATCCGATCCCGTGCAAGTGTTTTTCCTCTTCAGATTCGACCCAATTTGTGGCTCGTTCATTCGATACTCGAGCTTCTCCTTTTCGAGCCTCGAGACGTGCTTCACTAAAACCTTATCCAAACTTTCGTAATTTTGGTCGTTTTCAACTGTCTGCTTACGAAGAACTCTTGTCCCACATTTCTGATCCTTAACGTTAGTGTCCTCGTTTTCTTTGCTGCTAAAATCTTCGACTTGTCTCCCATTCTTCGCTTCTTCAACCTCTCTTTCGAGCCTCGTCAGTTTTCTAACCAAGAACTTGTCTAAGCTAGGAATGTCTTTAACAGCAGCAGCAGCCTCTTTTCTTGCACGAACACTTCGGGATTTTTTGTGCTCGTTGTCCACTTCAGACAATCTTTTTGACCTTGCCTCTTCGATCTCTTTCTCGAGTTTCGAAGAATGTCTCTTTAGGACGCTGCCCAATTCAGAAACCGCATCCCCTGAGCCCTCATTTTTCTGTGCTTCGTCTGTGCTTGAATTCGCATCATCACAAGCTTCGTTCTTCCTCGCATTTTTGGCCTCGAGGACTTCTCTCTCGAGCCTAGTCAAGCGTTTCACCAGAAACTTGTCTAGACATGGAAGTTCTATATCAGATGTGCCTCTTTTGTTAGCAATCGAAAGCCTTTTAGAGAAGTTAGCAGCAACACGAGGATGACGATCGAAGTTTTCATCTCCCAATGAGATATTCGAGGAGCCCAAAGCAGCATTAAGGCCACAAGTTGCAACTATGGTGGCAAGAGAAGAGAGCTCCTCTTCCTTCAGGCTTCGGAGCCTATCGAGCATCTCATCTACTATAGTTTCCCCCCCACTCACATCTTCTTCCAAATCCTCTTTCGATTCGATTGAACACTCTTTATCGGATTCACAGCTGTTACAATTCTCGGGATTCTCACTGATCTTGCACAGCAGTTCTTTGAACTCATCCTTGTCTGTGTTAGGACAGCTCGCGAGCTTCACGAACGCAGATTTAACAGCAGCAGCTACTTGTTTGTCAACTTCGAACGCAGTTTCAAAAGTTGCTGAAACATCACGAGCTGAAGAAGACGAAGGTTCTCGGTCTACTTTGTAATGGTTTTGCTCGAATATGGGCACGTCGTTCATGATCACACCGAGGGCACGAGCAACTTCGATTGCCTCTGCAGCGTTGTGCTCTGCTTTTAAGAGGCGGACTTCAGCTTCTTTATTTCCAATTCTGAATATTAAGTAGCAAAATAAAGCAACATTCATCGAAAATTTCAGATTTTTCCTTTTTTTTCCTGTATAAACCTATAAAAGATTCAGAAACTGATACCTTGCCGCGTGAAGTATTCGACACCAAGAAGCTTCGACCATAGCAGCTTTTCGAGCCTCTACGGCTCTCTCTGCAGCTTCTCTGATTGCAATCTTTTCCCGCAGTACTCTGCAGTAATGTGGATTCGAGTCCCCGAGGGTCTCATCGAGGGTCAATTGCATTCCATCTACTTCCTGCTTTGATGAATTAGTATACGAGATCAGTGGAATTAGGTCACCGGGTAATAAAAGAAAACCATACCTGTAGCATCTTGATTTTCCTTTTCAAATAGGGCTCAATCTTCTTCCTCGGGAACCAGTTCACCGGAGAAGTTTTCCGGCGAGGTGGCTTGGAGATTTGGGACGTAAGCTTGTTCAAATTGCTTATGCTACAACGCGACGCGTCCTTTGCTTTATTCTTCTGACGATTCAGATCGAAATTAGAAGAAAACCAACATACAGTAATAGACGAAACCCTAATTGAGAAAGTGGTTGAAATCGAGATGTGTAGAGAAGAAACGGAGGAGAGCTGGTTACCTTGCCGAGCTTAGAAGCAGAAATCTGGGGATCCTTCGGACTATTTTCGTTCGCTGCGGAAGCGTCTTTTCTCAGCTTCTCAATGCATCCCATGTCAATGCAGCCGAGATCCATTACTGTACGGAATTTCGACGATTTGCAGTTCTAATCGACGGCGACAGACTTAGAGGGCGGACTCAAGAAATTGGATGGCGATTCTTTGATTAACGGGTCGTTTTTTCGTGATTTGAATGAATCGTAGAATCGTGAAGTTTTTTGTTTTTCTATTTTTCAAATGAGAAAACTATCCGTTGGAAGGCGCCTGCCTATGCCTATGTACATTTTTTCCAACGGTCGAATGTCTCCCAGCAACTGCCACGTGTCACCGTACTTGCTGGCAATCAACGTACAACATTGAGAGGTGCACGAATCCTCTTGACGAAGTCTTTGCTATTAATCAAAAAGTATTATTTGTTGATTAATTATTTTAATTCATGGTCTTGACCTAAATATCGCGTCAACGAGCCATATTTTGCAACGTAAACTCTCTTACATTCGAGAATGTGTTCTTGTTTACGGGAAGCTCGTGATTTGGTTAGTACGCAAAACTTTCTTACGGGTTCTAAAACGTAGCATTGTATCATCGATTAGTGCAACGGCATTACTTAGCTGATCGAACTCAAGACAAGTGTTAAGTAAGTGTCTTGAACTCAATGTCTCAAAGTCAGGTCCATTATCCATTGTCATTCCATTTCCGTGTCAAGAATATAATTTATTATGCCATTGTTATATGTTATTGATAAAAAAAATAATACATTTTTAGATCTACTTTGGCTATTTGATGTAAAAAATATATTAATTATATGAGGATTTCGCGTAATAACCAAAACACAAGGTAGTTGTTATTTGAACAGAGGATTCGGTGCATTTCAGCATAACCACACGGAGTATAGCAAAAATTTACCAAAAGAGAGAAAGAAAGCATTTTTAGTCATTTGATCCTCAAAAGTGGCCATTATAGAAGCATTCGCATATATGCTTTTTCCAAAATAAGGATTCAACACTTCAAAATTTGTTTGCTAATGTATCCAAAACTACTGCAAGATAGAACAGCAAGAAAACAGGTCTTCCGCTGCTAATGTAACCCTAATTCCATATGGGCTTTACTAAGTGATGAACTTCATCTACAGAACAGAAGAAAAAAAAAAAAAAAGGAAAGCAAATGCTTGCGTTCGTAGAAATTTAGAGCAGTAATCTGCTGATTGCCCGATATTTCGCAGCTACTCCTTGAGGAAATGCGGACTGATCAAACCAGCAATCTCGAGGAACCCGACACGGTCCCTTCCTCCAAATATTTTCTTCAGCTTCTCATCGCAGATTATGACTTTCTTGTCCGTTGGATCCTAAAACACGAGAAAATCAACTCAGATTTATATTATTGCATTAAGCAGAAGAAGTATGTAGCACAACTGAGATACCCAGTGCAATTTCTACTGAATGAAAATTAAACCCTCAATGAACTTCAGAATATTGATACAATGTTTACTAGTTGTGACAGATCCCAATGTCTAAGGGTAGAGAAGTCGAATCATAGACACATCACGTTAAATCCCAGAAGTATTCAGGAATTTCGACTTATTTATGCTTTATCGACTTGTTTCATATCATGTTTCGGGCGTTACAAATTGGTTAGGTTTCCTCTTACTCATTTAGTCAAAGCTTATTTGGGAGAAGTAAAGGAATTTGAATGCTAAGATTATTTCAGATTGATCGGAACAAATAGATAGAGCAAATTGGGTGTTATGTCACTTCTATACAATATATGGAGTTCATATACATAGAAATATGAAAAGAATATTCTAGATAAGACTAAGCGTTTATAGACTAAAAGATAGATAGTATGTATGGTAAGAAAGATTCATCTATTTCTTTCTTACCATAGATACTATCTCGTAGAATACTTAGAATACTGCCGATTCTAATCAGCTCATTTCGTTTAAGTTAAAACGAAAAATAGGAATGCTTTTCATTTGACTAAGCAAATTACTGATAAGAACTCAGAAGGAACAACAATTAGGTTCAAATCGAATCTTGGTGAACCTTACACAATTCTAACTCACTAATCACAGCTGCAATTCCAAAAATTGTCAACTTCAGTAACGTTTCATCCCTAAACCAATGGATAATACTGCAGAGAACCCATCGATTCGTCTATGTCGACAAGCTATTACTCTCAACAAGAGGTGCAACATTATTAACAAATATCTTCAGACAGTTAAAAGGCTAGGGTTTTTATTTTTATGCTACCTGAAGGTCGTGTCCTTTGATGTGCGCCCAGATCTCCTTAAGAGCCTGCGTGCGTGGAATCTCGGATACGCCGCCGAGAAACTCCTGCATCTCCGGGGACACGGGGCGCGGCTTCATTATACCCCTAGGCTCGCGCTTCTTCGTCTCCGTAGCAGCAGGCTTCGACACGGCCATCGCACGAGTCGAGGGACGCGGCGGCGTAGCCGACACGAGCTTGGACGTAGCCGGAGCCGATTTGGGGAACGACGCAGTTTGGTTGGGGACGAAAGTGGAAAGAAGGGTGAGAGGTATCGTAGCCATCGTTCACTGATGAGCAGAGAGCACTGTGTGTGTGTGTGTGTGTTAATTTTGAAGTGTGAGAGTGAGAGGATAAGACTGAAATTAGGGAATCTGCGGCAAATGGTTTTTGGGTCGAATATTACAGATCCGGCCCATATGGGTCTCGAATTTTTTCAAATGCTGCCATTTTACCATATGTAAGAATATGGGCTTTTATTTGATGGCCTAGCCCAGATATGTGTTGAGCTGATTTTATGTGTGAAACTATGTATACCAATGTATAGTTATATGTGTGAAGCTGTATTTAATGTAGAACGTGTGTTGATATATTTTCAACAATTCATTAAAAATTAAAATTAATTTTAAATTATTTATTAGTGACTCATAATTAAAAGGGCGACTCAAATTTGTTCTGACCTACAAAGTTAGTGACCTAATTTTGCAATTATTGAACATAGTGATCCAAAAACGAAAACATGTATACTTCGTGACCTAAAATTATAATTTTGTCTATATATTGTTACAATCGGAAAAAATAGTGTGGTCAACTATATGATATTCTCATTTACCAAATAATAGTGGTCTCCAATGACGGGTCAAATGATCGAGCTTCTTATAAATAAAAGGAACGATCCTACTCGAACTACTTTTTTTTTGTACCGAGAGGGAATTTAAGATGAATATCGAAAGCTAATTGTCATGTATATATCGAAGACATTGTATTCAAAATCGCAATCGCAACAATGTAAAGTCGATTGAATATAAAATATAAATGCAGTCTCTCATCTAATTAAGTCAAAATCTCGGCTTATAATTCTACGTCTCCTCCTTTGCCTTTGGCCTCGTCGTCCTCGTCCCATTTCGTGGTCTTGTAGTACGTAGCGTATAAAACCAGCTGCACTAACCCGGACAAAGATCCCAAACCGTTGGGAACCTGTAAGAAAAAAGGAGAAAAAATGAATAAATAATTACCGATCGAATTATTTTATGGATCATCGAATTATTCGTTTTTAAAAAATAAAAATAATAATCAATACCAAGATGTAGGGATCGAGCTTGATGCATGCGTAGATGGTCCAAACGATGCCGTTGGCAAAGTTGGCTAGCGACAGGTAAAACGGCATGTACTTCACGCTCTTGGTCCTAATCACTTGTTTCTGCGATGATTAACGTTGTTTTTTAAATGATTCCGGACAAAAAAACGATGATGTTGGAAATATGATACACTCTATGATAAGCTTCAGATTTAATGTGAATTGGTGATTTAATATGGTATCAGAGGTCGTGACCATAGGCCCTGGGAACGAATCTTCACGATACCACATATTTGAAGTAAATTCAAGTCTCATGCTAGATAAGAGAAAGAAACCAGCTTTGACACGAAGAGCATGTTTGAAATAAAATATATAAAGCTAAAATATAACACAAGTTGTATTAGCTTAACCTTTTAGGAGAAATAATAATTTAACATGGTATTAGAGCTCACGACTAGAAATCATAACTACAGATCCTCACAACCACCCAGATATGGAATAATCACGCCTCATGCCAGATAAGAAAAAGAAAATAGCACGATAAATAAAATCACGTGAGTGGGCATGTTGGAAATAAAATATACAAAATTTAAATACGATACACCCTATCAGCTTCAGCTTTACATCCTTTTGCATAAATCTATAAGGAAAAAAGATAAAAAGGATCGAAAGATTGAGTTTTTCTACGTACCATTACAGTCAACGGCGAAGCGTACATCAGAATGTTGAACACTATGCACAGAATCCCGATGAGCATGGACCTCGCCGTGGTGCCATGCAAGAAAGCCAGTGTAACAAACACCACCACGGCGAAGAAAGCCGCCTCGATCACCAAGGCAATGATCATCTTTTTCTGATATATTATACATACAATGTATATAGTTTTAGAAAGAAAGCAATGTTTTTTTATTTTTTTTTATCGTTGACGATTTAAATAAAAAACGAATTTACTTACACGTTTGGGCCAATCGGAGTAGACGAAGAAGATTGTGATGTACAAAGCTTCGATGAACAACCCGAAGCCGTTGATGGTGACGACGAGGAGGCTGTCGGGATGAACAAAGGGCATCCCGTAAAACACCCACATCGCGCAGTTGAGAAGCGTCGCTACGTACGGGTCGGGTTTGAACGCCATAACCGATTTCTCCTTCCATATAGTGAAGAATGTTGGGCTGATAAAATATGCATGGGAAAATAATTGGCAAGTACACATGGGATTTCAAATATATATAGGGATAAAACTCATTTTGGTCCCCCAATGTTTATCTTACGAAACAATTTAGTTCCCGATGTTTCAATTGGATCAATTTAGTCCCTCATGTTTCGGAAATGAACCAATTTGGTCTCAACTTGACGGAAACCGTCAATTTAAACAGAAAATCGACATGTGGCATCATCACAGCATGCCACGTGTCTCACTGTTAATGGTTTTCTGTCTAAATTGACGGTTTCTGTCAATTTAGGACCAAATTAGTTCATTTCCGAAACATGGAGACTAAATTGGTCCAATTGAAACATTGATGACTAAATTGGTTCATAAGTCAAACATTTGAGACCAAAATGGGTGTTATCCCATATATATATATATATATATTTATTTAAGTGAAAATATGATCAAAGAAACGTACTTACAGCGGAGAAAGGAAGAGGAAGAAGGAGATGACGTTTCCTGCATATTAAATAAAGAAAATAAAGGAAATTTAGATATTCGTTTTTTTTTTATTAGATTTAGAGACAAATAAATATAGATAGATAGAATGATTTGACATTGTGACACACCGATGATCCCTACAACAGTCCTCGCGGTATCTGGGTGCATTTTCGAATCTTGAATTTATAACTATTTATTTGATTATGAAAATTAGTGGAAAAATCAAAACTTTATGTGAATAATCTGGAGGAGTGTTTTGTGTTCTTGAGCTAGACAACATCAACGACAATGTTCGTGTAGAACACACACGTACACACGCACACACACGAATCGTCTCTTCGGGGTTTTTTTTTTGCCAAAGAAAGAACAATCCGTGTGTGTGCGTCCTCTCCTTGCTGAAAATTGATATGGGACTTACGTATTTATGCCCGAGGATCTTATAGAAAAAATCGGACTCGGAAGCTGAGGTTGTAATTTTAGAAATATTTAGGACCGTTGGTTGATGACTTTATTGCATGATTAGTTTCTATTTGAAATACCTTTCTTTGCGTGGATATGTCTTTCGATCGATGTTGCTTTAGGTTTTCCAGAAGTTTGAGGTCCGTCGTTGAAAGAGGTGAAATAGGGTTATTCGCTAATTTAATTTTGTAACAAATAGATACATATCTTACTATTTTTCTTATAGACATGTATAAATATATAAATATATTTCTATATATGATTCAATTACCATCAAAGTCGGAACTGATACGAGTTATTTGGAAAGTTTCTTTGGAAATAAAGATATAAAATTTCAACTATAATACAATGATTCAAGCTTAATCTCTTAGGTAACACTAGAAAAAAAAAAGTCTAGACTAGGGTTGTCATTGGGGCGAAATTCTCGAACCCCATGAATGGGGACGTGAACGAGGTCTATATTTCCAGCCCCACTCTCCATGATGATCCGATATTGTAAATGCCTATATATATTATAATATAAATAGAACTTAAAATACAAGTAAAATATTACATCCAAATTATATTATAACATAAATAGTATTTTGTGGGGGCGGGGATGGGCGGGGATCCCCACATGGCCGGAGCGGTTAGTCCCATTTACTTGGCGGGGACAGGGACGTTGATTCCTTGAAATAGCGGCAGTTGGATGAGAATTAGATCCTTCCGAATCCGCCGGTTTACATCCTTAGCATAGACGTGTGGATAATATATAAAATTAAAATATAATACACTATCTTAATTTTTTATGAAATGTTGTTTCGAAGGAAGAAAAGATAAATAATTACAAGCATATCCATTTGCACGTAGGATAACATTACGATTGTAATGCAACTCATTTTTTCCGCCCGTGCATCTTCGTCAATACCAGTCACTCTCAAAGTAAAGATTCGTATAATTTTCTGTCTGATTTAGTCGCATTTTAAAATTTAAACATTCAAATATATTGACTGTTAGGTACTCTTGTCATGAAAATTAAGGGCTACGTGACGAAACTAGTTAGAAACATTAGAGTTACGACAAACGTGTTCTAAATTTAATAAACAAGACTAAAGGACTTGATTAATGGTACTTTAATTACAAAATAATCACGGGCGTTGACTTTTGGATACCGAGGAGGCCGGTGGAGTTGACTTGGTCGCTGTCATAAATACATACATCCCCTCCCCTTCCCCCAACCAACTTACATAAATGGGCATTAAATCAATACACTCCGATCTAATCTAACAAACAATATTAGTAGGAAAAAAAAAATCAATTAAAGGGAGGAAAATAAGCTTTTACCATTATGGGTTCTCTAACTAGTCCACCACATATAGTCATATTCCCGTTCATGGCACGGGGCCACACCATCCCACTCCTCCACCTGGCTCGCCTCCTCCACCACCGCTCCGCCGCCGTCACGGTGGTCACCACCGCCGGAAACTCGCCGTCGATCCGTTCATACCTCAAAGACATCAACAGCATCTCCATCATAGAGCTCCCATTCCCCCAAAACAAAGACGGCATCCCACAAGGCATAGAGAACACTCACGACCTACCGTCGATGAATTTCTTCGTCCCCTTCGCAGAGTCCACTAAGAAAATGCAGAGGAGCTTCGAGGAAGCCATGGAAGGACTCGAGCCACCGGTTTCTTGCATAATCTCAGATTCTTTCCTCGGGTGGACACTGGAAAGTGCAAGAAAATTCGGTGTCCCCCGTTTTGCTTCCTTCGGGACGGGAATCTTTTCGTCCACCATGTACCAAGTTTTGGGCAGGGAAAAGCCGCACGCACTTGTGGAAACCCTAAACGAGCCGTTTCTCGTGAACCCTAACGATTTTCCCGGGTTGGAACTCACGAGAGACGACTTCGAGCCGCCGTTCGGCGACATCGAGCCGTCGGGTCCTTATGTTGACTTCGTAATGGAACAGGTCACCGCAATGGCTATGAGCCACGGGCTCGTAGTCAACAGCTTCTACGAGCTCGAAGGTCGCTACGTGGACTACTGGAACGAGAAGCTCGCACCCAAGGCCTATTGTGTTGGCCCACTTTGCTTGGTGGAAGGACCAAAGGTAGAAGAAGAAGAAGTAGAAAAGCCGAGCTACTTGACTTTTCTAGACAAGAAATTCGCTGGTGGGGAAGACGTTTTGTACGTGGCATTTGGGACACAAGCCGACGTCAGCGAAGCCCAGCTGCAAGAAATCGCAAAAGGGTTGGAAAAGTCAGAAGTCAACTTTTTGTGGGCAATGAGGCTACCAAAGGGTGTATGTGAAAATGATGATTTCTTCAGAGATTTCGAAGCCCGAAACAGAGACAAAGGCATGATCTTTACGGGTTGGGTCGATCAACCGCGGGTCCTAAAACACGAGGCGGTGAGAGGGTTTCTGAGCCACTGCGGGTGGAATTCGGTCACGGAGAGCATCTCCTTCGGGGTCCCGATCCTCGCTATGCCTTTCATGGCCGAGCAGCACGTGAACGTGAGGCTCGTGGCTGAGCTCGCCGGAGTGGGGCTGAGGGTTTCGCCGGGCGGTGGTGGTGCGGCGGCGGTGCGCGGTGATGTGGAGGCGGCGGAGGTGGAGAGGAGGGTGAGGGAGCTGATGTGCGGTGGAGGGAGGGCGGTGGGTGTGAGGCAGAAGGTTGAGGAGTTGAGCAGAGCTGCAAGGGAGGCTATGGAGGAGGGCGGCTCGTCGTGGGTTACTCTGGATTCGATTATCAGTGAGGCAAAAGGTTGAACAGAGTGTCTTATATTTTAATTTTATAGAATTTATTTCTAGGGTTTCGACAAAAACCCAAACATCAACAGCATAGTAGAGTAATTAGATTAAAGATCATTAGCATTTATCAGCAAGAATAAGAGTATGTGACTTAAAGACACGACCCCATTACACGGAAATTCAGTACTCGATGTTTAAGTTCGTGAAAGATTTAAGCACAGCAACATTCGATAGATGAAGCAACGAGCAGATAGTTCTTAAACTATGAGCAATCAAGTGGAGGTGTGTGTGGGCTACTTAGCTTTATTCTCGGTGGTGTTGTTCTCCAGTTCCCTTCTGAGCTGCAGAGAGAAATCGTCATTGACGTCATCATCATCCCAATCATCTTCCCACTGCTGTGTTATCTCTTTGCCTTCTTTGTCATCGAAATCTGCTGATTTTGAAGCCCGAGAGGATTAGAAATATTGCAGAGCGCGATTTTCAGAAAAGAACGATTACAACACACACTATCAATGAAGGTAACATTAACTACGAAGGCCAAAGATTTAACGATTATCACACATACTATCAATGGAGATAACGTTAACCACGAAGCCAAAGATTTAACGATTATCACGCATACAATCAGTCGAGGTCGATCGTCTAATGATATTTTGAGCAATGTGAATTTATATCTAAAACCGAAATAGCTAAACGTTCTACAGGATAACAGGTGTGGAGCGAATTCTCAATTGGACTCAACAAGCAATTATCCAGGAAATTACAGAGCTGATTGCTGAAACATCAATCGAGTGATAAACAAACAACACCATACCTTGACCGATTTCAAACTCCTCGAATTCGTCGTCGTCTTCGAATAGATCGATCTTCGCTTCCTCAAGAGCCGGTTTTGCTTGCTCACTCGCCATCTTCGAAGCCTCACGAGCTTAAAACCCTAACAAACCTTCGTCGTGATGAAAACTTAAACGTGGATAGGTCGCCAAAGATTTGAGATCCCCTTTTATTAATAGCCTCTCATCGTACGACATCCTATCATGCCTTCAATAGCAGTACGGTACTAAAATACCAAATTGGCCCCTTCCAAATACAGTAATATCACCTAAGCCCCATCCTCGTTATTTATTTATAACGTGCTCATTGCTATTTACAGCGGTAAGTTTTAGACAGCTTCAGTGATGCATTTGTTAAGTTTAGACAACAAGAAAGTCTCACTATATCACGTGTTATAATATAATATAACGTATTTAGTCCAAGACAATCTGAGACATACTAAATAAAACAAATAAAGAAAAAAGACACTTTCCATCATCACCCCTTATGTTCTCTTATTTACATTATCACCCCTGAACTATCTTATTCACACACAATAGCCCATCGTTCTCAACACTGTAAACAACTACTACAATCATAACAAAGAATTTCTACACTCAAAAAATCTATAGCGCACACAAAAGCTCCACAACACACGGGAACTTAAAAAAAAAGCCAACGTAGCTCTACATAAAACTCAGAGCTAAGTCCCTCCTCCATCACCGTACGTTAACAAATCTCTCCCGTCCGATCCCCCTCACCGAATCCGACGGCCTAGATTCACACCACCCCTGCAAAATCTTAATAACCGACCTCGCTTTTCTTACAGCATTCACCGTCCCCTCGGTCAGCAGCTTGTAAAGTTCGGACATCAAAGAAGAATCCTCGGCCAACACCGACACCGCGTCGGCCCCACAATTCAGACAAAGTGAATGCAACGTCGACACGCAGTACTCTTTCCCCGCACGGCTCTCGATCGCCCGCAGCGACCCCATCAACAGCGGAAGACCCGAAGATTTTCGAAGAATCTCTAAACAACCCTCGAAGCTTTCCGCTAAGGTAGAAATAACCGCCATCGCGTCCACCTTCAGCTCGGGTTTTTCGGAAGCTTCTAGAAGGTTCAGCAGGACCGGGACGGCCCCTGCCTCTACGGCCCTCCCTCGGTTTTTGCGGTCGACGAGCACCGCGAAGAGGGCCGCGACCGAGTTTTTCTTACCGCATGGGGTCCCGCGTTCTATTAATTCCAACAGCGACGGGATCGTTTCGGGGTTTTCTCCGATCGATTTACGGTGCTCGTGGGCCGAAGAGAGGTAGAAGATTGTGGCGGCTGCGATTTGTTTCGATTCGATCTTGGCCCCGTTCTTGAGGACGTTAAGGATTCGATTCAGCCCGTTTTTTTCCATTATTTCATTCTGACCCCTTAATTGCTTCGAAAGCTTCAATAGGCCCGAAACCGCGTTTTCCTGCAATAATTCGTCCTCCCTCGAATCGAGCAATTCGAGGAGCGGGGGGACGGCGCCGGCCTCGATCAGGCGAGCCCTGTTGAAAAGATTCGATTTTGCGAGGATTCTTATCTCGAAAGCTGCCTTCTTCTTCTGATTTTCCGACCCGTAGCTCAAATTCAAGACGAGAAAAACCGATAAAAACTTCATCGCCTCCGCGTAAGCTTTGCTGCCCGGTAAAATAGTCCTCGAGATATCGCGATTCTTCGTGCGGGTTTTCGCGAGGGAGACGCCGTACTCGGCACAGAAGCGGTGGATCACCATCTTGAGGTTCGTGTTGGGGACCAATTCGGTGCTCGTGAGGACCTCCCCGGTTTTCGGGCAGGTAAAGCTGCCCGATTTCAGCCATCTCTGAATCGAGGCTCGATCGTAGGTCTGCCCGGTGGAGACGGTCACGGGATCGGTCATGAGCTCGAGGGAAATCGGGCAACGGAAGTCTCTCGGGTTCAGACAGCTCAGCACCTCGGCGTTGCTGCTGCTCCTCGAATCGGGGTACTGATTTAGGACACTGAAGTCACAGTCATCGAAGAGCATTCCTCTGCAATAACACAAGAATCCCATTAAGCCGCTGAGCAAATGAATCTCTCTCTCGTTTCCCTCTGAATACTCTCTGCGAATCTCGTCTTCTAAGAATTTTATCTCCTTGTGGCACTCGGCCCACGACCCGATACCCATGTGGGTTATGATTTTCCGGGTCAGAAACGGGTCGGGCTCGAATCTGTTCTCGAACTGGTTCAACACGAGGAGGACCCTCTTCATCGCCTCATCGTCCCTTTCCTCCACCTCCATCTTCGCCCTCCGAGCTTGCTTCGCCACCATCTCCACGAGCTCCGTGGTTTCTAGGGACGCGCCGTCGACGGATTTTACGGGCAAAACGTCGAGGGAGGTGGCGAGGGAGCGCGTGAGCGCCCTGAATTGCGCCGACGCCTCGCCGGATTTCATCAGGACGAAGAATTTCGAGCCCTCGCGGGCGGCGCAGTCCTCCAAGAGGAGCTCGATCTTTTGGAGTGCCACGTGGAGCTCGGAGAGGCAGAGGGCTAAGGAGGAATCCGGCGGGGAGCTGCGGATTTCTTCGAAGAAGACGGAGAGGATCGATACCTGACGGATTATTTCGCGGGCGTTTCTCCGCTGGGTCGCGAAGGATTTGTTCTGGAATCGGCGGCGTATGTTTTCCGACGAGGTGATCAGAGATTGCAGTAGGGTTTCCGGCGACGCGCTTTCGCACGGAGGAGCTGAGGGGAAGCTGAGGATCCTCCGCTCTCTGAGGTCGAATCTTCGGATCATTTTTGGGGCTTTTTCTTTTGCTCTTCGTTGCGAATGGTGCGTTTGATTTGAACTTTCAGTTATTGTTTGCAGGAGACGAGAGTTTTACGACGATTTTATAAGTGTTGCGGTCGATTCTCGACACGTGTCGGAAATCCGTCGGTGAAGTGGTGAAATGGATTGTGAAAGATACTGGACACGCTTGAGGGACACGTGTGAAGAAAGAGTTGGGCGAAGGATGCTTCTTGGATCTTGTTTTTGGTACGACGATTGAGATTTGAGAGGAATAGTTTTGGTGAAAATTATAAAATTAGATAAATAAGTATACATGTTTATTTTGTAACTATATTTAATAATTGTAAAAGTAGGTCAGTAACTTTGTAGGTGAAATAATTTTGGGTCATGTTTTCAATTTTAGGTCATTATGCATATATTTTTCGATTTTGGGTCACTAAGTATACATTTTTTTCAATTTTGGGTCACTCATTTGGTAACTAACTTTGTAAACATATTGACCCAAAATTGAAATATGTAGACTTAGTGATCCAAAATCGAAAAATGTATACTAAGTAACCTAAATTTGAAAACATTACCCAAAATTGTTTTCACATACAAAGTTAGTGACCTATTTTTGTAATTATAAAATATAGTGACCCAAAATAAAAAATATGTATACTTAATGACCTAATTTTATAATTTTGCCAATAGTTTTGTATTAAGGATGAAGAAAACAAACTAAAATGTTGAAAGTTTTCTAATTATTTGAGGATTTATTGATTACTAGTAATTTTATTAGGGATGAAGAAAAACAAACTAAAATGTTGAATAGTATTTATTTATACGAAAGTTGTCGGTATTGTCTTTGATATGTTGACCGTTACATATGCACAGGTGGAATTGATTTTGATAAAAAGTCCTTATTTGGGGTAAGCTTTAGATTCAATTAAGATTTACTGCCGAAAGTGACAAACGATTTTATTTATTTTCCATCAATTTGTATATTTAATTTATACGCTTTGCTTTCTTCAAACTCAGGTCAAATCATTTGTGGTTATGAAGGCATAAGGCACTACTAAATATTGTTCAGATTCAGACCCAGCATCTTCGAATATAACATTAGGGATAATACTCATTTTGGTCCTCAGTATTTATCTTATGACTAATTTAGTCTATGATGTTATAATTGAACCAATTTAGTCCATTATGTTTTGAAAATGAATCAATTTGGTCTCAATTTGACGGAAACCGTCAATTTTAATAGAAAATAGACATGTGGCGTCATCACAACGTGCCACATGTCTCATAGTTAACGATTTTCCGTCTAAATTGACGGTTTCTGTCAAATTGGGATCAAATTGGTTCATTTCCAAAATACCTGAAACTAAATTGGTCTAATTGAAACATCGAGTACTAAATTGGTTTATAAGACAAACATTGGGACCAAAATGAGTGTCATCCCATAACAATACATTCCATGTATGTGCGTTATAGATGACTTCACATACAAAATACTGTTACTCATCTGTTTTATTTTATGATTTCTTTTTTATTTTCGTACTAATAACAGTGCATGGTAACTTTAATTTTTCTCTTTAAGGTTAAACAAAAAGACTATCATGAAGTACGATGTTAACGTATATATAATCTCGAATGACGTGGACGAATGTGCCCAGCCCAAGACATATATATCACGCGGTTCGAACGTAAAACATCATTAGAAGCAAATCGGTTTGACCAAAACGCGTCTAATGTAACATCATTATCCTCTTTGCCTTATCTTTATATGAACACGTGCCGATAATAAAACATACACAGACCAAAAAAATCTTCATGTTTGAACTTTTCATTGTGGAATTTGGTCTTCCGCAAATGACAAAAAGATAAAGAAAAAATCTTATGCTGTGCGTGAACAACATATCCTCTGATCATCAACCAGATGGTGCAAGCAACTATCACCTATATTTTTTTATATGCCATGCATAGTTATCATTTTATCATTCACTTAAAATATAAGTAACAATATCTATATTTATACTAGTTATTTGAATCGCAAAAATAGAATTTTTACGTCTAACACTGAATAATAAAGAAATCAAATTAGACGTAAGTAAGTATTAAAAATAAATATATAAATTTAAAATACTACAAGCTCTCTTAATCTTTCAAATCAAGTGGTCCTTCAACGGTAGCATCGTCCCTATCAACAATGAGAGATTTAACACCTCACTTATGCACTAAGAGGGATCATAAAAAAAATTTACTTAGTTAGGTATCCATCCAACACTTAGAAGGGATGCTTTTGAAAGGAATTAAAAGCAGAGGGATGATTTTGAAAGGAATTAAAAACATAGGCCATTAACTCACAAGGGTAGTTGTCCTTGTCCTTCTACTACAGCCTCAACAACATCTCCTCTTGGATTCATAGACAATACACAAAGCCAATGAGGAAAGAAAAAGAAAATGGCAAGGAAGACGATGACCCCAAGATCGGCTTCTTCGCCTATCGCGGGCCGCCGAGGCCGAACCACGTAAATCTGACTTACGCACCAGAGGCAGTAAAGATTCGCAACCACCACGATCAGCCTCAGCGACTTGTGATACGGCTTTCGAGATGATGACTTCACCGTCTTCACTCTAAAAAGAAAAAGAAACTCAACGATGAGCATCTTTGACTCTGTGGTAAAGATGAACGTAATTTTTTTTGCTAAATTAGGTAAGAATTTTTTTGTTGGGAAATAAAATCTCCATCAGCCCAAACAGAAAGCCTGAAATAATGCATACGTGGGGTTCCATTTTAAAATCAGTTGGCTATAGGTGAAATGCACATTAAACCTATATGCATGTGAACACTTATTACTCTCAGGGACTGACTTTGATACCCAACAGATTCCCCTCGAATACAAACGAAACGCGCCCGGATCGACCAACTCTCGACCAGCAATCAACACAATTTGCATGCTCTACTGAGCCATGATCGTGTAAAAACCGAAGACACTCCATCAACATCGCATTTGGCTATTACGTCACTCAAATACCAGTTGTTGGGCAGTAAAATTCCCTTCAGATCAAACTCGGAGCCCAACATTAAGCCCACGTGGGGTTCCAATTTTAAAACCAACCGACATCATATGGAGCATGCAATTAAACTTATATGCATGTCATACATTTTTTTACTCAGCCATGTGAAATTGGGCCAACAAATTTACCTGTAGATGTAAATAAACCCTCCGATTAAGGCCGAACACAAGATGCCGACGACGATAACGGCGTCGGGATTGATCGGAGCTCGGGTTTTCCACCAACCCGTGCTGAGGATCCATGTATACATCGAAGAATGGCCATTCTCCTGTAATAAAAAAGCTTCGTTTCTTGATTCATTAAGAACAAAAAAAAAAGCAAAAAAGTTGCAATTTTGGGATTTACCTCAAACAAATGATCCAAGAAAAAGTGAGACAATGATCCCGCGAAGACCAACAGGAAGCACTGCGTCACAGTTAGGTGCACCTGAAATCGAAATAGAAATCTTATGTAATAATCAGCAAATGCTTAACTTAAGCTTAGTATATTGCCTTAAACAACAAATATCAGCCAAAAATGGTAAATGATGATAAATAGGGGGACTTGATGAAAATTACTAACTTACCCCAGAAAAGGAAGAAAGTACCCCTTTGCGCAGCAAAACGCTAGAGGCCCAGCTGTAGAGGAAAGCCAGTGGAAGCCCGAGTATGAGGGGGTAGTAAAACGGGTCGTGGACCCACGGCTCGACGCCGGAGCCCAGGGCTCGGGCGAGCCCCGCGGTGGAGGTGAGCCACTCGAGGAAAGAGCCCATATCCGGCCCGAAGAAGGCGTTCGCCGCGTAGACCAGACAGTGGTGCGGGTTGAACCGACCGCTGGAGACCTGCATCAGTAACTGACCCGACCCGAGTGCGTACATCATGTGCGGGCCGGGACCCGGCATGTATCCGGCCGTGTTCTTCAATTCCGAGCGAGGATTCTCTGCTTTTTTTTTTTTTCTTTTAATTTCTTTTGAAGTGGTTGTTTTGCGATTAGATCAACGCGATAATCTTGATTTTTTCTCCGCTTTAGATTCACAGCTGCGGTGAGAGAGAAGAAAAGTCAGAAATACTAATTGACGACGACGCCGAGAAAGTAGAGTAGAAAAGGGACAACAAAAGCATCATTGTCGTCGGCGGCGTGGCGTTGCTGCCCAACATAGCATGTACGTATATATGTACGTATAGGAGCATGGTATACGTGGCTACATGCTGTCGAGCCACGTAAGACCATAACAAACCGTTTAATCAAAGATGATGTCTACTTTTAATAGTGAGTTTTGGATTCGTTTGTTTATAGAAATATAGTCGTCCGCTTAGTTATTTTTTTGTCTATATTATTAGGGGTGGTGGCAATTAAAGATTTCCAGATTTTAGGAGGATAAATGTCAAAATTAAAACGTAATATTTTAAAATTTGCTGCGATCAAATTGTTTCAATTGTAAAAATTTATTGTCGACTTCAAAACTACTATACCTAAAATTGCTACATATAATTCGGTGTTCTCATGCTTTAAAGTTAAAATTTATTATCCTAAAGATCGTGACTCTAATTTAGCTTTCCTTATCCTAAAACATAATTAAGCCTCTGGGATAATTTAAAGAAAGGGAGTGAAAAGGAAGGAAATTAAAAAAGAGGGAGCTTGACTTTTTCAATTCAATAAGAGGGACTCACTTAGTTAAATAAGTAATTAATCAATATATCCATTTAATTAATAATATTTTAATAGTTTAAAATTATATTTTCGTTTTTTAGGTTTTAGAATGCAGATTTCGTCGCTTTTTCTTCGTCATTTCTCTTAAAATCATCTTCAAATTAGCACATATCTTACCCGATTTTCTGAAAAATTAATACAAATTCGCATGGGTCTTGAGTTTTCGTTATGATTAAAGGTAGATTTAGGCGAAATAATTGAAAATATTAAAGATACACTCGAAATCGAATAAGATTGACAGACCTATTCGAATTCGAATAAGTCTTATTCGAGTTCAAATAAGGCTTATTCGGATTCGAATACGCCTTATTCGAGTTCGAATACGCCTTATTCGAGTTCGAATAGGTCCTATTCGAGTTCGAATAAGTCCTATTCGAGTTCGAATAACCCTATTCGAGTTCGAATAAGTCCTATTCGAGTTCGAATAACCCTATTCGAGTTCGAATAAGTCCTATTCGAGTTCGAATAAGTCCTATTCGAGTTCAAATAACCCTATTCGAGTTCAAATAACCCTATTCGAGTTCAAATAAACCTTATTAGAACTCGAATAAGTCCATTTGAACTCGAATAAGCGTTATTAGAACCCAAAAGACCATGATTCGAATTCAAATAAGAGTATAATTAATACTTGTAATTTTATGATAATAATATCAAGTCATTAATATCAAATAATAGTCAATGAAATACTATAATTAGTTATGACAATGTTTAATGAAGATGTCTAATGAGTTGGGTAAATGTAATGAAAATTTAAATGAGTTTTGATGAGTTGTTATAATGTTACAACTTGTATTTAAGTGAATTACTATAATATGATATCTAAACATGTGCTCTACATGATAACAACTAAAATGAGTTGTGCCAATGTGATATACAAACTTCGATGAACTTATTGAATAATGTTTATTAATTATATTGTGATACACAAAACTTTCATAAGCTTCTTCGTATAATGTTCATCTTGAATCGAGTTTAATATTTATCTTGAGTTAAAATTGATTATTCGGGTTCGGGTTCAAATAAGCCCTATTCGGGTTCAAATAAGGTTATTCGGATCCGAATAAGGGTTATTCGGATCCGAATAACAAACTTCGATGAACTTATTGAATAATGTTTATTAATTATATTGTGATACACAAAACTTTCATAAGCTTCTTCGTATAATATTCATCTTGAATAGAGTTTAATCTTTATCTTGAGTTAAAATTGATTATTCGGGTTCGGGTTCAAATAAGCCCTATTCGGGTTCAAATAAGGTTATTCGGATCCGAATAAGGGTTATTCGAGTTCGAATAAGCGTATTCGAACTCGAATAAGCCCTATTCGGGTTCAAATAAGCCTTATTCGGGTTCAAATAAGGTTATTCGGATCCGAATAACAAACTTCGATGAACTTATTGAATAATGTTTATTAATTATATTGTGATACACAAAACTTTCATAAGCTTCTTCGTATAATATTCATCTTGAATCGAGTTTAATCTTTATCTTGAGTTAAAATTGATTATTCGGGTTCGGGTTCAAATAAGCCCTATTCGGGTTCAAATAAGCCCTATTCGGGTTCAAATAAGGTTATTCAGATCCGAATAAGGGTTATTCGAGTTCGAATAAGCGTATTCGAACTCGAATAAGCGTATTCGAACTCGAATAACCTTTATTCGAACTCGAATAACTCTTATTCGGGTTCAAATAACCCAGATTATTCGAACTCGAATAAGGGTTATTCGAAATCGAATATATCTTATTCGAACCCGAATAAAGCTTATTCGAATTCGAATAAGACATAACTGAAACGACGAATTCATTTAAGTGACTAAACTAATATTAATGACTTTTTACTCGAGGGTATTTTTGACTTTTTCTATACAATCCCTCCATCTTAAATAAAATATGTTCCGATCCCTTTTATCAAAATATCCCTTAAGCCTCTGGATACATCAATTATGAATAGAACTAAGATTAAGAAACGGTTACTTTCCCGCAAAAGCCATACACCTGAAGTCTCCGACACAAATTCATGTCGACCGTTGATGATGCTCCTCGAGCAATGGACGGCCAAGATTTCGAATCAGCGGAAACAACGCTCGTGACCCGACCCGTCACTACTGCATCTTGGTCGGCGAATTTCCCGGGTCCGAGTCGAAGACCTTATTCTGTTACTGACACATCGGATCTTTTCAATCCAATCCAAGTTAAATAAGTCGGTTTTTCGCCAACCCCACCGAGAATATTTATCTTATTTTTTACCGTTAATGAAATTTACATTTATTGCTAAAAAAAATAATCTCAACAGCAGCAGAAGAACAATAAATAACTCCAAAAATATTCGAAATCAAGAAGTTTCACAAGGGTCAAAGCACATGAAAGAAAAACAATCGAACCTCCTCCGAGAAAGGTTTTCTATTGCCAGGGCTGTTTCCCCTTCTCCAGAGCAAAATAATTCCTCGCACCACCCTCCTCAGTCAACGCCCGTGTGCCGCCGACAAATCGTTGACCGGAAGTCAACGAGAACACCTCTTCACGGCCGGGCTCCGCCTCTGCAACTCCAGGACCCGCATTGAAGTCAACTCCCGGGACTCCAACCGCATAGGGCCTCGGAAACTGAGACGGAGGCAAAGCACCCACTGTGCCCAAAAACTGCTGATGCAACGTTGGACCGAAAATCCTCGGACCGGCAGCAGAGGGGACGGGAAAACTCGTCCCGAAAGGAAAGAACGGAAAACTGAAAGGACCAGAAGGCAAATTCGCGGTTGTGTACATGTTTCCCGTCGGGAGCCAAGACGAGAAACTTCCCGACCCGGGAAACTTATTCGCCTGATGGTCGATTACGAACGTCTCCGTGTGGGCTCCATCGGAAACGGGTCCGTCGTTGAGATCGAAACCTCTTCGAACATTTTCACATTGTCCACCGTTACCGTTTGCCTCCTCAGCTGCATTCAAATCAAGAACGAGGCCACCGCTGCCACTACAAGCTCTGTTCTCGGTGATGAAATCAGCCCTCGAATCGAAATCTCGAGAAGCCATCTCCTCGAGGAGTCCTTCATCTGGCACGTTAAGATCGAAATCCAATGGAAAGCGAACGGGCTTATTACTACTGGTGGAGGCATCGGAGCAAGCGATAGCGTTCACGGGATTTGCTAACGAAGAATTGATCATCTTATTAACACCCGTTGCACCAGCCGAAATTGAGCTAACGGGTTCCTCGATCCCCTCTTCGTCGGCACCGAACCCCTCGTTTAAGTCGAACTTCATTTTTCCCTCCCCATCTGAAGTTCCAATGGAAGCATAATCCTCTTCCCCGTCGGTAGCTTCGTGATCTCCGTGAGCAAAACGTTGTCCCTCGGGTGTTGATGTGTGACTTATAGTCACCTTGTTTTCCTTATCGGGAGCAGCAGCAATTTTTCGTTCGTCCGTATGATTCTTGCATGCACCTTCAACAGCGGGCTTGGCCTCATCTGCACTTCCATCGTTAACTTTGTCTTCTGTTTCCACGTCATCAAATCTGCAACTTTTGGACTTTGAAATGCAATCGGGAGTGGAAATACCGTCAGCAGCATTCTCCTCCTCCAGCATTTTTTTGTTCGGTTCGGTTTCTCTTGCCTTCTCAGCAGAGGGAGCTGATTTCGAATCGGTTCCAGCTATTCTGTTGCTCGTATCGCTGCTGGAAATTTCTGGAAACTTGTTAAGCTCCGGAGGGATTATTTCTTCAGAACCATGTGATCTTCTATCAGTATCAACGTGCCCATGTTTCTTGTGATCACTTTTACCATCATTACAAGCTTGGCTTCGATCTCCAACTTCGGGTAGATCATCTTCAGCTGACGATTTCGATTTCCCAACATCAGCAGCAACACAGACTTCTTCAGCTGCAGCAACACCAGCAAGCAAGTTCATTCCACCGTTGTCCTCAGGGGAAGGAGACGAAGTACTAATCTCAGAATGTTTTGCACAGCTCTCAATCAAAGAATTCATAGGGCTCAAGGACAACGAAGGGGTTCTCTTCTCTAAAGCAGCAACCTTTTCTGATGAGGAGCTACTGTTGATCTCCTTAGGACTTCCATGACTTGAAATCCCAGTGTAACTGCTACCTTTTTTACTACTGGACATTTTATGAGCAGTTTTCGAACCAGAATTTGTGCTTATCTCATCATCCTTCGCCGAGTTAGAAGGGCTACTATGGTCCTGTGATTGACTAGCTCTGTTGTTCCTCTCCTTGATTTGAGTAACTCCAGCAGAAATTTTAGGCACATTCTCCTGTCCCACCGAAGGAGGTGAGGCTTGTTTTCCCGTCCCCGTAGGAGAAGCCTCGTGTTTTACATTAGCATCCCCATGCGAAGACCTTGACGAGAACGTTCTTGATGCAGAATTCCGAGTAGAAGAAGGGATTCTCATGGAAGCATCGGACCCCCTGGGAGTTGTAACCCCACAATTAGAAGCTTCGGTATTTTCTTCAATGTCGTTCATTTCGAGCTCGACCCGTTTCTTCCACGCGTCGACTAAGCTCCTAACTTTTTTCTGAATCTCCGGGTTCTTATGCGACCTAAAGCTGTTCACGGTTTTGCCAATGTTGCACATTTGGAGGGCACAGAGATTAATTGGAAGCTTATCCATTGCCTGTAGTAAAACCAGAAGAAATTCCTCGATGGGCTTATCACTGTCCTCTCCAATTCGTCCTTTCGGAATTTCTTGTAGCCATTGGTCCAAAACAGACAAACCCCTGATTTTTACAAACCGGTTTAGGTACTCAATCTTATCCGTAGCAGCAATAACCCCTGCAAGCATGGAGCGGGTACTCAGATCCAATTTTATCTCGGGTTTTACGGGATTCATCAACTGCATGAGTTTATCAACCCCTTCCAATTCAGCGACACCACCTTTTTCTGTCATTTCGATTTCGAATTTCAAATTACTTGTGATTTTACACTGGAGAGAATCGGCATCGTCGGATTTTAATGAATGCTGTCGCTTCACGGGATCGCCACCGTGATCGCTTCTTTCTCTCTTTTTCCCCCTGACATGGGAGTTTAATGAACTTTCACTATTTTGGCTGCTATCAACACGTTTTAGCTGTGTAGTTGAACTTGGGCCATTTGCTTGCTTTGGTGAACGTCCACTGGTCTGCAGCATTGTGTGCATTTCTTTTCTTGTTTTATGTTTCTACTTCTTCTTTTCTTTCCTGCAAGATTATGCAGCTAATGTGAGGCCTATTCTTCCCCGCAAGCCATCGAATTTTAAGCCCATACGAACACATGATAAATAAACTATACGCAAAAATGAGAATGAAAACTTACATCAATGTAAGTCAGAACTTGTTTGTCAGTCAGCCACCACAGAAACTTGTTCGCTATGTCAGAAACACGTTGGCAAACAAACGAGGATGTCCCTGCATGAAATTCTACATAGAGAAAACAGCCATCAATGGATGAAACTAAATAGACAACATGTGTGAAAGAATGTGTGCACATGGAAACCAAAGATGACGATAAAGAATAAACTCAATCCATTAATACTTAATAGTTTCAAAAGTAAAGCTCAAGCAATGATGTTCGGCTCCCTGTCTTTTGAATATGTAATTCTCATCAACACACACATTTACATCCAGAAATATAACTGTATCTTGTCGACCCCACGACCACACACCTCTTACAAAAGAGAAAAAAAATGGACTCATAGAACCACAAAAAACTACCTGGTGCCACAACACAAAAGTTCTATGGATCTGCATATGGCATAAAAAAAAACAGAAATACATGAAAGAATAAACACCAGAAGCAATGGTTGCAAAAGACCCAACATAAGAACAACGACAACAGGGGATTCACTACGTCTATAGTCACCAAAGGTGGGACCGATTCATGCTGACCCCGTAAATTTCTATAGATTACTCTTTTGCATTTTCCCCAATGTCAAACAATCCAATTCCCGAACTAATTTTTGTATTCCAACCAAAATCCCCAAATTCAATCTAGAATCTCATTGCAACCCATAAACCCTACAATTTTCCAGACACCCAATAATTCAATTCAACCTCCGGAATAGCCCTAGATCACCCAATCACATTGAAGCCTACTTAACGAATCCTTAATTTCATCCGATGGTTTCTATTCTAATCATACGCCTCCCAAATTCCAATAAAAATGATTCAGATCACACAAAACCAAACAATCTCAATTGACATATCAGCCGAATACAACCCCATCCGAATGCATCAGAAACGTAATCAAACAGAAAAACACTCTCAAAATGCATATAAGTCACACATAGGTGCGGTTTCTACGATCTCTATACAACAAAAAAATCAACGAAATTTAAGAGCGCTAGCAAAAGGACCTTTTGAATTACCTCGGAATCGGACAGAGAACAGCGAAGGCGATTTAGAGAGAGAGAGGATGCTGAGACCGAATGGGTGTGTTGAAAGATTTAGTGAGATTAAAAAGAAAATAGAGAAAAGGATTATAGGAAGCGGTTTAGGGTTTAATCTCTTAATTACGCCGAAACTAATCTTCCAATTATACAATAATTTTAGCAATTATCTCCAATAAACACAAATCTAATAAGTTTGAGGGCGACCTAAGTAAGTTTTGACTTTGTCCGTGGGGATGTTCTAAAGGCGTTGACACACTGGTACGAACACACGACGTGTTGGGGGCAGAGTTGTAATTTCTAGGGGACAAGATCGCCACCTCATCCTATGCGGCGTTAAGGTTGTCTGAGAGTTTAATGGGCCCCACGGTTTCACGACGAGGTGGGCTTGGGCTCAAGTCATGTGGGACCCTCAAAACGTGTTGGGCCACTGGAGATTGATTTAGCATTGCAGAAACTGTAGTGCTTGTAGTTCTCTGTCGTAATAAATCGTGAAGGGGTGTTTGGATTAATCCAACATAAGGTGAAAGCGTCCGTATTATAATGTCATATTATATTTAATTTGGGGTGATATTTCGTTTCCTATATCATTGTGATATTCAAATATTTTATTTGTGTATGAGAATGATGTGTAGGGTGATGCTAGATAAATGTCATATTCAACCATATATATGCCACGCGATGTTTAGCAATATGTTTATTGGGAGCAATATTTAACCTAAGTGATACAAATTAATGTTTTAATATAAATTTTATGAATAAAATCATTTAGAAATAGGTCAATTATATCGTTAAAATAGATATGATGGAATATAAGGGAGAATGTTAAATTTAAGCGGCGATTTTGTCAAAAAATCTCAAAAATATCACATATCATGGTGATGGAGATTGGAGAATCACTTATTTCTTTTGGGGGTTATTCAGAACTTGAAATATCACATTATTTTCATCATTTAGGTAATCTTTCATTCTTGTAATGCCCATCACCTGGATAAAAGAACGCAGTGAATATGTGTGAAAGAGATGAATGTTTTAGAGGATCATCTAGGAATGGCAACGGGATAGGATGGGGCAGGGGCTACTCCCAATCCCCATCCCAACACATGTCGGGGAATTCCTTGCGGGAAATTCCCGCGTCACGTCCTTTTTAGATTATTAATTTTATCTTTATGCAATAATGGAACCGACGGAAAATAGTGGAGTAAATTCGCTTGGCAGTCTCTTGAGAATTTACGTGAATGACCAAAAGTTAATACATACGATTGAAATCGTAACGAACCTGGAAAAAACTGGAAGAAAGATATAAAAACAAGAAATGTTACAATTTTAAATGAAGATAATTAGTAATTCCATATAATGGATCCCGCAGGCAACGGGCCGGGATTATAATCATCATTCCCGCCAACTAGGAGAAAATTTTCTCCCATCTCCACACCCCACAGAGAATATGAAAAACGGAGAATTCCCGCTCCGTTCGGACGAATCCACGAGGTATAGGGAATTCTCTCTCCGTTGCCCAACAGAATCAGTCCCAAAACAAACGCCCCTTTCAATCTATAAAAAAAAACGGCAAAATGGAATAGCTAACAACATCGCACACATTACATGTGTAATACTTCGTGCCAGCGAGTATTTAATTAATAATCCTAAAACCCTAACAAAAAAAAAAAAAAACCAAAAGACAAATTCAAAGCAACCATCAAACTAAACTCCCTTAGACTTCCTAGACTGGTACATCTCCAGCGTCTTCTTCGCCTCGTAGAGCAAATCCTCGAGCTCCTTATCGAGCTTCAAATTCCCGGGCTTCATCGACCACTCGAACAGCACGAGCACGTCGTTTTGCCCCCAAGCCCTACTCTCGGGCACGTGCAGCGCCAGGTAACACAGCAGTATAAAGCACGGGATCTGCACCATCTGCTCCCCGAAGTAGGTCAGCGGCACGAGCTGCTTCGGCCCCTCGTGGTCGATTATCGACTTGCAGTGGTTCACGTGGAGGTAGTTATCAGGGCACGTGAACTTGCACAGAGCCACCGCCGCCTCGCTCATGATCTCGGGCTCGCGGTCGTCGAGGAGCCGGACCAGCGGCCCGATGAACCTGGTCTCGGTGGCCCGGAAGGTCCGGGCCAGGTTCCCGATGGACCGCACGCTCGGGATCAGGAGCTCGGAGTCGGCCCCGCGCTCGACGATCCTTAGGAACTGGTCCACCACGGCCTTGGCCGGTGGCGACGTGGGCTTGAAGGCCGAGCGCCGGAGGGACGTGTCCCTCTCGGCCACGGTGGTGATCTCCATGAGGGCCATGGCGGAGTTGTACTTCACGTCCTCCTCACCCTTCTCGAGGAGCACCGCAAAGCACAGGAGTGCCCTCGACTCGGTTATGCTTCGGCAGATGTTGGCGTTCCCCGAGCACAGGAACCGCAGGGCTCGGGCCGCCATGGACTTCATCTGGGCTTTGGTCTCGGGGTCCTCGAACTCCCGACGCTTGATGCTGCTCCCGGGCAAACCCACCTGCTGGTGGTGGTGGTGGTGGTTATGGTGGTGGCTGTTGCTGTTGTTGTTGTTCTTGCTGAGCTTTTGGGCGGCGGGCTTGTGTGCACCGCTGCTTCCGTGGTCGCCGCTGCCGCCCTCTGCCTGAAAGCGGCTAGGGTTTTTATTGGCTATGGTGTCGGCGACCAAGCTGTGCATCTGGGTGCTGCCGCCCTCGTTGTTCCCTCCGCCGCCACCCTTGGCGGTGGCGGTGGTGGTGGTGGTGGAATTGGCCATGACCACCGTGTGGATCGACATGCCCGAGGCCTGCTGCTGCTTGGGGACGATCGTGTACTTGCTATGCTCCTGAATCGTCTCGAACGCGAGGTGGCTCACGAGGAGCCTAATCGTGTTGTTCTGAGCGAAGTGGTCCTGGCACTTGGGGTGGTGAGCCGCGAGCTCCGACACGGCCCAAGCCACCACCACCTGAACCTTCATGTGCCCCTCCTTGAGAATCTTTGCGAAAACCTGACAAGCCCCGTTGTTCACGATCTGCTCGACGCTCTCGGGATCCTTCCCCAGGAGCCCGATGGCCCGAGCCGCGTTCTCCTGCCCCTCGAGCCGCCCCTCCTTAGCCAGCTTCAGCAGCGGGGGGACCCCGCCTTCCTCGATGATCAAATTCCCGTACCTATCGTTGTCCCGAGCCAGAGAAACCAACGAGGCGGCGGCGTCCGATTTCTCTTCCAACGATCCCGAGGCCAAGATCGCAATCTGCTCCCAAATCAGGCACAGGATTGGCTCGTTGGCGGCTATCGGGGGCAAGCCGAGGTACTCATCGTCGCAGTCTTCGCCCCCCTTCGATGAGACGCTGAGGAGCCACGTGACGTCCCCGGTTGAGTTCTCGAGCTGCTGGGAGATTTTTCGAAAGGCGGCCTGAGGGATGATGGTGAAGATCCGACGGAGCCCGTTGGCCCGGCACTTGAGGACTAGGGTTAGGGCCTTGTCGAGGGCCTGCTCGGTCTCGTCGATGATGCGGCGCGTGGGCCGCTCGTAGAGGCTGTTGCTCTTCACGACGGCCTCGCGGAGGAGGGCCACGAGCTTCTCGGTCTTTGCCTTGATCTCGAGGCAGTCTTGGCGGAAGGAGCTCGCCTGGTCCGCGAGCTTTATCACCTCGCCGGCGTACTCGATCGGCTTCGAAAGGAGTTCCTTTACTTTATCCGCCATATGGTGGAGGCGGATAATAGTTTCATTTATTTATTTTATTTTATTTTATTTATTTGTGATGAAAAAAAGGAATTTTAGTGTGAGGAGAAGATTGTAGCGGTCGGTGAAAGATTTGACGTGGGGCCTCACGGCGGCGGCGTTGTGGTGGGATTTGGTTTCGTGCGGTGGTGGTGGGGTTTAGGGGATGTGAGGAGATGTGTGCATGGTCATGCACCGGTGTGGTGATGGTGGAGATGGTTGTATTGTTTACTTACTATTATTAATTATTTTTGTTTTTATTTTTATGTGATGGGAGTGGTGAAACGTGATTGTCGCTCGAGTGTTTGGTCTGATTTTTTTTTTCTTGTGATAAAATGGAAGGGAAATATATATATTATATGACTGCTGTTACCTTTTTTACAGGACTGCAGTGGTTGGCCTTTAACCTCATTTTTTTCCTTTGAGATTCAGAAATTAAAAAACCATTTTGGCTGGCCTTAAGTTGTGACATATAATTTAAATTATTTTTGTTACAAAGATATATCTAATCAATAAACAACCAAGAAAAGCACTGTATCTTTATGAGTTATCACCATTTAAGCTCTAGAAAAAAACCAATAATTGAATGCCATTGTCATCTTCATTATTAAGCAAGCTTATTGAAATTTCTACTAGAACATCTCCTACACGCCTTACCATGCGTGTAAGAAGACAAGTGAAATCGAACTTTTGATCGCCTGGAATGCGTTTCAGATTTGAGCCAGTATTTTATCGTGCCAAGCGCACAATCAGAGTAGAAATTAATTATACTATTGTTTATATTTGCATTATTCATCCAAAGAAAATAAAATATATTCAATGTAGAAACATATCTAGATCGTTGTGTTCATTGATGCATCATGCTAATTTAAATCGGGCGCAATAAACATTTGCGCCGGTCGTTAATATAAATCGGGTGCAATAAACATTTGCGCAGCGAATCAGTCATTTGCTGGTGGTGCACAAAGCTTTATAATATTTGGATTCATTTTCAATAAAAACAGAAAAAGATCACATGGACTTGTTTCAAGAAGGTTATATGCCACGAAAAACATATGTATTAAATCTGATTTGGCCGAATACATACAGAAATAATATGACTAAAGACGTGAGAGCGCTCTGGTTCGATGCTCTTTCCTTTGCTCCGATCGTCCTCGCGGCGCTCAACAGCTTCTCAAGTACGTCGCTTCTACCAATTGCTTCGAACTCGATCTGTAGAAATCATAAAAAAACATTTAATATAAGTAAATTAATATATATATAATTATATATATATATATATATATTAGTTAATTTGGTCGAGCGTTACGACGTTGCAATGCTCGTATTTGTACGATTTGAGCACCGTGTGGTGTTTGTAAGAAACAAGAAGCGGCTGCAGGCGGCTTTGTTACAGTCGACGCAGTAATGATTGGGGACGATTGCTTTAGTCGAATTGCAAGGACATTCGCCGCTGGAGTCTTGCATCATCAGGAATCCTTCAATTTATTATATTTGCGTTATTTATTCAAAAATAAAAATATAAATTTTCCAATATATATTTATATATATAATGCATTTAAGAATTATGGTTTACCTGGTTTATTTGTTCGTGCAGCAGATGAAGTCGAAGCCATTTCCAGGTAGCAAATCAACGAAGTGAAGCCAAGGATGTGAGCTTATGGCTAATGACTTCTATATATTAATTTCGCAGATCAGTATAATTAATACATAATATAACAGAGATGTTAGAATTAAATATAATTACACAAGATTACATTACATTTGATTATATGAGTGGGCTTATGGCTAATGACCTATATATATATATATATATATATATATATATATATATGCTTGTCAGCAACTTTTTCTTATCTTATCCTTATTGTAATCCACGCATACATTTTTTTGAGGTTGGGTTACAAAGACTATTTCATTACAATAATATAATTTCAAGTTTCATAATTATTTTCATACATATAATAATTCAGGAAACTTCCCAGCAATACTTGACTGATGAAATTTTATCCAGCATTTACAGATTCAAAATAATAGTGTGTTTTGAATTTGAACACCTAAGCGGGACATGTATTGTGTGTCAATTATAATAATCCGCGTTAGCAAAATAATCATTTGCGCTTGTTCAACGAGCAGCGCCTTGATCGATTGAGACGAAAAGAAAACGGCGTTCACCACACAATTAGAGCAGTAAATCGGATTACGCAAGTAGAGTCTCCTGTATTGATTGCGCACGTTTTGCATGTTTTATTGAAAAATAGTAGCGGGAAAAACGAGTTGATGCGATTTCGAAAAGCTACTGAATAACATGTAATATTTACACTTCTATTTATTAAGTTGGATTTTCGTTAATATAATGCGAATCGCTGTCGTGCGCAAAGCTTTATAATATATGGATGCGTCGAAGTTTAAAAAGAAAAACGGTCATTGTTTCAAGAAGGTTAATATGACATGAAAAACATTTGTATTATATCTGATTTTCCCGAATATATACATAAATAATATGATTAAAAGCATCGTAAACTAAAGACATGAGCACTGCGCTATGCGTTTCGACGCCTTTTATCGCGGTGGTTCGAAGCTGCTCGTTCCTTTGCTTCGATCGTCCTCGCGGCGCTCAACAGCTTGTCAAGTCCGTCGCCTCTACCAATTGCTTCGAACTCGAACTGTTGAAATAAACAAAACATATAATACATATAAATATATGCATATATAGTTATATATATTAGTTTATAATTTCATATGTATATATATATATATATATATATGTATACCTTGCAAAAGATGCTGCAGAAGGAAAAGTCACCGTCGCCCTTCATGAGCATCCTTCGGCAGACACGACAGGCACCGTCGCCCGCGCCCGAACTGGTGTGGGGGAGAGGTATCAACGAGATCACCCACTTTTTACCGCAGCTGTATGTCTGAAAATCCATCAAAAGGCGCAGTTTAATTCGATAATTTCTCGCTGAAACTCAAACCATTATTTCATCGCAATTATATTTGAGGACGCAAAATCTGAGAAATTTTTATTTTTTTTACCTGAATTTGTGAGCAGTCTATGAGGAGCTGAATTTGGTCGAGCGTTACGACGTTGCAGTGCTCGTATTTATACAATTTGAGCACCGTGTGGCGTTCGCAAGAAACAAGGCAGCGACTGCACGCGGCTTTGTTGCAGTCGACGCAGTAATGATTGGCGACGATTGCTTTAGTCGAATTGCAAGGACATTCGACGCCGGAGTCTTGCATCATCAGGCTCTCGAGCCATTTTGGCGCCGGAATTGGAGCATTATCCTTCAATTTATATTCGCGTTATTTATTCGATATTTTTTTTTAAATTATTATATTATATACATGTGTGTGTTCAATAGAGAGAAACAAAGTGCATTTATACCTGGTTCGAAGTTGTTGCAGCAGCTGAAGTCGAAGCCATTGGATGTAGCAAATTAAATCAACAAAGAAGCTAAAAGGATGTAAGCGAAAAAACAACTCAGACGAAGGTGAATGGTGTGATTGTGATGAGAGAGCTTTGGTACTGCAAGGACCTATTTATATTAATTTCTTAGACAAATGTATGTAGTTAATACATAATGTAACATGGATGTTAGAATTAAATATACGAGATTACATTATTGACTGTGGGTTAGTCATAAACTCTTTGCTCATTATCTTAAACTTACTGTAATCTACTTGTTAGTCAAAATATTTTTCTGAGGTTGGCTTACACAGATTGTTTCATTACAGTAATATCATATAAAGTTCTAAAATTATGTGCACATACATAATATCTTATATGTATTTTCCATTCCCCTATTATGAAACTTTTAGCAGGACATATGTGTATGTGTGTCACTTACAAAAATCATCATATATTCATTATTGTTAAAATAATAATTTTTGCGCGTGTTCGACGAGTTGCGCATCGACTGACCGCGGGCCGAAAACAAAAAACGACGTTCACTGTACAATTATAGCAGAAATACGAATAACGCGAGTAGAGAATCTCCTCTATTTATTGTGCATGTTCAGGATTTTAGGGTCTAATGTTTATTCGAAAAAACAAATGAGTTGATTCGATTTCGAGAAGTTACCGATATAACAACTTTACGCTTCTACTTGTTAAGTTGGATTTTTTCATAAACATAATACAGATCACTGATAAGATATAAATATCACACTACTTCCGAATCGGCTAAAACTATTATTCGATCTTCTGCAAATATAAATTTAATACAGGTCATTTTTTTTCGGTATAAACCTTGTACATTCGATTCGATTAGGGCATTAAAAGGGTCTACGATTAGCTTGTCATGTGAAGCCACTGGACTTGTGCTCTCTGATCATGTTTTCTCTTGGCGTCTGAGGTGCACATAGCATTACATTACTCACATCCATTATTTGGCTTCTTGTTACTGATCATGATCATTCATTCTACAAGAAAGATCGAAAGTTTTGAGTATAAATATCTGCCATCCCTTTGAGAAATGTTTTTTTTGTGTGTGTGTGTATATATATATATATATAAACCTACGATGGCGGGAAGGAAGACGAAGACCTCCTACTCATATCGTTGCGGACGTCGAGACTACACTCTGTATACGGCTCTCTACCCTTGGAGGGAAGTATCAGCTACAGTCCTGTGCGCTTCGACGTGTTTGGCGCATTGCGTGGCCGAGCACGTAGTCACTTGCTTACAGTCTGCTTGCTTGCTTTTGATGTTTGCTTGCTCGATTGGATTGCTTGCGTTGTTTATAGGTAGCATGTTATCGAACGGTGCAGCTTATTGCTGCTGAACATTGTATCTTTCCACATTTAATTTTAATGACCTTTTCCCAAAAAAAAATAAAAAATATATATATATATATATATATATATATATGGACATTTATGGAGCACGATAACTTTGTTTGATGCAATGCAAGAATGAATACTTGCATCATGGGAATGTCATTGATGGGCCATTAGATGAGATGGGCTATAATATCTCTAAATTGGCCTCAATTTCGGTAGAACTTTTATCCATTTAAATTCACATCTCTAATAAAATTCTCATTCGAATTAGGTTTGTCTACTGGGAAGTTTTCTTCTTTTTAAGAGCGTCTTATACTTTTAGAATGTGTCTTTTCCTATTTTCCTACCAAGTGTGCTCTGTAAGCTATTAGCTGTTTGTACTGTTTTATATTTTATGACAAGCTATTCTTTCGGAAAAAAAATAATTAAACTTAGGTGATTTTGTCCCCATTCGCTCGATCGGGGACGGGGATTCCCCGATAACGCGGGACCAAGGATGGAAATTAGACCCCTTTCCCCGAACCCGCCCGTCGACAATCCTATCCAAAATCACGATTTATCCATCATACGTCACAAATACCCGAAAAAAAAAAAGAATCAAGAAAATTGGAGTAGTAAAAATCTAAACTTCACCAAAATTAGGCAATATCATCATCTCAGATCCCAAAACATCAGAGGAGTAAAACTGCATGATGATGGATGGGGGTTATGTTGTTTGCTTCAAACCTAACCAAAGAAAGAACCCAATCAAATTACTGCATCACTGCACTTTGCCATTCATAATCATACAAATTATACCCTTTTTCTCTCATAATCGCGTCCTCTTTTTTTTTTTTTCCCCGGCAACGAAAACGAACAAACTTCAAAACCCACTCGGCCCGTCGCCGTCGTCCCTCGTCGAGCCGGGCCCATCCTCAAACCCCGTGCCCGGCGCCAGCTCGTTCAGATCAAGAAACCGCCTTTTCCTCGGCCCCTCATCTTCTTCATCATCATCGTTCGGTGGATTTTCGTTCTTCGTTTCCTCTTTATTATCCTCAACGGTCACAATAGGCTTATTATTCTCTTCCTCGGGCTCATCAACACCGTGCCCTACGTTTGCCTCCTCCTCGTCGAAATCTTGCACGCCGGCAAAAGAAAGTGGCTCTTCATCTTCATCTTCGTAGTTGCCACTCGCACGAGACTTCTCGGGTTTCGTCATTTCATTCTCAGATTCGGACATTTCGTAAAGCTTGTAATTAACGCGGTTCCTCGTCGACCTCTTACTACGTCTAAGTCCCGTTTGGCTTTTTTCCTTACCCGATCTCAACCTCGTCTCTCGTCTGGTTCGCCCTCGGGAGCTGCGTAGCTTTCGAGGCCCCTCATTGCTTTCTTCTTCGCTCGTGCTTAAGCCCTTGTTGTCTTCTTCTTCTTCTTCTTCTTCTTCTTCTTCGTCTTCTTCCTCCTCGGGATTTTCTTCTTCGTCCCACTTGTACTCTTCGTCCCCTTCCTCGCTACTCGAGGCCCTTCTCCTCCGTTTCCTCTTCCTTAAGTACTCTTCGTCGTAAACAACTTCACCAACTATATCATCATCGCTCTCGGGATCTTCTGCTTCGTTATCAGACATGCCTTCGATGAAATCACCTTCGGCGTACCGCTGAGGCCTCTGCCTTCTTCGATTGCTATAAGATGATCGTAAATCATAATAAGAATGTTGAAAAGGTTTTTAAAATGAGAATAAATTCGATATAGACATGATAAAAAAAAAGGTACCCGCGATCCAATGTTTCGTCTTTTTGATCGTCGAATACTTCATTTTCGTGATCTTCTTCGAGCATTAAATCTTCTTCGTCATCCGACATGGGAGACGGTGCACTGAAATTGTCTTGTCGGGTGCTTCGCAAAGTGCGGGCCCATAAACCGTTTAAAGAGTTTTCAGCTCTCGCGTGAGGATCTCTTCTTTCGTGCGGTTCTTCCGGAGATTGCTGCCTATTGTTCCTAAGATTCGAACAGATTAATCGAGGTGATAAGATTTAATACGATCGATTTCATAGGATGCCACAGAAAAAAACACGAAAAATGATCTTATTGCAAGTAAAAAATGCCTACAGAGATTCATACTTGGTGAACTTTAGTGCCTCATTAATCGATCGGTCATAATCATCTGCACGAGAATTAGGACGTTAGAAAATCTTTCATTTTTCAAGGCCTTTTGTAATACATAAGGAAGTATTTATACGCACCAAAAGTGTACGTGACGGGTTTTCGGTCACGGAGAGATCGGCCGCCACCTAAGCCATCGATGTGCATTATGCTATCGAGCATGAGGGCCTCTCTATGCTGTTTCTTTAGAAGCCTCTCCTTCCTCTATGGATAAAAGACACATATAAACAAAGTTAATTAATATCTAAAATTGAGTAATTAAATAATAGACAAACGTTAGTTAACGGAATCAGACATTTCATGAATAAACAGAAGACAACAAACCTTGTGGACCTTCTCGATCTCGGGAATCATGTCGTTCTTCAGCTTCTTGCCGACGGAAACCTCGGTCCTATTCTTACTCGTGAAGAGCTTCTCCTGAAATTGAAAAGAATTTGGAATTCATTCATGAAGGAGAGTAAAACTAGAAACATTAGACCATACGAAAGATTTTACCGTTCTCTAAGAAAAGGTAGAGCAAAATAGGCATCTTTGGACAAAAGTAGAGGCATAGTATCTCATAAGAATGCCAAACAAGAGAGAAACCCCAAAATGGTCCCCATTATTTACCCTGCGGACCAATTTAATCCCTGATGTTTGGGGACCAAACATCATGCATGTTTTCGTAATCGTGACGAATAGGCCAAATTAGTCCAAAATCGACAACATCGGGGACTAAATAGGTTCATGCAAAACATTGGGGACTAAATTGGTCCACGGGGTAAACGTTGAGGACCATTTTGAGTTTACTCCCGCCAAGATCCTATCACTTACGGAAACGTTCAGGAACTCGTCCAAGTTGGTGGCGACTGCTTCCCATTGATAAGAAGAGTGAGGAATCTGAGGAACGCTTTTTCCTTTGCCCTTTTTCACCTCGACCTTTCTTATCTCTCTGTAGAGTCGGTGGCCGATTATGGGATCGTCTTCGTACCTATATATATGACATCAGCATATTCAATTAAATTTCAGTAAATAATTTTATTTATCCGTTACAATAGCCAGGAATTTAAAAATATTTACCAATATGAGACTCCGCGAGAGTCTCCACCAATCCGTTGTTTCCGAAACAATGAAAGCTGAGCACCGTTTTTTATGGAGTCGTCAATGAAGATCTTTATATCTTCTTGCTGAAAAATGAAACAAACAACTGCCATTTATTGCATTTCACCGTTGATGTGAACGGAAAAAAAAAAACATGAATAAAATTGAAACATCAAGTAAATGAACTTGACCATCAATCAACAAATCAATAATTAATCTAACTGACATTGAAACATTTAGGTATTGACGCATGGGAAAGATTAAAAGACAAAAAAAAGGATGGTGCAATAAAATCAAGCACCACTTCTAACAGATTTCACAAACTGAATCTTAGAATAACATTGGACAAATAGAATAATATTGGCAAGCAAATATGGCAGTACTTGTGTAAATGAACAAGACCATCATTTAGCACATCAAGAATCAATCTAACAACATTAAAACATAGACATGTGGCAATGATTAAACAACGGAAGGGATTCATCAATGATATCCAAGAAAAAATTGTAAAAGATTTCAGAAAATGAATCTCAGAATAAATACAATGAGAACAACTATAGATCAAGATTCCGTCGAAAATGGTGAGGCAAAGGGCAAAAATGAAGAAAATATCATTGAAAAAATGATACCTCGACGCGAATGTCACACAATGCCTTAAGAATCACCACTCTAACACCGGGATCAAGTGCATTGTATGCTTCGATTTCCGTCCTGAAGTGACGATTCCAATCTTATAAAGACGATGTTGCACTCATATGACGAATACTAAATTATAAATAAAATGTAAAACTATCATATAATAATACATAGCAACTCACCCATGTGATGCAACTATAGGCAGATCGCCTTCAGCAACCTGTAACGAACAAAAAGATTTAAGTTAAATTACCAACAAGCATTGTTTGGTACTTTGAAGGTTATCATTTGTTTAATTCTAATATACTCATGAAATTAATTACCCAGTGCCACCAATGTCTCAATTTTTTGCACAGAACAGTAAGCCAAGTACTGGGTCCAAGTGCCATTCGAATAATAGGAGGAATCGCCTGCAGAAGCGTGCAAAAAATACATACGAAAAATAACTACTAAGTAAGAACACGAAATGTGTCGAAGAAGAAATACACATATTTCACTAGAATGCTAGGAAAAAACAATCAATTGTTGCTGATAAACGATCAGAACCAAATTCAAGTTATGCAAACAGAAATCACTAGAGCTCACGACAGTTATAAATCAACCCAATTCCATAAATCAATAGCCAGCATACACAACATAAACTAGTAAACTCAATAGACAAAACTATAAGATAAATCTTGCAGCTATTTAATTTCCTAGGAGAAACAAGGCACCACCAACCTTTAACAAAGGCATATGTACGTCCGCCAAAGTATTATTCGGCGTGATCAAAGCCGTCTCCAGCTCCTCAGCAGAAAATTCCACATTAATATTCAACAAGGGCCTAAAAACCTACACTCCATAGAAAACAACAAACACATTTAAGCCTCAGATCAACCAAATCCAACACAAGAAAGACAAAAAAAAGGGTTTAATCGTTTCCCTTAAACTCCCAACATACATTCAAGAAATTCAATATAGAAGCCAACTGCCACATGGATCGTATGTTCCATCTCGGCAACTGCGAGTCCTCCAAATCCCCAACCAACGGAGTAATTGTACTACTGGTCTGTGCTCCGCGATCATCCTCGTCAGCATTTTCCTCATCACCCACATCATCAAAGCCTTCCTCTTCATCACCAAACTCATTATCCTCCTTCAACAACCTAGCAGCTAATTTCTGCTTCCTCGTAGCCCTCTTTCTTTTCCTCTCCTCCTCGATCTCAGCCTCGGCTCTAGCAGCAGCTTGCATCTTCTCAGCAGCACGTTGCGTGCAAGCCCTAGATGGCCTCTCCCTTTTAAACACTACACTGTTACTACTGCTGTCACCGTTATTTTTACTTGAATTCTTCTTCCTACCACCATTCTCATTCTTGGAGCTACTACTTCCTACGAGAGCTTCGCTGTTTTCAGCGTTATTGGAGTGGATCGGAGAGGATTTTTGCTCAGACATGACTGAGGGATCGGGCACGGAAGGGTTTACAGGAGGATTACATGGGAGATCAAGGGCTTGCATTTGAACACAGGCAAGAATGCTATTTCCCCTTTTTTTTTTCAGAATGCAAAGATGGGTTTTTTAATCTTTTAGCCACACAACCCTAATGGTTACACTAACACGAAACAAGTCGAAGCTGCAAAGGTCAAGAGAACAAAGGTGGGATTTTATCGGAACACCCACCCAAAAATATGGCCACAGAAGGAAGAGAAAAAAAGAAGCAGCCGCGAGAGAGGGGAAGAGGGCGTGATCGGAGACAATCACGAAAGTAATAATGACGATGGTAAACAATAATTGGGACGCAAATCGAATCGGGCAATTGAAGCTGTGCTGAGTTAATTGAAGCAGCCTCTATTTTGCGAAAGGGCACAGAACAGACCCAGAAGAAAGAGAGGCACGCCCACGCAGCCAACGCACCACAGTAAAGAAAATTATTGGTTGAAAATTGAGAATCGTTCTCGGTGAAACTGGTCAATTTGGTGTTAGGGGATTAACTGACCTAACGAGACAGAAAGGAAATTAGAAGCAATTTCGAAAAGTTTTTCCCGAGCGTTTGAGAGAGAAAAAGGGACTTCGGATTATTTTGTGAGATGAGATTTGATGAGAAATTGATTGATAGATTTACATACATTTTTTTTCGAAAACAGATTTACATACACGGTAGATTTCGATAAAATCTGTGAACGACGTCGTACGATAGGGAGAGTTACAATACACACTATTCCAGAAATCAAATGCTCTCTTGAAGTGATCATTTTTTGTAATTAGTTATAGGGCTTTTTTTGTGATTGACTTGTTTTCTGGATTGGCTTTTGATGCTGATATTTTCTCATTTGCGTCACCCACTGCAGTGTAGATGTACGCACTGGAAATTCTTCGATTATTTAAACGACTTGCATATGACTTTTTGTCTGAATATATGTAAAGTGCTAGTAACAATTAATGTAGGAAAAAAATCTAATTACATGAAGTTGGAACAAATCAATCAATCAGCATATCCTAATGAAAGACACAAGAAAATGGGCTCCGAGAAACAAGTAGGCCCAAATTAAAGCCCAATGGACACTAACCGCACAATTCGGACACGTGCGGGCCCTTCTTGTCGTCTGGGTCATCTTTGAACGATATCTACGGTCATAAATCTCACTCTGATAGAGAGAAAATCAATTTTGTTCCCGGATTTTATTCAATGAGCAATTTTGGTCTCAGATGTTTTTACTTATCACATTTAGTTTCCGTAGTTGTCCGATTGAACCAACTTTTGTCCCTCAGTTAAATTAAAAATCAACTTGGACGGAATCTGACATGCAAATTGCACGTGATATACTACAATCTCTCAAAAATAATGTTTATACATCTTTTCATCTTAAAATCCCCTTAATTCGTGTCCTCATCGCACAATCAAAACCATAGAAACTTATATTATGGGATGAAGGAGATAAATTTAGGGGGTTTTAAGATGAACGCATGTATAAACTGTATTTTGGCGGTTTATAAAATAATACGTGCAACTCATATAAAAAAAATTCTGTCCAAATTGACGTATAATCCAGTAAGTGACCAAAATTAATTAAAATTAGACAAGTACAATGACTAAACGTGGCTAGTGAAAACATCGGATACCAAAATTAGTAGGGACGAGGAGTAGGGATGTAAACGGGACCTAAATGGGGTCCTAAATGTTAATGAGCCTAGATTAAGCCTATCGAATGAGTCAGAATGGACCAAAGGCTTAAATAATGCCCATTAAAGACCCAACTAGCTGACAATGAGATCCTGGTCTAGTGGTCAAGGAGGAGGCCTTAAAGTCTTATGGTTAAAGGATGTCGTGAGATCGAATTTCCCCTCCAACAATTCCTTGAGTAGTCTCCATGGGCTTTATGGCTCATGTCTACCGTTGTCAGATGTGTTTGTGACGCATTCATCTGGCCCCGGAGATTAGTACTACCTCTGGAGTGTGTGACGCAATAAGGCCTTACCTCTGGAGTGTATGACGCAATAAGGCCTCCGCCAGGTCTGTGTGGCGCAAGCCCACACCGGTATCTATGGGTTAGCCCATATCCAGGTCGAGCGGGCCGAGGGAGTTTTGTCCTCACTCATATACTTTATTATTACGGTCTCATCGTACAAAATTTCCGTACAAAAACAGCGTGTTATTACGCGAACCCATCGCTCGAAATAATAAATAGAAAAGAAACTAACTACGGGTGATCGCATGCAAAAGATTTTATTCATATCATACGCTAATTTCCCAAAAGGCTCAGCTACGAACTATCATTGGAGCGGCGATCATCAATCTGATCCAACAGCGAACGCATCTCGTTGTAATCCTGAGTTATCTCTTCCTGAACGCACATCATCGCCTGATGACGACACGACGACGAAGAAATAAACTGCGGCGCCAGCACCGACCCGCCGCCGCCGCCGCAAGCCTGCTGAACCCACAGCTGCACATCGCCGCCCCCATAACCCTTATCACCAGCATAATCCGTCAACTCGCAGCCGTACTCAAGCGGGTCGTCGTCGCTCCCGTCCGCGATGGGCACAGCCGCCGCCGTCACAGCACCGTAAGCAGCGGCGGCCGCATCAACAGCCGCATGAGGAGCATCCCCGCCCTCTGGGCCCTCAGAAATTACGCCCAATTGAAAGGGAGAAGCGCCGCACTCGTCGAGATTATTATTATTATTATTATTATTATTATTATTATTATTATTATTATTATTATTATTATTATTATTACTGGGCTGGTGCTTGCAGAAGGCGAGCTGATGCAGCGCCGCTTGGAGCTCGAGCTCGTGGGCGTTGATCTGATACTGGAGGCGGTGGATCTCGTAGAGGCAGCCGGCGACGGGGTGCTTGGATCTCATGAGAGCGTGGTACTTGACGGAGTTCATGGCCATGGGGTGGTGGGTGACGGGGATCTCCTTGAGGAGGTGCTGCACGTGCTTGACGCCGAAGAGGCGGTGCACGCTCTGGAAGGTCTCGGGGTCCTCGGAGGGGAAGTAAGGGGCCAATGGGCACTCGGAGACGCACCGCCGCCTCTGGTACTTGCAGGCGGCGCAGGCTTGCCCGGTGTTGCTGCTCTTTAAGGTCATTTGCTTAATTAATTAATTCATTCATTCATTCATTCATTAATGAGCTCCGATCATTGTTATTAGGTGTGGAAGGAAAAAGAAATAATTTTTTTCTTTTTTTTTCTGGATATTTGTAAGAATTCTTAGTGAATTGGTTTACTGTGATGCAACGAACTGATAGCCTTTTTGCCTATATTTGGATTGTCCGTGTTTTTCGGTTGCATCTGTGGTAGGAGACTGGTTTGTTTCTTTTACTGTGGGTTTAGAATTAGTAGTGAATTTTTAATGCTTAGTTGATTATTATTATTATTATTATCTTTTTTTAACAATCATGAATGGACAAGTGGTCAGTGAATTTTTATGCTTAGTTGATTATTATTATTATTAATAATTTTTTTTATAACAATCAGTAATGGACAAGTGATCGGATCATTGTATCTTCTCAATTACGCCTGATTGTCTCAGCTATTTATTGTGTTATTGCTAGGCATTACACATTAAGCAAGAAAATTAGTTCCACTGAAAATCGGGTAAGCAGATTCCTATCCATATGAAAACCGACCCAACCAGAGCTAGAGTTTAATTCCAGTGGAGTCCAAATTCAAATACTAAATTTTCATTGGGATCCAAATGCAAATTCAACATTTGAGTAGGGTACTAATATTATATAAATTTAGGTCTTCTGATTATTATTTTTGTTTGAAAATGATAAAGGAAAAATAATCAGAGTGGGGTCCATGGTAGCTCCGCCATTGGACCCAACTCCGTTAGATTTTCGACAAAGCCTAACTGTGTCGAAAATTTAACGGAACTGGTTGCTTATTACATGGGTAGGGAAGAATAAACAAGATAGATATAACGTTTTTTTACTAGATAATACTTGTGAAGAACTCCAATCCATTGATATAATCAGCAAATAATACATGGGAAGAAAATATATCACATAATCCTCCAATAGCAAAGTAGAAAACAATGGAATCAATTTAAGAATACATGTTGTTTATAAGCTTGAGAAGGAGATCAGCTGCAGAATCCTTAGCTTTCTTAACACTAGGCATCGGATCCCCCACGCACTCATCCGTCCATCCTTTGTCCGAAGTATTCACTCGCACGGAGAACGTAAACCTCCTCGCATGCGCGGGCCCGCCCTCGTACATGCACCTGAAACACACGTGATTTTACATCTCGACGGGGATCAAATTATTTCTCACTCCATTATTGCACGTAAATCCCGTGATATAAATGGCTAATGCAAAATAAGTCAGTCAACACACACAGATATATGGACAAATTTTATGGTGCTCACCTTATGGAAGCACTACTGTTATGTGGCACTGATTGGTGCCACGTAAACAAGCCACATCAAACATAGGAGGTTTCAGTCAAAAAACCATCACCTACTATGTTAATGTGGCACTGAGCACCATAAATTTTCTCTATATGTACACGCGCGCGCGTGTGTGTGTGTGTGCAATTTTTTTTATCAGAGAAGAATGAATGATCTTTACTTGTAGAGAGGCATGGGCCAGTTTCTGCGAAGGCATATATCGTTCAGTGTCTGCCTGGTAAAAGTTTGGCTGCCGTTTTTCTTCTCTTTATTATCCACCGTGTCTTCGTTCTTTTCTTTGGCAGCGGCGGAGGACTCCTTTGCTTTCAGAGCAGCGAGTGCGTTCCTAGCAGCCAATTTTTGAGCCATTTTCTTCTGAGGATTGTGAGCGACCCCGAACTGAACGCCGTCGACGTAGACTTCAACGGTGGCCAAGTTTCCCGCTCGGGTGCACTTGTACTCTAGGCCTTCGGCCTGCTGCTGGCACCGTTCTTGTAGTTCCCGAACGGGATGCATAGGGAGCGTTTCTGGGGTCACCATTGGGTCAAGTAATGGTTGAAATACCTGAGAACATACACCCAAATTTAATATATATATATATATATATATATAGAGAGAGAGATTTTATGATGCTCACCTTATGTGAGCACATGTTATGTGGCACTGATTGGGCCACATCAACATAAGAGGTGATGTGGCATTGATTGGCACCTTCTACGTGCCCATTGATTGGGCACATCTTATATTGATGTGGCATGTTTGAGACCCCAATCAGTATCACATTACATGTGCTCTATGAGCACCGTAAGATTTAAATATAACTTCTGTTGTTACTCTACCGAGGTCATTGAAGACAATACAAGAATTAATTCTAAAAGCGGCTAACATGTTTGTGTCTTATGTATAATAAGAGAATATATGTAATGAGTCTTAACAAACCTTCCACACAGCTGCAGTATTAAAGCCACCATCAAGAAAGATAGCCCCGGCAATTGACTCCACAATATCCCCAAGAACCTTGGGAGCTTTACAGTCCCCTAAGCCAAAAGAGTTGAACCCGGGCTCCAATAGTTCGTTGTCGACCTCTTTCACGAATTCTCGAATCTGAAGGTTGCAGACGTTAAATAATAGAAGGGTAATTTGTCTACCAATAACAGAGAGATGAAAAAAAAAACGCAAAAAAATGTTAAGTACCTGTTTCCCCAATGCACTAGAACCATGACGAAGATGCTTGTGAAGCCCATGTTTAACCGCCACGCGTGCAAAGTTCTCGTTATTAACAGCAGCTGCTCGCAGATCGGTCAACCGTCCAGGTGGCAAATCGGTGTAGGTGAAGAACAGATGCTTCGTAATTAGATGATCCAACACAGCATCGCCCACGAATTCCAACCGCTGATAGCACGAAACCCCAGAAGAAGGACGCGATGCGTGTGTTATTGCTTCCACCAGCAGCCCCCTACCCCTAAACTTATAGTTCAACGATCCTTCTAATCCGTCAAAATCGATGGTCCTTAAAATATGGTCCCCAACATTACTGGGGCTAATCGACTCATTAACCTCCGTCAAATCAAAATCCACGTCGATCCCAATCCATTTCATGAAATGGTTGGCAGCTTTCTTACCACCTTCTACATAGTACACGCCGATGAGTGCCTCCACGACGTCAGCAAGTGTCTTCCCAGAGAGAACCCGGTAAGAACTCGAATCACCAGAGACTTCTCCTTCTTCCAAATCCGACTCATCATCGTATTCATCGGTAATTTTAATACTTTTCTGAGAAATCCCGTTGGGATTTATAGTTTCTTGGTCGAATAACGACGAGTCTGATTCTTTGGAGTCTTCGTCGAACACCGGTGGGACCCCCGGTGCGGTCCACCTCGAGAGTGCGAACCGATCTGCTTGGATGTACTTTTGTAGCTCCCTGTCGAGTGCGTATTGGTAGAGGACGACGTTGCTCACCATTAGCTGCCTCATCCTTGTTAGTTGGCCTTCGTGCTTCTGAGGGTGTTTGAGGAAGAGAAATCGACTCACGACCCATTTGAGGTAAGCGTCGCCGAGGAGCTCTGCTCTTTCGTAGCAGAATGTTTCTTGGCACGAGGCTGCGGTCAAGGCTTCTAAAATCTGCAGATGAAGAATGTGCAAGCGATGTTTAACATGAGAAAATGTTCAATTTGAAGATATTTACATTTAGATATCTATCTAAAACCCAACTGGAGTTAGCTTAACCTCTATAATTTATGTGTTGGGTCGAGTTGTATAATTTCACGATGTGGGTTAACATTCACAACAAGAATTAGACACCGAAAATGACCACAAAATGAAAAGAAGTACCTTTGAAGCACTGATGGGATAGTCAATTAGATCTCTAAGCTGCACCGCAAGAAGCATGCTTTCGATCCTCCTCATGATTGAGGGAAGCCTTTGTGCACCCCTTACTAATGATGCAGGAAGTGGATGGAGGAAACAGAGTTCCGGAGGAAGAAATACATAGTATATTTTTTCAGCTGCCTCCTCATTATCACCATCGTTAACTGCGAAAATAAACTTTCATTATATTCTTTTGGAACTTAACAGGCAACCCTCTAGAGAACAGAAGATTCAGCACAGAAGGGATATAAGGGGAAAATAAATTGGCACCTTCTGAATGTTCAAATCGGGGGGACAGGAGATTCTTGCAGTATGAAACACCACGGGCTCTGAGTAGAGGTTGGTGTTTAAACATCAATTCCACTCCATACCTGCAACAAATTTTAATTGACATGAAATCAAGATACTACAACCACACAAAACCAGTAAAATATATCAAACAGTAAGGTAAACAAAAAACAAAAAACAAGAAATAGACCATGATTTGCTGATTTTTAAATTTAGGGAAAATTCCATCCACCTCAACCCGGGGAGTGACGTCAGCAAAATGAAAGGAGAAAAATCACAGCCTAAAATGCTAGACTAAAATCACAGCCTAAAAATCACAGCAAAATGAAAGGACGAATTCACAGCCTAAAATGCTGCTAAAGAACACGACAGGTACGCATATGTATGCAAGAAAAGTAAAAGGAAGCAGCGAAAAAGGGCCTACTTTTGCTTGTAATAATCGGCGTAAGAACTGTACTCCAGAGGACCAAGGTACCCTTCTTTCCTCGGGAACGAATTCTCCGCAGTCACATCAAAGCGCACGGAATCGACATAAAACCTCTTCCCTGAATGAGCTGCAGTGACGATTCTCCCCAATATGTCTTCTGCCTCAACGAACGTGTCGGCCATCACCACTTGGCTTCCACGTGAATCCACTCGATGGAGCACTTCATTAGCAGCACCACGAAACGATGCTAATCCCGAGGCTTTTACCACGTCGAACTGAGCGACAGCTCCTCTAATCCCGTAGGTGGGGTGAGATTTCTGCTCAAAGGCCATACTCTGACGTAGTTTTCCATATCCGTATTCTCTTCGGTCTCCACCGAGTGCTCGCTCGTTCGTGCCAAGGTAAACATCGGGTCTCGCTCTCTGGAGGGGATTGCTCCATGCATCTGAATTTGTTACCCGATCGATAAGTAGCCAGTCGATTTCATCAGATTTATCACCAGCCAAAGGTGCAAATAGATAAGCCTTGTCCTTGTTCCAAGGGGTGTTAGATGGTTCAGCATCCACATCAAGTACAATACTCATTAGCCGCACGTGAAAACTCTTAAGCAAAGCCAACTACATAAAGAAGAAGATTAAAGCTTTTAAGCAAGCAAGCAAAACATTAATTCATAAGTTAATTGCATTGTGTTGAACGACCACTTCACCTATAAGCTTAAGTTTAAAGGGAGTGTATCAGTTTCTTAAATTTATATATTTTATTTCCAACACTCTCCCTCACGCCTAAGCTGATTTCTTTATTATCTAGTCTTACACGTGTAATTTTCTTAAACGAATGGTCGTGAGGATTTGTACCCAAGACCTCATGGCCCCCGATCTCTGATACCATGTTGAATGACCACTTCACATATAACTTAAAGGGAGTGTATCATCTTTTAAAATTTAAATATTATATTTCCAACAAACTACTATACTTCAAGCAACTTATGAAGGATGAAAGCACCTGGGATTCACTGATTTCTATTGGACCTCTAGAAACGAGTGATGCCTTTGTCACCACTGACCGGGCAATGAATAAATCAATCGACATTGACAATACCTATTAAAACAATTTGACACGTTAATATCTTGATATGAAAACGGACGAGACTTGAAGAGAGCATGAGTTACCTCCGCATCTAATTCATTGCCGAAAAATACTGCGAAATCGGTAACTTGAGTTAAGAATGGGTCTTTACAAAACCCAACATTTTCACATCTAAGAGAATACATGTAAAGACGACACGGTTTGGAGTCACTGTAGCTTTCGCCGGATAATATCCAGTCTCCCTGCAACAGTAAAGGTAGCGACTTAGATCGAATACACATAATTGTATAAGGCAACAAATCCCAAATACTTGAACATAACATGAAGTTGAAAGATATATAAAATGGATAGAACAAGAATTAATCAAAAAAGGTATATTAATAACAAAGGTTAACGAAGTTTGAAAGAAAATTACAAAAAAATAATTACGAACACGAAAACTTAATTAGCTTGATTTGTCCGTTATAGTTTTTATTCTGTTTCTATTTACGTTTTGATTCCTAGAAAAACAAACAAGGAGACCAGACACGGTCAGAAATACAAAAATGGAAACAATATAATGCCGAAAGAAAACGTAAAAAAAAAAAAAGAGGGGAAGATATCAAAAACCGAATCTTAACGTAGAAACAAATTAAACCAAAGGTTACTAAGGCCTAATCCCATTGCCTGCAGCACACGGACCACCAATCACCGGCTCAACCGGCCATTAAAATTAGGAACAGCAGCTATGTCATATCCATGCCACTCGTATCTATGACTATTAGCAAGCTGCAATTACTATAACTCACAAAACCACTGCAATCTGCAAACAAACATATACGTTAAGCTTCAAACAAGAAGAGGACTAACTTGAAGAATGTCGGCCACTCCTTCAGGGTAAAATTCTCTATGCCTAGCAGTTCCGGGGAGAGGATCTCCATCGTCATTCGGTTCAACTGTCTCAGTTTCTTCCGCTGTTCCCTTGTCTGGCAATAACATGTCAGTAAACGCTCCCACTTCGTGCAGCTTCTTGCAAGCAGCTAAACAAACAACCTGAAACCAATTCATCAGTAAAAATATAAACTGGATGGTAAATTTAAACTGAAAAACTGAGGACCAATGGTGTAGATATAACTGAGGCGGTGGTCAAGTAAATCAATTTCCATTCACGCTTTGTGAGCTGTCTCGCATACATTTTTTTTTCATTTAATGGTAAATTTCCATTAATTTTAATATTCGAGGTTGAACCTGATCAAGTTTCTTACTTTCTATTTTTATTTACATAACTTTGACTTTCATTTTAAAATACGCATGATCAACACATGCTCGATCTTGGCATTTTGTAAAAAGATCGGCTCAATAATTAACTCATTTGCACACTCCCTGAAGACAAAATATGGATCTTGCCTGTTGTGCTACCCGCATTGACTTGCATGGAGGTCCCTCCAATTTCTCAAATGCAGCATTGCAGGGTAGCTGAAGCTTGCAAGAATACTCTGTAGGATGGCCAGGCTTTTCATGGCATTCCATGATAAACTCTGGATGAAGAATCGAGTATCTGCACGTCAATGGAAATAAGCACCCAAACTTATCCCAGTGGCTACACAAAAAGATGTAAACAAGCATGTACAAGATTCAAGAACATCCTTGAGAGGAAGAAAATAAAAGCACCTGTCACTGGGCAGCTGAGAACAGTAAAAATGGATGAGTCCAACTGCCGAGTTTAAGCTCACAACGGCACCCGTTGACTCTACCTTGTACACAGAACCGGGCCCTGGCTCTTCAAATTTTACACCATCAATGTCCTTGATGTGGCTGATATCAGTCCTCTCGATAGCTTCTTTCCGCAGAGTTTCTTCACTGTTTCTAGCATTCTTTAAAAATGCTTCATGGGACAAGTTTTCTCTAAAATGTCAACAAATTCAACTGTGTCAGTTTCTCATGCAAATATTAGCATAAACTGAAAACACTGAAAACAAATATACCTCTCAACCATCAAGATGTAATCTGACCCTGGTTTCCTTGCACGACCTCTAGATTGAATGTAAGCCAGTACAGTTTTGGCAAGATCGAAGCGAATAACCACATTGCACTGTCGTATATCGAGTCCTTCCTCAGCAACACTAGTTGCTACTAAAACAGTAACCTGCAGACTCAATTTTAACAAGTGAAGAAATAAGATAAGCAGAGGTTATCTGAAAAATGGCCAGGAGAATTTATTTTTGACATACTCGGCCATCCCTGAATCGGGAAATCGTGTCTTGCATTTGATAAGTTCGCATTTCCTGACTATTGTTGTGGCCTATCAAACTTGCAGATTTGATAAAACTAAGAGATGGAAGCTCGGCAAGAACCTACAAATGTCAAAACCATTGAAAGTTGCAAAAAAAAAATCCAAAGAGAATCTTAATCCAACAAATATGTCTGCATAACGGAACTAACCTTGGGAAGAACCAAAGCAGATACTACACGTTCGACAAACACTATTGCACGGAAATCCTCCGTGTGTTGATATTTCAGAAGAATTTTGACCAATGACTGCACTTTTGGAGTGACTTTTCCATCAGCAACAGCAGCCCCAATTATCTCATCCACGTGCTCTCCGCCAGAAACAACTAATCAAAATTCACACAATGCATATTAGCATCCTATTCTAATCCAAGTACAGAAAAGAGCATGCAAAAGTGAGAAAAGCAAGTGAAAAGCATAATGGACAAATAACAAAGTATGGCCTTGAAGCATTTCATAAAAACATAGCTTCAGCAATAGGTAACACTTCCACACGTGCACCAGTTGTAGGTGTAAGTAACATATATAGACTGAATACAATGCCACTGAAAGTGAAAACGATAATAAATAATATTATTGTACGATTTCATAAACATTATAACCTAGGCTATGTTTGCTTTGAAAGTAAAGTTGAAAATCGGATGATGGGCTGAAATTGTTTGTATGGGAATAAAAATTTTACTGAATCTGCCTGCGATTGAACATAATTTTTGTTCATTACAAAACAGCACTTTCGTAAATATTTTTCACGCGGAATACATCTTATATTATAGTAAATGAGAAACAAATTCTTCACATGTTAATTTTTATTTTGCCCCAATTCCATAATTAAAAAATAGCCTCGTGAACAAATGTAGCAATTCTTGCACCAAATATTGATTGAGATACTCTATCACAGCAAATCAATGTTTTGAATGACCATATTTTGACAAGTTTCAGAGATACGAAAACTGAGAAGCGACAAAGACATTAAAAATGCAATTCCCAAATCCCAAATTAACCTTTATATAACCGATACAGGATCATTGTTTACGACGTAATAGATTTTTCTAATAAAACAAACAGGCAAGAAGCAACGTATGATCTTTACAGATGGTAAACCTAGTAAAAATGTGGTCTTAGCGTACAACTGATACACAGTAATGTAATGATATCACATACAAAGAGCACCAAATTTTCAGATAAGTCTAATCATTAAGTATGCAACTTCGTAATTGTATGCCCCTTAGTTCATCGGTGATACATAAGTTAGTTCATCTGATTCTATGAATTTAATTATAATATAGCAGACTGGAATGTATTGTCACAGAAATACGAAATATATACAATCACTCACTATGGCTACTGGTAAGTTCCCCTTCTTCCAGCTCATCGGCACCATTATCATCTGGAGCCACAATGCCCGCAGCAGCATCCCCACATATATTATCTGAACTGGGCCCTTCAGCTAGATTGCATTGCAATAAAGATACAACTTTAAGCAAGTATGACTCTTGGAACTTGACATCAAGTTGATAGTTTGCCCTCTCATCATTTTGCAACGCAGTTAAAAATCCTTGAGCAACCTGACCAATCAAGTAGCTGCTAAATTAACTTCATAAAGTCTATGATAATTAAAAAGGTTTCTCAAAATCTGGAATTAGATAATCAGTCAACGGAACAGCAATGTTTTAATCCAATCGACCTTTTAACTCGAAGTCTCAAACACACATGCATGCTCACATGAAACAACCTCAGAACCCAGAGCCGTTCTAAGAGTCAGAAGCAATAAGTAAATCTAGGAGAGATGGATAAAATCAAATATCAAATGCAGTAATTGAAGAATAAGATCTCATGAGCAAAACGGTCAATGATGCGTAATAATATATAGCTTTCCTAATAAAATTGTGTGATACCAGACAAAGGAATTTAACATAAATTTAATTAAAAAAATAACAAAATATTCTGTCACCTTATACGCACACCATTGACCTAGTTCACCAAGCGCATAATTGATCGCCCTCAACTTTTGGATTAAATTAGCAGCACCATCACTTTCCGTCCGTTCAGACACACCATATACTTGCCGCAGTTCTTCCTTAGCTCCCGCATCCCTCGCTCCCATAAATTGCCACTTACTCTTTCTGGAACTTGATCGAGCTGCCTCTTCAACAGTTTGTTCCATTTGTTTTATCTGCTCATGTAGAGACCATAAGCTCGCAGCTTTGTCGTACTCCACAACCACTTCTGAAGGCATTGGAACATGTTTCTCCAGTTCTTGACGGTCCTTTATGGTACAAACTGTAGCATCTAATTTACTTTCCAGATTGCGTATTTTTATTGCACAATCCACTTGGCTAGAAACACCTGCATTGTAGTGGATGCTAAATTTGGTACAGGCAAATGGTATTACAAAATAAACAAAAAATAGCTGATCAAATCATCAATTAGTGAACATTTGGTCCATGATAAAATGCCAAGATATCCAATGTCTCAACAGAGCTGGAGATTTGCAATTAACGCGAAGCATACCCTTCAAATTTACAGGCGATGCAGTCATCCCGAAAACTGAGGGCCTCTTCTCCTTTTGCGTTGTGTGATAAAATTCGGACATCACCAAGGAATAAGGATGTTTTTTCACAGCATGATGACACTCATCGAGAATAAGGAGATTTATTTCCTCCATTTTCACTATACTATGTCTAAGTATATTCAGAAGAATTTGAGCTGTCATTACTAAGACCTGATCAAAGCATATGACAAATGCAGATTGTTACGCTTCATATAAAATAAAGTAGTGCAGTGAAATTGAAATTCCTGCCTTATATTTCCTAACAGAACCTTTCATTTATTCACCCATAGGCCATAATCCTAGACAATAAGAAATTACTGAAAATTTAAGCCCCAAAAGAAGAACTATTAACTACATACTCACTACGCATATGAATATAAATAGGAAGTTGTCTATAGACCTGCTTACTCTCGAACTCACGTTTCCACCTCCGTGCATCCCAAAAATCCTGACCCATTTCACCACAATAATGACCAACTTCATACCCGGTTCGATCTCGAATTACTTCCGCTTGCTGTATTTGAAATACAAAAGATATTGGCTTAAAGAGAATTCGATATTCTGAAAATATTTCAGATGCTTTGACGTTGGTAGTCTACCTGGTAAACAAGTGGAACTTTAGGCACTAAAAAGATGGCTAGCATCTTCTTATTCTGCTTTTGCAAGTCAGTGCAGACGCTTTTCATAAGAAGGACAGCAATTAGTGTCTTACCAGCCCCGGTTTCCAGAAAAGCAATCGTGTTTCTGATCTTAGCCTGTTCGAGAACATCCAACTGATACTTTCGAGCTTGCTCCTCTGGAATCTTGGGCTTTTCCTCCTTCTCTTCTGATATACCAGCACATTCGTTGCTAGTTTGAGCACTGACCTTCTCGTCTCTATCTCGGCGAGACTCCCACAAACCCGCACGAAAAACCAGTTCATTTGTTTCTTTATCTCGTTCCCAATAACCCCTTGCATCCTTGTGCTCCAAGTCCTTCCAGCTACCCACACCGTGACGCCCTCTCCTCCTATCCCGCCCATCCGCCTCATTACAATCCCAAGGACGTTGTCTCTTCTTAGCAGGATTTCGATCCCATATTCTCCTATCTTTCCTTATATCCCCGCCCCGAGCGTTCTTGGTGTATCTTTGATCTACATTGCAAGATCTGCGAGGCATTTTGTTGCCATTTTGATTGTCCGCGAACCCGTTCCGATGTTCAGGGGGCCTTTTTCCATTGGAACTAACAGCCGGGGATCTCGAATCCAAGTCATCCACTGCCTTCTGGTTGCAGGGAGCAGCCGAAAAGATAGTTGAACCACCTCCACCATTTTTAACGCACTCCACAATCTGATCACTCCCACCAGCGTTGCAGAGGCTGAGGCAACTACCTTCAGAGTTGGACACCAATTCCCCAGCTGTACTTTCATTGGATGCTCCGGAATCCACAAAAGGAACATCGCTTGTTACATCCTCACGTGCATCGAACCAATAAGAGCCAGTTCCATCAAAATCAGCATTCCCATACTCTGTAGCCCCCTCTTTATCCATATCTCCCAGAAAAACAATTGCAGTTTACCAAATACCAGGCAAAGGTAAAGCTATAACAGCAAAGCTAAATACTTCGTCGTTTGTTTTCCAATAAGATTCAATAGATCTATAAGTCATCCAAAATACAGATAGCAATTTTAACTACTCTAGAAAAATTGAATGGCTATAACTCAACTAAGTAAACAATAAATACAGCAGTCCGCCGGAGTGGCTCTCACGCGGTGAGAGTTGAGAAGTGGTAAGAGAGAGATAGAGAGAGGAGAGAAAGCAGATAAGCGTGAAATAGACCCCGTATGAAGCACGCCAATGAAGCACACGCAGCCAGAGAGACGGAGAAAAGGAGAAAATCGAAGATGATGGAAAGGCGATTCGATCAATTTGGGCGATTCGAAGATTCTGATCCCCACAGTGGTCTATTGTACGCCATTCTGCTCTCTATTCTACTCTTCTCTTTCCTACCAATTACAACGAAAACCCTAATTTCTCTTTGTAACTGTACTGTATGTTCTGCAATTTAAGCATTTAGTTGGACAAAGTTCGCTTATCGTGGAAGTGTGTAATGTAATGTCCTCTCTCTACTGCACTAACCTCCATTTGTCATTAAAATAAACAATTCACCGTGCTTTCTTTGTAGTTTTCAAAAAAGAAAAATTCCTCTTCATAATATTTTAAATTTCATCAGAATTCTAAATTGTGTGATGATTTACTTGTATCACACAAACTTTTAGAATATTTTCTCAATGGACTTGTCATGGGTATACAAATACATATATTCTTAACCAATATCATTCTTGTTCTTTGTATATTTATGATAGGATAAAATCGAATAAGAATCAATATTTTTTTAAATGCCAATAGCGCCATGAATGCATATTGCCATGTAACTCATCTATTTTATTTGGAAGTAATCGTTTTTTCAAGGTACTTTGAATCTCAATAACATCAAATTCGTTGCGATGATGAATACTTGAGTGATGAGTGGTGTTGTAGAGACTTGGTCCAATCAAATAATTTAATAAAACTTTGATTTTTCGATTTTAAAATAATCAACTAGAATTCGGGCATATGCCCAAATCTTCATACATTAAAATTCTCCAAAGCAAATGCAACATCATCTAAGAATAAATAAATGTGGGAAGAAATGCAACACATATAGATGCATACTACATGATTTTTCTTTCAACAATACTACTACTCAAAATAGTGTCAATATATAATTGGTCATAAACTACACCCTAGAACTGCTTGAGTAGCCAACATTGCCCTATTCCACTCACCCTCAAACATAAATACTAAAAAAAAATTAATGTCCACACTTTCGACGACAAAAAGCCACAATAATGCACCATTTCTCCACCTTATTTAGTACACCATGGTCAACAAACTCGATTTGTGCTCCCTTTTTAATCTCATTATTATCATAAAACCTCGCGACCTCTACATAAAAAAAATAAAAATGGGCCCTTCACCAAAAGGAGAACAGTACTACAACAATCCCATGCCTAAAAAGAAATAATTTCAATTCCACCCCAAATTAAACGGCAAGCAAAATCCCCAATTTCCTGGGGCCCACCGAACCAACTACAGCAGCCTATCGGACAAACCCGGGAGCCGCCTGAAAAAGCTCAGGCTCGCCGGAGGCATCGGATCCCTAAACATGGGGTGGCGGAGGAAGTAAAACCCGAGGGCCACCGCCACCATCTTCGGCGGCACCACGTACAGCATCACCGTGACCGCAAAGCACACCCCCAAGAACAGCTTCGTCGCCCTCGGGTCCCGCCAGCTCACCAGGGCCCGAACCCTCTCCCCCTGACGGCGAAGTCCCCGAGAACCGTCTGAACCCTAGCCGCCAAGACCCTGAGCCGGTCGTACCGAGCCCTGACCACCTCGGGTGGCCTCGAGCTCGGGAACGTGTCGAACTCCTCGTCGAGATCCTCGGGATCGGCCACGTCGGCTAGGGAAAGCCTCACGTCCATCCCCGCGGGTACCTTCGGCTTGAACCGACGGTACCATAGGCCCACCAAGAAAACGTAGAGAGCCCCCGTGGGGACGATCAAATCGGGGTACCACACGAGCACGAGGTACAAAACGTGGACCAGCACCGTGGTCGGGGGGCTCCTCCACCTCCGGACCCGGTCGAGCCACCGTGCTAGCCCGACGGCCCAGGCCAGCACCGCCACGATCCGGGCCCAGTTGCACCGGCTCCTCCTCATGCTCCACGAGCCCGAGCTCGCGTCGAGCATGCAGTGAACGACCTCCGGGCCCAGGGGCGGCTCGGACCGGGCCAGCCACGCGGCCACCATCTTGGCGGCGGCGGCCCGCAGCGCCTCCTGCTGGGCCACGCCGAGGGGCGGACGTAGTGCATCCTCGGGAGAAGGGGCTGCCCGTAGACCCCGCACGGGTCGGGCAGCAGCAGCGAGGGGCAGGAGAATCGGACCGCGAGCTCGAGCTCGCCCGTCTTCCTGAGCCCGGCCCGGACAGGACCGCGAGAGGGTACGAGCTCATGTAGACCCTGTTGCTGTCGAGGGTCGAAACCCGGATCCGCACCTTCCCGATGGCGGAGTCGGGTCGGTCCTCGCCGGACGGGTCGACCCGGATACGGCTGTTGTCGAAGACTCCGACGGTCAAAACCGTGCACGGGTCGTAGACTTGCCACGTGTACTGCTCGTTCCACCTCGGGTCGAAGCTGTCGGCGACGGTTCGTGTCCTCACCCACTTTTTGCCATACTTTGCCACGCAGTAAGCATCGGTGGTGCTCGGTGGTCCACCGCCACCGCCGCCGCCGATGTCAGCCTTCGGCTTCACGGGGGAGAGTCCGCGGGCCCCGAGGATCCCGAGCTCTAATACGCCGACGGGAGGCTTCCACAGTTGTTTGGCTGTTGGCCTGAAATCGCTGGAGAGGTGTGCAGCTTCGTCGGAGACGTGGTACCCGCCTTCCAACACGCCCTTAAGTGCAGCCTTCCGCCGGGCCCGGGCCCGGGGCCCGGCCCGCCATCTACGTTGTGCCACTTTGCAGCCACGTGTCGCTCGTCTATTCGCTGCTCAATGGAGCCCACTGGGATCAGGACGTGTCCAAGCAGAGGATCTTTTCCGGCGCGGTCTTCGAGGAGGAGGATAAGGTTGTCCTCGAGCGGTTCGCCGGCGACGAAGACCAAATCCTCGTTCCAGTGGAATGACGTTAGGTGGCGGCTCATGATTCCCCTCCTCGTGCTCAGCGATTGAAACCCTAATCGAGCCTTGACGCGGATTTCCGGGGCATATTGGGAATTACGGAGACTGGTAGGTCCTGTGCCTCGATGACCGTGAGCCTGAGGTACCACATCTTAGGCGACTGGTACACCTTGGGGCGCGTGTACGACACGGCCTGCTGCGGCGCGTCCGCGCCGGTGGACTCCGGGAAGGAATCGTCGGCCTGCGTCCCGATCCAGACGGAGATCTGCAGATCTCCGGCGACGCCCTCGCCGCCGTCGAGGTGGTACCACTGCGGCGCCAGCGGGCTGTCCGGCGGGTCCCGCACGGGGACGTCGGAGAGGTCGAAGCAGACGCCTCCGAGGAACCTGTCGGAGTCCGCGCCGTCCCACACTGAGATCTCCAGCGTGGAGTTCGCCGTCGAATCCTTGTTGTACGAGAGCGCGAACACCTGGTTCCACTCCGGGCTCGGCGAGGGGCTGCTCGCGGGCTTGGAACGCAGCACGTGGCCCGAGTTTCGGATCCTGACCTGCGGGCCGTCGTTGGGCTGAGAAAGCCCGCGGGCCTTGACTATTCGGACGAACAAGTACTGCATCGGCTCGACCAAATCCATGGGCTGGATCCGATCCGAATGACCGCGAGCCTCTCCTCCTCGGATTACCTTGGGCGAGAAATCTCCGCCGTTGACCGGCCGGCGGAGCACCTTAACCCTGTCGGAGACGCCGTTCGCGGGTCCCATCTGCATACTCCTTACAAGCCGCGGCGAGTGAATCGGAGGGGGATGATGGTGGTGGTGAACGCGATGGTGGTGGTCCGGCGCAACGTGCGGCGGCGGCGGCGGAGGAGGATTCTCATCCACGTCAGCAAAAACAGGTCTCTTCATCGCTTCTTCAGGAGCTGCCTGAAACTGCTGATGCTGTCGGTGATCTCGTAAATCCTGCTCCGGCGGCTGCTGCGGCGGCGGATTTTCATCTTGCTGCTGCTGCTGCTCTTGATTCTCCGGCGGACTCTCAACGACGTCGTCGTAGTAAATCTTCAACCCTAACTCCCCTCTGATCCAACTAAACACACTCTTCTTCTCCAGCGTAAAATACACCAAACCCTCTTCGCCTCTCTTCACAAACTGCGAACCGTACAATTTCACCCTCCCCAGAAAATGATTCTTCCGGCCATTACCGCCGCTCGCGAGCTTCTTATCGTTGAAAACCTCAACATTGAGCTCCTCGAACTCCATCGTCTTCGGATCGGAGACGACGAACTCCAACGGCTCGTTCCACACCGGATTGAGGTTCCTGTGAACCGTCTGCGTCCGTTTCTTCTGGCCGTCGAAGTCGGCGACGACGTAAGGGCTCGAGCTGCCTTGGCCGTCTTTAGGGAGGAGATCTCTGGCCTCGATTACTTCCACCACCAGCTTCCGTAATGGGCCGGTGGTCTCCGGCTGCTGCGGAGGAGGTTGTTGTTGCTGCTCTTCACTGGTCATGTTTTCACATTGCACGAGAATCCATTTTTCTTCTCTTATTTCACTGCTCGCCGTAGAATGCTTGTTATGGGGGGCCGTGTGCTGCAAAATGTGACGACAGATCAACAAGAATTTCGGTAGTGATTAGTTTCTGCAGTGGAGAGAGAGAGAAATGGATACCAATCTCTCCACTCAAGCTTTCTTGTTCCTCAGAATTTTCATTTTTTTATTAAATATTCTTATACTGTGACTTTATTTGTTTATCTCCCTTTTTCCATTTTATAATTCTAACGGGGGCATTAAAAGGCTAAACTTGATCTTGGGTGTGTGTTTACCACTGGTAATTATAATTATTCTTTGATTAACAAGAGTGCAACCACAAGTCACAACCACAAACTTCTAGGCTTCCCTTAATGTACCTAAAAAAGCCAGTTTATGTGGGATTATACTCTTTAAAAAACAGCTGCCTTATCCAATGAATAAATGACATGACATATTTTCATATACGGAGGTAGTGAGTTCAATTCCACTGTAATTCCTTGACTTGTGAAATTGAGAGAATATTATTTCGAGTCATCTAATAGCTGACACTGAAGTTTGAATTTGTTTCAAACTGAACTTAGTCGGAGCGTGAAGACTTTTCTGACATTGATTATTTGTTCTGCCGGAAGATGGAGTTGTCTCATAACCGAATTTGAGGACCAGATACACTTAAGACCGAACATAATAGGAGTATGACGACTATGACTGTGTTTGAATATTAATCTCGTTGGAAATTAGGATCACCTCGTAACCGGCGCTGACGTTCAGATTCACCCTAAAGTGAATATAATTGGCATGTAGGAACTATAGTAACACTGCGTGTGAATTCTATATGTAACGGTTCTTAAATCTTAATTGCATCATCATCAACAACAACACGAGTTGGTGAGTAATGCCTTTGGAAGAGATTGCATTTCGCTTTGAAGAAAGAGCATAAATTCTTGTTTTATAGGGTATAAATTCTCTCTAGAGGATACGACTTCTGGTTACATACATACAATCTTCTCCCTTTGTCAAAAGTTCACACCAAAAAGTAGCACAAAGGCATCTATCTAGATATTTATTTATCTGCTTTATTGATTTTAAGGGTTCTCATTTTTTCGAAAAACAATGGTCAACGCTACTGCAGCATTCAATTAAATGAAAAGCGTGCAACTGATATCAGATGTAATATTTTTCTGAGATTCTGCGTATGTCTTAATGGCTTCAAGAAAAATTTATATGTTGCATAATGTAATAAGAGGCTTCCCCTTCATTTTTTTTTCCCTTTGCGAGGTAAGATAAGATATGCTCAAGCATTTCCACCTTTTTGCTTGAATTAGTGGACTTGATTTTTTGAATCTGATCCTCCCAAAAAAAACTTTGGCTGATGCCTAAAAATATTATCAGGCTGTTGTATGAAGAAGAAGATAAAGAGACGGAAAGATAACAGAAATTTGAGAATAATCCACTGAATAAATTTTTATTTTTTCCTTCCATTGGATTTCGCAAGTAGTCAACGAAGAAGGGAAACAAAAATCAGAGAAAAACAGATTAAAGCCAGAAAAAAACCCATCCACCAACAAATCTGAGTGCAGAAAAGAAAAAAAAGAAAACAGACCTTCGTTTTCGATTATTAAATCATGCGATTATATAGAGGTGACATGAAACAAATCTGCTAATGATGTGCCCCCTTAGCTTCAGCATTCTTCTTGGATTTGGCCTGAGACTGCACGAAAAGGTAAGATTTGTAAGATTCATACGTAAAATGGAGACTAGTGAAGACTGAAGTAAAATACATTCTTTTACTTTGCTGTTGCAGAATAATCTGCAATTGGCATATGGAGACCGAAAAATGCTGCCTTTTTTTCATGTACATAGCAAGAAAAAGAGTAGCAGGAAACACATGCTTATGTTACATGGAGTCGAAATATGATGACTCTCAACACGTCTAGCAAGATAATTTGACCTTGATTTGTGCTAAGCGGGACAACGTTTTTACTCTGTCTCACCAAATAGCTAGCAAAATCAATCGGTTTTCGTGTACAGTGAAGAGAAAAATAAACGGAAATAAATGACAAGGGAAAAAAACAAAGCACGCATGTTATTTCAAGAATAATCTTCATGCCCGCATCAAAATCACTGGAACACGAGACCAAACACGGTGTATGAGCTCACTTTCATAATCAAATAACAACACAATAAATAAAGTATACATCAAAATCATTTGCTTCACTTCAATATCGATCGAATTCAACAGATATCATGAGGCTATAACGTAGATACAAGTTACAAATCAGGGCACACTAGACTGGCAATTACGCAGGATAGACAATTAATCCCCAAATGTGAGGCATAGAACACATAATTAGCACCACAGATTCTCACCCAACAATATTGAATAGATCAGATCTAGGCAGCAGAAAACGAAATGATCAAATAGAAGAAATTTTGAAAAAAAAGGAACATTTTTCACATGAATACCTTAAGAACCTTCAGCTTGATGCTGCCGTAAACAAGTCCGAATGAGAAAGCCGATGCCCTAGCTACCTGAATCGGATATTTTCAGATCAATACAAAAAGTACACACGAGTGGTAGAAACAAGGAACAATACAAAAACAATAACGGAATAGATTATATCGAACAAACGCAATTTGTAGATACCAAAGCAAGGGTGCTTCTGCCGGAGTACGGTCCAGGTGGTGGCGCCATTATCGAGAAGCAAAGAAGCGATAAATCAACGCAAGAAACAGGTTTTCGGGTTACTTCTCTCAATTCAACTTGTTAGGTTAAATAAATCTAAACGAGACGCGTGGGAGGCGCGTTTTGCTGGTCCAAATAAGAAGATCGCTAAGTTGCGCCGTCGGCCCAATAAGCTACTCATTATTGGGCAAGGCCCATGTTAGGCTTTCAATTGGGCTTATTGGGCTTTGTCACTAATTATTTAATTCTCTTATAGGCCGTGTTTAATTCGTGAAAATTAGAGCAGAAAAATGAAACTTGAAAAGAAAACTAATTTTTATGTGGTTTGGTAATTGGTTGAAGAGAATAAAGATAAGAAAATTCAGCTTAAATTTTATACTGAAAACCAAGGAATTCTAATTTCTTTAACAGACGCGGAGGAAAACGAAATAAAAACTTACTCCTCTGTTTTGAAATACATGTCATTTAAGGTTTCTACACATATATTAAGAAATACAGTAAAATACCTTTTATATCCTTAACTAATCCTATTTTTTAAGATCATCCACTTAATTAGCCTCTTTTATAGATAAAACTAAAAATCTACATAATAATTTTTTTGAAACTAGCAAAACGACTATTTTTTGAAAACAAAAAAGATTTCCAAAACGACTTGTATTTCAAAACGGAGGGAGTATTAAAATCATTTTCTCTCAAAAGTTTTTTTACCACATCAATTTCTTCAAACCAAACACAATGTTACTATGTTAGGACCCGTTTGGTACAAAAAACATTCCCAAGTGGAAAAGAGCGGGAAAGATGAAATGTTAGGATACGCGACGCGTAACGCATCAATGCTTAGATACCTTAACATTGTTTTTCTTCGCCATTTCCATACACAAATTCCTCGTACCAAACTGAGCCAATTTCACGTGCCAAACAGAGCCTCGTCCAGCTTTTAGATAAAGACACACACGACACTGGTATTGTTACACTATCAAATGCATGTCACGGAAATCAAAATGCTGCTACTATGAATGATATTATTCTAACTATTCGTTCTTTCGTGTCCTTTAAATATGAAAAATACACATAATTCGAAATCCCGAAATCGTTGGTGTCGTTCCCCCGATAATAACATCGTCAGCCGTTTTCGGCTCTATCATACGCGTTCGACTTGTGCTTGGGAGCAAATGAAAACCCGGAAGGAACCTTCCCGAGCAACATCTCCGATATCCTAATCTGCAGCAGGAAAAAAAAATTACAAAGAAAGCAATTTTAAACGACCTCATTACAGAAATTATTCTCTCTTAGTAAGAAAAATGTTGTAATAATATATATACCCAATCAGCAGCAGAATCGGAGGCCATTAGGGTCTCGAGGTCATCACGACCGAAGAAGGACGGCGGTCTCCAGTTTATCTTCTGCGGGATTACCTCCAAGAGCCCGACGGGTATGTACCTGCAGGTGTAGCTAAGCCACTCCAACAAGAAGTGCCTTGTTGTCTCCACTCCTGTTTTTAAAACAACGATCATGTAATGAAAATTGTTGGTTTGGATTTTTTTTTTCAGGTTTCAGTTAATAGATCGAATGCCGAAATGGGAGTAACTGAAATTTTGTTCCTATGACTTTCAGGATATTCGATTTTCATCCTCTAACTTGCCTGTTGCCCCTTGTCCAAAACTAGTCTAGTATGTTTGGGAGTTCATCCTCTGACTTGCCCCGTGTCCAAAACTAGTCCAAATTCCAATATGTTTTAGGAGTCACTAAAATTTTAGTCTTAACTCTCACGAAAATTCGTTCTTCGTCCTCTAACTTGTCCCGTGTCCAAAACTAGTTCAGTATATTTTACATAATTTATCATTATTAATTTTACGGCATTTATCATAAGTAGTCCCCCTCCACACTATACAAATTTCATTAACGTTCTTGTTGGAGCAACTGTATTTTTGTTGCCGGAAGCAATCGGAAAATAGCCACGAAAATTACACAAAGAACTGTTTATGATAAATGGTGTAAACATACTGGACTACTTTTGGATACGGACAAGTTAGAGGATGAAAAGCGAATTTCATGAAATTTACAGGATTATTTATGGAGAGGGGACAGTTAGAGGACAAAAAGACAATTTCGTGAAAGTTAAGGAACTAAAATTATGTTTACTCCCACAGAAAACCTATATGTGTGTGTGTCTGTGTGTCTTAGAAAAGAAGTCCTCATATGTTTTTTGGCTTCAACATGTCAAGCAAATAAGAATCTGTGCAGATTTTGGTACCTTTTGAGTCGGAACCCCAATGTTGCAGGCCAAAATGTACAAAATTCTTCAGCACATCAAACCTCTCCCCCGAGCTAATATCCCAGTGCCTCTGTTCCTTGATCTCAGTAAAAATCCATGGCTGCAAATTTCGAAAAAAAAAAAAATACACATCAACAACTTTTGCGAGGGAAGCTAAAACTCAAAAATCTTCGAGCAGAAATAGAACGAACCTTGATCAACGCTGCTCGACCAATCATACACGAGGAAAGCTCAGGGCAGTCGGATTTGTGCTTGTTCCAGTCCGAGTAAGAGAAAACATCCCCATTTCCAAGGACTTGAAGGCTACGAGGGGCCGCTCTCGCACACTGATAGATATAATCCCAATCTGCAATTTTGCTGTAACGTTGCTGACGTGTACGCCCGTGTATCGTCACCGCACTCGCTCCCCAGTTTCCCATTTCTGGTATTAGAGAGTCGATTCGGTTCTTGCCTTCGAAATAGCCCGTTCGTACCTGGAGATGAAGAACTGACTTGTTTATTGCAAGAAAAAAACCTTAATTTCTGACCTAGAATAGATTATGTAGCAGTTATAACACTCTTAAGCTGTTACCCGGAAAATGGATATTAAAATTTTCTAGACAAGAGTGTTTATCAATTAACTGGTATGAAAAGAAGATTGAACACATAAAGCTGTTGAGATTATAAAAGTGGGTGTTGTCCCACATCAGTTAATTGAAGCTCTCAGGCTCAATTAATCAAACAAGGGGGAACTTCACCTATCAACAATTGGTTTTAGGATGAAGTCCACAATTTCTAATATGGTATCAATTAATAAAACAAGAGGGAACTTCACCTATCAACAGTTGGTTTTTGGATAAACGCCCTCAACTTTTATAATCTAAATCACAAATTATTATAAAAGTGGGTTCACTGTCACCATGAAAGCGGGTTTTCGTTAGAAGCCCCCAATTTCTAATATGGTACCAGAGCAAATGTTTGACTCACCGTAATCCGATTCATATGCCCATGTGTACCTTCAAGTCATTCAACGTGTGGGGGTGAGATTAGGAAAGTGGGGGTTTCTCCTACATTGGCTAATTAAAGCTCCCAGACTCGACTAATAAAACAAGAGGCAACTTCATCCATCACCACTTGATTTTAGGATGAAGCCCTCAATTTTTAATACAAACACACACATACACGTATATATACAAAATGTACCTTGATTGTCACTGGTGTGTCTACCGCTTTGGAAGAGGCTTCTACCACGCTTTTCATTCTCATTGGCTTCGTTAGAAGGGCGGATCCAGCACCCTTATTAACTACAATATCAATTGGGCATCCCATGTTGATATCGATGAAATCCACCACGCAATTCTGCTCTATAAGCTCTACGGTTCTTGCGACGGTATCGGGATATGCCCCACAAATTTGAACGCCGAAGAAATCCTCAGACGAATGACGCCTAAGCAAAGCCCACTCTGAAGCCTGGCCCTGTAAATGAATATTAGATCAATGGGATGAAGTTGGAAATATAATTTGATTGCAGGAACATACTTTGACATTCTATTTGGAACAATTCATCATTTCATCAGCATAGGATTTTGAAAGCAGAGAGAAGAATTAATGCATGTGGAAAACCTGCAGAAGATTGGTGCACATTGCCATCTCACCACACGTAACATCGGCTCCAAGAACCTTGCAAACCCGGCGAAATGGTAAGTTTCCTACAGTTGTCAGTGGTGCAAGATAGAGCTTGTCACTGAAGTCGATGAGTTTCTTTTCCCGAGGGTGCAATTTCAGGCATTTATCACTTCCCTCTTCCAAAGCACGATCAATGATGGTTTTAGGTTCGACCTTTTCACGTATTTGTTCCGTATGACCTTCTTGAAGCATTGGTACCTCTGCAACAGAAACAAACGAACCACATGCTCAAAACAAAAATTAAAAGTAATGGAAAAATGAAGACATTGTATCCAAATCAAATCAGCTAATCTAACCATCATTAGGCTGTAGAGAAAGAATTCCATCATCCACGCATTTTATCTTCTTGGGCGGTGGGTTAAATTCATCGGCAGCTGCTTTGTCTTGTCTATCCTCTTTCATGGCTTCAGCAGAGGAATCAAATCTGTTGATTTCAGCTATGCTTTTACAACAATCATTTCCATTATTAATATCTCCACAACCATTTTCAATAGTTTCACCATTCTCGATATCGCCCACAGCTCTACTTTTTCCTTTAACCTGAATACCAAACATAAATTAAATGTGGAAGCTAATGCAAGATAATCATGGCTCACTATCATGTCCTTACCGTCAACCCAAGAAGCTTAAGGACAGCATCAGCCTTGGGAAACTTCACTTTGTTTTTCCACAAAAGCTTCTGCACATCCTTCTTCAGCGCATTCATTTCATCATTTCTCTTCTCTCCATTGACAACGCCTTCGGTGTCATCCTTATGTGTGCTTGAAAACCTACAAGCTAAGCCATAAGGGCATGGCCCCTCCTTGCTTAAGAACGGGCACTCACCCCCTAAATCATCCGGTTTCTGCATTCAACAACATAAAGTCCCAAACGAACAAAATTAAATAAAATTTGCATCCTACATAAAGGAATAAATTAAAAGGGAAACGATTTATCTAAATTTCAGCTTCTTCTGGTGTACCTGAGTTTTAAATGCTTCCAAATCGTGGCTAAAGCGGCAGTTATCACCATAACGACACGAATCAACCTTACCGCTCTTCGCCACCACCGGACACAGATGGAGAGCAGATTTTTGCTCCTGTAAGAAGATTCACAACATTTTTTGCTGAGCCAACGTAACGAGAAACAAATAAATAACTGGAACGAGAAAACAGCAGCCATAAGCGTCTGAACTCTGAAAAAAACCAACGACTCCTAATAACCTGACGGCGTTCGCGCTTAAGCTGGCGTTTGGACTTCTTTTCCTTGACGACCGGGGCTGATACGGCGTCGCTTTGGGCTGTTTGTTTGCCCTCGGCATCGTCGGCATTCTTATTGCTATCGACACTTCTATTTGGCGGCGGGCGAAGGAAGTCTCTCTTAACGGGAGCTATTGATTTGGCCACCAGTTCCTGAGGACTCGGCTGCGCTTCGCCCGTGCCGCGGAAGACTCCGTCCGATGAAGATATCGGGTCCTCCATTACGGGCCGGATCTCGAAGTAGGGTTTTAAGAGCTGCGAGCGAAACGTTAGGATAATTGGCAGTTAAAATGGGAGGACAGGCTACTGTTACTGGCTTACTGCTGTGCTAACGACGCCGTATTGGTGGAACGGTTGCGTTGGGCTCAACAATGGGCTCGCAGCACTACGTCCACTAATCAGATAATAAAATAGACTTTTTAAAAATAAATAAAAAATTGTCAAAAATTGTCAGAAGTGGGATTTGAACCCACGCCCTCGTTAGAGGACCAGAACTTGAGTCTGGCGCCTTAGACCACTCGGCCATCCTGACTATTTGACAAATTACTCGTTAAGAAGCTATATAACCACATATTATACCAATTAACCTCATTTTTTATCGCCTTGAACATAGTAGTCAATAAACCTCAAAAATGGGTTCCAGCTTCACACCATGGGCCCTGCAAAACAAACGGCCTTAACAAGGGCGGCCTCCGTCTTCGTATTGTTGGACGAAACATGCAATGATTTTAAATTGAATATATGTGCCTTATGTGTTTTAATTTTCAATATTCTCAAACATGCATAGTAGAATATGCGCTTTAATTTTAATATTCTCAAACATGCGTCGTAGAATATGCGCTTTAATTTTAAATATTCTCAAACATGCGTCGTAGAATATGCAATTTAATTTTAATATTATCAAACATGCGCCGTAGAAATGTGCTTTAATTTTAAATATTCTCAAACATGCGCCGTAGAAATGCGGTTTAATTTTAAATATTCTCAAACATGCGCCGTAGAAATGCGCTTTAATTTTTAATATTCTCAAACATGCGACATACTTCAATATTATGCGGCGTGTGCCGTGTGCTATTTCTCCAGCGAAGATGCGACATAATGCTTGTGCCCCGCTAACTAAACTACTACGGTCTCCAAGATTTGATTCTCCACGCAAAAATCAGAGAAATATTATCCATGCTATTGTATTGTCTATAACCAATAGCATGAAGATTGAATTCAAGAACCCGACCCTAATGAACGAATAAAATTTGAAGAAATACTATCTATGATTATATGATCTAAAAACAAGCAGTTGCTGTAATATTCTCCGATCGCGCAACGCCTCTCAAGTTCCCATATTCGAACAAAAACTACGCCGATCTCAGTTAGATTCGTTCGACTTAAACGCATCGCCTTTCGAGCTTTGAGGCTTTCGAATCTGCAACTGATCCGTGTTTTCTTGCAGCTGAGGAGAAACCTCAAACATTTGCTGCTGAAGCTTAGAGGGATCTAACGCGCCATTTCGCTCCCCAGTTGCAAGCTTGAGGCGCTGAACTTCGGCGGACAACGTTTCGTATAGGGCTGTTGTAAGAAAAAAATCAAATGCTTATATATGATGTAACCACTTCTGTAATAAGATTATAGGAGGAAATGGAAAGAAAAGGAAAGGAAAGGAAAGTACGTCTCGAAGCTGTGCCTGATGTTCCATGGCTTGTAGGCGGAATTTTAGCTCGTTGTTCTGATTATTAAGTCCGGCAGAATCGCGCTAAATGGAAGAAAATAGATGCCGGTGTTAAGACATGTTAAGTTAACAAGTGCATTCTTGAAGACTGATTCACCTAAAAGCTTAAGGGAACATATCATATTTCAAATTTATATATTTTATTTCCAGCACGACCCCTCATGTCTAGGCTGATTTCTTGTCCAGAATTTAGAGCTGTCAAAAAAGTCCAAAGCACGCGGGCCGGCCCGCCCACGCCCGCCAAAAGGGCGGGGCGGGCCTGAATTTTTTAGGCCCGCCGGGGAGTGGGCCTAAGTGGGCAAAGCCCGTGGGGGCTGCGGGCTTTGGCGGGGCGGGCACGGGTAGCCCGCGGGCTACTCGCTTATTTTTAAAAAAATATATATATATTTTTTTTTATTAATAAATTTAATATATATGTAACAAATTACATAAATATATTATTAGTCTAGTGGTAAAAGTGCACTATTTTATACGTAAGGTGTTGGGTTCAAACCCCAAGTACACTATTTTTTTTCTTTTTTTCTTTTTTTTATTTTTTTTTGGGCGGGCCGTATTGACCGCTCTACCAGCATTGGACGTGTAATTTTCTTAAATGGGCGGTTGTGAAGATTCGTACCCATGATCACTTGGGTGAGTCTGAGCTCGGATACCATGATTAATGACAATTTCACCTAAAAACTTAACATTGAAGGGAGTGTGTCATATTTCAAATTTATATATTATATTTTCTTTCATATTTAGACGTATAAGTTTCTTAAATGAGTGGTTGTGGGGATTCGTACCCACAACCACTTGGATCTAAGCTCTGATACCATGTTGAACGAACACTTCGCCTAAAAGCTTAAGCTTGAAGGGAGTGTTATTTTAAATTTTATATCCAACATGTATGTACATAAAGGCCACACGGTATGCTTACTTGGAGTAGAGTGACTTGAGCAGACAACGTGGTGGCCTCAGCCTGCACTGTCTGAACTTTATGTTCCAACTCAGCTGTGTACCTCGTCTTCCGTTCTTTCGAACGGGCAGCAGATTGTCGGCTGGCCAAAATCCTGTAAGAATCGAACCGACACAACGGCCATCGTAATAATCGTACTCCCAACAAAATTAAGAAATATACAGATTGCAACGATATGATATCATACCTTTTCGCCCGCTTGGGATCATTCACAGCTATCTCCGCGAGCTTCTCATTGGCCATAATCCTCTGCAGCTCGGGCCCACTGAACTCCCCGTTCGCAAACTCCAAGCACAAATCCGCATCTAACAAATCAGTGGGGGACGGAGGCATATTCAGAGAATCATCGGAGAAATCAACCTTATCCATGAAGCTATCCACAGAAACGCTCCTGTCCGAGCCTCGTCTGTCCGAAATCGACCCTCTCTTGAACGTGTGGTTCTCTTTCACGTGCACCGACGCACCGGGGCTCCTCAGGGACGGAGGAGACTGCTTAACGTTCAAGAATCCATGCGGGATTTCGCTGCTCGATCTCTTGTGGGCTTTACGAGGAGGGAGACTCTCATTACCCCGTGAAGAACCGATCCTACCGAAAGGAGAAGGTGGAAGAATCGGCCCGTCTCCTTCCTCCATAGCTGCATTGAGTTCTCTGTAAGGAGAAGGTCTCAGAGGAGGCAAAGAGTCGAGGGCAAAGTACGAGGAGGGCTGCGATAACGAACGGTTGTGGGCCGGGCTCGGGCCCGGCCCCAAATTATGTGGCCCGGTGTGTTGATTCGAGGGACGGGTGACGGGGATTTGGGAGTGAGGGGATATCGGCGGGATTTGGGGACGAGGAGGAGGAATTCCGCCTCCGAAATTGGACATTCTCATCGCACCGTAGAACTGAGGCGTGGCGTTCGATTGAGGTATGTCTAGCGGATTCATCGTCGAATGCTGCCGTTGCCGTCTGAGAAACGAAGCTTCGGGCGAAGGTTGGAGCCCGCGATCGCCGCTAGGGTTATCATCTTCGCCGGCCATCTTCTTCGATTTCAACCTTCTCGGCTACATAAACACAGTTCAGCTATGGTATTCAACGAGGTACAATCGCATAATTTCAGTCCAATCAGGTTTATAACGATGGAACCCTAGCGCCAACATCGATTGAATCAGACGACAAAATCAATACAGACAGCAGCAACAGGCAACAGCACTTATATTCCAGGTTTAATAATCCTCACGATTTCATAGAAACGGCAAAAGCTAGCAAATGCGTCAAAGAATCAGGAGAGTGTGAATGTGTGGAAAGCTTGGGATTTGGATAATGATCTCTCTATCTAAACAAGTGAGGAAGACGACGATGGACTGGTAAGATAAGACTATTTACAACGGACTTTCAGGTCCCAAAGCTTTAGCTCCAATTTTTCGCTGCGTGCGTTCGCTTTAAAAAAAACGCGTGAATTTCGTATGTGAATTTCAGCTTCATTTCGGCATACTTTTTCATTTCAATTTCATTCCGACCGCATTTGGACTACAAGAACAACTCCACTTCTCAGCACGCGTGTAATCGACGCGCACTTGACTTTTTATTCGCCCCGACCCGACACCTTTTTTTTTTTTTTTTCAAGTATCACGTTTTCGAACAATATTAAAAAACGCAATCTTTTCGCTGCTCTTTCTTACAGAACGTGATCGATAGACCCTCCCAACAAATTATTCCTTTTTTCTTCCTTATTAGTATTGTCACAAATCATTTGACGAAAAGAAACATAAAAAAATATATAATGAGAGGGTTAGTTGCATTGCATCACCTTTCGTATATTAGGGCTTTGTGAGAACCTATCCAAGCTATTACCCCAATGCAGCCTGCAAAAAGAAAGGAAACACATGTTCATAAAAGCCATTGGCGATTCTTATAACAATCGCCTTCATATATTCAATATCATAGAAACCCTCTAAAGAGTGTTAAATATATATTCTCATTTTTTGTATATAAGTCAGAAACTTTTATAAACAAATGAAGGAACCCTAAACCCTAAACGTCATTCGTGTGCTACCTTCGTAGCTCCCAAGCTTTCGGAATCCGAAGACTCAAGATTATCGCGCTAAAAACGTAGCTAATTATATGTTTATATGTGAAGGGTTTGCTCAACCATGGGTGGCGGTCTTATATATATAGTGTTGGAGACAAGATAAGGGCTTTGATTGCCGAAGTTATTTGTGGAAAATTAAGGGTTTAAGGTTAATTATGGGGAGATTCTGTAAGAAAATGAAGTTATGTACGATAAGAACATAATTAATAGAGTATACGCTCCTCCATCATTACAGTATTTAATTAATCGTGATGTTTAAATTAGTTGTTTGTTGCCTAAATTTGTTGGTAATAAAAGTCGTTAAATTCAGATAGAAGCAAAATATTTCAATAACATTTGTCAGCCTAAGGCCAATGACTCGTATATACATATATATTTATGGCCGTACATATATATACATGTATGTTATGTACATAAAATGTGCATGACATTGTGAAGCTAAGTAGGGTTTAATCGCGGTAACGAAAAAATTTGTTCGACGTCCAATAATGGGAAACTTGATGAGGTAGAATCGAGTACAACTTCTAACGTTCGACGCGTTTTGAATGATTCATTACTCATATATTTTTTGTCGCATTTTTTGTACATTTTCTACATGAAAATCACATCATTTAATTGCAGATATATGCTTTGTCAACTATGATCGTTTTAAGGATCACGAGTTATCGATATTTTGTAAAGATAATAATTCAATCTATAAGGGTTTGATAAGTGTAGTGTATAACCGAAAATGTTAGTTCGGATTCGATATTCGTTGATACTAACGTCAACGAAAGAATTTTATCCAAAATAATGTGACATTCGGCACTCGGGTACAACTTCTAATGTTCGGCGTGTTTCGACTGATTCTTTAGTTGTATATTTTTGTCGCATTATTTTCATATAATATACTATAAATCATAAAAAAATGCTTCGTCAACTACGATCATTTTAATGATAATTGATTTACGTAGAGATACATTGATTATGCAAGTTTTTGTAAGTAACTTGGAAAATCATGTGGTTGGCGCACTAAGTCTGCAAAATACGCCAATCTGGTAAACCACACTGTGACATGTCAATATATAACTGACTCACTCGGGTTATTTGGTAGCCAATAAAAATGGAGATGCTATCGTGTGACCTCCTCTCTAAAGATTGAGCACCTCAAGGCAAATTTTTTTTTTTTTTTGAAAAATGAAATTTATAGGTTATGCAGTTTAGTGTGTGTTCTAATCAATTTATTTTTTACTATTTAAAGTGAAAATATTGATTTGAGTATGAATGATTTGATTGAGATGAAAATTTTGTAACCGGGGAAGCGAGGGGTGTAGAGTTGTTATGTCGATTGTAATTATTATTTTACCTTTCTTTTTTATTTTAATGCTATTTATCCTTCAATGTTTTGATTTTATTATAATTATATCTTCATAGGACCATTTTTAATACACTAAAAATAACACATAATTCAATTTCAACTTATATTTTTTGAAATATAAAGCAATATTATATATTTTAAATGATACTAGTAAAAATAAAAAACCAGCACGAGATGAAATAAAACTACATTGCATTGCACACATAATTTGCGCTGCCATAAGATGGGCAAATGGGCCACATGGTTGGGCCACACCCGAAACAGACTTGATTTAAACACTTACCCAATTATTTTGATTCAGAAAAAATATTATTTGAGAATGTGATATGGTCCTGAAAGATAAATTTTTATTGGACGATGTCTTATGCCACCATTATTATATTATTTGTTTTTCGCTATTTTATAAGCAACTTATATACGATATTTCACGTAATTGGGGCATTAATGATTATATTAGTTATTGCAATTACAAAAAAAGAAAAAGAAAGAAACATCACCCAAGAAACTCCCATCCGAAAGTAATATTCCACTATAGAAGGGTATACCAATTATAGGCAAATAAAGGGATTTTTTGTTTACCCTTTTCTTCTTTCTATCCTTTTCAATTTTGTCGTGTTCCCTTATAATTTTATTTTAACTAGTATATGCATACTCGTGTACTCTAATATAACTGTAATGTATAAATATACGTATTGCTACTAATTAAAATATTCAATATGTCGTGAGAAAATTAAAGAATAAAATGATAGATATTCAAATAAAAAAGAAAAAGACAAGCACATGTCAAATTAAAATAAATAAATACGCTTTATACGTTTTATATTGTATATATTATTATTTAGTAATTTTCTTAATTGGATAATATGATAACCGACTGGCGACTACCCTATAGAAAAATATATCCCCGCGTGCTATTTACGCCAATATATCCATATAAGATCCATTCCAGATCCTGACACGTGTCTCAATCCAACGATCTCAATCCCACAGCTTCCCGATATAAACACCAGTTGTTCGTGACCCCTTCTCCACTCCACTGTAAACCCTAATTAACACATCCGTAAAAAAATCTCACAACAAACAAAAGAGCGGTTAACGATGCCGAATCCCAGAGTCTTCTTCGACATGACGGTCGGCGGCCAACCGGTCGGCCGGATCGTGATGGAGCTCTACGCCGACGTCGTCCCCAAGACCGCCGAGAACTTCCGCGCCCTCTGCACCGGCGAGAAGGGCAACGGACGCAGCGGCAAGCCCCTCCACTTCAAGGGATCGACCTTCCACCGCGTGATCCCCAACTTCATGTGCCAGGGAGGCGATTTCACCGCCGGGAACGGAACCGGAGGCGAATCGATCTACGGATCTAAGTTCGCCGACGAGAACTTCGTGAAGAAGCACACTGGACCGGGCGTGCTCTCCATGGCCAACGCAGGGCCAAACACCAACGGCTCGCAGTTCTTCGTCTGCACTGCGAAGACCGAGTGGCTCGACGGGAAGCACGTGGTGTTCGGCCACGTCGCCGAGGGCTTCGACGTCGTGAAGGCGATCGAGAAGGTTGGATCTGGGGCGGGGAGGACCTCGAAGCCCGTCGTGATTGCGGATTGTGGACAGCTGTCTTAGATCCACGACGACGATGAACGAGATCTATCTGCTGCTATTGTTTTCTCTCTGGTGCTTCCTTTTTTTTTCCTTGGTTTTTATTTTCTGGGCTTTGTGATGGCGGTGGTGTTTTGCGTCTTTAGGGATTGTGAGAGGGTATGCCGTTGACCTAATTGTGCTAATCTTGTCGGATTAGCGTGCCTGTAATGACGTTTTATGAAATAATGGCCATAAAGTTTGCAACTTTAATGCCATTTCTCGATTCTTGGTTGCTTAAGCATTGTGTTTCTTCGCCACTATGCTATTGTTGTGTGGGATAAGCGAGCCTGTAATGACGTTTTATGAATAATGGCCGTGAAGTTTGGAACTCCAATGCTGTTATGTTACTGGTTTTCTCCCATTTTTTGTCTCCGATTGGATAATATTTGTTCCCGATGTTTCCGCTTATCATGTTTAGTGTTTAGTTTCTGTAGTTATCCAATTGAACCGGTCCCTGGTTAAATTAGATGTTAATTTGGACGGAAAAATTTAATGTGAAACGCACGTGCGAAAATACTGGGGATCGAAATTGCCTATCAGATAAACATCGGGACCAAAATTAGAGATCGGAAAAACAATTGGGACCAAAAGTGGTTTTTCTCACATGATAAGTAATCACGTGATGATTTTCCGTCCAACTAACGCCTAATCTTTCCGTGGGATCAAATTGGTACAAATTTAATAACTATGAGGACTAAATGTGCCCATCGGATAAATATCGGTGACTCAAAGTGGTTTTCACCCCTTCTTTTTTTACAGTTCTTGGTTGCTTAAGCATCTGTGTTTCTGTCGCCATTATGCTAATGTTGTCGGATTAGAGAACCTATAATCTCTTTCAATGAAATAATGGCCATGAAGTTTGCAACTTTAATTGCCGTTTTTGCAATTCTTGGTTGCTTCAATGCCGTGTTCATAACATATATGTAAAGGCCGAATACAAACCCTTTTAACTTGCAAGAAAGAACACCAAGCACCAAATCAAGAAACTACGAATAATTGCAGGAAATGGGATTTCAATAGAAAGCAAACCACCCCCCAAATTTCTAGGCCAAATCCCCACCACCGCTCTGCTGCCACAGGTTGATGACGTCAGTGGCCTGATTGAGAAGAATCACCATCTCCTTGTTCGAAATCCACGGCTTGCCTTCAAGCATCACCTTGAGCTCCTCCCAAGCATCTTTTCTGGGCCAGAAATAGTAAGGGCTCAGAGGGATCGTCCCGTTGCCGCCGGGGATGTACTGGTCCACGGCGACTCCGATGTTCTTCTCCATCCAAACGAACTTCAGGACCAGCCTCGGCTTTTCAGACGGCTTCACCAAAACCCTTAGCTTCTCTGTGCTCGGGTCGCTTTCGGCCTCCGCGGCGGGAGGCGATTCAGCGGATGAGGCGGAGAGTTTGAGGGGCTCGAGCCTTGGACTGTGAGGCAATGAGAGGCGGCGGCGGTATTGGGTCGTTGGTGGTGCTGCGAGGGGAAGAGCGGAGGATCGGTTTCGGGTCCACGGCGGATTGGTAAGTGATGAAGAGGATAACATCTCGCCGTTGCTGTGTGTGTTTGTATAATCTGGGATTGAAATGGCGATGAGGAGATTGAAATTCAAATGTGGGCTTTCGTTTGTTGTAAGAGACTGCTATCGAATTATCAACGGTGGCGAATTTTCTAAATGGGCCTTCGTCGTGTAAAGCCCATTTAAGTCCAAACGTTTAGCCCACCACCTACAGCACCAACACGTGGAAACACGTGACAGAAAATTACATTTATTGACCACCCAAAGGGATTACGCTACTTTTGGGCCACCAATGTTTATCATCGGTGTAATTTTGGTCTTCGATGTTCTGGTTGTCACAGTTAATCTCCGTTGTTGTCTGATTTATGAACAGTTTTGGTCCATTGATTAATTTTACGTTAATTTGGATGAAAGTGATCTTAAAGCGCCAATTGTCGCCAACCAAGTGAGCTTCTTAATTAATTTATTTTGGGATAAAATCACTTTTGGTCATCGATGTTTGTCATTCGAAAAATTTTCGTCCCCAAAATCGATATATTCCGTCTAAATTGACGAAATCCTAACCGATGGACCAAAATTGTCACAAATCATACAACATTCGAAACTAAATGTGGCAAGCGAAAACATTGAGGATCAAAATTGTTTTATGGACAAATCATCGGGAGACCAAAAGTGGCTTTTAAGATCCAGTCCAAACTTGAAAGTGGAATTGATAAAATTTGCTCATTTATCATCATTATTTTTAATTTTCAAAACCTTTATACAATAAATACTAGATAAATTAAAATTTGGGCGAAAGGGACTCCATTATTTAAAAACTCCTAGCAAGTAGCATCGGGATTACTTGGTCCCATGGCCTTTGGTTTCTCCCATGAACCCAAAAGAAAAATAAAAAAATGGCTGTCTCGTTCATTTAGCAACATGTAATGACGTATTTGACTTGGCATTATATATAATATTATACCTTGTAACAAAACATTTGCAAGGCACATGGAAGCAACTGGTCATGCATGCACATATTCCAATTATTTATTATTATTTTTCATCGCAAAATTCGCCCGTCCCCGTTTTGTATCTTCTACTTGTCCCATCAACATAGGCCAAATTATTAAATTAGGTTACTAACTATATCTGTTTTCGTTTTTGGGTCACTAAGTTTCATAATTACAAATTTAGGTCACTAAGTAACGTATCTGATTTCTTTTGGGTCACTTGTGAATTTTCCGATAAAAATCGCCGGAAATCTGACGTGGCCGATGACATGTCAGCAGCCACGTCATCGTCCACGTCGGATTTCCGGCAATTTTTTCCGGAAAATTCACAAGTGACCCCAAAAGAAATCAGATACGTTACTTAGTGACCTATATTTACGATTATAAAACTTAGTGACCCAAAAAACACGAGAGGTATAGTTAGCGACCTAATTTAATAATTTGGCCACCAACATATTTAACAAACACAAAAATCCAAAAACACTTCACTTCATAAAGATTCCTCAGCTTAATTCGCACATCTCAGATATCCGGTAGAAACTATATAAGTTGACTCGTTGCCCTTTATCTCTTTCTACTCCTCATTTTAACTCCCAACAACAGAAAATAAAAATGGGCGATCATTGCTCATTCATATTCCTCCTCCTCTTCCTCGCGCTCAACATCCCCTCGGGATTTTCGATCGCAAGCGGCTCGTTTTCGATCAGAGAAGCCACGATCGAAGACATACGAGCCGGTTTTCGACAGAACCTCCTAACCTCGAGGCGGCTCGTGGAACTCTACCTCGAGGAGATCAAAGAGCTCAACGGGCTTCTTCGCGGGGTCATCGAAGTGAACCCCGATGCAGTTTACCTCGCGGACAGAGCCGATCGAGAGCGGAGGGCAAAATCGTCATTATCGCTGTCGAGCCTCCACGGGATTCCCGTGCTGCTGAAAGATAACATCGGGACGAAGGATAAGCTAAACACCACGGCGGGCTCGCAGGCGTTGGTGGGCTCGGTGGTGGCTAGAGACGCGGGCGTTGTGACGAAGCTGAGGAGGGCCGGAGCTATTGTTCTGGGGAAGGCGAGCATGAGCGAGTGGGCTCAGTTTCGGTCCTTGTCGGCTCCTGGTGGGTGGAGCTCGAGAGGTGGTCAAGGAAAAGTAAGCAAAATATTAAATGTACCGATAAGTCCTTTTGTCGAAGAATATACTCTTGTTATTTCATGTCTTGTGGGAAGTTGAGATTTCATATATTTTCAGCCAAAAGATATATTTTTTTGGTTAACTTTTTAAATTAGGTGGTGACACTTCAACGTATCAAAATATGTGATTGGAATTTAAGGACACTAACTTTCAAAATTGAACCAATTTAAAGACTCAGTTCGTCGAAAACTTTTTTTTCTTGTCGGAATTGCGACATCCGCACATCCGAAATAAATTTGAGATAAATTCTACGTGGCGACAGAACTATTTGTTTGAGAAAAAAATATCATACGTGAAAGTTTCATGAAACACATCTCACTGAAATGCAATTTCAAGGACGTTAACTTTCAAAATCGAAGATATTTAAACACACAATTAGGTTCGTGGTGAACTTTGTCCTAAAATTGCTTCGATTTTGAAAGTTAGTATCCTTAAACTGAAAACCTTAAGAATGTGTGCGTCCTCAAATAGTTAATCCTTTTTTTTTTTTTTTTGTGCAGAACCCTTACGTCCTATCCGCCACTCCATGCGGATCGAGCAGCGGGTCGGCGATATCCGTGGCGGCTAACATGGTAGCGGTTTCGCTCGGGACCGAAACCGACGGTTCAATCATCTGCCCTTCGTCCGCGAACTCCGTGGTCGGTATTAAGCCGACGGTCGGCCTCGTGAGCCGTGCCGGTGCAATACCGATTAGTCCAAGGCAGGACACCATCGGGTATATACACATGTTCCTCGTTATCACTAGCTTATTCGAGTCCCTTCCTTCACCGAATTTATTGCAGGCCCATTGCGAGAACCTTAGCCGACGCTGTCCGCGTTCTCGATGCCATAGTGGGATTCGATCGTGATGATCCCGAGGCAACTCGGGCTGCTTCGAGGTACATTCCGCATGGGGGCTATACGCAATTTTTGAAAGCCGGAGGACTATACGGTAAGAGATTAGGAATCGTGAGGGATCCGTTCTTCGTTTTCTCCGATAAGACGGTCGAAAGAGCGTTCGATCAACATTTTCGGACATTAAGGTAAGCATTGTTACCCTTGTTTCATTCTTGGTTCTTAGTATTTGTATGTAAGAACATTTTCTTACGCTTCGCAGGAAGAACGGGGCAACCCTAGTCGACGGCTTGGAAATCGCGGGCGTCGACACGATATTGAATGCCAATATAAGCGGCGAAGCGATTGCAACGTTAGCCGAATTCAAGATTGCTTTGAACGGTTACCTCCGAGGGCTGACGGTGTCGCCGGTTCGGTCTTTAGCAGACATAATCGCCTTCAACGAAAAATTCTCCGACGTGGTAAGCATTGGAAGTTTAGTCGCACCTAAATTTTCCTCAGGAATCTGTCCCGAAAATATAAAACATGAGAAAATAGTAACGAAGAGTTAACGTCGAAAACCCCATGTTAGAAAACAGAGCCGTAACATACAATCACACAATTCTAATACATTCGCATGCATAAAAAACGATAACCAGAAAATAATTCTACCTGCTACACGCTAATCTAAACTCTCTCCCAAACAAAAATTTTCACTTGATGGTGCACTCTATTTACACATGATAAAAAATCCTACATATTCTTATATTCTATCAGGTATTTGAGTAAAATAACAAATCGGCGCAGGACCGACATCAATCAGTTCGTTAGATTATCGACACATCATTAAAAAATTCACGAGTCAAAAAATCTAACCGTTAGGGTTATACCCAACTGGACAGGACACAACATACCCCGCCCGTAAATGATTCATTTTTTCGGTGCTTGTATAGGAAATGATAAAGGAATTCGGTCAAGAAATATTTATAGCCTCCGAAGCCACCAATGGCATCGGAGAAACGGAGAAGCTCGCAATCGAGAAAATGGCGAACCTAACGAGGAACGGTTTCGAGAGATTGATTATCGAGAACGATTTGGACGCGGTGGTGACCTCGGGATTCGACGTAGCTCCCGTCCTCGCCATCGGAGGGTTTCCGGGTATAACCGTTCCCGCGGCCTACGACAGCAACGGAGTCCCGGTAGGCATCTGCTTCTGCGGGTTGAAGGGCTCCGAGCCTACGCTCATTGAAGTTGCTTACGGATTCGAACAAGCCACTAAAATTAGGAAGGCTCCTACTTTTTTACCTTAAGAAAAATGATTTGATGATGTTATATTTCTTGTACCAATTAAGCTGAAAACCCTAATTTGATTTTTCTCCGGCCGTGGTATCATTATTACTTTCTATCATCAAAAACCGTCGAGTGATAAACATAGAAGCAGAGCCATGGTTTTCGATAAGAGAAGCCAAAGGCTGTGTGTTCCACGCATCGTAGAGGAATCAGTTTTATAAATATAATTGAATTAAAAGCTGTTTTCATGAGTATGGAGAATCAGCCAAACATAAAGGAACAAATAAAAATTCAGATTTTACAGAACATATATAACTAATGACGATGAATCTAAGTTTTCACATTAGGATTAGAGGCAAGAAGATAATTGAATTACTTACAAGGATTAACAAGTGTACTTGATTATTAATCACTCTTAAAATAATATCACGGAGAGGGTTGAATTGAATACTTCAAAGCAGGCCTTGATATTGACCAAGTCAATTCGGCACTCGTGGAATCTTAAAATAATAATAATAATAATAATTAAAAAAAAAAGGAAATCGTTCGCGTAAACTTTCTTATATAATCACCAATCCTCTCCTCGCTTCACAGAAAGCTCCAACTCACCAAGCGCAAAAGCACTATCCAAATCAATTCCCTTCATAAATTTTCTCAGCTTCCCATATAATAATAATCTATGGCGCAATCATCAAGAATTCCCACTAATATAATTCTTTTCTCCATACTCGTTATTACAACGACGAGCCCAAGTGTTAGCTATGCAAGGAAGAAGCACGTTTCTCCACAACCACCACCGTTCTTCGAAAGCATCTGCCAAGGAAAAGAAAGCGTAGCAAAGCTTCACTTCTACGTCCAAGATTTGCTGGGAGGCGAAAATCAGACGGTGTACGAGGTGGCTCAGTCTTCGGTGACTTCCAATTCTCCGACATTATTCGGTCAAGTCAGAGTTTTGGACAACCTAATCACGGCTGAGCCCGAAATTAATTCGGAGGTGCTCGGGAGAGCTCAGGGGCTCATTACGAGCTCCGACTTCAAGAGCACTGCTTACACGATGAACCTCAACTTTCATTTTACCTCGGGGATTTACAAAGGAAGCACCGTTAGTATTTTGGGGAGGAACGAGATACTGCAGGAGAGCCGCGAGCTGGCGGTGGTGGGAGGCACCGGAATGTTCCGTTTTGCCCGTGGGTTTGCGGTCACGGAGACTCGTTCGTATGATCCCGTGAAGAATTATGGTGTTCTTGAGTATAAGATATATGTCAGTTATGTGGTGGTTAAAATTTGATCTTTTTTTTTGTAAGGTTCAACTTTGTATCTATAATTTTGTTTTGCATGGAAAGAGATGTGCTCATGTTTGTTGTGAGCCATTTATATAATATAAATGCGTAATAAGCCCTTTTTATATCTTGTGATAACGTTAAATATTGCAGTTATTAGTTGACGAGAATTGGTCTAAGCCCTAACATGGCCTAGTTTAATAAAACCCTAATAATCTTGGTGTTTTCATGCATGGATTACCACACTCTTAATGTATATAAGAATATAAGGCATGTTGAAATCCCTTTTTGTAGGAGAGCCCATTAAATTTCTTTTGAGGCCCGATAGTATTTGTTTGTTCATATAAACCCTTATTTGAAATGTAATAGAAACTTAACGTCACTTTTCTCGATTTCTAACTTGGAAAAACCAATTATCTCTCCTCCCACAATCTCTTGAGTAGTCCTCATGGGCTTTGTAACACATGGTTATCGTTATCAGGTGGGTTTGTGATGTATTCATCTATCCCGGGGACTAGTCCCACCACTGGAGTGTGTGACGCAATTAAGCCTCCGTCGGGTCTGTGTGCACAAGCCCACGCCGGTATTTAGGGGCTAGCACATAATCAGGTCGAGTGGGGATACTTCGGAACAAAAAAAAAAACAATCATCAACACCAAGTGAGTCCACAACAATCTATCTTCAGCGGGATATGCCACGTCGTCGGGTCATTACATCTCCCGGTGGAGTCGTGATTCAATCATACTTTGGATTTTTTGACTTTCGTTGTTCGTGTGGACTTGGGACAAGATACGCCCACAAGGAGGAAATGTCCAGTTGGAAGTCGGGTCGCCCCATAACGACGATAATATTGAGATTCGCTTCGAAGTGAATTTTGTTGGAACGTGATGACTAAAATAGTGTTGTGCGGCATATCGAGTGATCTCATGTTCTTCAATTGAACTCCATTTTTATATCCCCATGGGGCAGGACCCAATGATTGGGTCCAGACATTTTCTGCGGGTGGTCTTTATTGCAATTCCACGTAAAGACTTTGACCTTTGTTGCTGTGCGAAAATTGTGACGTTCACAACCGGCCTCGATGATTAGTCACATCCTGAAGTGTATGTCGCAAGCCCATAGTCGATTGACTGGAGATGCCTCATGTTGCTTATAAAACTCAGTTCTTTAAAATCTAAAAATAATGATTTTGATTTTTATATATGAAAATGCATAATATGTGTTATAAAAACACAACAATTAAAAAGTATTACACTAATTATCATTATTCAAATATCTCAAATTACATTCACAAATCAAATTATATCTACTTTTAATTAATATATATGATATTATATCTAAGCATTCTAATCAATAAAATAACACATCTAACTTCATAGTCTTCATTCTTAACTCAAATACCAATCTTTTATTTAATTCATTATTATATATATGCATATATTGATTGTCGGATTGGATCATAGGAACAAACGCTCGAGGAAATTTAGGATAATCTCATCACATGTAATCGTGTCCCACCAATCCACCGGTGCTCTTATTTTTTATTTTTTTTTTGGCAGAAAATCCATCGATTGTCACAATAATTGCAATATATGAGAGGAACGTAGATAGGAATAGGACCAGCTTTTTTCTGGCAAAGTAATTTCATGTGGGATAAAATAAATATCTTGTTCTATTCATAAATAAATATTGGGTAAATTCCTATTTTGTACCCTTTAAAGTTTCAACTTCCTCTTAAAAACCCCTCGAATTATTTCTTCCTGTTAAGTACCCATCTGAAAAAAATTGTGTGTTAGGTACCTAAAAAGCATTAAAAAGACAAAAATAACCATTCTTCATACATAAATATTATTTCAATTATCTCCAGTTTTATATCAAATCAAATTTAAGAATATTATACCAACTGTTATCACATTTATACCAACTGTTATCACTATTATACCAATTGTTCTCGTTATTATATCAATATTTTCAATTATTATACTAACTGTTATCACTTTATACTCAAAAAAATATTTTTTGCGTATTATATGAAAGTGATTTTTGCGTATTATACTACAAAATACGATTATTATACCAACAAAACCGCTTATTATACCAATAAAATTGATTATTCTACCAATAAAATTGATTATTCTACCAATAAATTCGAATGTATACCAAACAATTCGGATATTATAATAACATTACTTTTGGTATTACAGTGATAACATTTGGTATAATAATTGAATATATTGGTATAATAATGAGAACACTTGGTATAATTGTGATATAATACTCTTATATTTGACTTGATATAGCAGTGATAACAGTTAGTATAATAATTGAATATACTGGTATAATAATGGAAACACTTAGCATAATATAATACTCTTAAATTTGACTTGGTATAGCAGTGATAACAGTTGGTATAATAATTGAATATATTGGTATAATAATGAGAACACTTGGTATAATAGTGATAAAATATTCTTAAATTTGACTTGGTATAGCAGTGATAACAGTTGGTATAATAATTGAATATATTGGTATAATAATGCGACCATTTGGTATAGTTGAATCTGTAAAGAAGGGTTATTTTCGTCTTTTCAATGTTTGATGGTATTAAACACACAATTTTTCGCAAATGGGTACTGAACATGAAGAAATAATTGGAGGGGTACTGATCAGGAAGTTGAAACTTCAAAGGGTACCGAATGTAAATTTACCCATAAAAAATTGCCAAAATAAATATCTGTCTCGTATCTTTTTCAAATATTTTATAAATATAATTTAACGCAAAATAGTAAGAATGCATTGTGGCCAATTCCCATTCACCACACCTTGACCGTCAATATTACTCTTTTGACTGTCTGTTGTCTCCATTCACACGAGTCATGAACTATCATAGATAATAATAAGTTATAATAATAAATCTGCTTCACATTAATAAAATAAATCGAGATCATAAAATAGATAATAATAAGTTATAATAATAATTCTCCTTCACATTAATAAAATAAAGTCGAGATCATAAAATTTCTTTACAATATGATTTTCATTGAAAACATAAAAACAACTAAACACGTTTAGAGTATCGAAATTTTGTGTAACGTAAACTATTATTCACAATTAAAAGGCCAAAACTCTTCTTTTAACGTGGCATTTTTTCCTTTTTGTGTTCGAAGTTAAATTTGACCAATCAGTCATCATATACGCCAAAACACCAGTCACCCCTTCAGTTCCCAAAAATCAATTAAAAATATGCCTTTTAACAAAAAAATTATAAAAATTTAAAAAATAAAATATGCCAACGAGACCTTGGTCCTGTGATCAAGGAGATATCTTAAAGAATTTGTGAGTTAGGTCGTGGAATCGAATACTCCCTCCCACAATTTCCTTGAGTAGTCCCATGAGCTTTACGAGCCATGATAAAGCTCATGACTATCATTAACAGATGGGTTTGGAACGTATTCATCTGTCCTCGGGATTAGTCTCACATCTGTAGTGTGACGCAATTAAGCCTACATCACGTCTGTGTGGAGCAACTCTATGCCATTATTTAGGAGCTAGCTCATAACACGTAGAGTGCGAATACAACAAAAAATCAATTAAAGATATAGAAACATAATAAAATAAAAGAAAAAACAAAAATAACAGGCGGGTCCCACTTGAGAATTATCAAATTCAATTCCGATATTATCCTATTCCAATATTATCCTCGCACTCGGCCCACGTGACACCCAGAGGCTACGGTGGATATATAAAGCCTCCGCGGCCCACATGAGTGAGAAGCTTTACTTATTTATAGAGAGAGAGAGAGAGAGAGAGAGAGAGAAAGGTAGGGTTTAAGAAATGGCTGAGGACGACGTCAAAAAGGGGACGGTCAAATGGTTCAACGACCAGAAGGGTTTCGGCTTCATAACCCCCGACGACGGCAGCGAGGATCTCTTCGTCCACCAGTCGTCGATCAAGACCGACGGCTTCCGCAGCCTCGCCGAGGGAGAGTCCGTCGAGTTCGTGGTCGAGTACGGCAACGACGGACGCGCAAAGGCGGCTAACGTCACGGGACCTGACGGATCTGACGTTCAGGGAAGCAGCCGTGGCGGTGGTTACGGTGGCGGCGGAGGCGGCGGTAGGGGTGGGTACGGAGGTGGAGGCGGCGGTAGGGGTGGGTACGGCGGCGGAGGTGGCGGCGGAGGAAGTGGATGCTTTAAGTGCGGTGAGAGTGGGCATATGGCGAGGGAGTGTCCTCAGGGTGGCGGTGGAGGGGGAGGTTACGGCGGCGGTGGCGGAGGGAGGTATGGCGGCGGTGGTGGTGGTGGAGGAGGGTGTTACGGCTGCGGCGAAGAGGGCCATTTCGCCAGAGACTGCCCCAACCCGCGCCGTTAAAGATATGATGTTGTGTTGCCTTTCTTTTGGTCGTTGAATGAATGATGTTTTCCTTTCTTTCTTTTGAAGCTTTCCTTATGCTGCTTCCCTTCTAATTTGTCTTTGGCTCTTATATGATTTATGCTACGTTTGGTTTTATCCTATTTAATAGCTTTTGTTGGATGATGGTATCTTTATGCGGATGAAGAATGATGCTTTCCTATACGTCCATTGTTGAGATTATTTGTCACATTGTCATGAAATTAAATTCACCCGACTCAATATATAAATCAAAGATGTTTTTATTTCTATAACCAATTGATTTTTGGCTGGATTCCTCAATTTAACATTATATCAGAGCGGGCTCAATCTGCGTGCTATAGCTCTTGTTTGACTCATCGCCAATCGATTTATTTCACATGCATGTTCGGCTTTAAAGCCACACCTAAAGGGGTGTGCTGAGATTATGTCGGATACTAATTTCATCCTCGTGTCACAATTGGTATAATTCTCATGTTGGTGTAATGATGAACACCTCAATCATACATTTTGTATAATCCCTTCTATATTTCCCTTCTCTGTGTTGAGTTTGGTGATAGGGCTTTTTGTTTGGCATTTTGGTTTAACAATAAAATTAGGTAGAGATGTTGATTTCTTGTTCTTGTGGTTTGAACATCAATTGACATTTTCCGGGGCCTTCCTTGAGATTTCGGGAAATCATGGGGGTGCTTTCATAACCAATAAGTTCAATACGAATTTAATACAAACTAGGTTGATAAGAAGATAATTAGTGAACCATCTAATTAACACACATAGCTCAAGGGCGGTGGAGGATGGCTGGTGGCAGATGATGGGCCGCCGGAGCATGAGCAGCGGCGGCGGCGGCGGTGCCGCCGGTGGCGTTGGCCACGAGCGGCGGCAGATGCGGCGGCGGGCATTGGTAGCACTTTGTGAACAAGCCGAACGTGTCGATCTGATGAACGAAGTTGACCATGCTCGCCCACCCGCCGAACCCGAACCCGACTATGAAAACCCACACCACTATGAATATGTTGATAACGTACGTGCCCACCCACCTCCCCAAGTACTTTGGCGGTTGCTCAACCGCATTCTGTCCACACACACAAAAAAAAAGATTCGATTTTTATATAGTTTGCATGTCTGAGTTAAGAGGGATGACACTTTCATGGCACCCAATTTTACTGGTTGCAATTTTAGGGGACAATTAAATTTACAAATTGAAGCAATTTAAGGACAAAAAAAAACGTCTCTTCTGTATGTCTTGGTGCCGAAGTGGCGTCCAATGGGACCGCCACGTCATCAGAACAGGCGAAGTGGCGTCCAATTGGCGCTTATCGTCCCTAAATTGCTCCGATTTTCAAAAATTAGGATCAATATAATTGCAACGGATTCAGTTGGATGTCTTGAAATTGAGACCCTATTAACTTACACGACGGAAAAAAAATATTTAAGCCATATCTAGTAGAAAACATGTTCCACGTAGGCTCAAGTCTTATTACCTCCCGCGCGGCGGCCGATTTGAAGGTGAACATGTGAGCCAACGCGGGGACGATGTAGACGGTGAAGCTGACCAATAGCGAGCCCACGGTCGAGTTGATGGGGCCGAAGAAGGGAAATACAATAGCCAAGAACCATATGGGGACCACCACGGGCAGCCTAGCCGCGGCCCGCTTGCACAGGCTCTTGCACTCGTGCATCCCTATCGCCTTCTCCCACACGAAGTACAGCGGCGTGCACGCGAATCCGAACGTTATAAACTGCAATGAATAATTCGAAATTCAAAAAGATTTTATCGGACAAATAATGGTAACTAATTAATTGAGCTAATCTACGTTCTTCGACAGGGGATATGGACGACAATGGGTCCTAATTGGGTTCTTAATGGGCGTAAATTTGAACTAGACCCATTCGGACCCATTGGGTCTAAGGCTTAAATCAAGACCCGTTAATGACCCAATTAGGATTGACATCACTAACTGTGGACGACTTGCCTGGTGGATGAGCATCAAAATGACGGCCATGTCCCTGAAGGGTGACCTCGGGAGGAGAGAGAAGGCGTTGGCGTGGTTGAGGAGGAGATCACCGAAGGCCCAGTAGACGGCGGAAGCTGACGGCAGCGTCAGCGTCAGCACGTAGATGGTGGCCAGCAAGTAGATGGCTTTGAACTTCTGCGGCTTCCACATAGCGTGCATTATCTCTCTGGCAAACATTAAAGTCGTCGATTGAGAGAGAGAGAGAGAGAGGACAAAAAGGGGCTTGGAAGAAAGCGATAGGGCTTTCTTTCCCATGCAAGGAAAAAAAAGGAAAAGAGGGATTCCCGAGAAAGTGGGACTTTCGTATGATAATATTATATATCACTGGCACGCCTAAGGAAGGGGCATTTATGTAAATACAATCTCGACAAGATATCTATGGAAAACGACCCCTCACTAGAAATTAAGGCTCCGTGGACTACGAAACAATGTTAAGTCTCTTTTATCACTTCTTTAACACGGCGGACAAAGACTTTGAAACTCTTGTAATAGAAATGGAGTAACTCATAATTTGGTCACCTAACTTTTAACTAAAATTACTTTTAGTCCTCTAATTTTTCCCTATACAAAACTTGTCCAATATGTTTAGCCCTATACTCTTTTCCCTATACTTCATCTCCCACGTGCAAAAATGATAATAAATAGTTTTTTTGGTCAACTTTTGTCATAGTTAATCACCGGAGCGGATGAGGTAATATCATGTCAGAAGTTTCACTACACCATATAAAAGAATACCCTTTCGAATCATCCTTCCACACGTGCAAGAAATTAATGTAACATTGTCGGAAAGAACTGTATATGATAAATGATCTAAACATATGGGACTCTTATGGTAAAGAAAAAAAGTTAGAGGACTAAAAGCGATTTTTATGAAAGTTAGGACCGCTTATGATAAATGACAAAAACATATTGGACTAATTATGTACAAGAAAAACTTTTAAAAAAAAAAAAAAGCACATTCCTCGACTAAAGATTGGCTGTCAAGTTATGTGCATTTTTAGAGGACTAAAAGTTATTTTCGTGAAAGTTATAGGACCAATTTAATAGTTACTCCTAATAGAAATAAATAAACCTTAAAGGACAAGAAATATGAATAGATATTCCTTTGTGGTCTTACACAGTAACGGCGTGTCCCCCGAATGTGTACAGAATGTTCGTGGCCCCCGTGAAGTACAGCACCATCTTGGTCGGACCCGAATGCTTCACGCCCTCAACCTGTTTACGACCCGACCCGTTTCAAGAATATTCCCATACGACAAGGCATGCAGCTTAAAATCCACGTGGATATTAGAATAAAACCTGTCCGTGAAGCAGCGACGCAACGGTGAGGTACCACGCCGTGTAGGTCGTCATCAGCAGGCCGAGGAAGGACCAAATCCTGTAGTTTCGAAAGGAAGGTACGAACACCGTCGTCGCACAGCAGGCTCCGAAGATGTAAGTCCACGTCCTCTTGTCCAAATTGTCGTTTATGTAGTAAATATTGCTGCAATAAAACCAACCAAAAATAAGTTTTTTTTGCAATTATTGCATAAATGAGTTCTAAAAACCTTCTTGTGATAGGTATGAAATCATACGTTTCCATTTCGTATTCCAATCTGTTGTTCCGTACATCATATTGTGACATATGTTAACCTCAGCTGATTTATTTTACACGTTTCACAATTGATGACTGGAACATCAGATTGAAACACCAAATGGATACAGAGAATCCAAACTAGTGATGGTTTGGGATTGGCTGTTCCTATTTTTTTTACACGTTTCACAATCTGGTGAGTGGAACATCAAATGAGTACAAAGAATTCAAACTAGTGATGGTTTGAGATTGTCTGTTCCCATTTGATGTTCCGTTTGCGACAAGTGTTAAGCTCAGTAGATTTTCTTACACGCGTGAGTGGAACACCAGATTAGAACACAACAATGGTCACATGGGATCCAAACTATGCTCGTAATTGATTACCTTGCGCAAGCTATGAGCTGAATAACGGAGCCGAAGAGCAAGAACGTACAGTTGAACGCTAAGCCCACGTTCCTCCAGTACTTTCCGAGGAGCCCATCGAGGACCTCGAACCACTGGTTGTAATAATAAGGGCGGTTAAAAGCGCACACGTGGAGGAGCCCCATTGGCTTTAGGGAAATATAGACGGAGAGGCGATTTTTTTTTTTTTACCTGAATGACGTGGTTTCTGAAATCGAATTTCTCTCTTTCTTTTCTTGTTCGGTACTCCACGTAGAGGACGCTGATGAGGTAGGCGGTGTAGCTCCCCAATAGGCCGTAGAAGAGCTGAAATAGGACGCCGGAGAACATTCCTAGCTGGGAGAAGGAGTACGGAAGAGTGAGGAGGACTTGCGCCACCTGATTCGAGGCGCAGCTGAACCAGGCGTCGTAGGCGGAGCCGCCGTGCCAGAAGAGGCTGTAGAGCTTCGACGTCACGGCGGCGGTGCTTCCTGGCTTGCTTCCTCCTCCTCCGCCTTCTTCTTCTCTCTCCATTTCGACGTAGTTTCCGGCGATTACGGTCTCCACGGCTCCGTCGGATGATTCCATGATTTTGTTTTTCGCAGCTGATGTGTGTAAGATGGATGAAGTGGAGGAGTGAGGTGTGTATCGGAGTTTATTTATATAGGGAGAATTTTGCGGGGTGGGGTGCGTGGGAGATTTTATTCTGTAAAAGGAAAATGATAGAAAAAAAAGGAAAGAATTATAATTTTCGTCCCTATATTTTTTGTGCTCCTAAAGTTTCGTACCTAGGAATTTGTACGTTACAATTTTCGTCCTCATTTCTTACTGTCTGCACACTTTTCGTCCCTATATTTTTACAGTAAACAATTTTCGTCCTCGTATTTGACTGTCTGTGCAATTTTCGTCAATCGTCCGTATTTTATTATTTCGACAATTAATATTTAATTTATTTTGAATTACATATATAATTATTATATATAATGACAAAATTTGTTATCTCAATAATGCAATATGAGGAGGTTAATTTTACCTATAAAAATATAGGAAAAAAATTGCACAATAGTAAAATATGGTGACAAAAATGATTACCTAAAAAAATATAGAGACGAAAATTGCAGAGAGTATAAAATATAGGGGCACAAATTGTAATTCTGAGAAATAATAAAGGAATATTATTTACATTTGCTTCTCGTGATGTGAGAATAGCGACTTTGGGAGGAGCGAAACACGCGCTTTTTGAATAATGCTTCTCGTGGGATTTTGTTGCGACCAATGCCTTCCCTATGGTTTTAGAGTAATCATATTAATTGTCGTCTCTATTGCAAACAATTTTAATTGTTTATTAGTTTTTTTTTATATATATAGAATAATTATAGAAGCGTGAGGAGTATGTCTGGTATGAGTGCTCTTCTTCCCTGTTTCCAACAACATATTAATTATATTTAATTATATTGCTTAATTGTACAACTATTATCACATTCACAGTTCATATTATCTTTTGTACACATGCTTCAACTCATGGGACTAAACTAACGGCTCTTATAATATCGTTTTAATGAAGAAAAAAAATCACGGGATAAATTATAGTTTCGCTTTAAATGTCTTTTAAATTCACTTCAATATAAAATAAAATAAAAATAGAAACTGAAAAGAAAAGGAATTGGCGAAAACAGAACCAAATGATTGCTGCCAAAACATGGCGTGATAGATCTCCTGTAAGATGTGAAGAAAAAAGTCACTTTAGTAAAATGGAAAAATTCCCTCTTTATTTTATTCCTCTGTAACAATTTCTGGAACTATTGTAAAAATAATAAATAATTAAATAATCGATTTTACAACCATGCCCTGTTTCCATATACACCAATTATCATTGAGCACTCTAGTTTCTATTTTTCCAAATGGTTCTTGAAACAGAGCATGTTATCCCACTGAATGATTTTATATTTTGAACTAATTTAGGTGTCATCTACAAGAACCACAAGTGGATTAAGGAGGAAAAACCTGAGATTGATGATAATTAAAAAAATGTTGGAGAAACGATGATTCATATAATATCATGCTTTTAGACATAGGGGACCATAAACAATCTCTGACTATATATTATATTATTAAAACTTTGTCTCCCTTTGACTGTATCTACTGCAACTGTTCTAACATTCCACCTCATCAAAACCTGCGCTTCTTTTTTTTTAACTTCTCTGTTTTTGTCTCTGTTTTCGTCAAAAACTTCATTTTCTTTCCAAAGATCGTTGACTGCTCTGCTTCGGGTTAGACCTAATGGGCTTTCCAAGAATGGCTGGATCCGTTAATTTGAGATATATTTAGAAAGCCCACATAGAAAAACAAGACCCAATTGGATTAAATTAATCAATAATATCCAAACTCGAGAGAGTTTTTTTTAAGTGATTCTCCAAAACATTATCATGTCATTTTCACCTCTCATCATTTAAGATGTTTGTTTAACATATATGATGAGTCATCACTGAGTGAAGGAGCACGTGAGTGATGAAAATGAGGTATTCAAGTGTTGAATCATCTAAATAAACCTCGACGATCCTACATCACCTTGATGGAGATATTTCTATTTTTTTTCGATAAAAGCCTTCCTTTTTATTTTAACATTCTCCCCTTATATATCCTTATACCTATTTTCTTTATATAACTAACCTATTTAAAAAAGACTTTTATTTCATGCTTAAAAAATAAAAAATTATATTGAAATAATGAATATCTTAAGTCAATCACCCAAAAATAAATGCATTATCTACATCACTTAGGTGATATGCATAGAGTTAAATATATGATAGTCACACAAAATTACGATACGCATCACCATTATTAAACAAATATAATATTTAATTATTACTTTGATATACAAAATGGAGAAAAACTACCCCGAGCAAATACAGTGATGTCATATCACCTTAGTATGCATGTCAGTGATACTCACATTAGGGTGATCTAAATATCAATGCGGAGTTCGATTACCTCAAACAAACACCCCGTATATGTTCCTTAAGTTTCATTTTATTTTCAATAAGCTCATAAGTCTGTTCTTATGTAAATTTAGATGTGAATGCGGTCTTCAAAATTAGTATCCATGACCTAATACGGTGTTGAATAATCCATTTACCTAAAGTCTAAATCTTGTCAAAGTTAACATAATTAAATTTTTTATATTTTTGATTTGCAATAATGACGAATTCAATTCTTTCCCCTTGGTCACATTTACTTGTCTCGCTGTATGGTTACATCAAACCCTTGAAATAAGTTCAAAACTGTCAAGTCCCTCACTCGTGCATTATTGCATCAAGAATAATGCCGTAATGTAACATACATTATTCCCTTACCATATTATATATATATATATATATATATATATATATATTAACATGGGAAAACTCGAGTTTGGGTTGTAAATGTAAGAAAATTCTCCACTTCACCTTTGCTTCCGTTCCACGGTATAGTAAGACTGTTAAAGCGGCTCGAAGTTGAATCACGATTCAGAGGTTCTTAGTACGAGGTGGGACGATCATGAAAAACTATTAAAGCTATAAATGAAAAAAAAATGAAAGAAATTAAAAATAGGACTGCTACCTAGAACATTACCATATTCATTGCACTGCACAAGCTTAATAAAGAATTTGAGTAATATAATTAATGGAGTCGCCATATCTAACATTAGTAGTGGCGATCATACTAATTTCACTAACCTAATTGTCACAAAGCAAACCCCACTTGACCTTCGCCTAGTTTAGAATCCCACCTTCACCTAAGTTTAATTGGTTATCTATATTTATTTATTTGCGTATGCGTGTTTGTTTTTCAAGATCGTGGAGATGAATTAATTGTAAGAAAGAAATCGATACATTTTTTTCAAGATGACGAGAAGACCAAGAAGTTAATTGGCCGTCGACAAAGTCGGCGGAGCCCGGGAGAGCTACGACCACTTGTTGCATGTGCAAGATCTTCTTCATTGCAAGGTTCGTTACCTTTCTTGCGCCACCGTTTTGATATATACTTAGTTATACATATTGTTTGAAATATAAAATATATAAATATTACAATATGATACGCTGCTTTGAGCTTAAATTTTAGACAAAGCGGTCATTTATTATGGTACGAGAACTCAGTCCAAAAGGTCATGTGTACGCATCCTCACGAACAGTAATAAAAGGATAATTACATATCTAATGCTAGATACGAAATTAAATCAGCATAAACGTGAGGGGCGTGTTGTATATAATTAAAATTGATACGATTCTTTCAAACTTTAACATTTCATCGAATTCCTATTTATTCTACAAACCCATCATGAGAGGTGGGCCGCATTGTTCACTCTAACCCAATAATTTTGGCTCATGATAGTGTACGATAGATTTTGAAGTAATTGTCGACGTACTCTATTTAAATATACTTAGAGCTTCTCCATTTGGTACTCTATTTTAACAATATTATATAGTTTGCAAACAGTCATACTCTATATTTAAAGTAACTCTATTTCTCAACTTTAAAATAGAGTTTTTATTTGTATTTTATTTTTATTTTTAAAACTTATGTAATTATGTTTAAAATATTTTATATTATCATAATAATAAACTAAAAGTATATAAAAGTCATTTTCTTTATTAATTATGAATTCTAATTACTCTATCTTAAATATTAATTATTATGATATATTGAATTTTAATAATTATAATATTGGGTTATCTTAAATTTGAAAACTTAAGACAAAGCTACATTATTATACGTGTACGTGTTTTTAAAATTTTTTTCTTTGTTTAATTTTTATTATAATGCATTTCATAAATTAACATGTCAATTATACCATTACTACGTTTAATATAGAAAAACAAATTATAGAATATAAATCATAATTAAAATTTTGGACATAATTTAAATTTATTTATTTTTGTATTATAAATAATTTACAATGACGCTAAGTATGAATATGTGTGAAATATTATTTTAGAGTAAAAAATAGAGTTAATGGGTTGGAGTAAAAAATAGTGTAGAAATAGAGTTAATAGGTTGGAGTAAAAGCACTGTATGAACTGTATTTTTGTGTAAATTCAACTGTATTTTTGTGTTGTGGTTGGAGATGGTCTTAGTATTTATAGCATACTTAATGCATGTGCAATAAAATATAAATGCATATAATATTATTTTATATTTTAAGAGTATCATTAGTTTAGAATGTTTTATAGATGAAATTTTAATTTTAATAGATGAAATTTTAACTTTCATTTGAATTGTAGTAAATGAATTGTGGTGATATAATTGTAAGAGGTAAAATATTTAAAGGGTAAAATTATATTTACACCTGACATACCAATTTAGCAATTACTTTCATAGCAAATGCTATTCCTCCATATGTAGTCGCATAGATGTTATAATTTTTTTCATTTGGAAAAAAAATTAAACTATACAAATAATTGAATTATTCTATTTACGCGACAAAGTGTGTGTGATGCACATGAGCAACCAAACTATTTTTTTCACGACAAAGTCGTTGTCAATAAAGTTGGGTCACGCATTCAATCAAAGATTAGGACTGTGGGCACCTCGGCTTCGCTGTCTACCGGGTACGAGCTTGTAATAAAAGCTTGGCCATTTATATTTTTATGAAGGTATTTCAGATATTTTATAAGATCGAAATTTAATTCGAAGATGTTTATCCTTTTACTTATATTTAATTCGCTTGATTCTAAATCCGCGCTATCATCTGATATACCACATAGCAATAATATTTATTACATAGTTCGATTTGAGGAAACAAACCTTAGGGTACAACTCTGAGACCACATAATATCAATTAATAAAAATATAATTTTATATCTTCAAAAAAAATTTATCATTTTTACAAAAATTCAAATTTAATAACATTGGTAAATTCAAATTTACTATCTTCACCTAGAAGAAATCACTTTATTCAAGAACAATTATAAAGTAAAAGACGGAATAGTTTAAATATGTTCCTTTTTTTATTAAAAGAAAAAAAAAAAGCGAAGGATGATTCTTGTGGAACGACGTCGTTATTATGATAATTATTCAGCGTCGTCCGGAGCAAAATCCGCAAAACATGCTGACTCATCTCTCGAGCTTGAAGACTAATTGCCCCACACAGTACAAATTTGAAATAACACATTATAGCCCCACTATTATAGTAAATTATACTTAGAGCTCTTTAATCTTTTAATTCTTAGAGTTACTTAGCACCAAAATCAATCGCAATCATGTTTTAACATTAAATTTGCCATCATTGTTTACTTTTTCATCTAGCTGCCACTTAGAACATCCTTTTTGATAAAATAAACATGTAACTATATATATTAAAAAACAACTAAAAAATTTTATTCCCGAAAGAAATTGGGAGTTATTTAGCTTGAAAATAAGATAATATATGCGCATAACTATCAAAATTGTGGTTGCAGAAACTTCATTGTGATGCTCTAAAACTAATAGGGATTTGATTGTAGCTATTTGTACAAATTGGGGTGAAATTGTAACTAACCCCAAAGCTCAGACACCGATTCCCCACCAATTTAAATTGCCCAATTAATTAACGGCTAAAAGCGAAATCATTATTCTATAATATAATATCATCACTTCCCATTACTACTCAGCTCAGTTCAGCTCCACTAAATCTGCTTACAATTAGAAGCACAACAATGGCTTCTTCGCCGCCGTACCCTATTTACACCGTCTTCCTTCTACTGCTCTCCCTCGGCGCAATCTCCGCCGTCGACGACGTACCCAAGACGTACATCGTCCACGTGGACCCCGCATCGAAGCCGTCCATCTTCCCCACTCACTTCCACTGGTACACCGCCGAGTTCGCACAGCCCACCACCATCCTCCACGTGTACGACACCGTCTTCCACGGCTTCTCCGCGGTGCTCACCCCTTCCCAGGCCTCTCAGGCGCTGCGACACCCCTCCGTACTCGCGGCGTTCGAGGACAAGCGGCGGCGCCTGCACACCACGCGCTCGCCGCAGTTCCTGGGACTTCGCAACCAGAGGGGTCTGTGGTCGGACTCCGACTACGGGTCCGACGTCATCATCGGCGTCTTCGACACGGGGATTTGGCCCGAGAGGAGGAGCTTCTCCGATTTGAATCTGGGGCCGGTGCCGAGGAGGTGGAGAGGCGCGTGTGAGTCCGGCGTCAGATTCGGCCCCAACAACTGCAACCGGAAGATCATCGGCGCCAGGTTCTTCGCGAAGGGCCACGAGGCCGGTAACGTCATCGGCGGCGGCGGAATCAATTCGACCTCCGAGTTCAGGTCTCCCAGAGATGCCGACGGACATGGGACCCACACCGCCTCCACTGCCGCCGGCAGACACGCCTTCAAGGCGAACATGGAAGGCTACGCCGCCGGAATCGCAAAAGGCGTCGCCCCAAAAGCTCGCCTAGCAATCTACAAAGTCTGCTGGGCAAACTCCGGCTGCTTCGACTCAGACATCTTAGCAGCCTTCGACGCCGCCGTCAACGACGGCGTTGACGTGATATCCATCTCCATCGGCGGCGGCGATGGAGTCTCCTCCCCTTACTACCTCGACCCGATTGCAATCGGGTCCTACGGAGCTGTCTCCAGGGGTATTTTCGTCTCTTCCTCCGCAGGAAACGAAGGGCCCAACGGCATGTCCGTCACCAACCTCGCGCCTTGGATGACAACCGTCGGCGCCGGGACCATCGACAGGAACTTCCCGGCGGACGTCGTCCTCTCCGACGGCCGGAAGTTCGCCGGAGTCTCCCTCTACTCCGGCGACCCGCTGGACCCAAACAAGATGTACCCTCTGGTCTACCCCGGGAAATCCGGGGTCCTCTCCGCCTCCCTCTGCATGGAGAACTCCCTCGACCCCAACGAGGTGAGGGGCAAAATCGTAATTTGCGACCGCGGGAGCAGCCCTCGTGTCGCCAAGGGACTGGTCGTGAAGAAGGCCGGCGGGGTCGGGATGATCCTCGCCAACGGGGCCTCCAACGGCGAGGGCCTCGTCGGCGACTCGCACCTGATCCCCGCCGTTGCCGTCGGCTCGTACGAGGGGGACCAAATCAAGGCCTACCTAGCCGCGGACCCGACCCGCGCGGGCTCCACGATCCGGTTCTGGGGGACCGTCGTCGGGACCAAGCCGGCTCCCGTGGTGGCCTCCTTCTCGGGCCGCGGGCCCAACGGGCTCAACCCGGAGGTCCTCAAGCCCGACCTCATCGCCCCCGGGGTCAACATCCTCGCCGCGTGGACCGGCGCCGCGGGGCCCACGGGACTCGACTCGGACCCGCGGAGGACCGAGTTCAACATCCTCTCGGGGACCTCCATGGCCTGCCCGCACGTGAGCGGCGCGGCCGCCCTGCTCAGGTCGGCCCACCCGGGCTGGAGCCCCGCGGCCCTACGGTCCGCGATGATGACCACCGCGAGCCTCGTCGACAACTCGTTCGATCCGATGGTGGACGAGTCGAGCAAGAAGCCCGCGGGCCCGTACGATTTCGGGTCGGGCCATCTGAATCTGGGTCGGGCCATGGATCCGGGCCTGGTCTACGACCTGACGGAGGAGGACTACGTGGGGTTCCTTTGCGCGATCGAGTACGGGCCCAAGACGATACAGGTGGTGACGAGGCGGAGGGTCAGCTGCCCGGGGAAGAAGCCGCTGCCCGAGGACCTCAACTACCCGTCGATCGCCGCCCTTTTCCCGAGCGGCGGGGACCGCGGGGGGCCCTCGAGCAAGATGTTTTTCAGGACGGTGACGAACGTCGGGGATGCGAACGCGGTGTACGCGGCGAAGGTGGAGGAGCCGAAAGGGGTGACGGTGAGTGTTAGGCCCGAGAAGCTCGTGTTCGCGGAGGGCGTGAGGAAATTAGGGTTCTATGTGACGGTGACGGCGGACACGGAGAATCTGGTGCTGGACGATTCCGGTGCGGTCTTCGGGTCGCTGTCGTGGGTCGACGGGAAGCACGTGGTTAGGAGCCCGATCGTGGTGACTCAGCTCGACCCGTTGTAGGCTCCTAACGAACCGTTGAAATCAAATGAGTGGCTCGTGGGATTTTTCTTTTTTTTTTTATTATTATTTTTTTTATAAGGTGTTGGTGCTGTGGCTTTAGATTCTCGAGTGTTGTTTGCTTTTGTCTACTTAGTGTTGTAAATGATGTTTGTGCTTGTAAGTTGTCTGATGAAATGCCGACGCTTTTTTTCTTTTTGTATGACATGTAGTGATTAGTTTATTCGAGCTTTTATGTTAAGAAAGTTGAGTGTGATGATCCGACATAATCATTTAGGATCATAGAGTCACATTCGGTCAATCATTGACTCGTTTGGTCCACAAGAATCAGTGTAATAATGCAGGCAGATTTACTGTTTTAAATGTGTTTGAATGATGAATGTTGTGAACACCCACTTTAAATTAGTGTAATAAATGCAGGCAGATTTACTGTTTTAAATGTGTGGGAATGATGAATGTGTAAGCACACACGTTTATATACTATTTGATTCAAATTGAAGATTACATGTATCTAAGCTCGACATGATCTTACCTACTAATAGCATGTAATGGAGCAACACAGCTCGACTCAGTTCAGTCTTAATGAAATCTGCACTGCATTGTCAGCCTAAGACACTGCTCCGGCTTCTACTTAAATTAACCTTTTGAGGCTGCAACTTTTAATTTATATATATATATATATATGAACTTAAACTAGATATATATTTGATTTGAGACGGGTCGGGTCAACATATATTCGGCCCAGTTGCCAGATAAGATTAAAGCTATGTTTGGACTAATAAGGCCGGACAAGCTTGTATCTTTTTGTACTAAAAGTGTGTGATTCTGAGAATGTTGGGCTTGTTTGAGCCCACATATATCGGGGCAAATATAACCCAGTAAGATCCAATAATTGTATTGGGAAAGTTGCAAAAATATCTAAAATCTCTTGCATAATGGTGCCCCATGCCATGATTTTGACGGAAAAGACTATGATAAAATATTTGAAAAATTAGGAATTAATTAAACAGGAAGAAAAGGACTGGGAGGTTGACTATAAAATACTATATATTTTCAATTAGGTCGCTTGTTGGCGTATTAAATAAAAATGAATAGGTCAAGGGATGAGTGAAGGCGCAACTACCAAAATGCAAGAGAGTGGGCTCGGATCAATCTCAACCGCACGTTTTGTGGCCTTTTTTCGGCCCATAACGGATCGATAAGTTAATGAAAAGGTTTGACCAATTCTTTTCATTTAATTGCTTGTGGAGGCCACTTACTTTCTGATTTGGACTTATTTCAATCAATATAACCTAATTTTGTAGCTTGAATCGAATCTGAATGTTAAGTGATCTGATCGTGATAATATCCCGAAAGAGGTAACGAGTTCGATTTCACTTGATCACTTTGCCTATTGATGAATATAATGGTTTGGGACAGTACACACCGATCCGGAGGATGCGATGTTTGTTTTATTTCTTTATTTTTTGATGAAAAATATATTTTATTTTTGAATATTCGAGAATAGCAACATAGACATTGCTTGAGATAAAGGCTACTCGCCCCTCACCATTAAAGCCAAGGGATTGAGTTAGACTGTTACTACTACTATTAACAAAGCGGAAAATTTTTAAATATAGATGTTTGTGTAATTTATATGGGGAGTATTGATATAATTTTGTAGAAATTATATAAATTGAGATCCTCTTTAAAACGATTAATTTGGTTTTGTTTTAGTTTTGTCATTTACAAGTTATATTAGTTAATTCCACATTAACATTTTGTTGACATATCAATTTGTAGGTCGTTAGTGGTTGGTAGAATATTTATTGTGACGTATGTGTACATTGCCGTTTATAAATGATTATGATGTACATTAATTAAGTACAATATAATAGATTTTCTTCGACATCGATGCAGATTATGATAATGGTTATTATTATTGTAGACAATTAATAATTAATTTCTATCGATATTATTTTTTGGATTTATTATTATTCAAATAATTAAATGAAATTCAACAAATTAAAATTGCTAGTTTTTTTAGATTTATAAAATTCATCTCAAATAAATATATAACTAATTTAAATAGTTAATTTTTACCATAAGGGATAGTATTATATTAGTTTTATACAAGAATTATATACAAGATAATATTGTAGAGACTTACTAAATAAGTAAAGAAACAAATAAGAACAAATCAAATCAAATCAAATCAATTCAATCAAGTATGGAGAGAACCCAACCAAATCAAATCCAATCCAATCTAATCTAATCATATAAGGATACAATGGTTAACTATATAAAGAATCAAATTCAATATGAAAAGAATCAAATCCAATCAACATGGACAAAATTGATTCATGAATTATAATTTTAATTTGTATCAATTCTATACGCCTATAAATACGAGACTTCTGAATTTAAAAACAACAACGAAGAGAAATACGTGAATTCGAGAGACGATATAAGACTTTTAAAGCGTTCGATTTCTCTAAATCGAAGTTCTTGAATCAAAACTCGACAATAAAGAGAATACGAGATCTCAAAGAGACGATATAAGACTTTTAAAGCATTTAATTTCTCTCAACAAAGTTCTTAGAATTAAAATTCGAAGACAGAAAAGGATACAAAACTTCGATATTCGATATAAGACTGTTAAAACATTCTGAAATCTTTTTTTTACGAATTTCATCGTATTCAATTCAAGTCTCGTGTGATTGCTGAAGCGGGCAGACCAACTCTGCAAACCAAATCAAGACCCATGTGATTGCTCTTGAAAGCACACAGATCAATGATCACCTCAAGATCTGTGTGATTGTTGTTGGAAGCACAGGCTTAACGATCAAGTCAAGACCCATCTGGTTGCTCGGAAGCACGCGGTTAACTTAATACTCAAATCCTAAGGAAGTTTGTCAAAATTCGTGATTAAATTTTACTTGAATTATATTTATCTTGATTAATCGGTTTTCGAATAAAAGAAAATATACTACAATAATATTGTAAGTTACTATTAATTATTTTTTTTTTAATTCCACATGTATTTTGGTCCAAACAGATTACTACAAATGAAAAAAATTTAAAAATAAGTAAACGATTAACAAAGTGAAAGAACAACGAGAGACCAAGTTTGTGGATCTTGTGCTTTTGTGGGGCCCAACGTTGCACTTACGAGATTATTAGATGTAATATGGCAGACTTGAAGTCAAGTGTAACGTCTCTCTCAATTTATAAGAAAAATTGTCTTATGGTTAAGATATTTGACTTATAAACATATATCAATATTAATTATTCATATGTAACCTTATTATATAATAGTAATAATGTTGTAAGAAAAAAATTAACGAAAGCGTCTGCAAGCAGATTCGAGTACCTGCCACATCATTTGTTTTAATATTCATAAAACTAACGATCTCTTGCCTTGGAATCGAAGTTAAATTGTAAAGTTTTGTGATTTGCGGACATTTGAAATGAATTATTATAATGATTATATATGCTTATGTCATTCCAACACTACTAACCGTGGTGAAAGGAGATAAAGTGAAATCAAATTCATTACTTTTCGGCGAACTAAAATATCCCGGGACATCACAAAGTAAAAAATATATAATAATATAAGAATTCTATTAAAATTATGTGCCAACATGGTAGATGAAATTGCAAGTACCCTAAAACCAAGGCAAATTAAAGACAAGTCCGAATTGAAAAAAGCTCAAATGACAAATCTCGATACTCATGTGAGTTTGACTTGGTTTGTAATGTCTCGTTTTTATTTCCACTTCAAATCGATAAATAATTCGTATTAATACCTAAAACAAGTTGAAATCATGGGGTCAATGTGCCTTTTGGCATGTGATGGGTGGTTGGATTTCAAATTTAAAATATCATATATATTTTGTGTATTATAATAAGAAGATTGTAATATATAGTAATAAGTGATATGTGATTGATGGCGGCCTTGTCAATTTATTTTATTTTTAAAATATAAGATAATAATTGATGCAAGAGGTGGAAAAGGAAAAAGGTTGGCGATAAAAATAATATTAATGTGGAAGCTTCTAATGTTCCTACCTAACCCAATTTAAAGATATGAAAAAAAGGTAAAAAGGTGTGCTTGGTTGAAAAAGTAACGCCCTTTTCCGCTTGCAAAGGGCCACAACTTACTAAAAATAAAAATAAAAGGGTATTTATTTTCCAATAAATTATATTAATAAATCTTATTACGCAAAACAGTATGTAATTTTGTTGTGCTTAAGAAAATAATAGCCGTCTTTACTAGTCGCCACGTGATCAACTTGATGGATAATATCTTGTATGTTGTAATTTAAATATATTTTCCTTCAATTATTATTATGTTGTAGTAAGGGAATAGGTTACCCACATCTTCGTCTTCTTTTCTTCTCATCCTCTCACGGCTTATCCGTTGGATCCTCATTCATTCATATCTTTTCAGGAAGAAGACAAACAAGAAAGAAAATGGAGAATCTAATATTGGAATAAAATTAAAATACATAAAATTCATATATTTATGTTTTCTTTTTTTTTTTTCCTTCTAATTCTCCATACCGCATGATTTACCATACGTTGGTCGATATTGAAAAAACCACCAAAGCCAGCAAGATACGTATGGTTAACCACACTTCTATATTTATACCAATATATTATAATATAATTATTCATCTAGGCTAAGTTATCAATTATCATTCAGATTTCAGATGCAATACCTAACAATTTAGTCGATATTTCAGCAAATTGAAATTTATTGGAAATTAGGACCACTTGCAACAAGGCATCTTACGTGTATGCGTAGTGTCTTAATTTTACAACAAATGTACTTCAAAGTGTGTCAGCTACCACAAGTACAGAAATGAAGAACACTTTGAGATAAAATTTAGTACCTTAAGAAAAATAATAATTATTTTTACATTCCCGAATAATAATAAGTATATGCATGAAAATCAAAAACCGATACACACCTCTCTCGATATCTCTCAATAGTTTCTGCTAACATTAAATTTATATATATCATGCAAATATTTGGAATATTCATTACACTGTTACAGATATATAAACAAGGACGTAAGAAAAAAAATAATTAATTATTTCATTTCCAAGCTTCTATAGTCCAAAACTCGAGCCTTCAATCCCAGAAAATCACGAAACCCAGAAATATTACCGTTACCTCCGAAAACTACGGCACAACAGCTGCAATCTTTACTGTCCCTAATCCCAAGACTACACGCAAAGCACAACCCACCACCGCCGCCGCCGCCGCCGCCGCCGATGACGTCAGAGATATCCTCCGTATCTTGACCATCAGAAGGCGGGCTAATTCTGAGCTCGAGATTCAAATCCGGGCACCTCTTCTCCTCTCCGCCGTGGTGACCTTCCACGATCGAAGCTCTCTCGGCGCCTTTCTTCTCGCCTGCAGTAGTAGCCGACGAGAAAGATATGGTCTTGGGCTCTTGCGGCGGCGACCCGCTGCTGGGAGCCGTCCGATCATCAACCGGCCTGTGCGTCGTCGGATCTACGCCGCGGCTCAACAGCTTCCTCCTTATGTGCGTGTTCCAATAATTCTTTATCTCGTTGTCGGTTCTTCCGGGCAATTTTCCGGCTATAAGCGACCACCTGAGAGAAAAGAAAAAAGAAAAAGAAAAGCAAACACATCAAATCACCGATTAACCCTATAATAACGTAACCTCTGGTTAATTAACTAACTATTACTTGTTGCCTAAAAGGCTGTGAAGTTTGATGATAAGCTCATCTTCCTCTTCGGTGAAGTTCCCTCGTTTTAAGTCCGGCCTTAAATAATTGATCCACCTCAGCCGGCAACTCTTCCCGCACCGGAGCAAGCCGGCGGCTTTAGGGAGCGACCGCCAACATCCCTCGCCGTGGGCGCGTATGTAGGCGATCAAACGGTCGTCTTCCTCCTTTGTCCACGCGCCCTTGTTCGTGTGAGCTTTCTCGCAGCAAGGAGACCTTCCCATGAATGACCAAGACTTCTAGTGCTTTTTATCTGTGTGTGTGTGAGTGTATTATATAGAGTAGCACTGGTTTTAATTATTGGTGGGCTTTTTGTGTGTTATTTGTTTAGTATTTCTTTTTTATTCGCTTTTTTTTCTTCCTTGTTGATTGTTTTTTTTTTTTTTTTTTTTATTTGGGAAGAAAGATAGATTATGGGGAAGTATGGAGATCAAGGAGGTCTTTTAAGGGCACCGTTTATATCTATGCATATATATATATGAGAAAAATTATAAACATTGGTCACCAAGTCATTTTCAGTCTTTATGTTACTGTGTTTGATAATTACAAAAATAAGTCACTAACTTTGTATGTCGAAACAAAATTAGGTTTTCATGCAAAAACAGGTTACTAACTCTGTATGCCGAACATGAATAGATCACTAACTACGTAAGTCAAAGTAAAAATATGTCACTAACTTCGCATGTTGAAACAAAAATAGGACACCAACTTCGAAGTTAATGACATATTTTTGCTAGTGACTTATTTTTGTTTGGACATACGAAGTTAGCGATCTATTTTTGCAATTATCGAACATAATGACCCAAAAATAAAAATTGATATAGTCAGTAATCCAGTATATATTGTGAGTCTTGATTCTATGTGGCGTGGGGTTTGAGTTGTGAGGCAGGTTAGGGACTGTGGCTGGTAATTGTGATTTATATAGATTTTAATTCTTAAAATAATATAATATAATGAATTGACATTTACTATAGGTAGCCTTCGCCTTCAGGTAGGTATAAAAGTAAGGCATTAAATAATGGGTTGGGAGGATGAATAGGCATCGTGTTCGTTTTTTTTTTTTTTTGTTTTTTTATATTTGGATCATTCAAATTTCGAACTACCTCAGATTAAACAAATCATTAGGGACTTAATCACTCACCAAACCGAGTGATGAGTCAGTAAATATAGGACACTACCTTACGTCATCGAGTTGTTATTAGTACACCTTAACGTCGTCACTTTTGTGAAATAATAACGTAGATGATGTTATACTTTAAATTGCATGCCACATATATATATTATATATATCTATATATATATAGAGAGAGAGATAACAACTTGTATACATATATATATATATATATAAACTCTTTCGCCTTTTTTTCCTACTGTCACGATCTGCAAATGGCTCCACCTCTTTGATGGACGTTGAACTTACAAAACAATTTTTTCTTTCATACATACGTACATTAATTGATTGTCTCATATTTAAACCTTCCCTCCCTCCAATAAAGAAAATGAGAAAAATAAATTATGAAATACGAAAGAGAAAGAGCAACCTCCAAGCTTATCCATATATGTATACAATAACACCACGCATATAATATTAATATTCACAAGCTATCCATATCTTGTTGGATTTCATTCATTAGAGTTGCATTGATTTAAGAGCAGTTTCTTCATATTTTCCAATCAATATAATCAATGAACTTGGATATATCATCAATTTCAATACAGAAAAAGAACCCATCATCAGTTAGGTTGAATTTAATAACTTGGATGCTATAATGCTTCATCAGAAACAAACACTTCCCATGAAAAATAATCAATATATTGGAAATAAAGTATATTGAGATAGAGGAAAGAAACACTCGACAGATCAAAGCTTGTGGATTATGCATAAAGATTGATTTTTTTATTTTTTTTACTACGAAACTTTTAATCAGAAGTAAACAACAGGAAAATCCTTAATTTAATTAATAATCTTGGAACAGTAGTGACAGCCAACTAATCAAATCTCGTGGGCAACATGTGCTTAGGTACAATATAGGAACAAGAATATCGTGGGGTTGTCCTAAAAAAAAAAAACTCTCACCTACTTGCCCCCTTTTGTGTTCTTGTTCCATGTGAGGCCCCTTTTGATGATGATCATTATCAATCGACCTTAATATAAATATTAGGGTTTTGTTTCAACTGATCCACATTAGGTCTTTTCGATTAGGGCTGTTTTGGTAATCAAGAAAGAATTGCCTTGTACGTGAGAGATATATCGATAATTAGCCAAATCAAACTCTGATGGTTTGGTGATCTTTTCTAGTTGTGTAACATCCGCTCTCTAATATCTAATTGATTAACACGAAAAGATTAAGCAGGCAAAGTAATCCCAGACACGTAAAGTTAAGTAACAACCTGTTGCCAGATATTTTTTCTGGCGTTTAGGGCGAAAACTCGATGTCGCCCACGATCGATCTTCGTGTAATGATGAAAAATCAAGGTTAGTAATGATTAACTAGGCAAGCAAACATGATTAATCATGGTCCCACCATTTAAGCAGGCATGTACCCGTTAAGAGCAGATCTCTCAACCTCCCAATCTAACACATAAATTAAAGCTAAGCCAAAATTATAAGATTAGGTCACTGGGTATACAAGTCTTCGTTTTTGCCTCACTATGTTTGATAATTGCAAAAGTATGTCACTAACTTTGTATGCGAAAACAATTTTAGGTCATATTTTCAATTTTAGGTCACTAAGTATATATTTTTTCGATTTTGGGTCACTAAGTATACATGTTTCATTTTTGGGTCACCTATGTTTACAAGGTTAATTACCAAATGAGTGATCCGAAATTGAAAAATGTATATACTTAGTAGGGGTGAGCAAATCCGGATATCCGGATTTTCGGATATCGAAAACCTAGAACCGTATCCGATCCGGTTTTAATCGGATATCCGAAATCCGGTTTTTTATTTCGATTATTTTTTTTTTGAAAAAAATTGATTGTAACGTATTTGATTTTGTTTTCAACTCTTAATTTATTTTCACGAATGATATAAATTCAATTCGATATATTTTGTTTGGGTCAAATTAGAATATTGAGCTATTTTTCTTTTTTTTTTCTTTTTGGGCATAATTATTTTTTGTTTTTGGGCTATTATTTAATTAATTAATTTATTTTAAATAATAAACCGGATACCGGATATCCGGATTTTAGTACCGAGCGTATCCGTATCCGATCCGGTTTATGTTAAAATATTCGGATTCGGATATCCGATCCGGTTTTAAAAACCGGATATCCGGTATTCCGGATTTTATAAACCGGATACCGGATTCCGAATATTTTTGCTCAGCCCTAATACTTAGTGACCCAAAATCGAAAAATATATACTTAGTGACCTAAAATTGAAAACATGACCCAAAATTGTTTTGGTTGACATGCAAAGTTAGTGACCTACTTTTGCAATTATCAAACATAGTGATCTAAAACCGAAAGCATGTATACTTAGTGACCTAATCTTATAATTTTCTCTTATAACTAATCATGGCCCGACCAATTGTTCCTGATTAGTGCAATTGTCGCATAATTGTCCCTGAATTTGTTGGCTTCACACCATGTAGCCTCTGATATATGAAGGTACTAATCATATCATCTGCGTATGAATAATATGATAGCAAATTGTGATTTATTCAACAGAGACTCGATAAACACTTCAATATTTTTTCAGAATAAACTTAGAAGAAAGCCCACTTGATATCTTTAATACAAATCAATTTGCCACCTTTAGAAAGCATAGAATAATGACTCCTACAGGCAAATTCAAACACTTCACGCAGTAAGCAGAAAAGGGCGGGGGAAAATGGTCTAAAACCAGACAAGGTCATAATATACACACGCAAACGATGTAATAAAAAAGATACCAGAGGTTATCATACACTTGTTTTGATTCCACCTTTTGGACCCTTTCAACGATCTAACGTTCGTTGGAAGATTTCGGTTTACGATGTTTGCCATTGAAGTTCAACCTGGATTCTCCCGTTCTTCGAGTCAATTAGGTGAAACTTCTCGTTTATCCTCCTGTTTGCAACCACATCCGCCAGCGGTATATCGATGTAGCCGAGGTTTTCCTGTTTTTCAACAATACGGTACTCTTTCAACAATTGCAGATTAAGCACAAGAAAACATAGAATATCTCCATTAAATTTCATCAAGGAGGTGAGGTGAATCACCTTATTCGCGTAGGTTGTGTTTGGTTTCAAGAAATTAGTTGGAAAAGGAAATGAAATGGAAAAGGAAAACTAGTTTTTATGTTTGGTGGATTGAAGAAACATATCTGGAAAAGAAAAGAAAAGAAAATCTGGCTTATGTTTATACTTAGGACCAAGGAAAACTAAAATCTTCACCAAATGGTGAGGAAATCGAAAGAAAAACTTATTAAAACCATTGTTTCTCCAATTTTCTTTTGCACGCTACTTTCTTCAAGCCAAACACAGCCTTAGGATTAGTAAGAGTGGAAAATGGGTGCATCAGTTCTTGTTCAGTAAGGGTTGAATTCATTACGGGGATTTTGAACATAAGATGAGTTGTCTAGCTATGACATGGCGTACCTTGGGATGCAATAGGCCAATTCTCGAGGAGGTGCTGAGCACCTCCACACGCAGCTTGTCTTTGATCGGAGGTTCTTCCAACATGAATGTGAACTCCTCTCCCCACCTTGGATCTCTGTTCTTTTTAACTTGCTATAATGAAATTCACATTTTTCCAAGACCAAATAGTTAGATAATAATGTACTCATAATCCCCGTAAAAAGATCACGTGATCCACGCGAGAAAAGTCCTCAAGTAGTTCAAACCTTAGTTTTGCGCTCCTCTCCTTTGAAAATAATACGCACGTATGGGTTCGTATGGTGCTTCCCCTCAAGGTCTTGAGCTTCGTTCACGGTAACAACCAGTACCCCTCCGCCAGGTGGCGTACCCTCGGGAGCCTTCTGAACCGCGTTGTCATCTTCAACGTCCTTGGGCAGATTTCCCTCCTTGAAAGGTTTGTAGGTTAACTCAACCACGATTTGCCCACGCATCTTATCGTTCTGGTTGTCATTGGGATCCATGTTCTTGAGAAGATCTAAGGTCATAAGCTTCGATTCGTCGGGCGGGAGATCTTTCAAAGGAACTACGTTCATGCCCATTTTCTCGTGCTTGGCTATCTGAATATCGATGAATAAAAAATATCAAAAGTGGGAAAATAGAGAATCAGAGGAAGAAATATTTAGAAGCTGTTAGTTAAAATGCTTGCCTGCTCCCAATCATAAACGATGAGCTCTAAGGCTTGTGTCTCTGGGTCCTTCACAACTATCGAGAACTCTTCGTTCCACTCGGGGTTCAAATTCTTATGCTTCACGGTGGTTTTCTTCGAGGGGGCCTTTGACTCGGTTATCTTCAGTTTCACGTAAGGATCCGATGCTCCTAACAAGTCTTTCTTCCGCAGTTTCATCGCGTGCAGTACTTTGACGTGGAGGATTCCAACGGGCTTCTTCATAGCTCTGATGGTGAGGAGTGGAGATCATTAAAAATCACGAGCATAATGGCAATATTATTAAAACATAATCATAGTAGACATACTTTGATGGGTCAAGAATTTGAACTTCAAGGGTTTTAGGCCATAAATACATGTTAGCCACTTGATCTTTGATGAGTTCCTGCAATATTTATTTTCCTCGAATGAACCTAACTCAAAATTACATAAGAAATGGGTTGCAATTGGTTAATTAACTTTCTTTTCGTTTATGGTATAAGTGAAATTCGTACCTGTACAACTCTGTAAGCACCAGGAATTGACATAAGATCAGCCCCAGCAAGTTTCAATCCAAAGTCAACATGTGGCTGCAACAAGTTCATAATAACGAATGGGCATCAATGAATTATTACAATGAAATTATTGATCGTATTAAAAGATCTAAATGATATAAACTACTTCCAAGTAAAGAGAGAGTTTCCCAATGATAGGAAGCAAAGTGAGTTGACCTCTTAGTAGAATTAGCAAATGGCAAAAGCAAACTAAAGAGAACAACTTCCAATAAAGTAAACACTGAACAACTTCCCCCAAAATATATGCTAATCGAAAACAAGAGTAGGAATTTCGTTCAAGTGCTACCACCGACCTTCTCCATAAGAGAGACACAAATTTTAGCAAAACATGGAAAGCTGGGAACAAGAGGCTTTAAGGTGATCCGAGGACGAGCGAAAACCTGCAAATCCAAAACCTGCAACATCGAAGAAAAAAATTCTTCACTAAATCAAAAATAAGAAGTAAAAAATATTGCTGCTGGCTTTGTGCTTAGTTAACAAATCTGACCTGGACTGTTGCTTTTAATCCGTAAGCTCTGACAGCCACTGTAACATTAGGATTCCCGGCCCATTTAAGGGAAGGCTCCATAATCAATTCCTTTTCTTCAGTGAGATATACCTTCATACCTGCCATAATTTTAAAAAAATTGTCCCCAGACCATCTAATACATGGAAAGTGTAAAAAATAAATCGTATAAAATTAAGTCGTCCCAATAAAAAGCCTGGCATAGATTGACACAGAAGAAAGAGTAAAACGGTGGTTGGGGCGTAAGTAGAAGCCCAGCTCTTCCACAAATATCGGTACTCGATTTCCATTTAAAACATCATGACAATAACAAAATGTTAGGTATCATCTAATCAGTAAGAGAATTAGCACAGGAAAATGAAAGGGAAAACAGATCCAATATTGTCTAATGCTGTAAGGGAAATGTGGTGTAGTTCAACTGCTGTGGTCTCCATGAACTGATTAATTAAAAATTTACCATATATCTCATATTCTAAGCCAACAAATGCACACGCAGCTTCAGCACGAGAAATTCGAATTATTTATTGAGCCAAATCTTCTTTTTATCTTTGTCCTTAAATAAGCAGAATGCAACACAATAACAAGAAAAGCTACCGCTACCGGGGGAGATGTTACCTTGAAAAGTGGGCGGCAGAGATCCAAGAGTAAGAGATTCAAAATCAACCGATTCAACTTTATACTTGGGGATTTGCTCGGCAATAATGGGTGCAGCAATATTTTTCGCGGTCTTGCAAATTGCCTAGAACAAGCACTTCAGATTACAACACTGTAAACAAAGTAAATCATAACGTAGACAGAATTTTCTGCAACTGAATACCTTGTCCAGGTAAGGCCACATAAGTTGAATGAACCTGTTCAGCCAGTCAATCTTCGAGGACAGAGTAATGGGCAGCAAAACAATGTTAGACGTGGACCAAAAATTGAATCACCATAGACAAAATAATTAAAAAAAAGTTAGATGTGATCAAGATTAGAAAAAAATGGCAAGCACATTGCACCGAACATACACGATCATAATCTGGATTTTTCACCCAAGCAGGTATCTCAGGAAGTAATTGCTGCAAACTTTTAGAGTCTTGTTCCACCAAAGGACGGATTTCAGGTTCCTGATAATATATACAATAACATCAGTGCAAAAGCAACTACATATATATATCAAAAACATGAATCCACTAGAAGCATCAAAATTTGGTTACGATATCCAAACAATCAATATGCAGGCTGCATACTTAATTGAATCAAGTCCTGTTATCAGCAAAACACGTCGAATCGGGGAAACAGAGGCAAGTAAAAAAAAGTCAAACGTAGTGTACATTGACGCAAAATCAGGAATTCAGATTACTACCTTAACATCAGTTGGCTGGAAATAGATGAACAGATAGTATCCAATCACCAGTCCGGTGGAAACTCCCACTCCGAATCCAGAAAATCCCAAAATGGTACTGACAAAACCCATACCGACGAAATTCGAACAAACCGATCTTGAATTTCTAAATCTCAAGTTCCTCTAACAATGGTTCTTCAGGTAAGGCACGATTTGAGCCACGAGAAAATGCCTTGACTTTCACTTCTGGTCCCACACTTACACGAAGAACTCCAACTCACGCCCAATAATATCTTCTAAATCTTACTTTACCTGTGAAAGTATGGGATTTAAATTCAATACCATATATAATATGGGACTAACGCACAATTTTCCCATTCAAATAAAAATTCGAATAGACTTAAATACCCTCACATCGGCTTGCCGACACGTCGCTTTTTCACGGTTTTGCGTGTCCCTTTTCGGCATTCAAGTTCGGGCTGCGGTTGTGTAAATGCGAAAGCTCTTTCCCCAATGTAAATAATATCATGATTGGGCTTTAGCCCAACTAATGTCGGGCCCATTTAGAAGCTCAGGCCCATAATGCTGCACCGCCTCTATCATATCCTAGTCCCAATACTCGCGAAATATAAAGTTAAGAAATGTTGTTGGTAGCAAATGGGTATACTAAATCAAGGAAGAAAGACTCGCTTGTGGGGATAATTTAAAGAAAGGGAGTGAAAAGGAAGGAAATTAAAAAAGAGGGAGCTTGACTTTTTCAATTCAATAAGAGGGACTCACTTAGTTAAATAAGTAATTAATCAATATATCCATTTAATTAATAATATTTTAATAGTTTAAAATTATATTTTCGTTTTTTAGGTTTTAGAATGCAGATTTCGTCGCCTTTTCTTCGTCATTTCTCTTAAAATCATCTTCAAATTAGCACATATCTTACCCGATTTTCTGAAAAATTAATACAAATTCGCATGGGTCTTGAGTTTTCGTTATGATTAAAGGTAGATTTAGGCGAAATAATTGAAAATATTAAAGATACACTCGAAATCGAATAAGATTGACAGACCTATTCGAATTCGAATAAGTCTTATTCGAGTTCAAATAAGGCTTATTCGAGTTCGAATACGCCCTATTCGAGTTCGAATAAGTCCTATTCGAGTTCAAATAACCCTATTCGAGTTCAAATAACCCTATTCGAGTTCAAATAAACCTTATTAGAACTCGAATAAGTCCATTTGAACTCGGATAAGCGTTATTAGAACCCAAAAGACCATGATTCGAATTCAAATAAGAGTATAATTAATACTTGTAATTTTATGATAATAATATCAAGTCATTAATATCAAATAATAGTCAATGAAATACTATAATTAGTTATGACAATGTTTAATGAAGATGTCTAATGAGTTGGGTAAATGTAATGAAAATTTAAATGAGTTTTGTGTGAGTTGCTATAATGTTACAACTTGTATTTAAGTGAATTACTATAATATGATATCTAAACATGTGCTCTACATGATGGCAACTAAAATGAGTTGTGTCAATGTGATATACAAACTTCGATGAACTTATTGAATAATGTTTATTAATTATATTGTGATACACAAAACTTTCATAAGCTTCTTCGTATAATGTTCATCTTGAATCGAGTTTAATATTTATCTTGAGTTAAAATTGATTATTCGGGTTCGGGTTCAAATAAACCCTATTCGGGTTCAAATAAGGTTATTCGGATCCGAATAAGGGTTATTCGAGTTCGAATAAGCGTATTCGAACTCGAATAAGCCCTATTCGGGTTCAAATAAGCCCTATTCGGGTTCAAATAAGGTTATTCGGATCCGAATAACAAACTTCGATGAACTTATTGAATAATGTTTATTAATTATATTGTGATACACAAAACTTTCATAAGCTTCTTCGTATAATGTTCATCTTGAATCGAGTTTAATCTTTATCTTGAGTTAAAATTGATTATTCGGGTTCGGGTTCAAATAAGCCCTATTCGGGTTCAAATAAGCCCTATTCGGGTTCAAATAAGCCCTATTCGGGTTCAAATAAGGTTATTCGGATCCGAATAACAAACTTCGATGAACTTATTGAATAATGTTTATTAATTATATTGTGATACACAAAACTTTCATAAGCTTCTTCGTATAATGTTCATCTTGAATCGAGTTTAATCTTTATCTTGAGTTCAAAATTGATTATTCGGGTTCGGGTTCAAATAAGCCCTATTCGGGTTCAAATAAGCCCTATTCGGGTTCAAATAAGCCCTATTCGGGTTCAAATAAGGTTATTCGGATCCGAATAACAAACTTCGATGAACTTATTGAATAATGTTTATTAATTATATTGTGATACACAAAACTTTCATAAGCTTCTTCGTATAATATTCATCTTGAATCGAGTTTAATCTTTATCTTGAGTTAAAATTGATTATTCGGGTTCGGGTTCAAATAAGCCCTATTCGGGTTCAAATAAGCCCTATTCGGGTTCAAATAAGGTTATTCGGATCCGAATAAGGGTTATTCGAGTTCGAATAAGCGTATTCGAACCCGAATAAGCCCTATTCGGGTTCAAATAAGCCCTATTCGGGTTCAAATAAGCCCTATTCGGGTTCAAATAAGGTTATTCGGATCCGAATAACAAACTTCGATGAACTTATTGAATAATGTTTATTAATTATATTGTGATACACAAAACTTTCATAAGCTTCTTCGTATAATATTCATCTTGAATCGAGTTTAATCTTTATCTTGAGTTAAAATTGATTATTCGGGTTCGGGTTCAAATAAGCCCTATTCGGGTTCAAATAAGCCCTATTCGGGTTCAAATAAGCCCTATTCGGGTTCAAATAAGGTTATTCGGATCCGAATAAGGGTTATTCGAGTTCGAATAAGCGTATTCGAACCCGAATAAGCGTATTCGAACTCGAATAACCTTTATTCGAACTCGAATAACCTTTATTCGAACTCGAATAACTCTTATTCGGGTTCAAATAACCCAGATTATTCGAACTCGAATAAGGGTTATTCGAAATCGAATATATCTTATTCGAACCCGAATAAAGCTTATTCGAATTCGAATAAGACATAACTGAAACGACGAATTCATTTAAGTGACTAAACTAATATTAATGACTTTTTACTCGAGGGTATTTTTGACTTTTTCTATACAATCCCTCCATCTTAAATATCTTAAATAAAATATGTTTCGATCCCTTTTATCAAAATATCCCCTCGCTTGTGCTGCAATAACGGTTCGATTTTCCCAGCGACAAATGGTTGAAATTCGGGGCAAATCAATTGAGCCATTGATCGCCGAGTAATCGGCGACTGGATCATCCACAGCCGTAGCTTTCCATTATACGGAAACTCGGAGCCGGAAACGGGCCGAGGCGTCCACGTCACCATCGTCCTCCTGTCCAAACGCACAAGCTGCTAAACGCTCACGTACCTCAGCCTCCTCTCAAGCACTAATTTGATCACCACTCGCTCACGCTCTGCTGCCGCTGCCAAATCCACAACTCCCATGGAATCCAATCCAGGGACCTCCTCTACCTTCAGTGCTTCCAACACTCGAAGTCGAAGAGGCAAGAACCCGAGCACCGGTAAGGATAACAACGGGAATAGCCACGACAAGGAAAGTCCTAATTTGGACAAGGGCAAACAGAAAGAACTTGACATAAGGCCTAGAGAAACGGCGAGAAGTTTAGGGTTGAACGTGGACATGCACGATGAAGACAACGACAGCGACGGTGGAGTCGGGGTTTTGCCTCATAATCTGACGTCTGCAAGCAGTAATTTCCAGAGTTTTCTGCGGACTTTGGGTTGGGGATTGGACGATCTTCTCCCCAGCTCGACACTTGGGTCCGGGTCGTCCTCGCAGAAGAGTGGAAGGTTGAAGAAGATTTTGTCGGGTTTGAGGGCTGATGGTGAGGAAAGAAAGCAAATCGAAGCTTTGACACAGCTCTGTGATATGCTTTCGATTGGGACGGATGAGTCTCAGTACTTTTTCGGTGGATTCGTTTGTGCGTGTGCTTGTGGGGTTGCTTAATCATGAGAACAACGCTGATGTCATGCTTTGGGCGGCGAAGGCTATCACTGATTTGGTGGATGTGTTGCCTTCGTGTTGTGCGGCGGTGGTGCATTACGGTTCTGCCTCTTGTTTTGTTGCGAAGCTGCTGACCACTGAGAACATGGACTTGGCTAAACAGGTGATTAGTAGAACGGGCTGGTTGATTTGTGATGGTATTTTATGGAGAAATTTTTTATATCAGTGCAATAATTATCTTTATTGTTGAAGATAATGAGCTCATATATGTTTGGCACAGTCTCTTCAAGCCTTGAAAAAGATATCTCAAGGACAACCCACCGCTTGCTTACGTGCTGGTGCGCTTATGGCTGTGCTTTCATATATTGACTTCTTCTCCACAGAGGTCCAGGTGATTTCTCGTGTGTGCTTTTGCTTTGTTTTGATGTTTGCTATATATTTTCTGCTATTTTATTTTTCATTTAATTTTCAGAGGGTGGCCTTGTTAACTGCTGCAAATATTTGCAAGAAGCTGCCTTCAGATGCTTCCGATTTTGTGATGGAAGCTGTGCCATTGTTGATTAATATCTTACAATACCAAGATGCAAAGGTGGCACTACACTTAATTCTGAACCTCTTCTGACCAATGTTTAAGAATTTCCTATTACCGATAACCCCTCGTTACAACCCATCATCTTCTTATTACAGCTTTTGGATCATGCTTCTTTCGGTCTGACTCGGATTGCTGAGGCATTTACATCTTCGACCGAGAAATTGGATGACCTCTGCAACCACGGTCTCGTAACTCAAGCAGCATCCTTGATTTCATCCAATAATGCTGCAAATGGTCAGTCCCTCAGTACGTCCACATATACGGTGAGTGAGAGACGGCCCAATTTTTCTTATTTCCGGTGAGGGGCTGTGCTGATGTGATTTGGATTTAGGGATTGATTCGGCTTCTCTCCATCTGTGCAAGTGGTTCAGATTTGGGGGATAAGTCGATGCTTCTTCTCGGGATCAGTGGGATTCTGAAGGGCATGTTGCCATGCTCTGGCTCCCCGTCAGCCATGTCTGTTTCTCCTGCTTTAAGCAGACCACCTGAGCAGGTATGAGTCATTTCGTCCCTCTTAGTTACCTTTGCTTGTTGTCTGAAATTTTCAGGATATTGTCCGAATGGTTCTTGTGTTTCAAGATTATCCCCGTATTTTATAGAGCATTTTGTTGATTCTTAGTTTAGTTGCCTTTGTTTGCTTTTGCTTAGTGTTTTTTTCTACCACATTTTATCTTGGGCGGAGTAAAGCCTGGGTTTAACAGATTTTAAGATACCCTTCCTGAGGTTTATTGTAACCCATTCTCCTCTGTATTGATATCAGATCTTTGAGATTGTGAACCTTGCAAACGAACTGCTCCCATCTTTACCCGAAGGGACGATCTCTCTTCCAGCTAGCAGTAATACGTTTTTTAAGGGGCCTCTTACTAGGAAGGTCCTGTGGTAAGCTCTTCTAATGGTAAGAAAACTGAGGTTTCTAATCGAGAGAAGCTTTTAGAAGAACAACCTGAGCTTTTGCAGCAACTTGGGGTGGATCTCCTCCCTGTTCTAGTTCAGGTTTGCTTCAATGTAGACATACGTATATACATTTGTTATAATAGCCTTTGGATATCATGTAATGGTTCTTTGATGCAGATTTATGGTTCCAGTGTGAGTGGTCCTGTGCGCCACAAGTGTCTTTCGATCATTTCCAAATTGATGTACTTCAGTCCCGCAGAAGCGATCCAATCACTGAATATCAACACGAATTTTTCGAGGTATGGAATTGCAACACCCTATTTGATGTATCCGTTTCTTGACACGAAGCAGTCATTCTAAATCCCATGTTGCTATTTTGTTTAGTTTCTTGGCCGGGGTTCTCGCGTGGAAAGATCCTCAGGTCTTGGTGCATGCTCTGAATCTCGCGGATATTTTGATGGAAAAGCTTCCCGAAACTTTCTCTAAGATGTTTGTGAGGGAAGGCCTCGTACATGCTGTGGATGCATTGATCTCTGTTGAGAAGGAAAATGATTCTATTTCTGGATCCTCAACGCGTTCCAGGCGAAAGAGACGTCAAGCTGGTAATTCAAATTCTGATGTGAGCCCTGAAAATGATTCTAATGTCTCAGCACCGAGTAGTAATGTTGTACCTTCGCACACAACCGAAACGAAGTTATCTTCTCTACGGGCAACGGTGAGTTCACATGCAAAGGATTTTAAAGAAAAGTATTTTCCTCCATCTCTCGACGGTTCTGAAGCAGGGGTAACTGATGCTCTACTCAGATTTAAAAATCTCTGCACAAAGCTGAATTTGGGTGCGAACGAGCCGGAAGCTAAATCCAAGGGGGAATCTAAAATTTCCAGTACTATATCTGGTGATGAATGTTCTTCTGGTAAAGACGAGCAAATGAATGAAGTGATAACTGAAATGCTTCGAGAGCTCAGCAGGGAAAACGGCATATCAACGTTCGAATTCATCAGTAGCGGAGTTGTTTCCTCGTTGCTCGGTTACTTTACGTTTGGGTATTTCTCCAAGGAAAGAGTATCTGAGGAAAACCTTAAAAGGATTCAACAGAAAGCGATCGAGAGATACAAGTCCTTTGTTTCTGTTTCCCTAACCCCAAATGTAGACAGAGGGAGCGAAATTCCCATGAGGGTTTTGGTTAAATGGCTTCAAGATTCTCTGTCCTCGTTGGAGCAGTTCCCCGATATGTTAAGCCATGGAACCCGTTCCTCTGGTGGAACTGCTCGCTTGTCTCAGCCAATCAAGCTTCGCCTTTGTAGAGCTCAAGGAGAGAAAACACTTAGAGACTACTCTTCTAATATAGTGCGCATTGATCCATTAGCAAGCTTGGCTGCTGTTGAAGATTTCTTGTGGTCTAGGGTTCAAAGAAATGAGTCTAGTGGCCAAAAGCCTTTGAACAAAAGCTCTGGCTTGTCGAAGGCAAAGGGTAAAGCGGTGTTGAAGCGTAACGAGGAGGGAAGTGGGCCACAGAGAAGAAATGCTACTCGTAGGAGAGCCGCTGTGGAGAAAGAAAACGAGGTGAAGGCTGCATTTTCCTTTCTTTTCGTGCTTTGTTGGTATCTTTATTTGATTGGTAGATTCTACCGAAATATCGTGTTGCAGGAGGACGAGTTGGATATGTCGCCTTGGGCCAAGAGGTTTAGGGTACGAATCCTCACGACCACCCATTGAAAAAAATCACACGTTTAAGGCTAGATAATTAAAGAAATCAGCCTTAGACGTAATGGGGCGTGTTGGAAATAAAATATATAAAATTAAAAATATGACACTCTCCCTTCAAGCTTAAGCTTTTAGGTGAAGTGATCATTCAACATTGGTGTACCGCTGCTTTGTCTTCTCAACGAGTTTGGCTCTTACAATTGCAGGTCCTGAGAGACAATACTACTTGGCTGGCAAATTCGGTCCACGACATACTACTTGGCGACGCCACCGAAGAAGGCTCTTCCCCAGCTGCACCCATCGATGACCACAAAGCTTCGGCAAGTAGTTCTCGCAACATATTCACGAGGGGCGGGGGTGCTATGTCCTTTGGTGCTGCTGCAATGGCTGGGCCCACTTCTGGTAATGACACCAGAGGTCTCCATGGACTCGGAGATCGCCAGCTAAGCGATCCACCGAAACTGATATTCACAGCAGGTGGGGTGCTGCTTAGCAGGAATTTCACTATTTTTGAGGCGGTCCAAAGGCAGCAGCTTACGATGGACGATGAGAACGAAGAAGATAGGCTCGGTGGAAGCGATCTTATTTCCAGTGATATTTACACCGTAACTTATCAGAAAGCAGATGCCCACCAAAAAGAGAGTCCCGGGATTGCAAAGGCTGATGCCTCCACGAGGCATTTATCGTTGCCAGACAGTATTTTGCAGGGCCAACTCCCTTGCGATCTCGAAAGAACGAATCCCACGTACGAGATTTTATCCCTGTTGAGAGTGTTGGAGGGCCTTAATCAGCTAGCCCCTCATTTGCGGGTCGAGGCCGCGATCGATAGGTTCGCTGAGGGGAAGATTACGAGCCTAAACGAGCTTGTTAACGATGTCCCCGTGAAGGTATCTACGGAAGATTTTATAAGCGAAAAGCTGACTTCGAAATTGGCCCGCCAATTTTGGGACGTGCTCGCCCTCTTCGGTGGGTCCCTCCCCTCGTGGTGCTATCAGCTGACGAAAGCTTGCTCGTTCTTGTTTCCGTTCGAAATCCGCCGTCAGTATTTTTATTCGACCGCTTTTGGGCTCTCCCGAGCCCTGGGCTGTCTCCAGCAGCAACAGGACTCTGTTAATAGGATGCGGCGTCAGAAGGTCCGCGTGGCTAGGAATCGGGTGCTGGATTCGGCTGCGAAAGTTATGGAGATGTATTGCGATCAAAAATCTGTTCTCGAGGTTGAATATTTCGGCGAGGTGGGCAGTGGATTGGGACCCACGTTGGAGTTCTACACCCTTTTGAGCCACGAGCTCCAAAAAGTTGGACTTGGAATGTGGAGGTCAAGTTTTTCAGTAGACGAATGTTCTTTTTCTGGGGGAGATGATAAAGATATTGTGCATGCACCTCTTGGCTTGTTCCCCCGTCCTTGGCCAATTTCTGATAGCTCTAATGGCAGCCAATTTTCGAAAGTAATCGAGCATTTTCTGCTGCTTGGGAGGGTTATGGCGAAGGCTCTTCAGGACGGGAGACTTTTAGATTTGCCACTTTCTGCTGCCTTTTATAAGCTTCTTCTTCATCAGGTAACTTGTGGTGTTTTCTTCTCTTAGTTCTTTGCGTAAATTGTTGCTCAAAGATTTGTGAAAGCTTCTTCAGGACCCAGATTTGCATGATGTGATTTCTTTCGACTCGGAGCTGGGGACAACTCTTCGTGAATTGCATGCCCTTGTCGGGAGAAAACAGTATCTGGAATCTAAAGGGATTTACGATGAAGGAGAGATACGTTTTCGTGGGGCTTCGATCGAGGATCTTTGTTTAGATTTCTCCGTGCCGGGCTACCCCACATACATTCTGAAGCCGGGGGATATTAACGTACTTCCTTGAACTAATTTCAATGCAAGTTAATCACCTGTTGAAACGAGATTAACACCCTATTCTTGTTTATTTTCTGTTCTTGGTGTCCTCTTAATCAAATTTTTAGGTGGATATGAGCAATTTGGAGGAATACGTTTCCCTTGTGGTTGATGCAACCGTAGGGAGTGGAATCACGCGGCTCTGGAAGCATTTCGATCGGGATTTAATCAGGTGTTTGACATCTCAGCCTTGCAGATATTCTCTCCCGATGAGTTGGACCTTCTTTTGTGTGGACGCAGGGAGCTTTGGAAGGTAAATTGTTTTCTTCGTCGCCTTTTGCTGCCTTAAATCATCATATTTGCGTATTTTTCTCAGTGCCCGATTCCCGCGCATATTTGTCTACGTTTGCAGGCGGATTCTCTCGCATCCCACATCATGTTCGATCACGGATATACTGCCAAGAGTCCTCTTATTGTCAATGTAAGTAAAAATAATGGATATGGTTGAGATTATTTTGTCCCACATCAGGAAACTAACTGAGGTCTCTTTTCCATCACCAATTGGTTTTAAGATGGAACCCTCAATTCAACATGGTATCAGAGCGGATTCGATCCGCGTATTATCGCGGTTGTTTGACTCACCTCCTCCCGATTTTGGTATGTCCACTTGTTAGGCTTTGAATCTTGCCACACGTGAGGGGACCTGTTGAGATTATTTGTCCCACAACAGGAAACTAACTTTACTCAACTCAATATATAAATCAAAGAGACACCTCGTCGTATCATCAATTGGTTATAGGATGGAACCCATAGTTCAACATGGTATCAGAGCTGGTTCGTTCTGCGTGTTACTACTCTTTTTTGACTCACAGTCACCAGATTTGATATGTTCACGCGTTAGGCTTTGAATCGTTGCCGCGCGTGAGGGGACTTGTTGAGATTATTCGTCCCACAAGAGGAAACTAACTTCACCCGACTCAGTATATAAATCAAAGAGGCATCTCCTCCTATTACCAATTGATTTTGGGATGGATCCCTCAGTTCAAGTTACCTCCTTTTTTATCTATCGAAATTGCCATGCAAGTCGACAACTTCCACTCACCATTGGAAGCAGAAAAGGCATAAGAATTACAGATTAACTCCTCTCCCTTGTTTCTTCTTCGATTTGTGCCCCAGCTTCTCGAGATTATGTGCGATTTCACCCTGGAGCAGCAGCAAGCTTTCTGTCAGTTTGTCACCGGGGCTCCAAGGCTCCCACACGGTGGGCTCGCCGCGTTGAAGCCTGAGCTCACAATTGTCAGAAAGGTGCATAAATTTAAATTTTTAACGGAGCTGCATTTAACCAATAATCTCTATTTATTCGTTTATATATATATATATATATATATATATATATATATAATCTTCTAACACGCTTGAAACCAGCAGCATTCATCGGTGATGAACAATAGATCTTTAGGGCCATCGGAGTCTGCTTCTGCAGACGATGACTTGCCCAGTGTGACGACGTGTGCAAATTACGTGAAGCTTCCGCCTTACTCGTCGAAGGTACGCTGGCTTTGATTCTTGCGGGTTTTCAGTTGAGGTCCCGCGTGATTCGTGCATGTTGGTTGATTTTGGAATTTGTCTGCTAAACTCCTCAATTGTGTCTCTGTGTGTGTGTGTGTGTGTGTTTAGGAAATATTGTACAAGAAGCTTCTCTATGCCATAAGTGAGGGACGAGGATCATTTGATCTGTCATAAAATGCTCTTCTCTAAGGTGGTCAGCATGCTATTTTAATTTGAATTTTATAAGTTAATTTGATATATTTTGCTGAGTTATATTTTATTTTAATCCGCTGCTGTGATTTGTTTGTTTATTCTCAATAGGGTTTGTGCAGTATTTGGCAGATGGGGGAGGGGGGGAGATATCTGTTGGTTGATTTGTTTGCTGTAAATATTAGGGATTAAGGCTGGAAAAATATATTATTTTGCTTGTTATCTAAGTACATTGGTTAATATGAGTTTCTTGATACGTTTAATAATTAATGAACGCATGCATAATGTTCAGCTTATTTTTCGATTTGGTTGATTGGCCAACGTTGAATGTGTTCGATAGCTGCATTATAGTCATAGAAGATGAAATAATGTAGTTTTCTATTAATGTTCGACGAACCAATCAGGTGGATCTGTTACAACCGAAACTACGGTCAACAGTTTGAATAACAATTAATTTTGATTTTGTAGGATAATGATATAATTTGACTTATATAATACAAATATATATTTGACCATTGTGGGTGCCGTGGAAAACCTTATTGCGTGATGAATGTTTTTGACTAAGAAAGCTACGTCTTACCAAATAGTAAATTTCCTTTTCATTGCGTTTTTGCAGTAAACTGTTATCTACTTATTATTTACAGAAAGGAATCACATATCCTATCACGTTTTCATCGAGGACCAAAATTTCGTTTGTACTTTATTTACTAGGAAAAAAAATCTTATGACATACATTTGGGTCTTAAATAAATAATTATGACTATGAGATGGAGAAAATTAGTGGTGGAATTTCGGAAAAGGAAATATTTAGTTGACATCAAAATGGGTCCCACCTATGTCCGAGCTTGTTAAAGATGGTTGGTTGACCTCGAATGGACGGTAAGTGCAATCGAATCAATTTTAATTAATACTTAAATAACGGCGTTAGCCGGTAAGAGACTTCTGTCGGTCGTTATCTTTAACCGGCTAACACAAGTCGCTACACGTTCCAGCGAAATATTGCCCGTTATATAAATATATGGGATGTTAACATTTTTTATCCCCCAATGTTGTCATATTAGCATTTTTTGTCCTTCATTTTTTGAGTTACAGTTTCAGTCCTTAATATTGTCGATTTTGAGCATTTTTGGTCCTCAGTAACCGTTAAGTTGGACAGAAATACGGGTCGGACCGCCCGAATTTATGAGCCGGGTCAGATTTCCCTTTCTTTGGCCCTTAAAATTCGAGTTGGTCCGGTTCGGCCCGTAAATTCAGGCTAGCCCGGTCCGTATTTCTGTCCAACTTAACGGTTAAATTAATTGTGGGACCAAAAACGCTAAAAATCAACAATATTGGGGATTGAAACTGCAAATTAAAACAATGGAGGACAAAAAACGCACATAGGCCAAATATTTGGAACAAAAAATGTGAAAATCCCTAAATATGTTATTGATAGAAAAATGGTAAATAATATTAAAAATATGACCCACGCTGATTTTGCTGCAATTAGGTATCCACCGACGATTCTCCCATGCATCAGACATCAAATCCTCTTACATCAATTCAGATATCTTCTTATTAACCTTTTTTTATAAAAAAAAATTGTTTTTTCCTTGTCCTTACTATGAAGGCGTCGTCGATTGCTTGCTTGTTGCATCGGCATCAGCGATTTAAAATGCTTCGTTAGTTGGAAGTAGGCCTCTGCTTACGATTGATCCATGGCGGCATTTCCCTGATTTTAATCGCGTCAGCGATTGCTTTTATGAATATTATTAACGTACATGAAATATTAGGTAGCCTTTTGTTGTCTCATCCTTCTTAGATTTTTTAATGTCACAGCTCAACGAGTGCGTTGAGGGCTTTGCAATTTTCAACCTTGGGAATTTATTATCATGCATTGTGACGTTGTGGGAAATTGAAATTTCTATCAGCGGGGATCCATTTGGGGCTATAAAATTTGGATTTTTCTCCTTGTTTCCTTCTCTTGGTTGAAATAAAATACAAAACACAGACGCCCCATTTCAAGAAATTACGCAGCCCCTTTCCTCGAAAGAGCGATCTATTACATGCATGCTATGGAGGCTTTTAGAGCATTTCTTACAAGATAAGAGCCTGGGGAGTATTGTGTTTGTTGGTCTTTTGTTCTTGTAAATTGGAGAAAAAGATAAGATAATTGAGGACAAAATCACAAATGACAGTAGAGAGATCGAGTTTTGTGAAGAAGAAGAAGAAGAAGAGTGTTTTGGTGGGCATAAGAATTGATGGCCACGCGAGAGAGTTAATGGATTGGGCTCTGGTGAAAGTTGCTGATCCCGGAGACAGAGTGGTGGCTGTTCATGTTTCCCGAAATTCTGGTACTTCATTTACGGAAGAAACTGTTAAATTGAGGGTTCCTTTCTAAAATCAATTGGTGACAGGAGGAGATGGCTCTTTGATTTATATATTGAGTCTGGTGAAGTTAGTTTCCCAATATGGGACAAATATTCCCAACAGAAACGGTTACTTTTCGTCATGTAATAAGTTTTCTGCGTCTAATTCGATGACAACTCTTGTTGTTGTAGGTTGCCTGTCGAAGGAGAGAGCATTGATAAATGGCTACTTTGAAGACTACGAAGGTCTCTGCAGGGAGAAACAGGTTCCTTTCCCCCGTCGGTAACTTCTTCTTTTCCTGTCTGTATAAAACACCGATGAGTTTTTGTGCAATGTGGGTGCTTTTTTAAGGTTGTCCTTTCGGCTGAAGTCTCGAGGGGAAAGTCGATAAGAAAAGCTCTGGTGAGAGAAGCCAAGAAAGATAATAACGCATCAGTATCCGTTGTAGTGGGAATCAACAGGCATAGTGCTCTCGGGTTAGTTTTAATTTGACCGAAAAAAAAGGGTAAATACCATATAACCTACCTGTGCTTTGAAAAATAAGCATAAAACCCCCTATGGTTCGAAAATTGCATAAAACCCCCTCCTTGTCATTTTCACTACGAAATTAGGGGGTACAATGCTAAGTTTTAGACAACGCAGGGGATACGGTGCTAAGTTTTAGAAAATATAGGGAGTACGGTGCTAAATTTTAAACAATATCGGGGGTACGAAAGCTAAGTTTTCGGAAACCACAAGGGAGTTTCGCACAATAAAAAAACATAGGGGGTTTGATGCTTATTTTTCAAAACATATGTGGGTTATATGCTATTTACCCAAAAAAAAGTATACGTAGCTCTCTGCTGTTTGTGAATTATGGGATGTGATCGGTTAGCGTTTTTACGTTCAGGGGATGGCTTTCAGTGGCTAAGTACTGCTCGAAAAGGCTGCCTTTAACGGTCGAAGTTATGGCTGTTCACAACGGGAAAATCGTTTTCAGCAGGTTATCGAAAATCCAAGCAGAAGGTAATGATAATAATCGATAGCAGTAGCATCACCATGTAATGTAATAATCTGTGTTTTATGTAATGATGATTGATTATTGCAGGTAATGCTTTGGATCCGAGGCCAAGCATATACGCGTACGAAAATCACGCAGACAATTACTCGGAATTCGGAGAGTCTGAGGTTTCGGAGACGAGCAGGTTCAGCTTCGACGGGCCCGCGAGTTCGAAAAATGACGTTTTTACCCCTACGGGGGGAAGAGGCTCCCTCAGTTCGATTTCGCTTCCGCCGGAGGATTTCACCAAGCAGAGACCCGGGTGGCCTCTGCTTCAGACGAGCAGCTCGGTTTCTCAGCCGTCGTTGGATGCGAGGAAGAAGTCAGTGGTTCAGTGGGTCATGAGCTTACCTCATCGATCTCTGTCTGAAATCTCCGAGGAATCTTTGGACGGAGACAACGGGAATCTTCCTAAAGATTTGGAAGCAATAATACTAGGGAGTAGCAGTGAAGTTTTCTGCCTTGATGTCCTCAAGAAATCCACTTCTGAGTTTTCTTCAGGTTTTTTTTTTTTAATCTCAAAAGACACACACACGCACACGCACACATACGTGCGTGTTTTCGTTTTATTTACGCGATATGCTATTGTTCGCAGGAAATTTAATCGGGAGGGGAGGGAGCAACTCCGTGTACAGAGGCTTTCTTCCCCGAGAGGGGAAACACGTTGCGGTGAAAGTAATGCGACCTTCGAAGGAATCGAGGAAGCATTTTATTCGAGAAATCGAAGTGATGACCACATTGAAGCAGCACGTACGAGTCGCCCCTTTTCTCGGGATCTGCATGGAAGACGGAAACCTAATCTCCATATACGATTACATTTCGAGAGGAAACCTCGAAGATAATCTACGCGGTGAGTGGAAAAAAAGGAGACATTATAGTACTTTTTCTTTTCAACTGGTGTTAGAAACTTTAAGGCTGTGTTTGGTTTAAGGAAATTAGTGTGGAAAAGAAAATTGGAGAGAAAATGGTTTTCGTAAGTTTTTCTTTCGTTTTCCTTAGTTTAAAGTGTAAAGTTAAGCTATATTTTCTTTTCCTTATCTATTTCTTCAATCAACCAAACATAAAAACGAGTTTTTCTTTTCCATTTTATTTTCTTTTCCCTACTAATTTCCACAAACCTAACACACCCTAAGGAGCTGATTTTTGATTCGTTAATGTAAGGAGATTCTGCAATGAAATGGGATACGAGATTTCGCGTAGCCGTCGGAGTCGCCGAAGGGATAAACTACCTCCACAATGAGTCCCCGAGGCCCGTGATTCACCGAGACGTAAAGTCTTCGAATATTCTCTTAACCGACGATTTTGAACCCAAGGTAGAGAGTCTAAGAGCTTCCTTCTTCTCCACCTAACCAAAACCATGGTTGGCAAATCTAATTCTGTTTTAACTGCAGTTAACCGACTTTGGTTTGGCTATATGGGCACCTACGAAGGCACCGTTCTTGACCGACACTGACGTAGTGGGAACGTTCGGTTACCTCGCGCCCGAATATTTCATGTACGGTAAAGTTAGCAACAAGATCGACATTTACGCGTTCGGGGTCGTTCTTTTGGAGTTGCTGACGGGGAAGAGGCCCATTGGCTCGGAGACGAATAAGGGCCAAGAAAGCTTAGTGATGTGGGTAAGACTGCAAACTGTTGAATGACCACTTCACCTAAACGCTTAAGCTTGAAATGAGTGTATTATATTTTAATTTTTTTATATACTTTATTTCCAACACAAACACTTCTCCCATTTTAGCTCTTGAAAAAACAACGATGTATACATATATATATATATATATATATATATATATATTGGGTGCAGGCAAAACCGAAGCTACAAAGCCGAGATTTGAAGAGTATATTGGATCCGACGCTAAACGAGGATATCGACGAGGCTCAGATGCGTAGAATGGCTCGAGCCGCCGGGCTCTGCCTGACTCAGGCGGCTCGGCTTCGCCCCGATATTTTCCAGGTAACTTTAGACGTTGAAATTTTTATTTAATGGGTGGCCTCTGATAGGCCAAATTATTAAATTAGGTCACTAACTATACATGTTTTCGTTTTTTGGCCACTAAGTTTCATAATTGCAAATATAGATCACTAAGTAACGTATTTGATTTCTTTTGGGTCACTTGTGAATTTTCCGGCAAAAATCGCCGGAAATCCGACGTGGCCAATGGTCAGCAGCCACGTCATCGTCCACGTCGGATTTCCGGCGATTTTTGCCGGAAAATTCACAAGTGACCCAAAAGAAATCAAATACGTTACTTAGTGATCTATATTTGCAATTATGAAACTTAGTGATCCAAAAAACACGAGAGACATAGTTAGTGATCTAATTTAATAATTCGGCCCCTCTGATATCATATTAGAAATTTAGTGCTTCGTACTGAAACCACCCTCAATTTAACGTAATATCAGAGCGGGTTCGATCTGTATGTTACCACGCTTGTTTGACTGTACTGCCACCAGAGATGCCTATTTTTTCTGCACCCGTTGGTTTTAGGACGAAACCCTCAGTTCAGGACAATGTTATGCATGCATTTGTTCTAAAGCTGTTTATATTCGTCTCTTATTCAGGTTCTGAGCATACTTCGCGGAGAGGAATGTAATAGCGGTAGCGGTAATAACGCGGACAGTGATTACGAGGACGACGAGGTGTATCCGGATTCGAGCGCGGAGTCGCACCTTAGCCTCGCATTCCTCGATGTAAACGACAACTCTGCTTCTTCCTTCAGCAGCAGCAGCCCTCTTTCTGTTGAAGAATATGTGAAGCAAAGATGGAGCCGAGCGTCGAGCTTCGAATAGATTATCACGGCTTTTGTATTATCGTATGGCGCCCTATGATGAGGTGGTTTTGAGTCTTCTTTGTCGTCATTCTTGATTCATTCATTTCGTTAAGAAAAAAAAAAGGCTTAATTTTTTAGTTGTGTGTATTCGATAAAGAATTTTAAGGATATGTTAGTCGAGGAGTGACAATTATAGGGAAATAAGTTTACAAATTAAAGAAATTTGAGGACAGTTGGCGCTGAAAATCTAATTTCGATTCAGAATAACACACGTAAGCCACACTTGAACCATTAAACTGGAAAGAAAGAAAAAAGGCATATGAGGCGTCCGACATTTTTATTTGAATCGAATTTTTTCCGATGCCACGTAAGATTTTTCCAACCAAATTAGTTTCAAAACGCACCTCACGCGTGTCAATCACGGGCTGAAATTAGATTTCTGGCACTAAATGTCTCCAGTCCGTCGAAGACGCATATTCGGAACGAATTTTTTCGACACCGTAAAGACTAATTGTCACATGTAACCCCCTTGTATTAGTTCCGAACTTTTCCAGCTTCAATCGTCATCAAATTGTTTCAATTTTGAAAATTACTATCATAAAATTATCGCTCTTAAATTTACGTGTTTCTTAAAAGTCTATGTACACTATCACTAGGGATATAAACTGATCCTTAATTGGCTTAGATTTAGGCTTAGAATGAGTCCAAATGTGTCAGTAGGTTAAATCATAACCCAATTGATTGAGACTCATTTACATCCCTACTTAATAATAATTAAGCAAAATTTAACATTGTGAGATTATCCACCATATATCATTACACAAAACTAAAGCCGTTACAAATCACAAACAACACTAAAAAAACAAAAAGCGACAACACCCATCACATCACATGACAACGCACGCCTGAGGATTCTCGTCGCTAAAAGCCGTAGCGTAGCGAACCTCGGTGGAGGTCGCGCGGGCCAGCTGCGAGACCCCGGGATCCTCGGCCCTCCTCACGTAGCCGGCCGGTGCCTTCTTGTCGTAGACGCCCTGCGCGTACGGGTGCTCCACCGTGCCGTAGGGGACGTAGGGCCACATCTCGGCCTTCTTGCCGGTGCGGTGGCAGACGCGGGAGAGGACCTTCTCGGGATTCACGTAGCCCACCACCGTGAGCTTGCTCTGCTTAGGGGAGACTTCGACGGTGGAGACCCCTTTCATGCCTTCCACGGATCTACGGACCTTTCTCTCGCACCCTTCGCAGTCTATTTTTATCTTTATCTCCACCGTCTGGTTTTTGTTTAGGGGAAAAAGTCCACACAAGGTTGAAGAAACAAAAAAAAAAACTGAATAAATTAGTCTTAATTATTTTGGAGGGGTGGTTTTTTTCTTTTTTTTTTTTTGAATTTGTGGAATAATGATGCCTAAATTAAGAGTGGAAATTTTAAGACAGTTTCCAAATTGAATCAGTTTGAAGAGATTATCGACGGAAATCTAATTTTACCTGAAATTGATATATGCGAGTCACGTTGACAACTAATTTGAGCTAAAAAATCTTACGGATCTGTCACTGGGAAAAATTCGGTTCAAAATCATCGTCCCGACGAATTGAAGCAATTTGAAGACAAGTAACGCTGAAAATCTAATTTCAGACAGAAAAATACACGTGGGGTGCAAGTGAAAATTAATTTGGGACAAAATCGTACGTGACACCGAGAGTAACTTGGTCGCGATGCCACGTATAATTTTTCACAATTTAATAGTTGAGTACGTTTCCTGTGTTAATTCTAGATTAAAATAAAATTTTCAAGGTTAGTCGGTCCTCAAATTGGTTCATTTTAAAAACTAATTAAGCCAATAAATTCTAAATACAACCTTTAAAATATGAAGAACATGCCCACTTGAAATCAACTAAAGCCCCACCACAGGCCTTCATCTGTGGCAGATTTGAAGCTTAAACTAAGATATTCATCAGCTTTACATCAATAAAATGCTACGAATTCATCAGCTTGCATTTGTTTATAATAAGAGGGATGATGAAAAAACAAATACCTGGAGTTGTCTGCGTTTCTTGAGCTTGGAGTGACCACCGGAGCAATCAAACATGTTCGAAAGATGATCTAAAGCGCCCATTTTTTTCTTTTCTTTAATTAATGTCTGCTGAGCTTACAAGGAAAAAAAGTTTAACTTCTTTCTTCTTATTCTTGCAAATTTAGGCAGAGGAATGAGTGAAATTAGAGAAATATCTGAAGAGCTGAAAGTGCTTTGGATTTGGTGGGAGGCTGTGCCCTTTATTATACACACTACGACGACGCTGCACATGGAAGATGAAACTGAAAGTGCTTCGTTTTTGTCAAAAAATCTTGACCGTTGGATGATGAGGAGTGCCGTGCAGCGATGCGTACCACGTGGCGTGAATTTATTACGTACTTGGATGTTCCCTGCCACCTGCACCGACCCGGGGGCTTCGGGGGTTTAAGTCAACACGCAAGAAGATGGAGGCCTATACTTAGTGGGACCCACTTTGATGGGCCTGTTTTGGTTAAAGTTGTTAATGGAGTGGGCTTTAAATTGTGGGCTTATGCCTCTACTTAAGTTGGGTCCGGTTTCGCAAATACATAAATTAAAAAAAAAAAAACGAAGTACGTAATAAATTCCGAAGTAGCTTTGGTTTATTATTATATATTCTATCACATACATATGCGGTTCTTCTTTTTACGATGATTGAAGAATTAAAATATATACTTTATTAACGTAAATAAAAATATACTTTGGCCAGGTAGGCCTGCCTTGCAACAATAGAAAAAACATTTAAAATAATTTGCGTGACATAGATGATGGACGCGGTAATTAAGGAAATCAAGATTTCAAATTACCAACGGGAGCCAATAAATAATTCAAGATCACCAAAAAAGACAAATTCACACAATACAATGGACATCGCATACAATGTTTTATGTTTCTTTAATTTTTTTTCTCAATATTCTATATTTCTTTATGAAATTACTATTGTTGGTCATATATTCACAGCATCATCATCGTCCATTGGGCCTATTTAGACCCAATAAAGAAACAACAGCTTTGAATGGGCCGCGTGCCTTATTTTATCTGAAATTGGCTTACCATTTGAGAAAACTTCGGCGAGACGCTTCCACGTGGCATATCAAAATCTCATTTTTTATCATATCACCATAAATAGATTCCTTTTTTTTCATTTAAAAAGCACACGTGCCGTTGAGATAAAAGGAAACTCCGCATATCACTCCCGCTTAATTATTGAAGTTCACAATTCCCCAAAATCAAAATCTCGGGATATTCTTCTCTCCGATTAGGGTTTCCGCCGTCCTCTGCAATTCGCAGGACACGAAACGATATGGCGTCAACCCCCGATAATCCATCCTCCTCCTCCTCCTCCTCCCCCTCCTCCAAGAAGTACCTGCTCCGGAGCTCCGACGGCGAGACGTTCGAGGTCGAAGAAGCCGTCGCCGTCCAATCCGTGACGCTGAAGATCTTGATCGACGACGATTGCGCCGACGATTCCGCGATTCCACTCGCCGTCGTCAAATCCGAGACTCTGGCCAAGGTCATCGAGTACTGCAAGCACCACGCGGCGGACGCCAAGGCAAAATCGGCCGACGGCGCCGCGTTTGACGCCGAGTTCGTCAAGGTTGATCTCGCGACTCTGTCCGATCTGATTCTGGTACGCATCGCTGTTCCTGATCTAACGCCCTTTTTTTGACAATTTCTCTCCTAAATTAGGGTTTTGCTGCGTTTTCCTTTATATAGAGACCTCAGATTTATATATACTTGCTGCGTCAAGAACCTGCTACTATATAGAGCTCAATCTCTTGTTTCTTTCTCTCCTTACTTCATCAGGCTGCTAACTACTTGAACATCAAGAGCCTCTTTGACCTCATTTGCCAAGCTATTGCGGACAATATTAAGGGCAAGTCGGTGGAAGAAGTCCGTGAGATATTAGGCATCAAGAACGACTTCACCGAGGAAGAAGAAGCGGAGGTTCGCCACCAACTCGCATGGCTACACGAGTGATCTATTTGTTTTTTTTGCCGGAGTTTATAATGGCTGCTTAGTACATTCGCTTTGATTTCTATATTCTTGACATTGTCGTCGCGGTGAAAACTTGATTTTGCTTGTTTTTTGGCTGAATAATAATGATGGGATATAGCTTTTTGTGCATTTTGATCTCCCTCCGCATCTGTCACTTAATTAATCAAATCAATCAGATTTTAGCTTCAATTAATAATTGATAAAAAAATGAAATTAATTGACCGGGTTAGAGGAATACCTGCGGGACATGATTTGGTTTTTTCATCCATTTTTATATGAGGAATGGCTCAAATAAATCATCATGTTTCTTGCTTCTAAGTAATGCATCTAATAATAATACATATGAGAATTAAATAATAAGTAAATAAACAAAAATAAAATTCACATATATCGACAAAACTTTAAAACAATTCATCAACTTTCCTGATTCAATACAAACCCTAGTTCTACCGTATATTTCACAAATCAAGATACGATTGTTGGGGAAGGACTCGGCACGATCAGTAATAAACATCTGAAAACGTTGTCTAACCTAATGTTTATTAAAAGAATAAATTAAATCAAATTCGATTCTAACTATAGTTGAGTTTAGTGTAAGATCAATTTAAAAATGGTATGTTAAGCACAATGCGTGTGCCTTAATATATAATCATATATATTATTATTTAGTAGTTTAATATTTATTTTAAGATTCAATATATGAAATTATATTAAAATTTTAATGGTGTATTATTTAAAAAGAAAAAATTGATTAATGAGAATATAACTAGATAAAAAATCAAATGAATTGCATAGTATTGTAGATAATTTGCCTTCTATTAGTTATTGAGAATGAACACGGTAATTTAAAGCCGTCGTTGGCATTTGCGTTGTATAACTACCGTCCGTAACAAAAGGAATGCAATAATAATATTTCCTTATTTATAAATATCCAATTAATTAAGTTTTTATCCGCCGAAGATTCCTCGAATCTCGGGTGTCCCTTTCTATAATATCTCAACGGACCCATCGCATCTCTATATAAAAAAGGCCCCATAAGCAAAATCGATCATATTCAGTATTCACAGCGCTCAAAACTCCCCTAAAACCCTAATTATTATTTCTGCAATTTCCTCCAAAGACGGACGATGGAATCCACCGAAGCTTCAACCTCCTCCACCCCCACCAAGACTTACGTGCTCAGAAGCTCCGACGGCGAGATTTTCGAGGTGGAAGAAGCCGTCGCCGTCCAATCGGAGATGATAAGGGACATGATCGAGGACGGCTGCGCCGATTCCGCGATTCCCCTCGCCAACGTCACCGGCAGGACTCTGGCTAAGGTCATCGAGTACTGCAAGCGCCACGCGGCGAAAGGTGGCGAAGATCCGGAGGCTGGTGCGTCGCTGCAGAATTTTGATGCGGCGTTCGTCGACGTCGACCAGGCGTTGCTGTATGACTTGATATTGGTACGCTATCGTCGATTAGGGTTTCGTTGATTTGGGGATTTGTGCTTCCCTTTTGGTAATTTTACCTTCACAATCCCTAATCGATTTGGGCTTTTTTTTTCCGTTTCTCAGGCTGCAAATTATCTGAACATCACGAGCCTTCTCAGCCGCACTTGCCAGTCGGTGGCGGACATGATCAGGGGGAAGACTCCGGAAGAAATCCGCAGGACCTTCAACATCAAGAACGACTTCACGCCGGAGGAGGAAGAGGAAATTCTCAAGGAAAATTCGTGGGCGTTCGAGTGAATATATGCTTTTCTTAGTTTTAAAGCCTTGGAAATTTCTCGACTTTTCTTGGCTGAGTCTATAATGTTTTATTTAGTTTATTTATCTTATGGTTGAAGACTTATTATTTCTCATTGAAGTTCTTATTTATCATTTTACTAAACGCTTTTTGAAAATGACGCAATAATTCAATGTGTCTTTTTTTCATTAGATTGCACATTGTTTGATCAACAAACGTTGAAGTTTGGTATTATATATAATAGAGGACGTATAATTAAATATAAATTTTAACATGAAAAATTATTCATTGCGCAATGTAGCTCGTTTAGCTCCGATGTTGCGACAGCATAAATAGCGTAACGTATTGTGTGAGCTTTCAAGCAAACCGCTTATAACGCCATAAATAGTAATATATAACTACACTATCGAACAAATCAGTTTAAAATTGTATCCAAACATAAAAGTAACATTAAGTTCAAGAAATAACATTCAGATATTAATAGCTGCAAAGAACTCAAAGTCACAATATTTGACGGGTAATTATATTAGCACTCTTTTTTTTTTTTCTATTTGCACCCCACTATTTAATGAAGTAAATCATGAAGTATTGACAAAATCTTTATTATTATGTTTTTCACTTACCTTAAAAAAGATAAATATAAACAATATCTATATGTAAATATGTACTTAAAAAGGAAAACACATCATAAGCAGCCAGGACTCGGGATCGAGGCCAAATCAACAAAACGATGGAATTTAAATTTGTATGAAGCTTTATTTGGGAGAAAGCCTTATATGTGAAGTGAAGCTTTGTGTACATTCTCCACTCGACGAACGTGTGTGTATGAAGCTTTATTATATAATTTTTTATTTAAATAAATTAAATTAATATTAAACATATTAATATTTTAAAGCTAATACAAAAGTTTGATTAATGTAAGGAGATATAAACTGATAATAAATTAAATATAATATCGCTGTGACATTTGGTAAAATAATTTAATTAATAATATTCAATAACACATGCAATAATATTAAAATAAGCTTTAGAGGTAAAAATAACTTAAATATTAATAGTGATAAATTTAATAATATTAATGTTTTTTAAGTTAATATAAACCATAGCGATTAATATGAGGAGTAATACAATTAAAAATAAACACAATATCGTATACATGTTGCAAAATAACTTAATTAAAATTGTTGAATAACAATAACGTTGTTGAATTATATAGAAAATAAATTGATAAAATTGTTGAATCGGTAGGTATTAGGGGATGTGAAGGAGGTGCAAATAGTAGGACCCTATTCAAATCACAGACTCAAAATAGATTAACATGATACTCACACAATTTTGTCTATCCCGAACCTAGAAATGATGCCCTCGATTGAATTTGGGTGGTGAGTGCTTGATGAGAGCCGTGATCGATTGTAGTTGTGATTGGTGTATCTTTGATGAGAAACCTTAGAAGCAATGCACATTACACCCATAATTTTCATCAAATTATCATCGATCCACATAGTGCGTTTATTTTAAGAAACATCGTATAGTGCAAGTTTTTCGAATAAAACGCGATAATATATAATAAAATTGTATTCCTTCATATTCAAGTTTGATTTATTGATTACATTGTAAAATTTTGTCAAATTGATAGTGGTGAACAAAATTATATTTTTTGAAAAAAAAAAAGTGCTGCAATTTTTTTATTGTTTATTGTGAATAAACACGATAATTTAAAACCGTCATGAGCATATGGCCTTTCTATACATACGGTCCGTAACAATAGGAGTTCAATAACAATATTTGATAGTTCCTTATTTCTAAATATATATTCAATAGTTTATTCGATCCGCCGAGGATTCCTCGAATCTCGGGTTTGTTTTTATAATAATAAATATCTACCCCATTATATCTCTATATAAAAAGCCCCAAAAGCAAAATCCATTAACATCACAATCACATTCGCAGCGCTCAATTCCCGAAAAACCCTAATTATTATTTCTGCAATTAACTCCAAAGACGACGATGGCATCCATTGAAGCAGCTTCAACCTCTTCCGCCCCCGCCAAGACGTACGTGCTCAGAAGCTCCGACGGCGAGATTTTCGAGGTGGAAGAAGCCGTCGCCGTCCAATCGGAGATGATAAGGGACATGATCGAGGACGGCTGCGCCGATTCTGCAATTCCTCTCGCCAACGTCACGGGGAGGGCTCTGGCGAAGGTCATCGAGTACTGCAAGCGCCATGCGGCGGAAGGCGGAGGAGATCCGGAGGCCGATGAGTCGCTGAAGAAGTTTGATGCGGAGTTCGTCGACGTGGACCAGACGGTGCTGTTTGAATTGATTTTGGTACGCACGCGTCAATTAGGGTTTCGTTGATTTTAGGAATTTTCACTGATTAGGGTTTCTAATCGATTTGGAGTTTTATTTCTCAGGCTGCAAACTTTCTGAACATCGGGAGCCTTCTCGATCGGACGTGCCAAGCCGTGGCGGACATGATTAAGGGGAAAACACCGGAAGAAATCCGCAGGAAGTTCAACATCAAGAACGACTTTATTCCGGAGGAGGAAGAGGAAATCATCAGGGAACACGCGTGGGCCTACGAATGAATTGCTTTGCTTAGTTTATTTGCCTTTAAATTTCTCGACTTTCTTGGTATATTTATTTTTTGGTTGACGACAAGTGTTTCCTTATTAAAGTTCTTATCTACGTTACTCAACGTTTCGAAAATGTCACAACAATTCGTTGTCTTATTTTTCATTTCAAATAACAAACGTTGAAGTTTGGTATCTATAATCTATACGAGACGACGTTAATAAACTTGAGGTGAAACATTAATTTTATGAATTAGAACTCAAAAATTAAAATTCAAAAACATTAGGGACCTCTCTGCAATTAAGCCTCCCAATTCCCAACGCATGTGGTCCCTACCCTACAACATTGCCCATCAGATTTCATATTTCCAAAATCACCCTTGGCTCAAGCAAGCCTCGTCGTCCCTTGAAATAAAAAAAAAAATTGAAAATAGAAAAAAAATAAAAAAAATTAAAACATATCAGAGCCAGGTTTCGATCCTGGGACCTGTGGGTTATGGGCCCACCACGCTTCCGCTGCGCCACTCTGATGTTTATAATATATTTTATAAGATAAAATAAAGTTTCAAACGGAATGCCTGAACCCAAAACAAACAGCAAAGCAAATGGCTGCCTTGCAACTTTAGTCGCATAAAATACAAAAAAAAATAAAAAAAATGCAGAAATCGTCTGTTGCTACAAAGAGGAAACTGACTCGCAAAGTCCGAGAACTAAAACAAAGATGCATCATAACCCCCATAACTCCGGCGAAGTGACAAACAGAAGGAGATAACACAACCACCACACAATCACACATCATCATTTATTTATGTATTTAAAATAAAAAATTCAGAAATCGTCATCATCCTCCTCGGCGATGTGCTTGGCGAGCTCCTGCTCCTGCTGCAGCCTCTCCCTCCGCTTCTCCGCCCCCTCCCTCTCCCCGTGCGAAGAATCCGGCGGAAACCGAAGGGCACGCACGGCCTCGTTGTGCATGTCGAGGCAGAAGACGATCCTCGAGTTGAAGGCCAACTGAGGCTCGTCGGTGGAGTAGACGTCACCCGTCTCCCTCGACAGCATCCATCCCTTCCCGTGGTCCACCGCCGCCTCGATGGCCCCGTCCCGTATGGCCTTGGACGCTATGCTCTCCGCGTCCGCGACGGGGCTCGGGGAATCGAGCCGAAGCTTCTTGGCCACGTCGGCGAGGGAGATCCTCGAGTAGGAGATGCTGACGTTGCGTAGCCCCGTCCTGATCACGTTGTGGCGGAGCCTCACGATGAGGTTGTTCGTTCGGTCGGAGGCGAAGGTTGCCGAGAACTTCTCCGCCACGCTCTTGAAGAGCTCCAAGTCTCCTATGCGGACCGCCTGAGGATGGAAAATTCGGGCAGTGAATAAGTTTCGAAATTGAAGCAATTTAAGGACAGTTAACGAGGAAAATCAATTTCAGCCCGAAATCAACACACGTGGGTATTAATTGGGGGAGAAAGTTAAAAGGTTAGTACTCACATTTGTGAGCTCAAAGTATGGCCTCAGTGCTTTCTCCATTCCTTTCTGCATAAAAACAGTTCGTTCCGGAATCTCTCCGAGCAGTAAACGGACAATCACAGCCCATTTGTTGCATTGAACTCTGAAACCAAGAGCAGAAACGGGAGCTTTACGGGAAGCTTGGAGGAGAGACTCTTTAGCATCGGTGTACTCTAGCTGAATCGTCCTAATCTTCCCGAGGTAAAATAGGTACCGACAGAACTGCAGAATAGAGGGGAACAGATTAATCATAAAAGCATAAAACAAGAGAGTTGAATCTATTAGTTTAATATAAATTTTATAATCTATATAATATGAGAAAATACAAAAATTGAGGAGCTTTGTAAAATTTGCCTGCTGGTTCGAGTGAGCCTCAAAACGAGGGGCCTTTGATCTCAGCTTCTCTGCTTGATCATACAAGTTGTAGTGAAGGTAGTTCCTCAGCAACAGGTTCAAAAGAGTTTCCTATCACATTCAATTATTCCATCACATACCAGTACACGTTTACAATCTTCAAAAGCTAATTGATCGATGTGAATAGAACAAACCTGCCCCAACTCATCGTGCCGCAAGGTTGCAGTTCGGTGCAAAACAAGTAGGTTACTGAAAAAATAGGTTCTTCTTTCAAGATATCATGGCATAGGGTCACAGTGCGGTATAAAAATGAATGACCACATACTACAGCACTCTGCAACGGCTAGAGGCAAAAAGGGTTTAAATAATTTCAACGTTACAAGAAAAAAAACATACCCGCGAATATCAGCAAGATCACCGGTAAGTTCGTAGCTGAGAGAGTAGTAAAAGTAGAGCCTTGACGAGAGGACATCAACTGTACGCTTGTTGATGTTCCTCAGACGTGCAATGCTAGCAGAGGAACATGTTTTCGCCTGGAGATGACAGGGAAAATGGGTGTTATTTCTATTCTCACAAATGTCGTATGAACGATTCGAATATATCACATTTACTTAATACACACCTCATTGTATCTCTTCTGGTCAATTAGAAATATCAAAACAACCAAGTAGCAGTACATCTCGATCTCTGGCAAAAGGTGCTTTGGAGGCACTTGAACAGAAGATATTGCAGTATCAACTTCCATCTCATCTTCCTACATATATCAAGCGATGACTCACAAAAAAATCTATTTCATTTAAGCAACCATTTACTTTAAGATCAATCCAAGATTTTCCCAAAAGCAATACAAGAGCCTGCTCAAATCCAGCTTACCTTTGGAACATAAGAGGACAGGCGAGAATGCACCTCAGATCCCGGGACAAGAGCAAAATTGAGAAATGCTGAAAGCACAGAAGCATTAAGATGCTTTCTCAGCTGAATTGTCCACCTAATAGCCCTCAGTATCCTCCGAACCTCACGAGAGTAAGCCCCGGTTTCAATCAAATTAGCTATGTCCTTCAAATCTAACAAAAAGAACAATGCATAGAGTATCAAAATGGTTAAACGGAGGATACTATAAAAGTTGCATAACATCAAATCTTTTAACTTGCTCTGAACTATGTTGAGGAAGTAAAATTGCATTTCATTAAACAAGTTAGATAATTAGCACGTTTCACCATTTTATAGTTAACAGCCAAAAGATTTCAAACTAATAACAGAAACAAAAAAGCATCCAAAATAAAAATACGTAGGTAAATACAAAACAAGCAAAAATAAGACTTACTGTTGAGATTATTTGCCCCACATCGGACAATCAACTTCACCCGACTCGATATATAAATCAAAGAGGCCTTTCCTCCTATCACCAATTGGTTTTAGGAAGTTACCCTCAATTTAACACTTACTTTGAAGAATGGATGGCGGAGTGCCTGAGACAGGGTTGGACAATGCAACTTCCTGCTCCTTCATTTCAGTATCCTGAGTCATGTTCTCTTCGAAATCTGATAACAATAAACACGAAGTTCAATCACATATGAAATTCACGAAAGATAGAAAACAATCACCGAACAATCTAGTTCTTTCGCTTGAACGTTAGCTGGAATAAAGTTACAATCGCTTCTATGGATAGATTGGATCGAATCTTAATTTCTTCCGCTACAAGTCACGAGGCAAAAGTCAAATTCTCACAAAAGATAAAGACATGAATAAAAATAATGGAGATAAGCAAGAGAAGAAGAAGAAGAAGAAGAAGAAGAAGAAGAAGAAGAAGAAGAAGAACTAATCCGAACCTGAGATTTGACGAATCGGAGCAAAATTCAAAGATCAGCAACCCTAGAACTTGAAGCGCTTTTGGTTCAGCTAAAAGCAGCGAAGAAAAATAAATCGATGAGAAATAGACAAGGCTAGCTGCAAATTTAAGGGCATTTCGGTCACTTCCACCTGATTAGATTGGGTAAGCGACAAAGCGTGATATGCTATTTAATTTTGGTATATTTGGGCTAAATTAGCCATCACATTGAAGTCCTTAGCCCATAATAAGCCACTATGCAGGGAGAAATAGACAAATATAAGGGCATTTCGGTCACTTCCACCTGATTAGATTGGGTAAGCGACAAGCGTGATATGCTATTTAAATTTTGGTATATTTGGGCTAAATTTTTAGCCATCACATTGAAGTCCTTAGCCCATAATAAGCCACTATGCAGGGAGAAAGAAGACACTGTTTAATTTTTCTTATTGATGAACATAAATAATATTATTTTATATTATAAGATATTTAATTTAAAATATCTAATATATGGAATTATAATTCAATATTATAAGTATATAAAAGAAAAATTAATTTGTGAATATGTAATCAGAATAAATTAAAAAAATTGAAGGTTAAAACTATAGTTACTCTCGTCATATTAAATTAGTTGAAAGATACTTATTTTAAGGTGCTTATTTAGTGTGTAAATGCGACCGGATATGTAAATGTTGGGGTCATGGGGAAGCTTCATCCAATAGAATCTAAATAATTTAATACTTTTTCTTCCTCGATAATATATTCAATCGTATATTTTTAAATTTCCATGTTCTCCCGTGTGGAATATGGGGTACACAATACTTTGATTACGCAGGTGCATGCATGCATAATTAATCAATTGTTAACAGTATTGTGTGTGTGGATATATATACGTCGAGTCCCTAATTAATATTGATATTCTACTCGACTATTTCACATCACTTCTTTTCGATAGCGAAATACTAGTCAACCTCACTATTTTCCTTACCCTATTAATAATGCTGAAAAAAGAACACTGTAAATCTGGGGTATTATAAATTTGGCTAATTAGCGTATATGAATGAATTTTACGCTTATAACTCTTTCTCATGTGATGCTTATTTGATATATGTCTGTTTTTAGGTAACGAATTTCCATGTGTGTGCTCGGCAAATAAACGAATGGTTTGCAAATTGCAATTCGCTGCTACTTGCTATATATATACATGTATATTGGACAAATGAAATTAATGAACATTGTATGATTGATATAATTAATAAATAAATATGAGAATGAGGACAGGATAAGTCCAATCCAATCATAAAGGTTGGAGCAACGTCCAATCCGTTAGTGGACTTCGCTGAAATCAACTTGTTAGGTAAATTTTCCATGCAATTATTTAGAATAATATAAATTATCCAATGCAAACCCCATTATCCTCCTTCAATTTAAATATATGATTTGTATGTAAATATACAGATATTTTTTTCATGTGACGCGGCAAGCTCACATTCACATTTGATAAAAACGCTTATAGCCTACATTCATTATATATATTTTTTGAGACCATAGATTCAATATATAGGCCAAATGGATTATAATATTCATTAAAAACAAATATAGCGATCAATGAATAATTGTCGGAGATCACAAAATGTATTAAATACCAAAGACCAAATTCTAGCCATATGTACCATGAAATCGCATGACAAGTTTTGGTTTCACTTTTAATTCATAATCACGTCTAGTAAATGGACTTTGTCGAAATGTAACTTTTATAAATGTAAATTTATGTTTTTAAAGTGTTTGGTGGGAATGGATTTTTGCAAAAGTTGCAGGAAATAATTCGAAAAGTCATTAAAAATTGCTTCTCTCAAATTGACTTATAGAAAAGTAACTTATTTTAAAAATCCATCTCGAAATTTCACCAAAGGTATTTTACTTTTCAAAATGGACTTTTAGGTTATAAGTTCATTTCATAAATGCTTCCAAACACACCATGAGAATATCAAAATAATTAATAATCAACATATATATTTCATAATTGTCCATAAATATATTATAAGACAAGGACAACATATGTGAAACAGACTAAACATCTCACCTAACATTATATTCTGCAAAAGACTGACTATAATATCCAACCATTCAAATTAAAAACATTTAAAGTTCGAAAAGGACTGTTCCTGAATTTATTGAAACTCTCTTTTTCTATTACTGCTTAAAATAAATAAATAAATGTTCTATATCTTATTTAAGTAAATTAATCTTCTCTTCCTTACATTACGCTTCGTATCAGTCCCTTTCCTTCTCCCCATCTTCGATTGAGTCCATATATAACAAATGAACAGTAACTATATATTTTTTTACAACAACGAAATAAAATAAATATCCACTGGGAAATACAGCAACAGCTGCATTGATTAAAGTGCTAAGATCGATCATTAATCAATAGTCGGCTGTACGTGTAAATAAAATAGAGCAAAATAATGTCCAAACTTCAAATTAAAGAGGGTATTTTCCCTTTCATTACCCTTTCAAATTTCAACTTTCTCTTAAATATTCCTCGAATTATTTCTTCTTGTTAGGTACTCATTTAAAAAAAATTGTGTGTTAGGTACCTAAAAAGCGTTAAAAAGACAAAAATAACCTTTCTTTATACATAAATATTATTTCAATTCTCTCGGTTTTATATCAAGTCAAATTTAGGAATATTATACCAACTGTTATCACTTTTATACCAATTGTTCTCATTATTATACCAATATATTCAATTATTATACTAACCGTTATCACTGTTATACCAAAAAAAAAATGTTTTTTGCATATTATATGAAAGTGATTTTTGCGTATTATACGACAAAACACGATTATTATACCAACAAAAGCGCTTATTATACCAATAAAATTGATTATTCTACCAATAAATTCGAATGTATACCAAACAATTCGGATATTATAATAACATTACTTTTGGTATTACAATGATAACATTTGATATATTAATTGAATATATTGGTATTATAATGGAAACACTTGGTATAAATAGTGATATAATACTCTTAACTTTGACTTGGTATAACAGTGATAACAGTTGGTAAAATAATTGAATATATTGGTATAATAATGGGAACACTTGGTATAATAGTGATATAATACTCTTAAATTTGACTTGGTATAGCAGTGATAACAGTTGGTATAATAATTGAATAATGGTATAATATATAGATCAGTTGGTATAACTGAATCTGTAAAGCATGGTTATTTTCGTCTTTGTGGTATTAAACACACAATTTTTCGCAAATAGGTACTGAACAGGAAGAAATACTTGAAGGGGTAGCGATGAGGAAGTTGAAACTTAAAAAGTTATTGAAAAGGAATTTACCCAATTAAAAAAGAAAAGGAATAAAGCTCACAGTGAGCTGGCTGCTGTGTGCCTCGTAATGGTATATAGGCCATAGATATCTCCTTCTCGTAAGAATTATTACATTTTCCGTATATTTTCTTGGAGATTTATATAAATATAAGTAGTGTTGCCCAACCGCCGGTTACGGTTAACCGGCGGTTGGGATCCGGCGGTTGCCGGTTGGTCGAAATGACCAACCGGCGTCAACCGGCCGGAGACGGTTCCCGGTTGGCCGTCTCCGGTTGCCGGTTGACCAACCGGCGGTTGGTCAAACCGCCGGTCAAAGGATGTCCGGCGGTTACCAACCGCCGGATTTTTTATTTTTTTTTTAATTTTTTTTTAATTTTTTTTTAATTTTTTTTTTAATATTTTTTTTAATTTTTTATTTCAATTTATAGTGTGTATTTCGATAGTTTTCGACTTTTCGGGACACAATTATTTTTTTTCGGTATATAACAAGGGTTTCGATTTAAAAGTTTTAATCGTAATAAATCAATTTTATTACAAAAACAAAGTTACATTTACAATTAAAATTTACAAAGTCGAAAATACAAAGTAAGAAAAAAAATTTATTCGCCATTTGCCAACGCCAGTCGCCAGTCGATAATCGGTTTCTGAAAAAAATATACAATAGAAGTTAGTTAGATAATAATTATAATATTCTTTTGTACAATCACCATTAAAAAATGAAAGTAGTTTTAAGGACTTATCTTTTTTCGGACTTGTCGTTGGCTTAGATGTCGTCACGCGAGCGATTTCTTGGAGACGTTGGCTGAAAAATAAGATTGTATGAGTAAGTAATTATTTAAAAATATAAAATAAAAAATTAATACAATAAGATTAGTATTAAGGACTTATCTTTTTTCGGGCTTGAATCGTTCGCCATTTTCGGATATTCTCTACTCTCTACTCTTAGTCGTCCCCGTCCCCGCCATTGCCGCCGCCACCACTAGAACCGGTACCGGTGGTGTCGTCGAATACGTCGTCGTCCGAATCGGTATTCGTGGCGTCTTGTGTCCGATGTTCGGCTCTCGTCCAATCATCGAGAAGGCATTGGTATTCGACGTTTTCTACCGTCAACCTCGAACGCCTTTCACTTAACGTTAAGCCGCCCATGCTAAAAGCTTGTTCAACCGCGACGGTTGAAATTGGGACGGCAAAGATTTCCCTAGCGATCTTCGCCAACGTTGGATACGTTGGCGACATCTTCGACCACCATCGGAGGACGTTGAACTGATCTTCATCCTCGCCGAACTCAAAAGTGGTCGACAAGTAGTTTTCTAACTCTATGAACGGGTTCGTCGACCTTTGGCGTTTGCTCGTGTTGAGGAGGTTGTACTAGGAGGCTAAGCGATCACTACCGCTAGCACTACTACTACTAGTGGATTGACCCGAACTCGATCGAGTTGGGTCTTGGCCACTATCGGTCTTATACGCTCTAAAGACTGCCTTTAGAGCGTCATACCCTACATTTCTAACTTGAATGTGATAGCCATCGGGGAGGACACTAGAATTAGCCGCTATGGACTGGTAGTATAATCCTAGAAAATTATCGGTCCCCTCTACGCGTAATCTGGGGTCTAATATCTTCGCAATGATGAAGATATCGGGTAGATCCCAAAAGTACTTCAGCCATTTAGCTTTCATGGCTAAAACGGCCGGACCCGCAATCTCGTCATTTACAAACCCGTTTAGAATGCATGCGACTTTAACGCAATGATCTAATGCCAAGATAGATGTCGGGTAATATATTCCCGACATCTCCCTCGTGGCATCGTGAAATACTTGAAGTATTTCACATATGCCGTTGCATCCGTCCCACATCGTAGGATGTAATGCTACCCCGAATTCGGGGTTTTCGTCGTAGAAATCGCTCAAGGTATGGCGATATTCGTACGACGTCTCCAACATCTTATAGGTGGAATTCCACCTGTTGGGTACATCTAAGGCAAACTTCTTGGGCATGACACCCAAACTTCTACAATGACGCTTCCACTTCTTCAGTACAGAAGAGTGGCGCATCATGTAACTAATCGCCGTTCGTATCGGCGTAACGTGTGCCTTTAGATGCGTCAGTGCGTCCTGAACACATAGGTTAAGTATGTGGCAGAAGCACCGGACATGAAAGAATCGGCCGCCAAATGACGGTCGACAATACTTAATCAAATCTTCAATGCTCGCGTTATTAGCGCTAGCATTATCAAAGGATACCGAGAAAATCTTCTCGAGTATCCTATATTCCGATAAGATATTCCTAAGCTTAAGTGCGATGTTTTGAGCTGTGTGTGCTGTGTCAAATTCCCTATACGCAATTAAGCGTTTCTGTACTTGCCAAGAGTCATCAATCCAATGGCATGTAACGCCCATGTAATGATGATCTTGCCAGTGATCACTCCATATATCGGAGGCAATGGATACTCTACACTCTAAGTTTCCTAATTGATCTATTAACTCGCGTTTATACGCGAGTACGGTCTTCCTAATGTCTCGCGTAAGGGTGCTACGTGAAACTTTCTTCGCTTGGGGGTTATACGACTTTCTGATCCAATCTTCGTAGATCGGATCGTCGGCAAACCGAAAAGGAAGATGTTTCGCGCAAACAAATTTTGCAAGTTGTTTGCGCGCAACGTCTTCGTTGTACATGAACAAAGACGTCGGACTCGCACTGGGTCCTTGTCCGGTAGCGGACGACCCCGTACCCGTAGCCCCGTGCATTTGACTTTGACTTTGACTAATTCCTATCTTAGTAGGATGTTTTGAGCGGACATGGCCGGTAAAATTGCCATATCCGCCCCCCTTCCTAAAAGGGTACTCCTTACCACAATAATTACATATAACTCTAAAAATATCTTTATTTTCGGTCGGTACCTTCTTGAAGTGTACCGCGAAAATATCCGAGCGTAGGGCGGCGGCGGCGGCCCGTGCTTGGGTGTCGGTCGTCGGCATCGGGATTTCTTCCGTTTGGTCCCGTTGCGTGTTGCTTTGCGTTCCATCCATGTCCGAGCCGAGTACGTCACTTAGGTCGAGCATAATTTCGGGGGAGTCGTCATATTGGTAGTAGTCATCTTGCGATGAACTACCGACAATCTGTTTCCCCCTAGATCTCGAACTCGATCCTCGACGACGGCTATCCATATCTAAAATAAAAGGTTAGAATAAACGTTCGATAAAAAAATGTGTAAACTTACGAAAAACGAGGCGAGTGAAATTCGGAGCGCCGTGTAGTAGAGCCGGGCGGGGATTGATGAGCGTAGTAAAGCCGAGCGGGGAATGGTGGACTAGTATTTTAATTAGTTTATTTTTAGTTCGTGGACTACAACTAGACTGAGAATTACGCGTTTTGAGAGTGAATAATTGAGAGAAAGAGATAGAATTGAGTTGTGATTTTTTGAAGAGGGGTGGGGGGGTATTTATAATATTTTTTTTTGGACTAGCCGTTGCAACCGCCGGTTGCCGGTCAACCGCCGGTTGCAACGGCTATTTTTTAATTTTTTTTTTTTTTTCTAACTAACGGACTAACGGTAACTTTTTTTAAATTTTTTTTTATATTATATATCTATTTATATAATTAAATATATTAAAAAAAATAAAAAAAAAATCGGGAACCGCCGGTTGACAACCGGCGGTTTGCGGTTTGGGAAAATCCCAAACCGCCCGGAACCGGCCACCCGCGGTTGCCGGATACGGTTGGTGGCCGGTTCCGGTAACAAACCGGAACCGGCGGTTCGGAACCGGCGGTTCGGAACCGGCGGTTGGCCGGTCGGAACCGCCGGTTCCGGTTGTTTTTGGGCAAGTCTAAATATAAGTACACCATTCTTGTTTTTCAGTTGCGTGCAAAGCTAAAAACAACTGGATGACGACATCATTAACGCATATATTTGGTATTTTTACATTTTTGGTCCTTGTGTTTGATCTATGTGCGTTTTTGGTCCCTCATTTTTTTCGAGTTACAATTTTAGTACCCAATTTTATCTATTTTGGGCGTTTTTGTCACCGATTTACTTAATCATATATTTGGAGGGAATTTAACACGTTACACGCACCTAATTTTACTCTTTCGAACTTTAAACATTCCATTTTCATATTATACAACTCAAAAAAGGTGCTCACGTCGACTTAAACGCTCAGAACATCTCATTGTTATAATTGAATCGTTGGTTCGAATTTATGCCATAACTCTTTCCCAAGTCTTTCATTCCATGTTGAAAAGGATGATTTATGAGCATTTAAGTCGATTAAAATGAAATCAGATGCATGTAACGTGTTAAATTCCCTCCAAACATACGGTTAAATTAATCAGGAAACCAAAAATGCCAAAATCGATAACATTAGGGATTGAAACTGTAAATGAAAAAAATAAGGAACCATAAACGCCCATGGTCCAAACTTCAAGACAAAAAATGTAAAAATCCCAATATTATTTCTACCTTCTCTCCCTCCTGGAAGTGAAATTGCGTGGAGCCCACACATGGTCCTTTGCTTTGCTGGCTTCGAGCTCTCCTCTCCAGTGTTGGTTTATAATGGGGTTTGTCTGAAGATAGAAGAGGGAGGCCATAGTTCTCTCTCCCCATTAATCCCATAAATAATCTCTCTCCCCTCTCTCTCTCTCTCTGTGCATCGTCGCTGTGTTTTGTTGCCTGTAGAGAGATATATATACCAAGGGAGCTCTCGCTAATAGAACCAAGAACGCACTTTTTAAAGTTGCAATCATACAAAAAAAAAATACCTTTAAAGGGATCCACAGATCTGAAACTCTCCCAATTTGCCAGATCTCCGTTTTCTTGATTCGGCCGAGATTGCAAATCTCTCTCATTATCTCAGATCTCCATATCCATCTATAAAGGTAACTCTCTCTCTCTCTCTCTCTCTTTTGCTTCTGTTTATTAATGGATTAGATACTGATCGCTGCTGCTGATTGAATTGTAATTTCTTGAAATTGGGGGTTCGAGGTTTCCTTTGACTTGTGATTTTTAATTTTTCTCCTTTTTCCTTTGATTGGACTCCGACCTTTATAATCTTTAGCTCCTTTGACCAAATGGGTTGATTATCACACCTTTGACCATCTCCCTCAAAGTTCCCAATTTCTCTCGGTGTTGAAATTTCTCAATTGAGGCCCTAAGGTTCTTGTGCGCTAATTACAGTTCCCAGAAATTCATAAAGTTTGCACCTTTCTTGCTTTTTTCTGCAGATAATATCCTCAATTGAGCTATTGAGTTCTTTCTCCTACCCGAGAAAATCTACGAACCCGTTAGATGTTGATAACTCGGAGGCTCACTTTGATGAGATGAGGGATGTTATCCAATTTGATGAGCTTCCTCAGGGCGTGTTTTCGTCCGTCGGATCGAAACGTTCACTCGGGCCCCGATGCCTGCGGTAGACAAGAAGGCCTTTTGTGGTATAAGGACTCGGGCCAACATTTCAATGGAGATTTCTCGATGGCTGTGGTTCAAGCGAACAACTTGCTGGAAGATCAGAGCCAGCTCGAGTCGGGCTCGCTGAGCTCGACCGACTCGGGCCCTTACGGTACTTTCGTGGGGATCTACGATGGCCACGGTGGGCCCGAGACCTCTCGGTTCATCAACGAACACCTCTTCCACCATCTAAAAAGTATGTCCCCTGAGTGTCTGCGATGAAATCTCTGTTGTATGTGTTTTCCCGGTACTAATGATGATGCCTTTTATTTAGGATTCGATCTTTTTATTGATTAAGCTGTGTTTGGTTTGTGGAAATTAGCAGGGAAAGGAAAATAAAAACTAGTTTTTTTATGTTTGCTTGGTCGAAGAAATAGATGAGGAAAAGAAAAGAATAGAAAACTCATTTCTTCATCAAATGGTGAGGAAAATGAAAGAAAACTTATGAAAATCATTTTCTCTCACAGATTCTTTCCCACACAACCTTTAGGCTGCGTTTGGTTTGTGGAAACTAGAAAGGTAAGGAAAATGAAATAGAAAAGGAAAACTAGGTTTTTTGTTGTTCGCTGAAGAATTAGATAAGGAAAAGAAAAGAAAATATAGTTAAGTTTAAACTTGAAACTAAGAAAAACTCATTTCTTCACAGATGAGGAAAATGAAAGAAAAATCGCATTTCCTCTCACATTTTCTTTCCCACACTACTACTTTCTTCGTTCCAAACACAACCTTAAACTCTTGCCTTTACGTAGGATTCACAGCGGAGCATCAATCTATGACCGTAGAGGTCATTCACAAGGCCTTTCAGGCAACCGAAGACGGCTTCTTCTCGGTAGTAAGCAGACAGTGGCTCACTAAACCGCAGATTGCAGCGGTTGGCTCGTGCTGTCTCGTGGGCATAATATGCGGTGGGAATTTATACGTAGCAAACCTCGGGGACTCGCGTGCCGTTTTGGGGAGGCTTGTGAAGGCCACGGGGGAAGTGCTTGCTCTTCAGCTCTCTGCTGAGCACAACGCGAGCATCGAGTCCGTGAGGCAAGAGCTTCGGTCATTACACCCCGATGATTCGCACATTGTTGTCTTAAAGCATAATGTGTGGAGGGTCAAAGGTATCATTCAGGTTCGGGGACCAATCTTTTGCCTGTTCATGTCGGTATATATATATATATATATATATATATAATATTTTGTTTTTTTTATAGATATCGAGGTCGATAGGTGACGTGTATCTGAAAAAGCACAAGTACAATAAGGAGCCTTTGTATCAGAAGTTTCGTCTCCGCGAGCCTTTCAAGAGGCCGATCTTGAGCGCGGAGCCGTCGGTGACGGTGCACGGGCTTCTTCCTCATGATCAGTTCGTTATATTTGCTTCGGACGGGCTATGGGAGCACCTTACGAACCAAGATGCGGTAGATTTGGTCCAAAACCATCCACGCAATGTAAGTTCTTTCTTATTATCGGACATGAAAAATGCAAGAAAACTGAAGGCCCCCATGAGATTAGCTTGTATTGCATCCAAGATTCGATTTTTTTTGGGATAATTTGGTTTCATGCCCTTTTATAGTTTCAAAATAGTGTTAAGCCTCGTCAGGGAAAAAAAATTTATGGACCCAATTTCCATAAAACTTATAAATAAGGACCTAAACTTACAAAAGTGTTATATGAAGGGGCGTCAGACGTCCTTTTTGTGTTACAAACTTACAACACATTGTTACTGCACAACGATGAAGTGTTTACTATCGAAATCGGGTCTCTGACAGGACCTGAACACTAAATTAAAAGGCAAAATTAAAATCTTAGGTCACTAAGTATACATGTTTTTGTTTTTTGATCACCATGTTCGATAATTGCAAAAGTAAGTCACTAACTTTGTATGTCAAAACATAGTTTGAGTCAACCTTTCATAAAAACATAGTGACCCAAAATAAAAAAAATGTATACTTAGAGACCCAAAATTAAATGGGTGACCCAAATTTGTTTTGATATACAAAGTTAGTGACCCACTTTTGCAGTTATCGAACATAGTGACCCAAAAAACGAAAACATGTATACTCAATGACCTAAAATTATAATTTTCCCCCAAGTTAAATTTCTGAAAGGGCCTGAAACAAAATTTGCCCTTTTTTAGTATGGCCCCGTTGTAAATTACTAACATAGTTTTTCCTTACGAGTTTCGTTATTGCGCAGGGGAGTGCAAGAAGATTAGTGAGAGCAGCATTAAAAGAAGCAGCCAAGAAGAGAGAGATGAGGTACTCCGACCTGAAGAAGATAGACCGCGGAGTGAGGCGGCACTTCCACGACGACATCACGGTGGTCGTAGTCTTCCTCGATTCACACCTCGTGAGCAGGGCAAGCTCGGTTCGTAGCCCTAACGTTTCGGTGAAAGGTGGTGGAATCACTTTGTCATAAAATTTCTGTGTTAGAGATATCATCACATAAGGTAGTAATTAGGGATGGCAACGGGTCCTAATTGGTTCCTTAATGGACGTAGATTTGAGTTAGGCCCATTCAGACCCATGGGGCTGAGGCTTAAATCTAGGCCCGTTAAGGACCCAATTAGGACCCGTTGCCTTCCCTAGTAGTAATTCTCTGCTCTGCTCTGCTCACTCTCACATGTGAAGAAGAAAGAAAAGGCTGTTGCTTCAATTTTAAGTATACCCACAAAGAAAACAATTTGTTGGTATAAGTCGACACGGTAACTTTTAAGAGAAAGGGAAGAGCTAATGAGTGACTCGGGATAAAGACGACGCTGATGGATTGTAACCGAGCTAGTTGCTATCCGTGTTTTTTTAGTCTATTCGTTATCTATTTTTTGTAAATCCTGTGAACCCTCGAAGCTTAATAGACAGTGCCGTTGTTTTTTTCGTTTACGTGTTGGTATATAGCTTTTATTTTTCAGCTGCTGATGTGAAGATGATTCAAATGTTAAGGCAACGCAGCTCTGTGATTGAGGTTTCCTGTGTTTCTTGAAGGATCTTCAAGTATTAATAAACGTTAGGGCTGAGAGAGAGAATCCATGGTGGCAATGTGAAGAGCATTGACCATACTTTTTACCAGTTTAAGAAGAGTTTTGTCTTTTTTTTTTTCGAAACCGCAGCTTTCATAAACACGATAATACAGAAGTAGCCCGAAGGGGTATCTCGAGTAGAGCTGTAAATTTGGGCGGCCCGCCCGCATGGCCCCAAAACATCAGGCCACCCGATTAAATGCGGGCTGGATCGGCCCGATCCTAATTTCTATGGGCCGGTAGAATCTTGTTCCTATCCTATTTATATATGGACTAGGCCAACATGTCTTTGTCCATTCGGTCCGATTTTTTATTTATTTATTAATTTTAATTTTTAAAAATTATTTTAATTATTCATTATAAAATATATTTCTTACCTAATATTATATAAAATAATATACATACACAATTTTGAAAATATTGTATCCGTTAATATGTAAAAATGTATTTTTTCCTCTATAAAATTCAATTTTATAAATATTAAACATAAAAATAAATGAATATAATAAAATAAAAAGCGGGCCAAAATTGTGGGCCGGGCCAAACGGCCCGATCACTTTTCCGTTCCGCCCATGGCCTCAAACCCAAACTTTCAGCTCTAATCTTCGGTAATATCAGATTCCGGTAAAAAAGTAAAGGCTCGACTACAAACTAGAAAAGCAAAGCTGACAGAAAGTAAGAACCATGGTCTAAGACCTAAAGAAATCACAGAATGGCTATTAAGCCAAAAATACAATACTCTTCATTTTCTTCGGTACTAGTAAGCCAAAATTACAAAATTCGACGTGGTTGATGACATATCAGCAGACATGTCGGTAGGGAATATCCATATATGTCATCAGTCAGGTCGAATTTCCAACGAGTTTTGCTAGAAAATTAATCGTTGATCCAATTTGGTTAAGACATATAGAGTTAGTGACATATTTTTGCAACTATCAAACATATTAACTCAAAAATAAAAATTTGTATACTTAATGGCCTATGATTTCCCCGCCGTTTAAATTTCCTTTTCGTTTAATGGGCTCCAATTAGTTGGGCCGGGCCTACAAAAGGGCCAATGCAAGAGTCGTAGCCCAAAAATGTTAATATATTAACTATTTGCTCCTCCATTTCGGCTTTTATTTCAATATAAATACTTCACCCAAAAGATTCTTACGGCTTCCCTGCAATTGATTCACAGGGCTCGATCGATATAGCTGGATTTCTAGGAGAATCGTTTCGTCGTAGGGTTCCGCTTCAACTATCTTAATCTAATTTTCTGAGGTTTGTTGGTTGAATTAAACGAGCTTCGTCTCTGCTTTGATTGAATTAGGCTTTTGGTCGATTTTAGTTTGTCGTTTTCAGCTTACTTTGCTATGAAGTACGATTTCAACCGATCTTCTAGGGCATTGAAGCGTTATGTTATTCCTCGTCAGCTGTTTCCTTTGAGACTGTGTTATTTTTCGTGTTTTTTTGGAATCTTCGAGATACCTTGCTGCTGTGTTTGCTCGATCTGTAGCATAATTTTTCTCTGTTTTTACTTGTATCAGATAATCGATGGAGCGTGAAGTGGTCGAAGCAGAATTGGTATTGCCTACCTACATGAAATTCAAGAAGATTCAGATGTACGAAAAATATCCGAAAGGGCAAGCCAGAGTCAGGTGGAAACAACTAAAACAGATCATTCAAGCTGAGAATTATCAGAATTATCCTTCCGATAAACCAAATTGTGAGTTTATCTAACTTAATAATAGCCTGTTTATTCATTGCTATTGAATCTCCCGAAGGAGAAAACCAATCTTTGAGCCTCCCTACGTTTTAAACGTAAATGTACAGAAATGACCCTTCAGTTTGAAATCGATTTTTACTTTTTACCAGGTTTTGATGAAATGCTGTATACTTCCCGGAAACGCAGTATCACAATAGTGGCATCCTAACTATTTATGTAGAAGAATCGTATCTGAATCAGTTAATTTCCCCAATATAGGGCTCTAACCTAATCCAATTTGCTTAGTTTTTCTTTTGGTATCATAAGCACTATTCTTTTCTTTGCAGATGTTAACATTGAGTCACCACCATCTATGCATCCCTGCAAAAGGATCTGTGATATAACTGGATATGAGGTACCCCCTTTCTCTTTTATCTATAAGCTTACCCTTGTGACACAATACGGAGTGAATTGAGCTACCATCTTCGTTGTTGATTGTGGTTTCATTTCTGTTGTTATGTTTGTATTAGACGGGGGACATCACCCGTAAATGTTCCGATGTTTGAAAATAGGTTAAAAAGCATGCTCGATCGAATCGTTTACTTCGTTCCTACAAAGTCACTGGATAGTGAATGCAAATGTTCTCTGAGTTGCATATGTATCTGGGGTTTTGCTGTGCAGTCATAATCATTACCGGATTTTCACTGCAGGCACCTTATGTTGATCCAAGAACTAAACTCCGCTATGCCAATACTGAAGTCTTCAAAGTGATTAGATCACTCCCTAATGACTATGTTCAGCGCTATTTGGCTCTCAGAAATGCTGCTGTTGTTCTTAGATGAATAAACCCTTGTGGATGACTGTTAGAGAGAGAGAGAGAGAGAGAGAGAGAGAGAGAGACCACTGTGTTTCCTTTTATCATTAATGTAGTAATAAATCAAACTTAACTAGACTTGTGAAAACTAATGTAATAACTAGTACTATAAGCATTGAGTTTCCAAATCCACTGTTTATTCTCCATTTCCAAGTTCTTCATTGCTTCGATAATCCACTGTTTTTTCTCGACTAATTTGTTTATGATCTCATCGTCTACGTCTAACAAGGCAAATGCGTGCAATCATAGGAATAATAATACATATTTCTGAGACCAACCAATTCTTCGATTTGATATGACGGGGAAAATCGATACTTGGGCTCGTTGGACTATCAAGAAATCTATCTAATTGGGTTTTGGCCCAAGGAAAAGAAACCCATCAAACACATCCCATCACATATTACATAGTTTTAAAACTAGGTTGATTAGTATTATTGCACATTGATACACGTGTATCATAATATAAATGATTTATTAATTAATAATCAAAAATAAATTCGAATAAAAAATTAAATGGTAGCCATAGTGATTTTCATAAGTTAGGAACATTGTTTTAAGTTTGTTTTATCAGTCAGGAAGTAAGTATTTATTTTTTAATAATTATTAATTGAAGATACGTATGATTGATTAATAGTGATACGTCAAATAACAGTTTTTAAGTTTGTCTACACCTAATAAAAGAGTACCTATTAAAAATAGTGTATCACTATTCGCTAATCCAAAAATGGCGTTGAATATATAGTTCAACGTGAAAAAGGATTAACATTTGATAATGGATAATTAATGCGGAGTGGAGACCACACTCACAAGTAAATTGACGAAAATTAGGTTTTCAAGACAGGTAATGTACGCTATCTTTTCTTGTACCAAAGCCAAGGACAACACGACCCCCCAAGATAGTGAATGATGATCATAAGGCTAATTGATATTTTACACATAAACAGCAATTATTGCATAATTTACTAGATAATTTCATGGAAAAAAAAAAGGCTAACAAGTAGTAATTAAAGGTTCCTTTGTAAAAGAAAGGTGCATAGAGATCTGATCTTTCTCTGCCACAATAATAGTTTAATCAAGCCACAGAAAAAAACAAAAACAAAAACAAGAATACAGTCACATGATGACACCACAGATCCTCGACCCACTAAACACGTTTCAAAATTAACAATTTGGTCATATAATAATCTAAATATAACTAAAAAGTCCTACTAGATATGCAAATCAAAGATTAACTCTCCACACACATAATTGCCCAAAGGACCACCACGAAAACACACACTGTGAAAAGACAATAAACAACGTAAAAGCTTATCAGCCCACCACAAAGCAACGATTTTTTTATTATTCAGCCTTTTTCGCATCTCTTTTGGCACAATTTAAGTGCAGGCATATGCATGTGATCCCCATTTCCCATCTCACAAAGAAAAAGAAAAAATCAATTTAAATATTGAGATATTTGAAGCAGTGGCCCTCACTCACGTGTTTGAAGATAGACACACACACACAATATGTAATGATGTATGTTTACAGCTAATCAGTCACGTGTCGCAACCACTCAAAATGACCCTTTCATTACAAGACAAAATCATAACAGCAAATTCCCCACTGGATAGATAGAAATAGACAAGTCAAGAAATCACAGTCTTTCGCCTCAGTTTTGTGGACATCGAAACAAGAAGATTATTAAGGCTGATAATACTCATTTTGGTCCCCAATGTTTGCCTTATGAACTAAATTAGTCCCCCATATTTCGTAAATGAATCAATTTGATCCCAACTTGACAGAAACCGTCAATTTAGACGAAAAATCATCAACTGTGAGACACGTGGCACGCTGTAATGATGGCAAATGTCGATTTTCTATTAAAAAATTGACAGTTTCCATCAAGTTGGGACCAAATTGATTCATTTTCAAAACATGAAAAACTAAATTAATCCAACTGAAACATCGGAGACTAAATTGGTTCATAAGGCAAGCATTGGGGACCAAAATAAATTTTATCCGCCATTTCAATCTCTTCCAAAGCCTCCAAGATTGGCAAGAACCCATAAAAAAACAGAACATGTAATCACCATTTCAAGGTGATAATCTAAACACAAGTTGCTCCAAGGAAAACAAACTTCATAAAAAGGAGTTGAAATTACGAAATCCAATAACCAGCAAAAAAAAAAGGAAGACAAAGAAGAAGCACACCATTGCTACATAGATAAACACTGAAATATCACCACCACCACCAGCAGAAAATCTTGCCTACTCATTCATCATCGTTGGAGGACTTGCTCTCGGGTTTTCTGCAGAGGATCATATGCATCGGCGAGAAAATCCCAGTTTCTCCGCCCCTCGTGAGGTAATCGGCAGTGACGAAGAGCATCTCGTGGACGTCAACCACCCCCTTGGGGGCGATCCCGAGCCAGGCGAGCACGGTCACGAGGACGTGGTTCCTCCAGTAGGCGACCCGGCCCATCTTCAGACGGGTCCACCACGGGTTCGCGGGCGGTTTCGCCAGGTCCCTCTCCTCGAGGACCTCGAACCCGACCCGTTTCGCCACCTGTGCGATGTCCGTGTAATTCCTCAGGCCCGGGAGAGCATCGCCCCTCTCGATCCCGTGGATCACCTCCACGTGCTCCGGGTCGTCTCCGCGGTAGAGCTCGGTGGTTACCCACTCGTAGGAGACGTACTTTGCTCCGGGCTTGAGGACCCTGTCGGTACAAGTGGAATCGAATCAAATCAACCGAGCATAAATCATGATTTTGTATAAAATAGATAAGGGTTAGTTTTTTTTTTTTTTTTTTTTCCAGTCATGTATATTGACTGATAGAGTGGCAATTTAAGGATACCTAATTAATGAGTGGGAATCTTAGGACAATAACCTTCCAAATTGAAGCAATTTGAGGAAATTTGATGGAAAATCCTATGTTGGGAAAAATTATGTCCAAATCAGCATCTTCAATGAATTGAATCTAAGGGCAATTAAAATCCTATGTCGATCAGAAAAAATTTCGGTCCAAATGAGCATATCCAACCCCACATAAGATTTTCTTCCAATTTAATTGTAAATTACGGCTCACGTGTTGGGACTGAAATTAGGCTTTCACCGTTAATTGTCCTTAAATTGCTTTAATATGAAAACTCATTGTCTTTAAATTGTTACATTCCTTAATTAGTGTCCTTAAAATATCATTCCCCAAGTGTACCGTACTAAAAAATACCTAAGACCACAAAGAAAAAAGCTAACTTTTCATGGAAAAATAATTAATCGAATAAATAAAAAGGCTAACTTTTTTCAAGGAGCCCGAAGTGTATTTCCCCTAACCTGTAGATCTCGGCGTAAACCTCCTCAAGCTTGGGCGCGTGGCACGTCGCCTCAATCGAGTACGCGCCGTCGAAGCTCTCGTCGTCGAACGGCATCTCAAGAAAATTCCCGCACACCACCTCGCAGAGGCCGTCGAGCCCCGCCTTCTTGTTGTGCATGCGAGCCCTCTTCACCTGATACTCGTTGATCGTAATCCCCACCACGTTCGCCCCCGAATGGGCCGCAATAGCCCGCATGGGCCCGCCGACGCCGCAGCCCGCGTCGAGCACACGCGCCCCGGGGCCCACGCTCAGCAGATCCACCGCCATCTCCTCGTGCTTCCTCGTCGCCTCTCTGTTGGACTTCCCCGGAATCGACGGGGAGAAGTGGAAGCTCTGGCCCCACCCCCACTCGTAGATGTCGGTGACGAGGTTGTAGAAAGTGTCGACGAACGCCGGGACGTTCTCCGCCGTCTCGATCTCCTTCGGGCGGCGGAAGAAGGACCAGTACTGCTTGTAGTTGTCCTCGACTTTTTCCCTGGCGATTGAGCCGCCGGAGAGGTCGACGGCGCGTTTGCCCTTCTGCTCGGCGGATCCGAGGATGAAGAGGAACCAGTAGAGGCCGCCGGCGAGGGCGATGGAGAGTGTGCATATTACGGTGAGGGTTTCCATTAGCTTTTGCTGCTGATGGGGGGAGAGAGAACGAGGATCTCGTGGGAGTGATTTTTGAGAGGACTTCGTGTAATAATTATTAATTACTTTAATAAAGTCGAGATGTTTTTGTAGTGATGAGCAGACACCAGCCACGTTTTCGTATGTTGCGTTTGTGGGGTAATTAATTAATAAAATTAAATCAAAAACCGAAATTAAAAAGTAGAAGAATGAATTGTCTATATATATATGGAAAAGGTTGAGCAAAAATATCTGAAACGAATTCGATTTTGTTATTCGGATTTCAAATTTGAATAAACGGATATATGATTTAAAAGGATTCGGATAGTGACCAAAGTAAAATTTGGATCTTTGGTACACCGATTTTAGATTTTCGAATGAAATCAAATTGGATGCAGTTCTCATTTTTAAATATTTGATAATTCGGATAGAGTTTATTCACCAGCCAGCTGTCTGTGTTTATTTGGGCTGGGCTACCTCTTAAAGCCCATTAGGCCCAATAGTTCTATAATGAATGATGTTATTTATACTTTTCGGGCGATTGGTCTTGGCCCATGAGAAGCAATTAGTTAGCACAGGCATTAATTAAGGTTAACTGTAGTTCGTGAGCATCATTAAACTTCCATTTTTAAGCAGAAGACAATCTTCGAAAAGGGCATTTCTTTAAATTAATCCTACAGAAATATGCTAATTTGACAAGTAACAACATCGTTATAAATTTTATACACACACGTAAATTAGACAATAAACACTAGCTATAAAAACAGAGTAACGCTGGGCAAGCATTAAGAATTGTGTGATAAGAAAATATTTCTTCCATCAAATGAATCAGTCAAGAACATCAATTGCGTAACGAAGCATATATAATTATCGTTCGAGATGAGATCGGCCCCATAAAAACATACCGCAGTTTGCGAAAATGATGTTAATACTAACGTAAAACATTCCCAGAAGTAATAATTTCTGTTATCTGTAACACAACAACACAACATATGGCACAATCCTGCATAAAATAAAAGATTTACTAAACTTACATTTTCACTCTCCCTCGAAATCATTCACGCCCGCATCGTCCACGTCATCGCGCTGATAGAACCCAAGCTCCTCACCACCGGTGGCAACATTCAGGTACGGTCTACTCCGAGCCAAAGCCTCCACTGGTCCGGTGACCCCCAGCCACCTCAGCCTCGGGAAGTAGGGCCTTTTCAGCCACTTCAACGAGACCGATGTGACACACCCACACTTGTACAAATCCAGCAGCTTCAAAGGGCTCCCGAACCAATCTCTCCCATCGAACTGCACAGATGCCAACGTTATTACAGAAGTATCACCAACAAGAGGGCAGTGCCTCAATCGAAGCTCGCTTATCGGGACGTAGCTCTTCGCCAGTAACAGAACCCCAGCATCGGTGAGGCTCGGGAGGTTCGAGAGGTCGAGCTCCCTCAGGGTCGGGTTCGAACCGTTACCGAACAGGGAAGGGATGCAGCGGTCCGTGAGCCTCTTACAGCCCCTCACGGAGAGACACGTGAGTGTGTTCATCGATTTCTTGCCTAAGTAAGAGATCCCGTTATCACTCACATCACAACCGTCAACGAGGAGGGTCTTCAGCGAAGGAAGGGTGCTAATGGCTCGAAGGGCTTCATCCCCGAGGCTCCTACAGTCCCTCAGATCGAGCGTGCAGAGCCGTCGATTCGACGCCAGGCTGGCGATCCCCGAGCTCGTCAGCAGACCGCACCACCTCAGGCTCACGTGGGTCAGAGAGAGGGAAGTGGCACCGACGTCGTGGAAAACCAGGTCGGTGAGGTGGGTCCCGCGGGACACGCGGAGCTTGTATAACTTGGAGCAGGAGTGGAGGAGAGTCTTGTAGCCCGTGTCGGTGACCTGGCAGAACCCGCCGAGGGAAATGCTCTCCACGGCGGAGCACTTTTCGGCCATGAGGAGGATCCCGAGGTCGTTCACTCGCCTGAAGTACGCGGGAGCGATCTCTTGGGTTCTTATAAGGGAGAGGTGCTTCAATCTCCCGCGGGGATTTATCTGCTGGAGCCCTAAGTTGGTGAGGTCGATCGCGGTTATGGGCTCCATTATGGGCGAATCCCGGAGATCCAAATGGGTCAGTAAGATGAGGCGGTTCGAAACGGTGGTGACGAGGGTGTCGGTGATGTAGTCAACTGAGAGGCGTAGGAAATGCAAATTGGGCAAGATTGGTGGGTGGAGGCTGGTGGCTGATTGCTGGGGTCCTGCAGCAGGTGGGCTGAGGAGTTCGGTTACCATTACTGAAGCAATGAAGCCGATTTCGAGGGACGTGAGTTTTGGAGGGGATAGGGCCCACACGCGGGCGAAGTTGTGCCGCGGGAATACGGAAACATCGAACATAAGAATCAGCGTCTACAAAATAAAAAAACCGGGTCGGAAAACCAGTAATTGGCGTAAGATCGACAAATAATAGAGCATTTCACAACAGTGCAAATAAGCAAACATATCAACACAAAGAATCCATGAGGTATTGAACATCAACTAAACCACCAGAAAGAACTATTCCCAACAAAAATAGACATCAGTTTTCAAGATGAAGAACGTACTTCCAATTGGCTGCAACCGGTAAGCAATTCCTCCAGATGTGCCACGTCAACCGATATTCCCCTTCTCTCCGAAACAGAATTCAAGTACAGAGACCTCGAAGATAACATAAAAATGCACGTATTTATCTAGATATAATATAAAAGGGGGTTGTGTGTCTTGTTGTTTGGATACAAGAGGAAAAGAAACCTTACTTGAGGGCCTTGCATTCCTGTCCGATCCGAGACAAAAGAGTACCGCTGAAATTATCACAATTCCGCAGGAAAATCTCTTGCAGAGAGGGACGAAGGAGGATCTCCAGAGAGGAATCATTCAGGCGCGAGCAATCGACCTTCACGCTCCTCAAATATGGATTTTCCGGACTCAGCAATCGCTCGATTATATCCATCGAAGGCGAAATGTCCTCCAGATTAAAGAAAAAAAACAGAATATAATAAAAATCAGACGCCGCAATTAGCATAAAACGCGACGTATATATATCAGATCGGAATCGAGTAGCGAGCGAACGACCGAATTCGATGAGCGGAGCGCTTACGAGGAGGTGGAAGCTGGGGGCGAAAGATAGGATGTTAGCGGCGCTCGATCGGAAGGCCTTACACGTGGAGGCCATCGATTGGATGGAGAGGACGTCGAGCTTCGACATGATCGTAGCAATCAAGGCTGGGGGAATTTCATCGAGACCACGCGGTCGACCTCGGGTCTGCTCCGATGAGCTGCTGCTCGCCATTTTAACCGTAATAATCTTCTCTGCTCTTTCTTCGGTAAGGCTTCTGATAAAGTTTCCACGCTGAAGAAGTTGCTTTGCCTTTGAAGCGACTATGTGTTCCCTTATGTTTGCCTTAATTATTTTTTAGTCAATTTCGGGAGTGCGACATTTTTAATAGCACATAAATTGCACGATGTTGATTTTAGGTTAATAAATTTCAAAATTAAATCGATTTTGGGATAATTAAGTTGAAAATCAAACTCCGGACTCGAAATTAATACACCCTAGTAATTTATGTACAGTCCATTCATTCACGTGCAACGATGATTTAATCCGTACTTATGTTAATTTATTCTTATTTATGCTTGTTTTTTTATTTTGAAAAATGATGGAATAATAGCTTTTCGAACGGATGAAATCGCCTGTCCCACAATACATGTCCCATTTCATGTCCCACTCATGTTAACCATTAGATTTTTAATCATTTGGCTCATAAATTTTATTTTTTATTTTTTTTATTTTTTAATTTCATAATCCACCAAATTATAAAATTATTTTTGTTTAATGTGATTTATATGATAAAAACAAATAAACACATCTGAATTATTCCTTGTCTCATGACAATCAAATTGATATATGTATCATATATTTTTTTATATTGATAAGATTTTTTTTTTAAATTAAGCTAAATTGTACTGGAAATGAGACACGTATTATGGAACATGCGATTTTATTGGCTTTTAGAAATATGTTGTGAATGAGAGAAATTTTTATACATCAATGTAACGTGTGTAATGTTTTTTTCCATTATTATATATTACTAAAATAATGGAAGAGTAGTTACTCCTTAATGATACATAGTAAGTTAAATATTATAACTTTTTTACTAATTATTAATTAAAAAAATTGATTGGTTAATAATAATATACTAAATGATAATTTTTAACTTGCCAAAGGAAAAATACTAGGTAACGACGACCCATTAATTTAGATCGAATTTTATCGATGCCACGTGGGATTCTAGTCCGTCCAAATTAATTGTCGCCAAATACACCTCACCTTACGTTTGTAATTTCGAGCTTGTACGAATTCAAGAACAAAATCCAGTTTTATTGCCTCCTCTAATTAACCAGAATATAATTAAATCAAAGGATTTTTTTTATATATATAATGGCAATAAAGCTGAAACCATCGAAGGCGTCATCAATGGCCTTTTGGCTGACAGAGATAGAAAGGATAACAAGATACTCAAGCAAGAACACGTTAATCGCCTCTCTATGTTTCCATAGCCAGCCGAGAGAAATTGACCGGCGAAACGTACCGAGTTGAGCCGTAGTACAGCGTCTGCGCCGCCAAGCTCGCCGCTTCCTCCGTCGGGTGAAACAGATCCCAGAACAGATACTTCCTGCGATCGGGGCACAGCGACGCCGACGAGTTGCAAGGCCCCTGCGCGTTCAAAATCCCCGTCCCGCAGCACGCCGATTCCACGTCATCGAAACCTGCCAAACGGACGAGCGTAAGAGAGATTAGCAAATCAACGACGACTCAGCTAGGGTTTTCTTTTTTATTATTTAATTAATATTTTTAGTCAACCGAAAGCTCTCGGGTTGTTTATGACGTTGACCGTCATCTCGTATCCGTCTCCGAGCGAGTACTTGAACCCGGGAAGCTTCGACCCGAGGCCCCGCAGAAGAGCCCTCAACGCCGAGTGAAAGGCAACGGCAAGCTGATTTTCAGGCTCGAAGCAGCCGTCACCACCATTGACGATTTTCTGAACGAGCCTTTGTGACGGGCAGCAACCTATGGAAGCCACGCTCGCGATCCCGATCTTCCTCGCTCCGAGCCCGTACAGATTCTGTTTTTGAAAATTTTCAAAGAAAATCGAGAAATTAGAATAATTACTGCTGAAATTGTTGATTGACGAGGTGGAAAAAAGAAGATATTTTTTTTTCTGCCCACCGTGATGTGACCCGAGTACGCTGACATCAGCGTCCCGACGAATCGGTCCCCGGGGACGGTGCTTTTGTTTGCAAAGTAGGCGAAGATGTCGTTGCTGCCGATGCTGATGAAGAAGAGGGATTTCGAGAGGCTCGATTCCGCGGCCTCGTGGCCGACCGTGGCCGTGAGATTCGCCTTTACGGCGGCGAATTGCCTGATCTGCTCCGATAACGGGACGACTTTCTGCGCACGCGGGATCGAAGAAGAGCTAAATATGAGTCTACTGTAGGGAAACGTAGAAAGCGAAATTTTTCGCCTAAAAATTGGGAGAACGCAGTTTTTGGTCCCCCGGTGTTCCAAGCTGCCACATTTAGTCCCCAATGTTACCGATATTGGATGATTTTCGGTCCTCGGGTTAATTTAACCATAAATTATGGGTGGGGCCGGGTCAGTAAAGAATGGGGATCTGGCCGACACGTAAAATTGGGCTGACCCGTCCCGTAATTCAGTCCAAGTTAACGATTAATTTTAACAGAGGATCAAAATCGCCAAAAAATCAGTATCATTGAGGACTGAATATGACATCTCGGAACATGAGGGACCAAAAACGCCCATACCCCAAACATTAAGAACCAAAAACGCCGTTCGCCTGCCTGAAAAAAAAGACATTTTTTTACCAGGTCAACGCCGGTCGAATCGAGAATCCCGGCCCCGCCCGATGCGAAGTTGACGCCCCTCGACAAATGCTTACGGAAACGGGATTTGAGAGCAAGGAGATGCAGAAACGGTGCGGGGCTCCTCTTGTGCCCCAGAAGCTTGGCTGTAAGAAAAAACGAAGATCATCAGCGTAAGAAAACGCTGATAAAAGCTTCAACTACGATGCACTAACCGACGTAGTCCGCGCTGTTGAAGCCGTTGCTGAACCTTCCCGTCGGCCTCGAGCCGGGAAAGTCGACGCCGTTGTGGGGGAAGTCGGCTCGGGCCGAGCTCCCCGGTATGCGGGCGTTGGTCCCCACATCCGCCGTCGAGTCGCCGAATACGAAGATCGGAGGCGGTGCTTCGGCGGCGGAGCGGAAAACGACGTTAGATGCGATGAACAACGCTGATACGACGGGTAAGGAAACGTATACGTTCGCCATGAGAAATTTTCGGGCGATTTTTTTTTTTTGGGTGAAGGAGCTGATGACATTTATATAGATTGTGAAAAGAATGCAGACAACATAAAAGACGAAGAGGCACTATTCGGGACCGAGCAGTTTAAGGTTGCCTTGATGGAGACGAGACGTGCTCGGACGAAACCGAGGCGGCAGGATCGTATACGAGAATGGATACAAGTGAGAAACTTTCCATGGGAAAATGACAGATCTAAAAATTCCAGAGAAGACGAATTCAATGAATATCGGTGAACTCTATTGGAAGACCGAGTCTTTCGACACCGGCATGTATTTGTTCGTCCGAATATGCACAAGGGAATCTCCCCATTTGCACTTTTATGATGGAGACGAGAAGAAAATTTCGAAGAAATCGTCAACGGGGAAATTTTTGCCTCTCGAAAAGGTTATACGGTATCTTCATCTGTTGATTCTTTCTTGTATTTCACTTGTTATCAGCTCTTTACTACATGAAAGCATGCCTTTGGATTCTTTGTCTATCGCCGACCCAAAATGCTTATCGAACTCGAGAATTCATTACAGGAACTGTTTTACACGTCTGATCCGTTACAATTACAACTGCTGTAAACAGAGAAAATTAATCGAAGGAGAACGGGACGACAAAAGTAGATAACTTTTTTTTTTATATTATTGCGTAGTGAAACTATATTACAGGCTTCTTCTTCCCGCGGCTCGTCCACAGAGAAGAGCGTTCTTCGGGATAGGATACTCGTCCCTCGGGGACCGAACCGGGGAGTGGACGCGGAGGTACAGCTGCTGCCCGAGGTACCGGCGGGCCCAATACTCCGTTCTCAGGTTCCACATTCCTACATTGTCCAGTGCCACGTAGATTGCTGTCCATGACTTGGGATAAACCTGTTTAGTTCAATGCAAATTAGTGTTCTTATTACAGGGAAAGAAAAAAAAAGAAAAATTATAAAATTAGGTCGCTAAGTATACATGTTTTCATTTTTGGGTCACTATGTTGGATAATTACAAAAGTAGGTCACTAACTTTATATGTGAAAACAATTTTGGGTCATGTTTTCAATTTTAGGTCACTAAGTATATATATTTCGATTTTGGGTCACTACGTGTACAAATTTTCAATTTTGGGTCACTCATTTGGTAAATAACTTCGTAAACATATAGTGACCAAAAATTGAAAAATGTATATTTAGAACCCAAAATCGAAAAATATATACTTAATGACTTAAAATTGAAAACATAACCAAAATTGTTTTGACATACAAAGTTAGTGACTTACTTTTGCAATTATCAAACATAGTGACCCAAAAACGAAAATATGTGTACTTAGTGACCTAATCTTATAATTTTGCCGAAAAAAAAATAAATAAGTTTACAGTTTTAGTTGACAGGTCAGTTTATTACCTGCGTTGTCGAACGAAAAACGGCATCTCTGAGATTGTACTGCTTTCGGCTCTCGGGCTTCCACGGGCCCGCATCCATCCTGAAGGAAAAGGAAGAGAATCTTGCAGTCTGTTCGGTACGCGGAATTTGTGCGTGGAAAAGACGAGGAGAAAACAAATTTCAGTGTATCAAGCAATGATACGTTACGTTTCGAGCGTCGCACCGTTACGCATTTCCTTTTCTTTTCCACGCCGAAATCTTTATACCAAACGCAGCCTTAATGTCAAACAGAAGGAAAAAAAAAAAAGGAAGGAGAAAGAGAGGTTGTGCTTTACCCCACAACGAAGAAGGAATTCCCATCAAGGTGCCAGCTTTGAACTATCCTTTCGCGGTTCTCGAAGACTATCTCCACGAACGACTTGTAATCGGCCCCCACGACGGAGGCGTCGAGCCTTATCCCGCGCCCCCTCGGGGGCCGATCTCCGATGCTCCCGACGCGAAAAACGCCTCCGATGTCGAAGTAATCGGCAAGCTTCAAAGGCGTGTCGGACGGGACGAAAGAGACGCCGTTCACCGCGTAGCGCTGCTTGCCGTCAACCCTCCCAGGGAAGCTCGAGAGCCTGATGGTCCTGCTCACTGGGACCTTCCCGTAGTGGTACGAGCCTTGTGGGTTCGGCCTCGGTCCACTAGCAGTAAGATTTGTCCTGAAACCACCAACACCACCGCGTGTCATCAGATTCTGACTTTTGAGTAGGGTTGCAAACGAATCGAATCGAACGCTACTATATTCTATTTGTATTTGATTGAAGACGTGAATATTCATATTCGATTTCTATTCGGATCCTAAAACCGGTTCGATTCGAATATATTCAAAAATAATAAAATATTCGAATACTTGAATTCGAATCTATATTTTATTTTTTTTCCCATAATCAGTTTAATAAAAATAAAGAACTAATATTTTATAAAATATTATGCAATATATTAATTTAAATATGTATTTAATTACTCGAATCAAATATTAGATAAATATTCAAATTGAATTGGCATCTGTACTTGATCTTCGAATACTTCGAATACTTCGAATTCGAATCGAACAAAAAAAAATCGATTAATTTGCAATCCTACTTCGAAGTTTTTAATTGCTCGAACAAGAAATACGAGACCCAGTAGAACCTACCTGATGGAGCGGGCTTGATTTAACGACCACTGAACGTCGTCATCAGCGGGGCCCGGTGGTGGAGGACCGGAGACGGGCCTCCCCCGGGGACTGCTGTAACGAAGGACCGCCGTGGTGTTCAGGGCCCGCGAGGCGAAACGCGTGGACACGGCGATGTAATAGTCCCGAGGAGGCTGATCAGCCGTGACCAGGACGGAGTAGGACTGGCCTACGTGCACGTCCAGGGAAGTTTCGGTGGTCTGCACGGTGTGGGTGCCTTCTACTTCCACCAGCTTCATCGCGTGCCCTTGGATTCGGAAGTTCAGCGAGTTCTGAAGGCCGACGTTCGATATCCTCAGCCGATAGGTCTTCCCTGGTGAACCGAAGAATTAGTACTCTTTGGAATCCTTTCGAGCCATCTGCTTATATACCGTAACCTAACCGCGGTTAGCTAGTACCTTGTTCGACGGTGAACCGAGCCCCGTTAGGCCCACGCCCGTTGATGAGGATTCCGTCGGGAGGCATGAGCATCTTGCCTCGGTCTAAGACCTTGTGCAAGACCTGTAATTCAAGGACCACTTCACCTAAAAGCTTAAGCTAATGTATCGTATTTTAATTTTATATATTATATTTTCAACATGTTTGCTTACGTCGTGGCTGATTTCTATATTATCTAGCCTTAGACGTGCAATGTTCTTTACATCGGTGACCCACTTTTGAAAAGATTAGGGTAGGAGAGAGTGTATCGTATTTCTAATTTTATACTTTGAGCGATGTTACATGGATGCCCCTTTTGAAATATGATGTATTTCTCACTACCTTATGATTTGCTGTGTACCAATCTCCGATGAGGACGGTGAAATCTCCGTCGGGATCGGGGAAGGGGACGGGGATCCGGGGTCTGCTGAGAATCCTAATCCCGCCGAATCCGCCGGCGGCTTTGTGGAACTCTACGGACGGGAAGTAGTAGAAGCTCCCTATCTGATCCTTCATCTGCATCACGTAGGTGAAGTTCTTGCCGGGCGGGATCGGGCACGTAGTCCCGTAAACTCCGTCCAGGTACGAGTTCTTCCTATGCTGAATCCCATTCCTGAACAAAAAAAATAAATAAATGTTTTGGGCCCGAAATCACGCGCATGCACATGCTATTTATGTCTGGAAATAAAATTCCCTTTAGCCCAAATCCAAAAGCCAAACATATAAGCCCGATGAGCTTAAATGCAGGTTACAACTTTTTTTTTTAATATAATTATCGATGTGGGATTGTGTTTGACAGTCTAATTACGATTTTACCATGAGAGAAGGAAGGGCTCGGGCAAATTGTTAAACACGTTGATGATGATGTTGTCGTTCGTCACGGAGTATATATCGGGCCCCGGAAATAGCCCATTTATCAAAATTCCCTATAATTCGGAAAAAACAAACTCCTCGGCGATCACCATTAATATTATACATGCACAAGAAAGGGACCATCGTCGGTAGATAGAAATTAGAATCATTAACCTGTTGTCGGACTCCCAAAGGAGAAATGTTGCCGTAAGTAACGTTCCACGTGAAATACCTGTAAGGATCTTCGCCTCTCACAATCGCTACGTATAAGAAGATTAAGACGGGAATTATTACACAGCGGCACATGATCATCGATTATGGAGATGTCTTCATGAATATGCTTGCTGAAGGTTCCTTTATATAATAGGAGCTCAAGCGATGTGATGAACTGGAAACAGAATGGCATGTAATTAGTACGTGGAAAATGGGAAAAAGGAAAATATATTACGTAGACAGAAAATGTACAACTTCTAATGCTTGTGGTACAACAAGGTTGAAGCGGTTACTATTCGCCGTCGTCGTCGTCTTGTGTGAGAAAGCAAGCATGCTTTAGCCTGGCGTACGCGTTGGTTTTCTCATGACTTAATTTAATAAAACTTTTTTTTTTCCATCTGTTTTTTCATTTAATTCGTTGCAAGCTTTTGGTTGTGCGTTCCGTGATTGGTTGATTGGACACGGAATTCTGTTGTTATTTTACTACAGAGAATTAATATTTTGCATTTTGATTATGTCAACTTTTGACTTGCATTGCGTGGCGTAAGGATTAATTTCTTTTGTTAATACAGTAAAGTAAATAAAATCGAAGGATAGCATGCATATGAAATTAAAAATGGTGAACGCGTAATTTTTGTTTGACTATAGTCGAATATTATATAGAGCGATATCGAGATGAAATTAAAGTCACTGTGTGACGTGCTTGTGAATATGAGTATCATTGCGTGATGGGTTGGTTGTGAATGGAAATGGGAACAAAACCAAATATTTTTGTCGACGGTTAATAATTTTTTTCTAAAAGAGGGAAAACAAAAGTTAACACTTCTTTTGTAATAGAGGGGAAAAAATTTGATATACACGCACGCATCATAATAGGCAGATCGATTATAAACTGTCAATTTCGTGTGTAAAATTATTTTCAATTTGATCCAATAAATAATTATAATTATACACTTTAATCTTTCATTTATTACAATCTCATCCACACAAGTCACAAATAAATTATAAAATAATATTTCATCTAATATTATTAAATTAAAAATAACTCAAAATATAAAATAATATAAATATTTATATTTTATGCCGGCAATCAACATGATATCTATTTGAAATTAAGAGTTTTATTTTAGAAGGAGTTAGTCATAAATGAAGTTCTTATAAATATTAATTGAATTCCTCAAGTCCGTATTCAGTAATTGACGGGCCTACAATATGTCCATTACTATCGATTTGGGCTAATTCGTAAGCCTTACCTTAGGGTACAATGATGGTTACTTCTAATAATTTTATTCATTTTCGGCAGAGTAGTTTGCTCTAATAAGATTACATTTTCAATGTTCCTTCTAAAATTCGGTCCACCGATTTAGAAAAAGAAAAGTTGTTCCTATATTATTTTTTTTCCTATTCCGAGGTATTCCAACTCGATCTGTCTATGAGCTAGACTCAAGTATCAGTGTAGGCTTGAGCCGTACAGACCTGACAGAAGTTTAATTGCGCCACACACTCCATTAATTAGACTAATTCCTAGGTACCGGCGTAGGCTTGCGCCACACAGACATGTCGGAGGCTTTTAATTACGTCATACACTTCAGTGGTGAGAATAATTCTGATGCCAGATGAATACGTCCTAAATTTACCTGAAAATGATAAGTCATAGAATATAAACTTCATGGGACTACTCAGAGAATTGTGGGAGGAGAATCTGATCACACGACTTAACCTACAAATCCTTAAGGCCTCCATCAATACTAGGCCAATTCCAGGCCCTATACTATTAATTTTTATGGATTAATATGTGGCGAGATAAATCAAAATGGAATTACCATCAGTAATTTACCTTCAAATCTTACATATAAATAATTTTAAGAAACTTAAATAAAAGGAAAGCACAACCCGTCGTTAGCTTGGCGTTAGGGCAAGCAAAAGAAGATTACCGCTGCCCCAAGTTTCCGCGGTGCAACGCAACGTTGCGAAAAACCCTAAATCTTCCCCTGGCGTGAATCTCACAATCAGCCTCAATCATCATGGCCGCCAGGAAAATAGCCAGGGACTTTTTCGTCTCCGAACATCTTCGTCGTAGGACGTTCGTTGCGTCTTCACAGGTATGCTCCTCTTTGGGCGTGGGCGATTTAAAATTTAATTTGACTCCTCGTGTGGTGCGGCGATGTCTTTTTCCAGGTTTCGAGTAGATTTTCAGGATTGCCGCCGTTCGTGCCACTCAGTGGGCATCCGTTTAGGCGTGAGTACGGCGTGTTTAATGAATTTTCGAAGAAGATAAAAGGCGAAGTTGATAGGTAGAGTTTTTTTCGCCTCATTTCTCCTAATCAGCTCTTTGATCGCTTGGGAATTTAATTTGTTGTTTTGGCTATCCATTTAAGTCGATTAGGTGATGGAACTCTAAACGACAACACTCTTTGCAATCAGTTTTCTGTCTGGACTCGTCGTCTGGACCTTTTGTTTAGGTTCTGATTGTTGTGATCCTTTTTTCCTGTCTTTTGAGATAACTATTTATAGAGTCCCATCTTAGATATTTTGGTTTTACATCAATTGAATGATTGATATAACACATAGTAAACTTGCTAAGATTTTTACACGTTGGTGGACCAATTAATGTACACGAGAAATGCTCTTTGTCGTTTGATGCTGCCATTGCGTATCATGAAGATAGTTTCCGTGTTAGTGTGGCGTCTCTATGACAATTTCACGATCACTTATCTATACAAACTAATTTTTCGAGTTGGCCGTAGGAATCAAGAATTTCAAAAAACTGTGAAGGAAATAAAAGAAAAAGCTGAAGAGTTGAAAGGAGTGAAGGAGAACTTAAAGGCCAGGTAGCTTCGCTGCAGTTGTGCGTTTTTTGTTGTATAGGAAATCTAGTTATTTATTTTAGAGGCTTAGACATACTTTTGTATGTCAAGTCTGGCAGAAACTTCCAATTGGAGCTCTGAGATGGTGAAATCCCAAAATGCAGAACAAAGCAGACTACGGAGCAGCTATATAAGCATGTAGACGGTGTTTGGACGGAGACTGAAGGAAGGGCAAAGAAGGTATTAGTTTAAGATGTGATGTTGACTTATCGAACTATATCAAAGCAAATTTATCGTTTTTTCTTTTTATCTAACCACACGGGAAGGATTGAGACGTCGAAGATCTTTTCTTGTAGCTTCATTAAGATGCTGACTGATGTATTTTAGAAACTGTTGAAGTCTGTGAATGCCCGCTTTATTTATGCTATTTTCCATTTTATTTGTTGAGGTTTATGCTGATGTGGAAGAAAAGATCATGTCAGCTAAAGAGGAGGTATGTAACCTCAACTCCGATGGCATAGAGATATTTGCACTTAGTTAATTTGGAGTGTGCTTGTAAGAAATCTCTAAACCTTTATTCAGGTCAAAGAAAGTTTTGGTGTTGGAAAAGAGTCAACAGGAAGCAACGAAACTGCAGGTAGTCAAAACACTAATGACACAGATGAAACCAAGTCTTCTGGTGAAGAGACTCAGCAGGCCCAGGAGCAAGGGCAGCAGACTGAATCTAGTAATAATTCTGAAACACTATTTGGAAAGGTTAAATCTGGTGTTTCTTCCATCTCCCCGAAGATTTCATCTGCATTCCACAAATTAAAAGATGCGAAGCCTATTGACTTTGTGAAGAAAGGCTATGATATTGTGAGGGATGAATTGAATGGCCAACCTAATAAGAGAAAACACCTCGAGTATGATGCTTCTTCTGCTACTCCTACGCAAAAAATTGAAAGAAGCACGCGGACTGACATTGTTGTGTTGCCTTCAAAGCAATCACCATGGAGTAAGAAATGGGAAGCACTCAAGGACAAGGTTATATATTGGGGCAATTGTTTTCTAGTCTCGCTTTTTAAAATTTTCTTAACCCATAATCTCACACCGCTGTATTTTCTGGAAAACCACGTTATAGGCATTGTTAGACTCTACCTTTACTCACCTTATTCTGATTTCTATTGTCACAGATACGAGCTCATCATGTGTTCAAGCGCGTTAGTGGTTTACGTGAGCCTGTTCAGGAGGTATAGTTTCTTTGGTGCACTGCACTTTTATTATTCGTTTTCATTAGTGATTGGCATAGGTTATTAGTCTCCATGATATGTGCTCAAAGTTATAAGGGCTCAACTGTTGCCGTCTTCTGTTCAGAGTTTTCATCCCTTATGTAATAGAATGACGAGGCTTTCATGAACATGTCATTTTATCATAAGTGAGAAGATGCTTTTGACTGTTTGATGATACTGACTTGTTCATTACTCGGTTTTCACTTCATTTTATTATGAAGGAGATATTACGCTTTTGAAGCATCTCTTGCATCATTAACTTAGCAATAAGGAATTTTTCTATTTAACTCTGAAGTCTCATAATCAAATTTTCAGATTGCTGAAGATGTGCGAGAGAGATGGGAAACCAGTGATCATCCATTGGTTGATAAAATCCAGGGGTATGCAATTACTATTTATTTTCCTATTTTAATTTCAGTGCTTGTACAAGGCATCAGAATTGAATAACTGTGACTTCCCTTGTTTCATAAAGTATTAGTGAAACGGTTCTTGGAGAATCAGATGCTGCCACATCGTATAAAGAGATCCGACGCCGGGACCCGTGAGACCATATCTCAATTTCAATTCTATTTTAAATGATTTTTTGTGGCCGAACTCAAGTTATTGTTTTTTCATCTATTGTGTCGTCTAGGAACTTCTCCTTACCAGAATTTGTGGCAGAGGTTCATCAAGTGATAAAACCCGTACTCAATGCCTATTTTAAAGTAAGTATTCAAGCTGTAGAGAGTGAAATAAGAGTGAAATAGTACGCTGGATTCATATCTGTAATCTCCTATAATCATAGAAAAACTCTTTTAGACCTCTCTAGATGACCAATATCCGTTCATAAGAATATTATCATTGCTGCAGTAATATATTTTACATGTGATGTTATATCTTCAGGGGGATACTGAAGTATTAAAGAAGTATTGCAGCTCCCATGTGGTTGAGCGGTGCAAAGCAGAGCAGAAAGCTTTCGAAAGTCAAGGAATATTTTTCGATAACAAGGTTGGAAGTTCATGTCGAAGTCTTTCCTTTTTTAACTTTTATCTAAATATTTCTCAGCAATCGGCAGCCACCTTGAAGAATACTATTTCCCTGCATGCAGATTTTACATATATCGGAGGTCGAAGTTCGAGAGACCAAAATGATGGGAGACACCCCAATAATTATTGTCGCAGTAAGGACTTAATACTTCTTATCTACCTCATTTCATGCATGAATATTGTAGTACTTCCATTGGAGCATGCTATTCCTCGATAGACCACATAATCCTGAAGATTAGTACATCGTATTTACTTACACTATACATGATGAGGTTATTACTGCTGATGATCGTGCGATTACTTACACTATACACGCACACATTTACAGTTTCAGACCCAGCAAGTGTACTGTGTCCGTGACCGGCTCGGGGCAATAACAGAAGGTGGCCAGGTAGTAAAGTTCAAAGCTTTTCTTTCATATTTTTTCCATGCAAAGCAATAGAGATTCATTATGTTTCCATTTTCTCAACACTACATTTTCTCTGTCTCTTATGGCTCTTTCAACAAAAAGGACACTATACACACGGTGTACTATGCGTGGGCAATGCAGCAGCTGGATCCTGAAGAGCAAGGAGAAGGCGGCGCTCCCTACTCGATATGGAAGCTCAGAGAGATGCAGCAACTCGGTGTTCGGGCTCTTATTTAATCGCTGATATTATTATTATTATTATTTTTTTTCTCTTCTGCATCGATTAAATTTTGATGATTTTTATTTATTTGTTCGGCGGCCGCTGGTGGGTTGTGTTAGCTTAGGGCTTTAATAAAACCTCCATGCATGGATTGTTGCGAATGCAGAGACTATTATATTTCATCAGTGGACAATGAGTTAGTCGGATTTTGCACTCTTTGATTTGTTAATTTCACTGAAATTAACTCTCTTAGTCTATGCTACCTAATTGGAAACCTCTTGGGCATATATAATTGGAGAGCGCATAATATTTATCGTACTCAAATTGATTTGGTATGTCAATTATATTTATCATTTTACTCGTTGCTTTTTAAGTTTATTTCAATTTTATCCTCCAAAATTAAGTTTTTATATCCTTAAAAGCAATATAAATTAAACCTAATATTATAATTTAATCTATTAAAATGAAATAATCAAGTAAAATCGAGGCTACGTGGTAGTCTAAGAGTGATGCTAAAATAAATCATATTAGGACATGTTCTATGGGTCACATACAATCAAAATTACGAGTTATAACATTAACAGGTAAAGGACTTGCCTTTACAAGCCATGGAAAAATAGGAAACCGACTACTACGATTCTTCTTCTCCTTCTACATTTAGGTTACAACGCCGTAGGTAGAAATTATCAGACATGACATACTTGGACCAATAAGACTTGTACTTGGCGATTGCAAGATCCAACCACGGCTTATAATTACCGTTGTAGTGTACGACCGCGGCGTTGTCTATCTCGGTCTGGTTCAACGCGGGATCGTAGCCCAAGCCCAGCACGTGCCAGCTCCGATCCAGAGGATACGTCAAGTTGTAGAATGTTATGAGTCCCGGTGGGAGCGTCCCGAGTTTCCAAAGAGTCCTCTCCTCATTCTGCAGATAAATATATTGTTATTGTAGAACAAGAAAGTGTTATCGGTAGGAAATTTCTCATCAGAGAAATCTTAGATTTTCATAAAATGCATCTGCTGAGATATAGAAAGACATAGCAATGGGCAGACGTTATTTTTGGTCCCGCGCAATGTTTGGGGTATGGGCGTTCTTGGTCCACCATGTTCCGAAATGCCACATTCATCCACAATGTTATCTATTTTGGGTGATTTTGGTCCGCCGGTTAATTTAACTGTTGACTTGGCTGAGTCACCCAGATCCCCCATTCTTTGTCCCACAAAATTCGAGTTGGCTCGGCCCATAATTCCGGTCCAACTTAAATTAACTGGAGGACCAAAATTGCCAAAATCGATAAACATTCGGGACTAAATGAGCCATAGGGACAAAAAACGCTCATACCCCAAGCATTGTGTTGGGGGACCAAAAATGGCGTTCTCCCACACACCAAATGTAGCTAGCTTTATGCATGTAAGCAGAGAAGAAACTAAAAACGGCTAAAAGAAACAAAATTCCTCACCATGTCTTGCCAGTAATGATAAATCCCGGTAATGTTCCGATTCCTCCACTGCCGTAAATCAAACATATTCATGCCAAAAGCCCAACCGCAAGCATTCGGGTCGAAATTCTCAGATATCTTAGGATTGGAAAAATTGAGATACTTATCGAACCGGTGGAAGCTCTCCTTGCAGGTTTCCACAGCACCGTTAACCATGCCACGCAGATCCACGGACCACAACGGAGTTAAATCCTTCTGAACAACAATGTCATCGTCCAAAAACAGTATCTTATCGAGCCGTGGAAAAACTTCCGGAAGGTAAAATCTCAGGTGGTTGAGCATAGAGAGGTATTTGGGGTTCCTGTATTTAAGGTTGTCAGAGCCCGTTGTGACCGACGATGCTTGATTCGCCTTAAAATAGTATTCAATCATCCTCGAAGACTCGAGCTGCCTGAGAACGGGGCAGTAAGAAGAATTGAGCCATGTGAACTCGTCCACGTTCTGAACCTGAACCGCTGGGCCCACGGGAGCATTTACTAGGAACCACATCTTCATAGCTGCGAAATTCAGCTTATCGGTCACTATGTGGAAGACGTGTTTTTCGGGCTCCTTTGCGTTCAGCGTCGTGGAGTTGACAACAACAGATGTTGCGAGCACGTTGTCAGAAAAAATAGCATAGTGGTGTAGTGAAGGATCTTCGAGCTTCTCTTGGTTGGGAAAATCCTTTTTATCGTACTTGTGTAGCTTATAATCTGAAGTGAGAGCCAATGGGATGCAGTGAAGTGGCCTGGGGACGGTTTTTGCAGCTAGCTGTATCAGAAATGTGCTCTTCTTCTTCAACGAGTTTACGTTCGTCTCAGTTGACTGCAGCATGGCTCTCAACTTCCTTGCCATTGTAAGACAATCGTACAACTGGTCCTTTGCTGTTGCAAGGATTCGTCCCATTGATTTTGCTTGATCAAGTGCACTGAAGAAGAATACAGAAAAAGAGTAGAGAATGAGTAAATAATAAAATCCAGCATTCGTTCGAACAGAGGCTACGAGGAAAACACCTTGGATGAAGATCATTATCAGTAGTTGCTTCTCTAATAGCAAGTTCGTTTTCCCTAGAATGTTTGATGAGAGAATCATAAAGCATCGTCTGATTCTTGGATTTGGAAATCGTGGCATAAGCTTTCGCCATTATGATTTGGTCCCGCATGAGTTTTACGGTGGAGTCCGAGTTTGGATTATCGTACTCTTTCCTCCATATATTATACTTTCCCTTGATGGTAGTGTCGAGCTCTGCAGCTCGTTCGATAGCATCTTTCTGCATTTGTTTATCAATCTCGCGGTCTTGTGAAATCAAGTATGCACTCCTCTTTTCCCTCCTTTCCCTCCTCAGCATCTACTATAACGTAAAGAATAGTAACCAACCAGAAATAACAATATATTTATACGCACTTGGTGTATTTAGCATAGTAGAAAGTTCACCTGTCTCCTATGTTTAACGGGATGTGGGGAATTTTCTTTCCCATGCAGCACCACTTCATCATCCAACGTATTGACGTCATGAAAATCAACACCTTTTCTTGTGGAGCTCATTTCAGATTCAAATTGGTCATTGATTAGCTGAGTTGGGAGAAAGATGAAAATACGAAGCCAAAAATATCACTAAACGGTCATCGAAGAGTCCTGCAAGTCAAAATGAACAAGAAAATCTTTAAAAGGTAACGATAAGTCACCGGTGGATTCATCTTGTCATTCTTATTTTCAGGGCTTGTCCAAACCCAGGATGCAGAGAGATCCCTGGATTTGATACTCTTGACTTGGACAACACCGGATGGGTTTGTGTACGTCACGATTACGTTGATGTCCTGCATGAAGTAGGAAGACTAAGCCCCCACTGAACCTGACGAAACATTGAAGAGAAGAGAACGAAGGTGTTTGTTACCTTCCCATCGGAGCGGGGAGTAGTAAAACTGCTATTGCTATGTTCCTGTTACAAAATCATTTAGTCCCAAATCAATGAATCATCAGATTTAACATTCAATGTAAAACAAGCTTTGTGATTGTCCCAAGTTTGCTTCCTCGAGGCATGAATGCTGATGTTCATAAGTCTCCAAATTTTATCAGAAACCTCAAAGTGTAACTTTTCACAATCTCTCAGAAGAAGGCAAAACCACTTTTTTCCAGGTCGTTCTTATCGACATTTACGTGAATATATATGAAATATAGAGCTAAATCACAAACAATCAAGAAACTGCAGATAAATTGACCAATCAAATTTAGAACCAACGAACATTTCAACATTTAAGTACCTGTCCGCTGATGCACCGTGGGCAATTGTACATAGATGGGCGCACCAGGTCATTTCTGAATGAAAGACACAGTAAGAGGAATTATTAGTTTCCATCAAAAACATCTATTGCAGTAGTCAGCTGATTACAGAACAGACCAAATGATACACAAGTGGATAGTAGACCACAGGAGAATAGCAGGCCAAACTTACGATTGAGACGAACGAGACACCTGCGCTTCGATTAGAGAGATGCGGAACAAATCCTGAGCCATATTTAATCCATTCAAAACAAAAAATTCAGCAAATTAGCCAATACTCGATTTCTGTCGGTAGATTCATCAAACGGTGAGAAATTCACAGGCTAAGCGAAATCTCTGGAAGTATACTATTACCAGGAGGAAAACTAAGCTCATTTTGAGCCATAGCATGGTCGTCAAACGAGCTCGTCTTCTTCTCATGCTGGCAGCGCCGAAACCGCTCGTCAAATCAAAGAGCCGATCAACGATGTTCAATCAACAGGTGATTGGGAATAACAACCCGAAATTCGATCCCAGTGATATCTCTGCAATAACTGCATTCCGCTTTAATCATCTGATTTTGTTTCTGCATCCGTCGGCTCCCTCTCCGAGCTCTCTCCTTCACTCCACCGACCCGATATCCTATTGGGCCGTTTCAAATGAATTATTAAGTGGATGACGTGGACCAGTAGGCCCATATTGGATCATCCTTTTTTTATAATTTTTTTTCTTTGAAACCTTCTGCTCACAATATTGAAGTTTAATGCATGCATAATTATGTATGTCGAAGTGGCCAACGAGGCCTTGGTCTGGTGGTCAAGGAGGAGGCCTTAAGGTTTTGTGGTTAAAGAAGGCCGTAGATTGCTTCTCCCATAATTTCTTGAGTAGTCCTCATGGGCCATATGGCCCATGACTATCGTTGTCAGGTGAATTTGGGACGTATTTATCTGGCCCCAAGGATTAGTCTCATCTTTGGAGTGTGTGGTGCAAGCCCACTGTAATATTTAGGGGCTAGTCATAGTCAGGTCGAGAAGATACATCGGGACAGTAAAAAAAAATAAAAAATGCATGCATAATTATGTCGAAGTGGGCCCCACAGCCTGTTAAAGGCGGGCCCATGGGTGTCTTAAATCGGAATTAATTTCGCCTGTAGTCTGTGGTTGTCACTTGTCCCATAAAAAAAGTCTGATTCTTACCGTATTAAATCGGAACATTGAGCTACGGTCGTATTTTACCATGATAAATCATTGAAAAACAAAACATGCATAATGCACAAAATCATGAAGTATTGCACCAGGATAGGATAAATAATGGAAAATAAAATATAAAAAAAGCAGGCCTAAATCCTAATGCACAAAATTCTGAAAATAAATATAATAATAAAAATCCACAATTTTCTTTATGCCAAAATAGAACAAATTGACGATGCTACAAGATAAGCTTCTAATACACACACACATATACATTCGATGCAACAAAACTGTAAAAAAACCGTACAAACAAAATAAAAAATAAAAACCACCACAATAATCAACACATAGCACTATATACACAAGACCCGACCCGAAACGAAACCGCTACTTACATTTCCGACCCGAGAACCAGAGCTACCCTCCGCAGCAGAACAGCACATTCTCCTAACATCACTAAGCCCGACGGGCCGGATACGGATACCCCCGACGACCCGGTTCTTGCCCCGGGTGGAGCGGAGAACGGTTCCGCCGGTGCTGGAGGCTTTGGCTGTCACTTTGGTACCGTCCTTTAGGTTCCCGAGGCCTATCGTTAGCAGATTCCATCAGTTCGAGATCCTCCACTATCCCCTGCATGGAGGGCCTGCTTTTGGGCTCTTTTTCGAGGCAGGTTATGGCGAGCTGTGCTATTCGAAGGGCGGACCTCGAAGGGTACTTCCCCTCGAGACGGGAATCCATCACCTTTTTTAGGCTCCTCCTGTCGCTCAGCAGCGGCTTGATCCAGTCGACCAGATTGTGCTGCCCGCTCGGGCGGTTCGGGTCGTGGGTGCGGAGACCCGTGAGCATTTCCACCAGCACGACGCCGAACCCGTATACGTCGCTCTTCACGTACAGGTGGCCTGGGTGAGAAGATAAAAGATGTAATAATACGTAAGTTTCTGACCGTAAAGATTTTAGCTGAAGTGGTCATTCAGCATGGTAACGGAGCTCAAGGCCAAGAGGTTATGCATACAGATTCCTCATGACCATCCATTTAAGAAAATTACATGTCTGACGCCAGATAAAAAAGAAATCAACAACGTGAGGGGACATAAGTTGTTGATTGGGGATACGGTGCATACGTTTTAGGAACCATATGGGAGTCGCATAGTAACCAAAATAAAAAGGTAGTAATGTGCATTTCAGTATAACCACACGGGGTATAGCGGAGTTTACCCAAAAAAATATGTAGAAATTTAAAATTATGATACACTCCCTTCAAGCTTCAGCTTTTATGTGAACACGATCATTTAACATGGTATGAGCATGTGTGCTTCCCATTCATAGTAATTCTTGTTTTGTTTACCTGTTGCAACGTATTCGGGGGCAGCATAGCCACGCGTTCCCATCACCTGAGTCGTCAGGTGGGACCTACTCTCCGTGGGGCCCACTTTTGCCAGGCCGAAATCGGACAACTTGGGATGGTAAGACTGAAAAGAGGACCAGACCGAACGTCGAGAAAATGAACCTTAGTACTTATGGACATAAAAAGGGAGTGTAATGAATGGAGTTAAAGAGCAAGCAAGGCTCACCCCATCAAGCAGTATGTTTGAAGCCTTGAAGTCTCTGTAGATGATTTTTCGATCCAACGAGTGTAAGAACGCGAGCCCTCGTCCGGCTCCGATCAGTATCTTAAGCCTCACATCCCACGGCAGCGGCTGAGCAGCGGAGCCTCCTATAAGTGTAATCAACACACCGAAAATCAAATGGTTGTTGTATTAAACTAGTGAAACAGTGGAATGAGAAATCTATCTTTTGCTTACATACTTCCGAAAAGATGATTCTCTAAGCTGCCCTTTTGCATGAACTCGTAGACGAGGAGAAGCTCTTCCTCCCCGCAGTAGCCCAACAGCTTTACTAGGTTCGGGTGCGAAAGTGTTCCGAGAAAATTCACCTCCGACTGCATATATGCCGAGCAAGTTAACAATGAAATTACATACGAGGGCTTCAATCGAAAAACCAATTTATGACACGCACTGATGAAGTCCCTAGTCAAAGAACCAGCTATAAGTTGGGCTTGTGCTTATCTGCTATGCGTTTGTTATTTATCCCACACCGGATAGATAGAACAAGAAGGCATACAAATCAATCTAGTATACAAGGAGGCTATACCATGAATTTTATTTACAATAACAGTAGAAAGTTAATTTGTGTAAACAAATAACACTATAGGAAAATTCTCTTTGGGTTAGAGTTAAGGTCATTGCTTGTATAGTTACTTCCTAGTTGTGGTTTTGGACATAAATAAGCTAGAGTAGAAACAATGTAATGGTACTTTTCAAATACTGGATTTCTATGGCCTTGTTGGGCCGGGTTATTCTTCCATATTCGTTGACAGAGAGTTTTCCACGTTCAATTATTTTTTCAGGACATATTTCGAGGGAATTTCAGGAGGAAGTTTGATACGTACTTGCCATTCTTCGAGTCCCTGCATGCTTTCGGAGTTCAACTTCTTGACAGCGATGGTGGACGGGGCAGAACCGTTTCTGTCTCTGTCGAGCACCATCGAAGCCTTGTAGACTTTCCCGAACCCGCCTTCACCGAGGACCGTATCGTTTCTGAAATTTCTCGTGGCGGATCTCAGCTCGGAGAAGGAGAACACCCTGAGCTTCGCGTGGTGGTGGCCCACCACCACCATCGGCGGCCCTCCCACGTGGTCGTCCACCACCCTGCTGCCACCGGCAGAAGACGGTGCCTTAGACGATCCGATGCTGTACTCGGAAACTGTGCTGGTGGTGCTGCCGCCAGCGGCGCTCGAAGACCACATCGTCGTCGCCGATGCTGACGTCAGCTCTTCAAAACACGCGATCGGAATCGTAAGATTAAATTCGATACATGAGCTCCGATCCGACGACAGAAAGGGAAGACCCAGAAAAAAAGATCAAACGAACGAACCTGAATTGAATTGGGCGGTGGTCGCCGGCGGCGATTTCTTTCGATCGGAGGAAGTAGAGCTGCTGAAGCAGACGCCCATGGTTAAGAATCAGCTAGCATAAACCAAGAAAATCGTTGTGTTTCTATCACGGCGGCGATGGTCAATCAATCGCGTCCGTACACCGGATTTCTTCCTCTACGACGGTGTATTTATTGAAACTGGAAAAGGACAACGGAATCCAAGTAGAGGGAAAAAATAAAGAGCAGAGTATATAGTCAAGTCAAAACAATGGGAACGTAGAAAAATGGATAGTTGACCGGTCAGAGTCAACGAACCGTTTCTTATTACTGCCCATATCTAATTGCGTAGTTAGCCATTTCTCAGAATACTAAAAACCTCCGTAATATAAATCGTCTCTCAAGAACCATAGATCCGGGCCGGATCTGCTTACCCATGAATCCGACCCGTCCAAAAAACCCGATTCCATTGGCAGTGCGCTTGGTCCCAGCGCTTTTGCTTTAATCTTTGTTGCTGCATATTATTCAAAGATGTGAGCAACCCTATCAAGGACGTGACTTTATTCCAAAAGCATCAACTTGCCTCCATTATTGATGATTACAGCCCAACCTAATCATGATTTCATAAAGATAATTTACTAGATCCGTCATTAAATGAAGCGTAAGAACATGTGCATTGAAAGAATCCCACAGTCCATAATTGTTTCAGCGAAGAGTAGATCATTTCCCATTTCTTCGTGCGTTGTTAGCCAGTCAAAAATGCAAAATATAAATATCACCAAAGGGAGCGCTTCTCTTTCTCATCCACCACCACTCACCACCTCCCTCTCCCCGGCCCCACCACCACCACCACCACCACCTTAAAGTCATTCTCTCTCTCTGCAAGAAAAAAACAACCAGAAGAAACCTTAATATTCCTCCTGAGCAAACTCCCCATACAAAACAATGTCTGAAGTTTCACCAACAATAGCGAGTTCTTCTTCTTCTTCTTCCTATTCACTGTGGGAATCCATGAACGAGTGGTTCACTCCCAAGGTCCTCTTCGTCCTCCTCAACGTAATGATAGGGACGATTTTTTTCACATCGTCGCTCGCAAACCGTAAACAGAAGCATCAAAATCGACAGAGCAATGGCATAGATAGATCTTCCTCTGTTCTTCAACGCCTCAAATCGATGAACGTCTACGCCTACTACTACAGATCGCAAGAAGAACCTCAAAACCAGAACCTGAGTCGAAGCTCGTTTGATTCCGACCATGCCCATCATTTTTCCCAAGATCAACCGCTCAAATCGCAAGATTCTTACATTTATGACGCATCAGAAAGGAATCAGTTCGTTTTCAATGAGAAAGATGCCCAATCCCGTGAAGTGGAAGCGCAATTGCAGTTCACTTTCAGTTACAGAGATCGAATCTCGAACGATTTCTCCAACCTCATCGGCGGAGAGAAATCCCAATCGCCGTTGGCTTTCGATCGGACAGACGATTTTACGCAAACGCACGAGGAGAAAACCCTAGCAGCAGCTGAACGGACCATTGACGAGGTCTACAGCCAGCTCCTCGCAGGAGGTGGCATTCACTTCGATAGGAGCAAATCGGACACGAAACCTATTTCCGGTGACGCTCCGGCGAGGATGAGGAAGTCATCGAGCCTCAAATCAGCCTTCGGGCACTCGGAAGAAGGTGGCGCCATCATAACTGCGGAATCACGGCGTCCGGCAACATCGAGGGCAAACGGAAATTCTAAGCCGACCGATGGTGACTCAGAGGTCGATTCGAAAGCCGACGACTTCATCAGTAAGTTCAAGCAGCAGTTGAAGCTACAGAGGCTGGAATCTATCATCAGGTACAAGGACATGATTGCAGCAAGAGGAAATGCGAAGGACTACTAAGGTAATTTTCCTTGGTTTTCAATGTGTTTACTTGCTGGTGGAGTGGAGTGGAGTGGTTGGTGGTGAAATAATGGGTTTTATGAGGGGTTGATGTGAAATTTACACGTTCTTTGATTTCGAGATGATATTGTTGATAATATTTTTTAAAATTAAGATTAATGATGTGATTATTAACACATCATTAAAATTCTATGTTTTGGTGTTTTTGTATACTTGGTTTAGTTTCCGAAGAGATTTTGGATGGATCGATTAATTTCTAGCCAGATTTTTTCTCCTTTTTTTGGATTTATATTTTTCAGTGATGCATTTTTCGTACTGAATGTTGGATTCTAGTAAGATTATAGTTTTGTTATAAATATTAGTATTTTATCATTGTCTCTAATTAAATCTTAATATCAAGAATTGTTATTAATTTAAAATTTGAATCAGGTAAGTTTAGTTTTAATTGTATTATTTAATATTAACTATATAAAGGACATTGTATATAAAAGAAAAGAATTTATGGTAATATAATGGAAGAGAATAACTTATAGAGGATAAAATTATAATTTGATGTGACCAACCTAGTTATTATGTTACTGCTTTATAAATGGTATTGACTATTGATCACGTATTATTAATAAGATTTTAACGAATATATATATATTGAATAATCAAAATAAAATCCAAAAAAAAAAAGTAAAGGAAAACCATAATAAAAAAGAAAAAGAAAAATCAAAAGCTAAAAATGGCCGCCACCACATGCTCGCTCCTCTCTCTAAAAAATCCGCCATCGCCATCGTCTCCGCAACCTCTTCACTTCCCCATATCCACACGCCACAATCAACCAAGAAGAATCACAAACCCTAGAAAGTATCTGTCTTTCCCCAAAATACCCCTATCGTCCTTCAAGAGCGGCAACAACAACACCCCACCGGAAATCGAATGCCCGGTTCCGTTCGATCAGCAGCCCATCAACGAATACCAATCCCTCTCCGCCTCTTTCCCCTTTTCGTGGGCGTCGGGAGACGTAATCGAGTATTTCTCGCGGCTATTCGTGACCGGCGCCTGCTTCGCGGTCTTCGTCGGCCTACCCGTATCGTGGTTCGGGTCGGTCGGGCCCAAATCCGAGCCCGTGAGGCTGGTATTGAGCGCCGGATGTAGTGGGCTCGTGGCGGTTATACTCGCCGTCGTGAGGATGTATCTCGGATGGGCTTACGTGGGGAACCGATTGTTGAGCGCCACCGTTGAATGTTAGTGAGCTACTTCGCTTTCCTCGCAGTGATCTTTTTTTTTTTATTATTATTATTAATCAGTGACATCAAATTATTAGTGAAAAAAAAAAAGTGACATCGATTTATTCCTTTTTTTCCCTCGAAAGACGAAGAGACCGGATGGTATGATGGCCAGGTAAATTCGATTGACATTCACATTAGGTTTTTTTAATCTTGTATATTTGAGGGATGAAGTGGCAATTTAAAGTTTGAAATTTTTTAGGAAAATAAGTTTCAAAATTGAAGAAATTTGAGAACAATTAACATTGGAAACTTAATTTCGGTCTAGAATTAAATCACACAAGCCTTACCTAACAATTAAAACGGTGGGAAATCCTACGTGGGTTCGTTCATGATGCTGATCTGGACCAAATTTTTTTTCAATACCACGTAGACCAAATTAATTGTCTAATTCACCTCGCGTGCGTTAATTTCGTGTTGAAATTATGTTTTCTTTATTCAAATTACTTTAATTCATCGGAAGCCTGATTTGTACCAAAATTTTCCAAGCTGCATCCCTCAAATTAATTGTCTCGCGTGTCAATTCATGTCTGAAATTAAATTTTCATTGTTAATTATCCTCAAATTGGTTCAATTTTCCTTAAAATTATCGTTCCTAATTTAAGCATCCTTAAAATGTCACTCCTATAATAATATACATGGCTAAAGAAAACATTAAGCCCACGTTAATATCTTCTTCATCTTACATTAGTCACCTCTAAAAAATGTAACAACATTCAAAGATATGTCTCTAATGGCTGCTGCAGATATGGGTGAAGACTGCAGAAATTTTAGCTAGAGATAGGCTCCTTGGTACCTACACTGTAAGGCATCTTACTTGCAGCCCTCATTGTCTTTCACTCACTTCTACGAGACTCTTTTGGTCCCCGATGTTTGGCCGTTGGGCAATTTTGGTCCCCGATATTTCGATTTGCCACATTTATCCCCGACGTTGTCTGATTTGGGACATTTTTGGTAAATCGGTTAAATTTTCGTCAATTTAGACGGAAAATTTCCAAGAATATACCAATTTTGGGACCAAAAATGTCTGACGGGCAAACATCGGGGACCAAAAGTGGTTTTATCCTAAATTAAATTAATAAAGAAGCCCGTTCACTTGGCGCTTCCAGATCAGTTCCATCCAAGGGACGGAAATTGTCACGTATCAGACAGCATCGGGGACTAAATGTGGCAAATCGAAATATCGGGGACCAAAATCGTCTAGCGGGCAAACATTGAGGGACAAAAAGTGGGCTTTAACCCGAATAAAAACGTGAAAAACACAGGTGAAGCCCTTGCTCGATAGACTAAAGAACAGCCTCGTGGGGCTCGGGACTGCGTTGTTTGTCTCCGTAGTCCTCCTCGTGAATTCGGAGACAATCACGGGCAGTAGCATCGCAGCCCGAGAGGAGCCCGGTGGGAGGGCGATTCCCGGAGTCTACAACGATGAATCTGCAAGGAATTTCGAGCCCGATGCATTCTGTGGCTAAGTTGGTTGATGATGTGTATAGTGTATAGTATGTTGAGTGGCAATGTATACCAACAAAGATTTGGGGTCACTTATTGTGGGAAAAGATTGATCTTTTTCGTATGAAGGATTCAATGTCGATGGCTTTATTCTTAAAATGCCAAACAAAGGAGAAAAAATGGGTTGTTTGCCATAATCTTTGTGGCCCGAGATGATTTTGAATCCCTGAGGTTTGATGTTTTTTGTTGTTCTTCCATAAGTTATTTGGTGTCAAATTTTGCTTTCTTTCTGTATATATTGTCTGAAATGGACTGAATATTTGGATTTTTGTTGAATTTAATGCTGGGTTTTCTGATATTTTATATACATGTTGTTTTAGATTTTTTATTTATTTTTTAATACATGTCGTTTTTTCAATTCCAACATAAATATTATAAACTTTTTCAATTTTATCCATCTTAAATAAAAGTACAATTAATTAGATTAATTAAGGGTATATGTGAGATTTTACTCTATTTATTAAAATATGTGCATTTACCGAGTATAGTACGTGTTAGGGGTGTTCCAGAAGGTTCATATGTAAATTTAGGCTAGGCTAAATATGTGTAAGTTTATTTGGATTTGTTGTTTTTCTTTTCCTAATTTTATTTCATCGGAAAAAAGGATGGGATTTTTATGGACGAGTTTTGTCATTTTCTGCAGCCAGAAGTGAATCGGGTAAAGTCAACTTGAATTATGAGGTGGCATGAATTGTCATTTGTTTTGGCAATAAGTCTCAAGAGTAATACTATTGTAGAGTAGACTTGTTCAAACCGACACAAACAATTATGTAATAATCTATGATTGTGTGTGTCCCTTTATCTATCGGAAACAAGGAAAAAACGATCACTATCATTCAAATTTAGAATTAAATCAAAGTACCATATCCCAAATTTCATTCAGTTAATTAACATGAATCTCCCTATCAATTGACAAATTTATGATTCTACGGTTATATATTTGATTCCACTTGATCTATTTTGAATTACTATTTGTATCGATTTAGGAAGAGACATTGTTGAATTACTATCTGTGTCGATTTAGGACGAGACAATGACATATGGACGAGAGATTTGTCTCGTCAAGAAAAAAAATAATATATCAAACATTTTACCATTTCGAGGCAATAACCATTTTAATATTTATACTATATATAAAAAGTGAGGGTCAGAGTAACTGTTATATTTTAACTTGGCATGCCATGCAAAATTATTATTATCATTTTACCTTTAATATAATTTTATGTTCACAAATCACAAGTACCATGTCAAATCTTAAATTAATTTCATCTACTAAACATGTTAAATATAAATACGTAAAGGTAATCTAGTATATAAATACTAGCATAATAGATAAGCTCCACCACTCATAAATAAAAACGAAAGAAGAAAGAATCATTCTTTTATTATTATTTTTTTTCTATACGCTCACCGCCCACAAAACAGCCACGAAGAATTGATATTTCTTCTCCACAACCCCAAGAAAAGAAAAGAAAAAAAAAAAAAGAAAATCGATGGAATCTTACAGATCAAAATCCTATCACAGCGACGGAAACATGCAGATTCAGCCGTACAACGGACCTCCCTCGGCGTTCAACGATAATTTCAGATCCTACAGCACCTCCTCCGCCTACCCCGAGCCGCCGCCGCCGCGGAACCTCGACGGACAAAAAGGGTCGACTTCTTCGAAATCGTGGGGGTTCATGGATCCCGAGTTTCAGAGGAAGAAGAGAGTCGCGAGCTATAAAGTCTACTCCGTCGAGGGAAAAGTCAAAGGCTCTTTTAGGAAGAGCTTTAGGTGGCTCAAGAATAAGTACACGCAGGCTGTTAATGGGTGGTGGTGAAAAACGCCTTCTTGAAGATGAGGTAAAGAATCTTATCATTCAGCTGATACGATACTCTAAAGATTCCTTTTTTTTGTTTCCCCTTTTTTTTTTCTCTTGTCCCTTTGTTTGATTGATGATGGAAAGTTGAGTGTTTTTTTTTTTTTTTGGTGAATTCAGTGATATTGTTCCTGCGTTTACACGCCATAAATTTCTTGTAACTGCTGAATAGTTTGTGTAAAACCTTTCTTGTGTTTGCTGTTCTTCCTTCCTTTGATTTCTGACATGAGAGGATCCGAATTATGGGATCTCATTCGGAAAAAAAAAAAAAATAGTAGCAGAAAATCCGAATTATGGGGTAGAGGAATTGAGCTAAAAGCAGGGAACTTTACCGGAAAATTGTAACCAAAAGACCCGAACATAAGGGGGTCCTGCTGAAAAATAGGATCATTTAACTGATCAAGTATGAAAATTGTTGTAATAAAGATTTGAACTTTATATGCATAAGGATGCTATTTTTGCCTGAGTTTGAAACGGAGGCTATTTTCGGAAAGAACCCACGTTTTTTTTTTCTTGATTAAAGAAGTAATGTTCGAGCAATGATCTTCTGTTTCTTCTACGATGGAATCGGATTCGTTTATGTATGTTGTAGACAATGATGTGAGGATTCTTTCCTAAAATAAATTAGTGGAGTAGGTGACTTTTTTATTTATATATTGAGTCGGACGAAATTTATTTTCCGATGTGTGACAAATAATGTCAACAAATGAAATGAAGTAAAAAGCAGGTCAAATGATTGTCCAAGAAAACAGAAACCATGTCTGAATTCGAAAAGCACAGAGGATTAAAGGGAGGCGAAAGCCTTATTCGAACACACAGAGGTTCCATCAGCAAAGACCCAAAACCTTATATCAAATGAATTTGAAAATACAGATCTTTTAATTTGATTTTACACTTTTGATTTCTTAATGCGAAAGAAATTTTTGCAATCTGAGGTCTAGTGTATTATAACTTGACCACACAAATATGATCATTTATCGGCTGTAATAAGAAATAAGAAGCTTAAATATTTCTTTAATTAATTTACATTCAAAGAACGCTAATCAAATAGCACACTAAAGTACAATACTACGAAATACCATCAACACGGCGAATGAGACGAGCCCATGATGCATAGTAAAAGACCAACAAGCCCCTGAAGTGTAGAAATAATAGTAAGGATTAGATGAATTTTTGGGCCCCGCATTCCCGCTCGGGACCGCGTTCCCCGGGTCGTACACGTAAACCGCCGGAGGCGGCGGCGGAGAGTTGGGTGGTGGTGGTGGTGGCGAGCCAGAGTAGTAATAGGGCAGCTGAGGAGGTGGGTGGTGGTGCACCACCGGCGGCGGTGGCTGTTGTGCCACCGGAGGTGGTGGCGGCGGCGAGCATATGACGGGACATGTGACACAGTCGCTGATGCATAGCAAGCCCGAAGATGGCAACGGGCTTGCGGTTTCCGCTAGAGATACCGAGGGCGATAACGAGATCGCAGCGATCATTAATATCGTCGAAATATAGGGCGAACTTCGATCGAAGCTTGTAGAAGGTTTCATTTTGAATTTTGATTTTAAACTTGGGAAATTAGCTTCCATTGTTTCTCCATGGAATATGAATTTATAAAGAGAGAGATGGATATATACTTTTCTTTATCCAACACTTCATGCAATGTATATATACTTTTCTTGAGCGGAAGAGCTTTTTTATTGTATACTTTTCCTTGGATTTTACCATCGCTAGGTGTGTTTTTAGTTGCAAAATTTTGATCATTGATATTCTTAGCATTAGTATTATCTGTAGTAGAATGAGGACTATATCTGTCAAATTCCAATTTAATTTGGTCTCTCAAACCAAATTATAGTTGCACCCTTTAGCTTTTAATTTAAAATTTTAGTTTGATACCCTTCAATTTTGATTCCTTATAGTTATATATCATAAATCAATTATTTAGATAATTAAAAACAATTCACAAATTTTAAATTATAATTTCATATTTTAAACATTACAATTACAAATTTATATATCAGAGCACACGCATGCATCGAGCGTGCGTAAAATACTGGTTATTATTATGGTTGTTAAATTAGTTAATTTGAAGCAAAATTATAATCGAATATCACTATTACTACTATAATAACATAATTCTTGCAGCAGAGAAAAATCTAAAACGAAAATTGGGAAAAAAGTAATCACTAACCGAACATAACATACATGCTGCCGGCGAGTGAGGCCTTTCACATCCCTTTCTTTGCTTTTCACTTGAGCTTGGACTTTGAAGAGCTCTTGAGAGGCTTAGCAACGGGCTGCGCGGGCCGTTGTGAGCTTCTCGTGATCTTCTTCAGATCGTACTTAACCGACATGAAAGAGCAGAGCAAAGCCAGTAACATCGTGGGGTACACGAACACGGCTTTGGAGGGGTCCGTGTTCGCGGGCTTGTTGAGAATCCCTTCCTTTACGAGTCCCCAGATAACTAAAAGGGTCCCGAACATGCTCATTCTCCCGGGCTTTACGATGCCTATCAAGGCACCCGCCACGCAGAAGTAACTCCCCGCAAGAACCTTTAAAGGGGAGGAATAATGGAGGAAATCGGGTTTCTAAAATTCTCAGAAACAACGTGTGAAATCGTTTGTACGATGACTGAAATGAAAAAAAAAAGAGGTCATTTTGGTGGTTTCTTCTCTTTTACCGGAACTAGAGTGAGGTGCTGCTATGGAACAAACCATTGAGAACATTATAGCCCTTTACGGGGAAGAGGCATCAAGGGACGAGGCAAGGTCCCTTGCGTTTGGGATTCTTGAATCGAAATTATATTCTTAGTTGTTTTACGGGCTTCCTTTTGAGAAAATCATATTTCGCCGTATGAAATTTATCAATGGCACACGTGCTTTAGAAGTTTGCTTATACATCAACCGAAAGTAACAGAAATATCGAATTAGATAAGCCTTAATTACTTTTTTAGTCATGTATATTCACGAATGTATTTCGAGGACACCTAAATAAAGGGTGGCAATTTTAGGACAATATGTTTCGAAATTGAAGCAATTTGAAGACACCTAAATTAATGTTGCAATTTTATTTAATAAATTCCAAAACCGAAGCATATTGAGGACATAATCTCAAAATTGAAGCACTTTGAGGACGGTAAGTTTCAAATTTCAGGCGTTAATTATACTCAAATTTCTTCATTTTTTGAAACTTACTGTCCTAAAACTTCAACCTTTAACTTATGTTTCCTCAAATTTGCTTCAGTCTCGAAACTTGTACTAAAATTACCACCACAATTAGGTGTCCTCAAAAAGCCACTCTCCCATACAGGATCTAAAAAATAATCAAGCCACTAGATAAGGCAATGAGGAAAGGGTAGAGGCAAACCTCCAATCTCTGCAGGTCGGTGACCGCGGATGCTTCCTTTATGCTCGTCAAGTTATAAGCATGGAGGAAATCGTTCCATCTCGGGACGGTCCTGTTAGCAAAAAGCCCATTCACAACAGCTCCGGGGTAGAGGAGGCCCTTCACCACTGGGACGGGGAAAACCTCGCTGGCAATTAGCTGTGAGGAGGTGACATGAATAGGGGTTTTGCACATGCCCGATCTACACTGGATCCTGAGAAAACGTTTATTAACATAACAACACTTAGTATTCATACAAAATTGAAGTTCCCAAGAAGTCCTTTCTGTTCATAGAGATGTTTGTTATGGGGAAATTCAACCACGTAGTGCGATTGTTATCTAAGCCTAATTTTTTTGCCAATGATCAGCTACAAAATCTTCAACATCGCTTAGAGCAATTACAGAAACTTCCTCTTTCGCTATTAATCAACCTCACTTAAACCAGAAATAAATCAATGAACAGAGAGCTAAAAATCGGAAGCGCCAATCGGATTCGAAGACACGAGAAGAGCCGTATGCATGATTAAGATCGAAACGATATCGAATTCGACTTAAAGGTGCTGGTTGTACCTGAAGAGAGGGATCTGAAGAAGGATCAGGAAGAAATACACGCGAGCGGCGTGTTTTGACAGGTTGCTCCACTTTCCCTTTGATGGCGTCACTCTCGTCGTTGAGACCGAACTATTCGCCATTGTTGATCAAATCGATTTCGAGCTGAAAGGTCCCCTCTCTTCACTAGCGTTGAGCTTGAACGAGACAACAAATTATGCATCAATTAAATAATAATAATAATAATAATAATTAATAAATATATGGTGTATGGGTAAGTAAGTAACCCAGATTAGAAGTACATAATGATCTAATTTAAACTGTCTGCAATTTCTAATGTTTCTTAATTTCCCAATACGATGGTTCGAAGAGGGCTGAAGATTGTGTATTTAGCTAATTCAACGGTACATTTGCAATAATTCACATTTATAGGGATTGGATAGTGTAGTTTATTCTTTTAGCTGGATTGTCTATTGAGTCCCACTTTGCAGGAACCGGCTAAAACCGGTAATGTTATCCCGTAATAATAGTGGCAAAAAATAAAAAATCTAAATTAATTAGTTTCTCTCTCTCTCTTTTTTATGCAAATAATTACTGCTGAAAGGTGTAATAATTATCTAATGTCTCGTTGAAAGGTGTAATAGTTACCGTACCTGCTTGAATCAAAATAAGAATATGAGTATAAAATTGATTTTGTAATAAGAATGATGAAAAAGCTAAAATTGATACAATAATAAAATATTAGACGAGCCAACCAAGAAATGCAGTTATTATTCCAGCAAAATCTGTGTTGATGATGACAGCCAATCACTGTCTACCGGTTCATCCGGTAAAGTACGCGTAGTCGCCTCTCACTATATATAAAGAGCATCGACGAGAGAAACTTTCATTCGACAAAAACAAAACCACTGATGAAAAATTAAAGGGCTGCCGAGTGACGAGGCTCAGTATAAAAACATTCGACGCTCTCGTGTTCTTCTAATCCATTCCATACTCGATTACTCTGGTTTTTGTGCGTGGATTAATCGTAAACTGATAAATCCCAATAATTAGCAGGCCGCTGAAATCTTCGTTTTCTTTTAAGGTGTCGATCAAAAGTTTGAGATCGATGGAGTCGAATGCAGAGATGGCGGCTGGGTCTCGTAGGAACAACGAGCTTGTTAGGATTCGTGGCGACTCTGATGGCGGGGTGGGTACATCGCTGTGTATCTATTTGTTAATTTGAACAATCCAGGTTATTTTTTACACATCATAAACGTGGCTCGTCGTCCTCAATTGATACGGCGCCTAAAAATGGCTGATCACTTTTCCTTTACTCGAATCAAATAATGATTAGGCTTTTGGATTAAATCATTATTTGGATTAATTTTTCACGTCGATCTTCATTTTGTTGGGCATTTGCATGCAATTGGGTCATATACTATTCTGGACGTTGTTTGCCGATTGCTGCTTTGCAAATTGCAGTTAAAGTCCCTGAAGAATTTTGATGGCCGGATTTGCCAGATATGTGGAGACTCTGTGGGGTTTAACTCCAATGGTGACAATTTTGTCGCCTGCAACGAATGTGCATTCCCCGTGTGCCGAGCTTGCTATGAATTTGAGCTGAAAGATGGGACTCAATCATGCCCGCAGTGCAAGACACGGTACAGGAGACACAAAGGTCATATCTCCTACACATAGATTTATTTATACATATATATATATATGTATATATATATATATAATGATTAAAGGATGCTTACAGCTCATTGCTTTTGAATCTTTTAGGTAGTCAAAGAGTTGATGGGGACGATATTGATGAATTGGAGAATGAGCTCAGTTACTCTCAGGGAAAAGGTAACGCTAGAGCACAGCAAGGGCTTGAAAATGATGATGGCGAGTTGTTGTCTGCATCTACGAAGGGCTACTCTCGACCAATCCCTCTTCTTACCAACGGGGAACCCGTAAGTCAACTACCTAAATCTTTCTTTATTTAACATCTGTTTCGCCTGTGTATAATATTTCACAAGAAGAATAATACGTCTTCGATCATTGCTCAACCAATTTACTGTGTCTACTCATACGATTGTATGTATATGCTTTTACACTTGAAAAATATAGGTCTCTGGTGAGAGTTCTCCTTCAATGCAAGATACTAACTCTATCAGAAGCACATCGAGGTCTCTGGGACCCGGAGACCATATCCGTGCCCTTCCTTATGTTGATCCACAACAACCAGGTGGCTACTCTCTAACATATTTTTGTTGCCTCAATCATTCTTTTGTGTACTTTTTCATGACCGGTCTACTAAAAACGTCTCTGCTCGTTTCTTCAGTTCCTGTAAGAATCGTCGATCCTTCCAAGGACTTAAACGCTTACGGCCTCGAAGATGTTGACTGGAAGGAGAGGGTTGATGGATGGAAGCTGAAACAGCAGAGGAATATGGTTCAGATGACCGTCCACAGAAAGAGGGAGAGCGAAGGCAGTGGATCGAATAATGGAGAACTCCCAACAATGTAAGTTGTTCCAATTACTTGACAAATTTGTTTTATTCCAGTCTTGTTTTTCTTGTTTTTCTCTGTTGTGTTGTGTTTGTTTCTCCCTTGATGAGAGTTTTCTTCTGTACTACTGGTTGTTCGATTGTCTCCAGAGGGCTTGTTGGGCTTATTTTAGCCATATATCTTTGTTTATATATTAAGGTATCGTTTCGAAAAAAAATTAATCTTGATTGTCTGAAGACTGATCAACTCTTTTTTTGATTGTGTTATAGTGTCTGTGTTCATGAATGGTTTGTTTATTCATTATTGATGCATCTCTCGGGATCACTAACACCTTACATCTTTTGACAGTGTGGGCGATGCTTGCCAGCCTCTGAGCCGCGTCGTTCCGATCCCATCCGCGCATCTCACTCCTTATCGAATCGTGATCGTTCTACGTTTGATTATTTTGGGTTTTTTCTTGGAATACCGCTGCACTCATCCCGTGAAGGACGCGTACCCACTGTGGCTCACTTCAGTCATATGCGAGATATGGTTTGCCCTCTCGTGGCTGCTCGATCAGTTCCCGAAATGGTACCCCGTCAACCGCGAGACATATCTCGAAAGACTTTCTTTGAGGTTAGTGTGTGTTGTACGATTCCCTTTTAGGTTGTGTTTGATTTGTGGAAATTGGTGGGGAAAGGAAAATGAATTTAGAAAAGGAAAACTAGTTTTTATATCTGGCTGGTTGAAGAAATAGATTTGGAAAAGAAAAGCTACTTATGTTTGTACTTAAAACTTAGGAAAACTCATTTCTTCACCAAATGGTGAGGAAAATGAAAGAAAAACTTACGAAAATCATTTTCTCTCCTTCTTTTCCATGCTACTTTCTTCGTTCCAAACACAGCCTTAGTGAAATCTCCCCCGCTGCTTAGATTCTACACATTTCGTACTAAGTTTCTTTCTCTCCTTGCAGGCATGATAGAGACGGCGAGCCTTCGCAGTTAGCACCCGTCGACGTTTTCGTGAGCACCGTGGATCCCATGAAGGAGCCTCCTCTGGTCACTGCTAACACTGTGCTCTCCATTCTTGCTGTTGATTACCCCGTGGGCAAAGTCTCATGCTACGTCTCCGATGACGGTGCGGCCATGTTGACCTTCGAATCTCTTTCTCGAACTGCCGAGTTCGCGAGGAAGTGGGTCCCATTTTGCAAGAAGCACAACATCGAACCGAGGGCTCCTGAGTTCTATTTCGCTCAGAAGATCGATTATCTTAGGGATAAAATCAAGCCATCATTCGTGAAGGAGAGGAGAGCAATGAAGGTGAAAATATTACAGATGATTTTTCATTCTTGTTTCCTTCATTGCGTGGCAACAAATGAAAGAAAGAATGCATGAAAAAGGTCTTGTGAAACTCTCCTTGTGCATGCAGAGAGAATACGAAGAATTCAAGGTGCGGATTAATGCGCTCGTCGCAAAAGCTCAACGTACGCCTGAAGAAGGGTGGGCGATGCCTGACGGGAATTTGTGGCCCGGAAATAACACTCGGGATCATCCCGGGATGATTCAGGTACTCTTATATATTTTCTTCCAACAATGGTGCATGTTACTTAATTTTTTTTTTCATACTTTCTAATGATTATTTGATCTTATTTTTCGTCTAACAGGTCTTTTTGGGGAGCACTG